>OY728131.1:226509087-227709087 GCA_963277665.1 Viscum album
GATTCCCATGTTTCCACTAGACACACACTAGACGAATCGATCGCACATTAAGTATCCTATATTATCTATCCTCGATCTCAATAGGGTTCTTAAAAAATATATCTCCATACTCAATGCCCATATATCCCCAGTCGATAACATGCGAGAGATGATACACGTAACCCCTCAGCTGCAACAGGTGGAAGTCATCATGTACTCAGTCTTACTAGGGTGGTAGTTATAAGCGGTACACCACCTCAAACACATTATACAGTATTAGTAATGGACCTATGAATCCCAGATATAGCTTTACTCCCTGACCAAATCTCCACGATCCTCATCTAGGTGAAACCCATAGGAAAACAAGGTTTCCTTGTTTGAACACCAAAGGCCTCTTTCATCAGTCATCATAGGGATTCTAATGGATTTGTGTTGTCCTCATCCACTCTTATATGAGATTCACCTTCTCTTTAGTGGCTCACCAACTCTAGGCACACAAGTGATGACTCTCCTAGGTCATCCCAACAAAGTGCTGACCGTTAGGGTCATCCATATAAGACCTAGAATGGTGCCATACCAATGGTGGAAATGTAGCTATTTTTGTTTGGAAACAAAACTAATGATAGGTTATCCTCACAACTAGGGAAAACATCTAAAATTAAATAATGTAGCATATCCTCTGAGGCATGAATGGTATGCTTAGTTTGGTCATTAGTCTGGGGGTGAAAATCCATGCTCAAATGCAGCTGATTTCGAAAAGACTCTTGGAATAGCTTTGATAAAAATTATTTGAAGAGAAAATCATGATCAGAAATGATCTTCACAAGAGCTCCTTGGAGTCTAAATATCTGCTACAGGTTGAGGTGTCCCAAGGTCTCTACTGAACTCTTCCATTGAATAGATAGGGAGTTTACTGACTTTGTTAGTCAGTATATGATCACTCAGATGGAATTGCGACCTCTAGACAAATGTGTTAATCGCATCACAATGTTAGTTAATATCCCATCCAAATTCTACTATGGATCCTCAAGGGGTTGAGATAAACCCTCTAGAACCTAGTTCCAAGCCTTTACTTGCTGACAAGCATGGTATTGAGAGAAAAACTATGCAACTCCCTTCTTCATCCTTGGCCACAAATACTGATCTTGAATGTTATGTTATATCTATTCCACACGTGGATGTACAACCAATGGAGATGTATGAAACACTCTCAGAACCTCCTCCTACAACATCATTTTTTCCATCGGGATTCATATGAAAATAAGGACATACTCACCACCTTTAAAAAATCCATCAAGATCATTTTCAATGGATATTTGTGTACGTAGGGTCTCACAATCGGCATCGCCATGTTGCACCTCCCTATCTCACTGTAAAAGTAGAGGGGTACCAACTATCTACTAGAGGTAATATTCTCCATCATCATCCACAAAGATAAATATAATGAGGAAAATTTCTCTAACACCTCACTCAACATCTTCTAACAAAATCTTATGGTGAGAGAATTATCTACCACCTCCCCCTTCCCAAGAGTATAGAAAATATCAACGTCATAATCCTAGAGAAAATATATCCTTTTCTGCTATCTAAAGTTGATATACTTATGAGAGAAGATATAATCAAGACTCTTTGTTTCAAAATAGATGATAAACTGCTCACCCATTAGGTAGTGTTTCCACAAATTTAGAGAGAAAACTATTACTGCTAACTCAAGATCATGGGCTATGTAGTTCTGCTCGTGTGGTATCAAAATAAATGAAGCGTATGAAATCAACTCTTTCCTCTACATCAGAACAGAAACATTGCTATTTTATGATGCATCACATAACACTAAATACTTGACACCTTCCACTTGAAATCTCAAGATGGGAGTGCTCCTCAGTATCTTTCTCAACTCCATGAAAGACTACTGGAACCTCTCAATCCACATGAAAGGATTCCCATTAAAGGTCAAAGATTTCAGGGGTGGTGATAATATTGAGAAATAATGTATGAATATATGATAGTAGCCTACCAACCCAAGGAATCTATGTACCTCTATCAAGAACTTGGGTGGATCCCAAGAAAAAACCAGCACAAACTTTTCTGGGTCCTTTGCTACACCGTCTACTGAGATAACATGTCCCATAAATTGGACCTCCTAAATCTAGAACTAGAAATTTTAGAGATTCCCATAAATATGGTTCTCTCAAAGTACATCAAGAACCATCCTTATGTGTCTCAAATGATTCTCCTTTGATGCTATGTATACTAGAATATCGACGATTAAGACTACCATAAACCGGTCTAAGAAATGCTAAAAGATCCAGTTCATGAGACCCGTGAACACTTTTAGGTCATTACGCACACCAAATGGCATCACCATGTACCCACAGTGACCATAGAGACATATGAATGACTTGTTCAATATATATTTATATCATACTTTCACCTGGTGATAACCTGATATGAGGTAAATCTTCGAGAACCATTGCGCCCCTATCAACTGATCAATGTTGTCATTGATCCTCAAAAGTGGATACTTATTCATTATGGTAACCTATTTTAGGATAAGGTAATCCTCACATAGCCTCAAGCTATCATCCACTTTATTAGGGAACAAAACTTGTGCTGGCTAGGGAGAAAAATTAGGTCTAACAAATCCATTACTCTGGAAGTCCTCAAACTACACCCTCATCTTGTGAAGATAAATAAGAGTCATCCAATATGTTGGTGTAGATATAATAGTCGTACTAGGGTGTAGATCATTGAATAAGTCTATATTTTGTTTGGGAGTTAATCCTTTAATGTACTTGGGAAATATTTCTTTATACTCCGCTCCCACAAAATTGAACATGAAACTCATAGAATCCAATACACCAATGGTAATTATAGAAAACCTTTGAGTAATCAGTTGCAACATCCTATGAATAAGTCCACCCAACACTACCTGCATTTCTTTTTTCACCCAGAAAATAAAACCTAATCCCACTGATGTGAACACACCACATCCTCCACCTAAAATAGTCAATCTGGGCATGAACCATAGATAACCAATCCATACCTAATATTCTTTTATATGTCCTGATCGCTGCAAAAAATAGATCCCAATAGGAAATCTCATCTAATAGTGTCAGTTCACACTGTCATAAAAATTGTGTGATCACCGATTCATCTCTAGTAGGTGTCTCTAAACACAAGGGTAGAGCCAAGGGATCAACCAGAATCACTATGTATCAAACCAGATAAGTGTAAATGAAATAATAACTCATAAATATGTCTATAAATACTATATATAAGTTATGAAAAATGTATATCATTCCTCATATAATCCATCGAGCCTCTAGTTCATAAACCTCAACCTCTAGTTACTTCCCTCGCTCATGTCCTCTAGCTCCCCGAGATTGGTGTAGACCACCTATGGGTGGTGGTGGTAACAAGTCTAAACATATAACATATCTGGATTCTCTTCCAGATTCTATAACACTTCCTACACCCAACAAATCTATATTCTCCCACTACTGGATATTTAAACTATATCAACGGTTTAAAACCATTGCTATTGAAGGGAAAACTGTTCATAAGTCTTGCTTAGGGATAGATATATACCAACGGTTTCTAAACAACCATTGATTTATTGTGAAAAAAATCACAACTTCTCAATGATAACCTAGAACATTTAGAAAAAATCTATACCAACAGTTTAAAACTATTTGTTTACAAAGCATTCAGTGTTTTACCAATGGTTTTTGAACCGTTGGTATATATTTTTTCCCAATTGTTATTGTAAACTGTTTGTAAAATATAGAAGTAATTTGATATACAAATGGTTTTGTAACCATTGGTATAACTTTCACCCATATACCAATGGTTATAAACCATTGTTATAGTATTAAAATTTATTTCAGCAGTATACCAACAGTTATAAACCGTTGGTATATCCTTCACCCAGATTTCATAGTAGCATGCCAAACCAAATAAACGTGCATGAAGCCTATTAACCTAGGACAATACACCACACAAAATCCAATATCACATGCACACAGAATCACATATGCAAAATCCTCCAATATTTAATACACAAGACTCCAATACACCTATAGAAAATCAAATACGCCTGGAGATAGATTCCAATACACCTGCACATAGAATCCAATATTACATACACCAGACTCCAACAATATATACATTGTCAAAATTACATTCCATATTCACCAATAGATAAAACTTTTATAATAGTCCTCCTAGTCCTAGTAGTTAATTTAGAAATGTTCGCCTTCCACATTAATAAATACTGAAACTGGGTAATAGATGAATGTTTTCTCATTAGTCTTCCAACCAATCTCAAATTACAAGTATTAATAATTTGGTAATCCAATAAAATATAAACATGAACTGATACCACATTTTGGGCCCAGGTGGAGAGTATCCATTTATGGAAGTTATATATTACAATTAAAAAAACTACCATGATTCAACATTCGAGACTGGGTAGTTAAGGCACTACATCCATCAATCTAATCCACCCCTGCTTCCAGATTGGTCACCTCATTTTTCCTCAAAAAGAACTTCCATTTAATGAAAAGGTACATGATCGAAATAATGCATGATATGAAAGAAAAAAGGAACAACAATGGGAAATATTTGGTTTACATGATAGTGATATTCTGTCTGGGGGGGATCTCTTTTGGGGTTGTCTGGGGGGGATGTCCATGGGTTGAGGGGGCTTTCCAGGTGGTAGGGGGTGTCCAGGGGGTGGGTGGTGTCTAGGGGGGTTGTCTAGGAGGGGGGGTCCAGGGGGTTGGGGGCTGTCCAAGGGGGTAGGGGCTGGGGTGGGGGTGGGGTGGGGGGTGTTTTCCAAGGGGTTGGTGGGGCTGTTCAAGGGGGTGGGGGAGTCCGGGGGGGTTTGGGGTGGGGTGGGGGTGTCAGGGGGGGCTGTGCACGGGAGTAGGGGGTGTCCATGGGGTGGGTGGTCAGTCCACTGGGGTGGAGGGGTTGTCAAGGGGGGTAGGGTGTGCCCAGGTGGGTGTGAGGACTGTCCACGGGGGTGAGCGGGCTGTCCATGGGGGGTGGGTGGGGGTGGGGGGGTTCCAGGGGCACAAGGTGTCCAGGGGGGTGGGTGGGGCTCTCCAGGGGGTACGGGGTGTCCACGGGGGGTGCGCAGGCTATCCACGGGGTGGGTGGGCTGTCCCGGGGGTATGGGGTGTTCAGGGGGGGTGGGCGAGCTGTCAATGCGGGTGGCAGGACTGTCCAGGGGTACCGGGTGTCCAAGGGGGTGGGCGGGCTGTCCACGTGGGGTGGGTGGGTTGTCCTCGGTTTGGGGGAGGGACTTTCCAAGGGGTTGTGGGGTGTCTAGGGGGTGGGTAGGGATATCCAGGGGTGGGAAAATTGTGTATAGGGGTGGCAAGACTGCCCAGGGGGTGCGAGGTGTCTAGGGGGTGGGCGGTCCATCCATGGGGGTGGCAGTTTGTCCACAGGGGGAGAGGGTGTATGGGGGGGGACTATCCATGGGGGTGGATGGTATGTCGAGGGGGGTAGGGGGTGTCCAGATGGGTGGGAGAGTTGTCCACAGGGGGGCTGTTCAGGGGGTACAAGGTGTCCCGGGAGTGGGTGGGCTGTCCACGAGGGTAGTGGGGATATCCAGGGGGTACGGGGTGTCCAAGGGGCTGGGCGGGCTGTCCAAGGGGGTGTGGGGCTATCCACATGGGTGGGGGTGTCTACAGGGGTACAAGGTATCCAGGGGGTGGCTGGGGCTGTCTAGGGGGTACGGGCGGTCTAGGGGTGGTGGGCGGGAAGCCACAGGGGTGGGGGGCTATTTAGGAGGGGTACAAGGTGTCTAAGGGGGGTGGGCGAGGCTATCCACAGGGGTTAGTGGGGCTGTATTGGGGGGTACGAGGTGTCTAGGGGGGGTGGGCGGGCTATCCACTAGGGTGGGGGGCTGTCCATCGGGGGAGTGGGTGTCCAGGGGGTGGGCGAGGTGTCCACGGTGGTGGCGAGGCTGTCGAGGGGGGTAGGGGGTGTCTAGGGGGTGGGTGGGCTGTCCATTGGGGTGGTCGGGCTGTTCACGGTGGTGTTGGGGGGGGGGCTCTCCAGGGGGTATGAGGTGTCCAGGGTGGTGGGTGGGCTATCTATGAGGGTGGAGGGGCTGTCACCCTCTCAAGATCTGGCATCGTAGTACGTCTCAATGTGTGGACGTATTTTTTAGCATCATTATTTTTTATTTCTTCCAAATGAATCCTAAATATAATTCAATAATTACTATTAACAAAAAACATGAAAATTTCCATTTAAATACCTATAATGGGATTAATACATTAAATTTGCTAGTCGTCCAATGAGTAATCATCTCTCGATACATTTCTAACTGAAAATCATCCACGAAAGGGATTGCCTCTTACTCTGTGATCACTCTAGCATGCCTGACAATGCACAACTTGTGCTTATAAGCTCTCCAATGATCACCTAAATCCTTTAGATGTGCTGGCCATACACCCTCACCATTGGGGAAATCATACCGTAGTTGACACCAAAATATTAATTCATATAAATACAAAAAAATAATATATTGCATTAAATACAATAGATATTTTACCCATATCTCTAACTAATCATTACACTTTACTTCATTTGGTAATTGTCTGCATGAGAGCGGGCTGACATGAATAATGACGGATTATTTGGAAAGAGTCACAAGAAACACCGACATTGCTACCCTGATTTTTCAATCATTTGTCTATATTTATTGTAGTCCACCATCAACTGCATGCAGCGGTTCGAAACTGCATACATGCGCGTACGCCCCCGCCCCCGCCTCCTATTAGTAGATGTATCTGTTATGAGATAAAAACAAATATTTTATCAATACATGTTATAATGAAAAAATATAATGGTGTAAAAATATGTTAGGGTTTTATAAGAATACCTGTGGTAGTCTGATCAATGGGTGTCGCTGGATCGGCCGAAACTGAAGGAACACCCTGTATAGATGGAGTGGGTCCCAATGTATGATTTGTAGGGACAGAATATGGTGGAGTAGGAGTTGAAGAAGATGGAATATAAAATCCCAGAGATAAGGAAGTAGAAGTAAAAGAAGATGACAGAGATGGATGGTCGAATGCTGGATGGGGAGTGGGAATCATCATTGGATATGTTACAGATGGGTGAGGAGGCTCAGATGTAAAGGGTGGTGAAAACATGGGAGGCCTAAATTTATCATGTGTCCCTAATGATACATCGAGATTAGAATGTGGGATTGATGGTATTTCAGTGGGAGGGGAACGGTCTAAACGGGTATGCCGACCAGATCATCTAGCTCTTGTACCACCCGCATTGTATGAACACCCTGAGTACTGGGACCACTACTGGGCTTCTCATCAAATAACTTTCACCTAATAGATTGATCCTACAAAAATGTGTTAAAAAACTAATCACATGAAATTATATATTATTTAAATATATATATTTGAAATAAAATACTCACACCAGGCACTAGTTGTGGAATGCCTAGCTCACTCATGTAATGATTATTTTCTATAATCTATTTTCATCACCTATCTTCAATTAGTTTCATTTCCTACATTTTAAAACAGATATGAAAGTAAATAGAAAAGGATAAATAATGTGTAACACCAAAAAAAAATGAGACGGGATAGGGGGATTCAAGGATAATTTAACTATACATTTTTTTTGGTGAGATTGATCAGATATATAATGAAGTCAATAAATCGTACAATATGTAACAAAGAAATTTAATTTTTAGTAGGATTGTTATTTACTATGTGTCATTAGTCTATTAAAATCATGGAACATTGTTTCTACAAGATTCAGAAGGGGTAAAGCAGCTTTCAAAACTATGGAAAAAATTATATTTATTTAGCCCACGTAGATGACGAAGGTTTCAATACATGTTATGCAGAAGAATACAAACCATCATGTTCATTTCCTAATAAAATGTTTATGAGAGGTCTTAGAGTTATAAAAATTTTATATGAATCTCAGTGGAAGCATTTAAATATTCACCAAGTTAGAAATGTTGGTTTCGTAGGTTTGAATACAGTTCAATTCCAAATTTGGAAATGCAATTCAAATAAAATTACAGCCAATAAACATTGAAAATTCACATAATGGTCTAGTCAGATACAACATATTTGTAATAAATATTAAATCAATTAGAATAGTACCAACCTTAAGGGCCCAAGTCGAGGTAAACCAAATGAATTGAGAACATGAATGGATGATTTTATATATTTCCCACCACAACTTTAGGTTCACAATCAACTCTGACAATTGATCTATTGGAGTCATCAAATGTAATAAATGGATCATTTCCAATGGCAGTAGGGATGGTTTCAAATTCATTATCACCATAATCTAAAATATGTCTTGGAATTACGTCAATAATGACACCAAATTTAGGTCGAAGATGGTCTTTGACATAAAAAACTTGTTTCGACATTGATGTCAATACATATGTTTCATCAGTAGCAAGAGTGCGAGTCATATCAATTACTAGAAATCCAAAATCTATAATAAATGTTCCTTTTTTTCAATGGTTGGGGTCGAAGCCTCATTTTTATTAATAAAGAAAAGAAGAGACCACTTTTAACTGGGTAGAGGGAGACCCATTACATAGCCCGAAGGCCTAGTGGGATTGAAGCCCATAACATAACCCGTAGGCCCAAATTTGTGGCCAAATTCCTATTCTGTGAATAGTAACCCGGCTGCTACAGTACCCGCACAATACCGCTGCCGCTACAGTGCCCTGCCGCCGCTACAGTACCCCCCCCCCCGATCAACAGTACCGCCGCTGCTAAAGTACCCGCTACAGTACAGCTACAGTAACCCTTGGCGAATGGGTTTTGAACCCCTATTTTTCATGTAGTATTACGGGGTGCTTACCACTAAGACAAACCCCAACTACTATAATAAATGTTCCTTGCCTCATCATTGAATCAAACAACCGATATTTCATCATCGTGACTCGTCCATGAAAATAATAATCCAATATTATTATTTTTTCAACGACTCCATTATAACCTACATTTTCAAATCGCGGTCTACTATCTGATGCACTAGCATAACAGTATGTTGTGTCAGTAACCATAACACCATCATGTTTTTTTCTCTTGTTCATTGTGTTTTCAATGATAATAAATATATACCCATTGATAACAATTGATTTATAGTCATGATCCACGATATTAGGACCAAAATCCAAAGCTCTTTTTTCCTCAAAGATAGAGTTTGCAGGAAAACCCAATACCTGAAATATAAATAAATATTAAACTTAATTAATTATTGTTCTAATTATTTTTAATAGTAATATTATTACCTTCAATTCTAACCAAGCACAAAAATTTTTTCTATGCAAAGTCTCCCTCCTTCTCAAAGATAAAAAACGATGCCCTCTATTTATCATCTCTTTATGTTCCCTATAGATGAAAATAGGAATGGTTTAACATATATATATGTATATATATTAGATATAAATATTCAGTTTACCTAAAAGATTTATTCATCGAACAATTCACAGTTGAACAAAACTGTGTGATTTTCCATATCTTGCTCTTCAAGGATTAATATCGTCAATATATATGATCCAGGAATTCCTCCTATTTGGGGAAGTGATGCAAAATTTGGTTCAATTTCCTCATACTAATATTCTTCATTTCTCATTGTTCTATTCATTCTTGTAGTAAGATCAAACAAATACATAGAGCATAAATCAATACATTCTTGAGCTACATAACTATTCATGATAGAACCTTCAGGATGATTCCTGTTACTGACATAAGACTTTAATGTGTACATATTTCTTTCAGTTGGATACATCAAAAAAAATAAATAGGTCCATTGAGAAGTATTTTAGTTGGAATATGGATAGTCAGATGCAGCATGCATGTGAAAAATGACGGAGGAAATATTTACTCTAACTCACACAAAATTAATGGGGCATCTGGAAACTTTTTTTGCAAGAAATATTTTGACAAGTTCTTTACACAAAGATCTCTAAACAAATGGCACAACCAAATAACATCCACCCTTACATTATTGGAAAAAGACAAAAAATTTATATTGGAATCAACACATGCATAAGGATGTGATAATCATGATTATTCAAAGATTTTATCTTCAAATCTTTTCTATTGACCCGTTTAGATATGTTGCTTGAATAGCCATCAAAACATTAATATTCTCTAGTACTTCTAGAAATTTATTTTTTCTATAGGTGTTATCACATAAGTACCACATGGAACATTCCATTTATTATCACTGATATGCACATGATGCAATTCTGGTCTATTTCCCCAATCCACCATGTCACACCGAGACTATAAGTCATCTTTTTTTATTTCCCTTAACATTTACAATAATCGAAAGAAACATTTCACATATTTCTTTTCAATGTGGTTTATGTCAATGAAATGATGTAACAAATTGGTTGAACAATAAGGCATATAAAAGAAGATACTTCTCTTATTCCAATTGAAGTAGGTTTCAGTGGAAACATTATTTCTCTTTCCATATTTCAATTGACCCTTCCCAAATGAAAAACTGAAATATTTCAATTCATTTATAACGTCATTTCCAGACATACGCTGAGGTGGATCATCAGTCTCCATGGTATTGTCAAATCTTCAATGATTATTTCTATATGTATGGTCCATTGGAAAGAAGCGTATATGTCCTATAAAACTGAAACTACAATGATGTTTTAGTCTTCTGGATCGTGAATTCTTCATAAAAATAGGACATGATAGTTTCCCCTTCGTGATCCATCCAGACATCATTGCATAAGTAGGAAAATCATTGATCGTCCACATAAGTATAGAGCACATCTGAAATATGTCTTTCGAACATGCATCATATGTGCGCACACCCACATCCCAATGAAGATTCAAATCTTCTGTTAAAGGTTTCATGTATACGTCTATATCATTGTCAGGATCATAAGAGAAAAATATTTGTATACTCATGAAAGTGAAAGGCTTTTTCATACACGACCATGGAGGAAGATTAGAAATGTGTATAAAAACCGGCCACGTGCTCTGTGACATAGGCATCTTCCCAAATAGATTAAAACCATCACATGAAAGACCCAACCTCACATTACGCACGCCAGCTGGAAAATCAGGATATCAAGCATCAAATATCTACCATGAAAATCCATTTGCAGGGTGAAACAACTCATCATTAGTCTTCTTTCTATTGGTATCATTCCATGACATTTTTATTTATATTTCATCATACATAAACAGATTATGGAGTATGGGGATCAATGAAAAGTTCCACATTACTTTATGTGGCACACGGGATGGCATTTCATCATCTTTTGGATTCCAGTGGGATGTGCCACATTTTATACAATCATTTCATTCAGTATCTTCCTCCTAAAATAAAATACAATCTTTCAGGTAAGCATGAATTTTGTTTCTTTAAAATCTATGATCCTCAACTAACTTCCATGTCGTATAGTGTTTTGAGGGAATTTTTGCATCATCTGAAATTAAGTCCTTCAAGAAGGTAAGAATGTAATCGATGGAAGTATTAGAAATCCCATACATAGTTTTACCATGATACAATTAGATTAAAAATTCTAGCTTTTTCATTTTACCGCATTGTCGATATACTAGATTCGTGGCAGCATCATTCAATTTTTTCACTATGAAAACATCATCATTTTTATTAGACGCATCATGTATGCTCATATCAAAATCTTCTTGGGTCTGAATCCTTACTTTTTTCATGATGAATAATAAACAGAAACTTATCATATTACAAATTATCCAATTCAGTCCCCTCATTTGGATCATCAACAATTTGAGATTTCATTTTCTCCCCATTGTGATTCCACACAGAGTAGTTTGCTTGAAAACCATATTTGGTTATGTGGTATCTAACTTCTTCATATCTTAACCAAGGTATTACAAAACAATTGTAATATGGTAAGTGTATGTGACCACTATCAGAATCATTGTGAAATGAAAATTCTAAAAATCTCTCCAAATTGTTTTGAAAATAATTTGAGATCTGATCAGTTTCATACATCCAAATTATATCCATTCTGTAAAAAAAATTTATATGTCATTTCATCAAAAGCAATTCAATAAGATTGATGTTTCATCAAAAATATATTCAAGTAAATGAGAATTGTTAACTTTATATGAAATAATAACTAACACACTACTCTATATGAGAATCATAATATGAAAAATAATAAAAATACTATATTTATAACAAAATATCTTTGAAGAATTATACATGAGTGTACAAGACATGTACACTTGTGGAGGAGAATTATTCATGAGTTGAGTAAATTTTAGATTGAAAAAATTTAATATTTTAGTAGATTATTTGAGTGATCACATACACTGCCCAAGGGGTGGGGGTGTCCAGGGGGTGGGGGTCTGTCCCAGGGGGTGGGGGATGTACATGGAATTCAGGGGTGTCTTGGGTTGTGGGCGGGCTATCCACAAGGGTGGTGGAGCTTCCCACAGGGGTGGTTGGGTTGTCCCGGGGATAGGGGTGTCTAGGGGGTTGGTGGGCAGTCCATGGGGGTGGGGGGGGATGTCTAGGTGGTATGGGGTTTCCGGGGGGGTTGTCCATGTGTTTGGGGGGCTTTCCAAAGGGTAGGGGTGTCTAGGGGGTGGGCGGGCTATCCACGGGGGTGGCAGGGCTGTCCGGGGGGGTACTGGATGTGCATAAGGTAGTAGGACCCTGGTCTAGGTGGATATATGTGGGAATTTTCCTCCCCTAGTCTCTGTATAAAAGGATTATAAAAGGATCCCACCACCTCCCCCCCCCCCCCCCCACCTGCACATCCCACCCCTACCACCACCCGTACAACCCCCCACCCCCACCTCACCCCCAACCGACTCCCCTGAACTACCCCCCTCCCCCAGACCTACACTCCCCCACCTACACAACACTAACCCCACATCACACCCACCCTCCCCACCTGCACACTACACATACCCCCACCTGTACATCCCCACATGCACCTACTCCCCCACCCACTGCAGATCCACCCCCCCCCCCCCACCTGCACACCCTCACCTGCACACCCCCTCCCCCACCCACTGAACCCCCACTTGCAAAGCCCCCTCCCCACCCCCACCTACACAACCCACCCCAACCTACACCCTCCATCCCCCCACCACTTTCACACATCCCCACACCTACACACCCCATCTTGCACAACCACCCTCCCCCCAATTACACCCCCCAACTTTCAAAGCCTCCCCTCCCCTCCCCCACCCACTTGCACAACCCCCCACCTCACGCCCTATATACTTTCTCCCACTACACACCCCCACATGCACATACCCCTTCACCCACTGCACATCCCCCCACCTGCACACCCCTCCTCCCACACAATGCACCCCATCACTTGAACCCCCAACATACACAACCCCACACCCCCACCCCCATCATCAAAACCCACCCCCACCACAACCTGTACATCCCCCCCACCTCACCCTAGTAGACTCCCCCTACAAAGACCCCCTCCCCTGACCAGGCTACCCCCACCTGAACAGCCAACCCCTACCTACACAGCACTCCCCACCACAACTTCACCTGCACAGCCCCCCCCACCAATGGGTGAAAATACAGTACCTTTACAACACTAATATTGTTTAACACTCCAAGATAAATTAGTTATGGTAGTGGTTTGAGAAGGGAAATTCATAGTCTATGTGTTGGATGTAGTATTTGGAACATGCCAATTTCACATTCAACAACAGCCGAAAACCCAAAATGATGAGCGATTACATCAGATGAGGAAATAATCTAAACCTGGTTTATAAAAATCCAAGATAAGTTTATCCATAATATGTAACTCCAACTCACCAATTTGAAGTGGAAACAACTAGGATGTATCTATAGAAGAGGAGGGGTCGCCCGTAGGGAAGAGAGAATCGCTCTGGTATGGATAAAATCAGTTGATCGAATCTGGAAAGGGAAGTGGGGGATCAAGTTATTTGGGAAAAAACATTCCCAATTATTTTAAAAAACCATTGGGAAACATCAACATATACCAAAGGTTTTAAAAAACCATTGGGAAATATCACTGTACCCTAATATATCATAAAAGATTAGATAAATCGTTGGTCAAAATACTTATAACCCAATAGTTTGCACAAACCATTTGGAAAGAATACACTAAATCAATTTATTCCAACAGTTTTCAAAAATAATTGGGAATATGGCATTGGTATAACTATGAATTCTAGTAGTGTCCTACTAATTCCTCTTACTAGGTGACCCATCCACCATCTCTCTATCATCTTTAATACGGGTTATATAATCTCATTCTAGATGTCACATGGAGTCACATGAGTAGAATCACCTATCCCTGGGATGACTAGAATAATAATATGATCCCTAAGCTCCAGAACCTCCATCCTAGTATCACATCTTGAAATATATCTCACATATAAGACCATATGATTGACATCTTATTTTACTGCTAAAGTCTCTGCTTTTGAGTTCCCACTTTTAGAAACAACTATATGTGTTTTCTCATCCAGTAAACTCTCAACCACCGAAACTCAGTCTTGAAGAATAAAATAGGTGGGAATGTATATAGGTATATTGATGGCTCATATTACACTATATATTCTTCACTTGAAGGTTTCAACCCAAAATAATTTATCAAGAATCATATCCAACGAGTACATAGAGAGGTTTCAGAACCTTGGTGAATACATTGCCACTATCATGATTCTATGATGAAGTTGTAGAAGTTATTGGAATAATAAAACTCTAATAATAGATGGAGATAACTCCTCTATGAAAATCTGTTCAAACTCTGACCATGCTAGAGCCACCTCTTTGTAAAACTTGGTTTATAAACCCCACCATTGTCATACTAATCCACAAAGAAGGCTCACCTCCAGGACCACCATCTGATCTATCGGTGTCCTAAGAAGATGGAAAGCTCATGTCACTAAATCAAGACATTTCTCATCCTCATTTGGTTTAGGCATACCTCATAACCGAAGGGGTATCTATCACTAAAAATTGTGAAGCGTTCTCTTCTTATGTACCTTATATGCTAGTACTGTGGGTACCATACTCTACTCAATAGTTAGTGGTATAATTGGTGCACCACCTAGAGGTAACCCCCTTGGTACATACCCCTATATTAATGCCTCATTACTAAGGGTATCATCATTGTGATTTTGATGCTAAATCCTAGCCAACATATGTCATGGAGGAATCATAAAATAGATAATATGTACCATGGTAATGAGTATATATAGAGAGAAGACTCAAGAAGGAAATGGAAACGAAAAACTATTCCTATATAATGCATGTATTTTTGTTTTTCATTGTAACTAGTTTCTTCATGTAACGAGTCTAAAGGTAGGTGATTAGAGGTCTGGGGTATGGATACATTGGTCATCGTACCAACTTTGGAGTCCCTGGCCGAAAACCTAAAGTCGAAACACTTGAAACTATATCCCCAAAACAATATCATATACTCTATACCTAAGGTATAACCGACTCTTTTGATACCAATTTTTCATGACCTGTCCTGATGGGGCCTTTTCGGGGAATCCCCAATCCCAATTCCAATTGGCTAGGTGTTGGGATGTAGCATCGAGTAGGTGTATCACTATGAGAGGCGTTAGCCCAAAGTATTTGTACCCACACACATATCTCTATGCACATAAAATGTTAACATGTAAAAAAATGATATACCATGTATATATACATATAAATCTCACAACTAGTGTATGAAATCAAGTACTAAAAATAAAAAATTTCCGAATAAAATCCCACCACAGAGAGTCCAAAAACGAGTCCAAATAGATAATTTAGATGGGGACTATGTTCATGATAACCACAGAAACACACCTCAGTCTTTTTGGATCACTAATCACAAGTTTTTAGTGGTCCCTCAAGGAATCCTTAAAAAGTTATATCATTTTCATAAGAAACTATATCTTCGATAAAATCCCAAGCAGGGGTGAGTAAAATAATGCATAATAGGAAACTTCAATATCACTAAGCATGTAAAAATAATAATAACAGTCAATTCTATATAGTTATATATCTATAGAAAATTTAAAAATAATATCCATATACACTCAATGAATATGAATAGTCTCAAAGTAAATCAACTACCATAATGGCAGTCTAATAATCATGCACAAAATAACCACATAACACTTATCTTAGAGAACACACTCCATGATTCACATAACACTTACAGAGAATATCAAAGATGAACTTTTCATCATGTATCTATATTCGTATTACATGCTATAACTATGAAGATAATGATATATAGATTAGGATCAAGCACACATATGCAGGGTATGATAATAAATTAATCCATAATTAACCACCAAATAGAGGATAAATTCTCAAATAGTGTTGGTCACAAAGTTAATAAAAAGTCCAACCAGTGAAATATAATGACAGAGGATCTCACTATGGGCGTCAGGGAAGTAATCCATTATCTCTCTCAAAGATTTCACAACCCGTCCCCCAGCGGCCACGCCATGACATACCCCAAGTCTACTCCCCGAAGGCTAGGGGTTGGCGACTAGCACTGAAGGCGTCAACCTGCCAATGGGATGAATTTTCCTTAGTACCTGTATGCATGAACACAGAACCACATCCGAAATCTAAAAAAGTAACCATGAATGAAACTAAAAAACCACTGAGTAAAAGAAAAAGTTGTAGGTCAAATGGTCCCGAATACAAATCCAACAAAACATAAAATGAAAATAGTAAAGTAGAAGGAAAACTCTGAAGTCTTCTGCTACAAAACCAACATGGTGGGTAAGTACAGAGTAGCTTCTGGAGGTCATAGAAATACACCCCACCTGTCTGGTCTCACTAGGAACCACCAGGTCCTGGGACACCAAGTCCTCTGTCAAGGCGACGATCATAAGCCCCAGACACAACATATGCGGGCGAAGCCCATGCATGGGTGAGTAAATAAATACTCTATAAGGACCCCAAAAAACATGGAAATACCATAAAGAAATACAAAACCAAACCCCGAAGGATGATCACTATGCATGATCACGAAGCAAGAAAGCTCACACCAGGTATTTTCTAGAGTACGAAAGTAAGACCATAAGTTGTGTCATCGAACACTATGGGATGATGGAGAAATCCTACTAAATGAGTACAGTGGCCCTACTGGGACACAAAAAAGTCTCTTCCAACTAACCTTAGAATACTGTGATACTCATCCTTGATGAGAACCATGGGTACGCTATGTCTCAAACAAGCGGCTCCCCATCGTGGGCATGTCGGGTCACACAGATGGTGCTTCCCACCTTGGCCATATTGAGGCACTCCACCTGTCGGGTACCGTGGGTCTATCGGGTCCCTCAAGAGCCACTCCCCACCGTGGGCCTACTAGTTCACACATAACCCACTTTATACATGGCCATATTATCTGATCTACATAGGATCACTTGTAAGTTGTCTTTAGGTCTCATCCAACCTTAGGGTTTCCGCACACAGCACACTTGATCTTAGGAGAACCAATCCCCAAGAAATTATTTGAACTAGACATCCTTTAAAACCTACATATAGTTTGCCAAAGGATCTCCCAAATTGTGAGGGTTCTAATGATGCAAACGGCTCATCAATTGGATGCTCGGTTTGAAAGATATCAGTGTTTTTCCAAAAAGGGGTTGGGTCCAGTCCGACCCGATCAGACCGACCTAACCCAACCCGATCAGAAGTTCACCGACCTGAATTGAGTCCGCAGAACTGACCCGGCATAGGTCCAGTACGTTGGGCCAATGTTTTGGTCCACACAGGTAGTTCTAGCCCACTGGGGTGCCCTGCACCCTACTCGGTCCGCCAAAGGCGGACCCATTCCACCAAGCTGAGAAAAGGCTGGAAGCAGTATCCGACTCCCCTTCGCTCCGTAGTTCGTCTGTGGGATCTCATTATACATCACAGTAAAATGACCATGAGATTACTGATATTAAATCGACCAGATTTCCCACACACTATCAATCGACCAGATGCTCTCAAGAAGCCTAGCTCACGGTTGCGGGCCACTCCACCGACCTGGCCGAGGGGCCGCTTCCCTACCTCCTGCCACTAGCTTGGCCGAAAGATCCTCCTGCTTCTTCACTACCCAACCCTACCACGAAATTAATCTTGGGAATGTTTTTGTGGCACACCACCACCCGCCCGTGGTCCACCATTGGTGTCGGTGTGCTGGGGGGTCATTCTGTGGGCTACCGAGTCCGCACCAGTGGTCTTTTCATCACACCAACTGTGCCTCTAGCCATCATGGGGGTGCCTCCTTCCCTACTAAGGCCTTAAATTTTCAATTCTATCATTTTGAATGTTTGGTAATGATGAAAACACAAGGCATAGGGGGTCAGGCCTTATTCATGTTGGCTTTAAGCCTCTACCTTAGATGTTTAAAAAAATGGGAGGCTCGAGACCATAGCTCTACCAACAATAATTTAATCCTGCTGTAGACAACCAAAGAAGCACAGACTCCCACAGGAATGAGAAATATGCAGATCAACCTATTTGTAGGTTGATCCGCATTCATCAACTTAAAAAAAGAATAGTGAAAACTTAAAAATAAAACAGACCCCTACCTTGATCGACGTTCATTGTTGAAGCGCTCCACCCACAAGGATTCATGATCCGTTGGAATTCATCACTTCTCGATCCCATTCATCGTAAAGCGTCAATGTTTCTAGTGATCTTTCTAGAATTCATCATTTGTCACTGGAGGGAATCCTTGTCATAGGTTCATCATAGGATTTTAACGGTTTAATTCTCTAGTCTCAATCACGTTAACCCATTAAAAGAAAACACGTCACAATATTTCTGTTATGTTGCGACATCACATCCTTACGCTTTAATTAATGCATCATTATACTGCAAAAAAACAAGACATTAATGAGATTCATTTAATGCACCTCTTTGCCACACCACAACACTTCCATCCGCCACTCAACGGTGGGGGAAAAAATAAAATAACTTAAAATGTTATTTTATTATTTTCCAAAAATCCCAAAAATTAACTTTTCCATCCAACCTTTTCTGGATGAATTTAGGTCATTTCTAGGTGAATCCCGTAGTTCTGAGTTCAAAAATGCCCCCAGATTTTTGATCCAAGCATTGGTTTAAATGTTAGCAAAACCCTCTTGCACGTTTACTTGAACAAAATTTAAAAAATTATAAATTTCCTTTTCGGGCTCACCGGGCCTCGAAATCACGTTCTGTCAAATCATGTGGTCTAGAAATAATTCCATATAATTTTAAAAAAGATACAAGACAATTTTGGGACATTACATTTTCCACAACCTAGGGATTTACATCCCTGAAATCCAAAACAATGTCTAACCAAACACAAGGGGGGGTACTAAGCTTGAATCTGAGCCTCTCAATCCAAAGTGCTCTTATGGAGATTCTGATGATACCACCAAACACGCACTAGAGGAATAAACCATCCATTAAGGACCCACTCTGGTCGATCCACTATCTCAATGGATACTCCGAAAACTTCTACCCATCCTCAATGTCCATCTTGCCCCATTCGATGACGTGTGATGGATCAAGCACCTACCTCCTCAACTATGGCACGTGAAAAACATCGTGCACCCCGTGCATATGTGGGGTAAGAAATAGGAGGTATTCCACCTCTCTAACTCTGCTGAGAATCTAGAAAGGTTCAATGAACCTCAAAGATAACTTTCTACCCTGGAAAAATCTCTGCAAACCTCATCAGGGTGAGACTCTAAGGAACACATGGTCTCCCTCCTCAAACCTGATGGGTCGACACTTCTTATCAGCATATGACTTATTCATGCTCTATGTAGTCCTCATTAACTTCTAGATGATTTAAATATTCTTAGTGGTACCCTGTTCAAACTCTAGACCCATGAGTGTTATCTCCCCTTGGTCTTTCTAGCATAGAGGTGACCTGCCTGGCCACCTGTAAAAGGCCTTAAAAGGTGCCATGCCAATAGTGGAGTGATAGCTTTTGATGTATGAAAATTCCACCAGTGGTATTCATTTCTCCCAACTATGAAAAAAATAAAGGATGCAAGAACAAAGCATGTCCTTCAAGGACTATATGGTCTACTCCATCTGATCATCAGTCTATGGGTGAAAAGATATTCTCAAGCATAGATGTGTCCTGAACACCTACTAAAATACCTTCAAAAACCGAGATGTAAAGTGTGCATCACGGTTTGAGATGATCATCGAATGAACCACGTTTATCCACACTATCTCTTGGACATAAAGGAGTCCTAAGACCTTTACCGATCTCGGATCCTAGGTGGGTAGGAAGTGAGTAGACTCGGTGAGTCGGTCAATGATTACCCAGAGAGAATCATGGCCCTTAGATGTGCATGGTAACCCCATCATGAAGTCCATGGAGATACCATCCCACTTTCATTTCATTACCTCAAGTGGTTGTGCCAAGCCTTCTTGGACTTGATGCTCAGTAATAACTTTATGATAAGTGATGCATCATGAAACGAACTCTGGAACCACATTCTTCATCCCTGGCCAATAGTACTGATGTCCAAGGATCTTGTACATCTTCACCCCTCTAGGATGTACCACCAAGGGGGACGTATGGAACTCCCTCAACACATCCTCTCACAACGTCACTGGTACTATGGTGCATCCTTTGAAAAGGATGATGTGCTCCCCACCTATCAAAAATCCATCAGGATCATGTCATGAGGATATATGAGCTCGTCGGGCCTCACAATAAACATCCATAAGATGCGCCTCATTAACTCAATGTAAGAGTGGTGGAATGACAGTCATTAAATAAAGGTAAGATGATCCATAATCATCCGTGATGGATATCCGCATTGCGGATAACTGCTATGTCGCCTCACTCAACAGCTATAGACCAGATCTCTTACTGATCACGCCTGCCACCACATTCCCCTTCCCAGGAGTATAGAATTTCTCAAAGTCATAGTCATGAAGGAACACCATCCATCTCCACTGGACAAGATATTCATGAGACTCTTATGGTCTTAGTAGATGGTAAACTATTCACCCATAAAGTAGTGCGGCCACATCTTCAAGGAAAATACCACTGCTTTAAAATTTTATGTCATGGGTCGCATAGTTCTCATAATGCTGCCTCAACTGCTGTGAGATGTAGGTGATCACTGTTCAATAATGCATTAGGAAAAAATCCAGACCAGTCCCTGATGCATCACAGAAGGCTACATAACCAACTCCCTCTTTCAGTAGTCTCAAGATGGGGGCACTCATCAATCTCTGACTTAGCTTCTAGAAACTCTTCGGGAACCACTCTTTCCACATGAAGGGATTCCCCTTTCATGTAAATGCTGATAAAGGTGCTTCTACTCTAGAAAAGTTAGTCAAAACCTCCGGTGGTATCCAGACAACACCAAGAAAATCCAAAACTTAGTCATGCTATTTTGTGGATCCTAAGCAATAACTACATCTTTCTCTATCGGATCCACATGAACTCCAGTCTCCGAGATGACGTGTCCTTGAATGTGGACCATTAAAATCCAGAACAATAATTTCGAGAGCTTACCATAAAGCTGGTTCTCTTACAGTGTATCCAGGACTATCCAAAGGTGTATAGCTTGTTCCTCCTTCGATGTTGAGTAAACAAAGATTTCATCAATGAAGACCTCTATGAAACTATCAAGGGAAGGTTTGAATATCTTGTTCATGAGTTCCTAGAACACTACTGGGGAATTTGTCACACAAAAGGGCATCACAAGGAACTCATAGTGGCCATACCTACATATAAAGGTTGTATTAGGTACTCCTTCATCTTGTACCTGAAGTTTATGATATCCCAATATATGGTCTATCATCAGAACCACCTGACTCCCTTCATCTGATTGAAGAGGTCATCAAATCTCAAAAGTGGATACTTTTTCATCACGGTAACCTGGTTCTGGAATCAAAACTCCACATACAACCTCAAAATCCCATCAACCTTCTTAAAAAACAACACTGGGGATGCCCATGGTGGAACAATGGGTCTCACTAAGCCTTTATCCTATATTTCCTCTAGCTGTACACTCAAATAGTGAAGCTTCTAGGAGACATCCGATATTCCAATGTGGATATTGGTGCCATCCCTTGGTACAGATCGATGCAGAATCCTTCCTCATTGTGAGGAGGTAGTATTGGACCATCCTCGGGAGAGACATCCCCATACTCATCCACCACTATAGGAATGTTTGGACTCCTCTTGTCCACTGAACCGAGGGTGAGGCTATCCAACTGGTGAGTGATCGACTATAACCTCCTCTGAGAAAGTCCATCATGTGATAAAAAATTTCCCTTCGTACCGGTGAAGGAAAACCGGGTCCCATACCCATAGACACACCACACTTTGTGCCTAAAACAGTCGATCTGAGCATGGAATGTAGATAACCATTCCATACCCTATATGATGTTGTAAGGCCTCGATGCCACTAATAGGAGATCAAAGTCGAAGATCTCACATCCTAGAGTAATTTCACACTATTGGAAGTAGTTTTCAATCATCGAATACCCACCTGTAAGAGTCTCTAATCGTAAGGATTGAGCCAACGACTCAACCGGAATCTCTGAGCCTCAAATGAGGTCTGTGGAAAAGAAAGAGTGACTGGAACCTGTGTCTATAAGAACTGCAGCTAAGTTGGAGAAGACATAGATCGTACCTTTAATCATATTTGGAGCACCGTTTTCATAGACCTCCATTTCCTAAAGCCGGAATCATCCCTATATGTCGGCTCCCTAATCCCATGGTGGACCACCTTGGGGTGGTGGTGGTAGCACCTAGAACCGTCGTCCACCGCCTACCACTCACCTGACTCCGCTGCTACGTATGCCTCCCTATAGACCTTTTCACTCGAACCTCCCCTCTACCTTAGTGGTCCCTCGACCTCTTATTGATTAGCTATGTGGCGGGTTGGGCAGTCATGAGCCATGTGTCCCTGTCCAACACATGTGAAGCACAACCTGATTCCATGCTGACTCCCTCTGCTCTGGGAGCCCCGCACTACCGAACTCGAGTCCTAGGGTCGTCCCCTAAAAGAACTTTCCCTCTTGGATCCCCTTATCTTCTTCCTATTACTCACCACTAAATACTCTTATTCTCAGTGTCTGTTGGTGGTTTTGGCTGTCGGTTCCTACTACGCTATGAATCCATCCACAAGAAGGGATCACTCCAACACTCCAGCTTGAGTGGGGATGCTGAGACACACCATGGAGGCCTTGATCTCCCGTCAGAGTCCCTACTCAGTGTTCCAATACCTAAAGAAATGGTCCCGCACCATGTGTGTGGAGTAGCGATAGAGGTCTATAAACCTCACAGAGTACTCAACCATTGGCATGGGACCCTGCTGTAGGAGAAGCATCTCCAGTAGGAAAAAACTCCTCCTAGAAGAGCCACTCGAATTCTTTCCAAGCGAGGGTTGCCTTATCATGCGTCTGGATGGCCAGGACCCACCATCTCCCTCTCGATCCCTATAAAAGGATTTCCGCCAAGATCACCATATGTTCAAGAAGTTTCCTAACTAAGAGGAAGACCCACATCACAACCTCCTTTCAATCCTCCATGACTTGAGGATATATCTCTCTTCTAAACTCGGGAGGTCTCTGTCTCTGAAACTCATGCAAATAAATGATTTCTCATACGTCATCTACCAGTAATTCCGAACATAAATACTAATTAATGGGTGTTGGTGACACCAATGCACCACCTAAAGGGGCCATATCAAGCACTCATCTCTGAACCGACGCCTCATCGCTAGGTGGGTTGTCGACATGATCACGTATCGGAAGCGTAGCTGGCTATATACGTGGAGGCATCCTGAAACAGATCAAGATGTACCATATTCTAGTGATTTATAACTGGTGAGATGACTCTTATTCAAGAAGATCATAATGAGACACTTATGCGACTAGTGTTTTCATGTATAGAGCCAAAAAGAAGAATTTAGTGTCCTGGTGTATGGATATATCGGCCGCTGCACCAACACCGGACTCCCCAAATCTGAAAGTTGAACAAAAAATATTCAACACTATTTCTATAAAAATAAAACAATAGATTCTCAGCCTTTGAATTCGAACTGTCCACCTCTGATACCACTTTGTCATGACCCCTCCCCCGGCGCCCATGTTGTGACATACCCGAAGCCCGCCTTCCGAAGGCCAGGGGTTGGAAACTTGCACCGAAGGCGTTAACCTACAAATGGGAGGCATTTTCCTGAGTACCTGTATGGACAAACACACAAATACACCCCATAATTGAAAATCTAAACATGCAGGCCGTTAAACAACAACTAATTAAGAGTACAAACAATTGGTTAAAGGGGAAACAATACAAACCCAACAATAGAGAAACTAAAAATAGGAAAGTACAAAGAAAACATTGAAATCCATCCACTGGAATCCCCACCTAATGGGTATGTACAGATTACCCACAGGAGGTCGTAGAAGTACGCCCCACTTGTCTGGTTTTACTGGGAACAACTAGGTCCTGGGACACTAAGTCCTCCGTCAAGATGGCGATTATCTGCAGCCGATACAACACGTTTATTTGAAGCCCATCCAGGGGTGAGTAACAAAATAGTCAACCGGGACCCCAGAAAACATGGAAATACCATAATGAAAACCACAAACAAACCACTAGGCATGATCACTAAGAATGATCATGATAAAAGATAGATCACACCAGATATATTATAGAGTAGGAAAGTAAGACCATTTTTTATATCATCAAACACCATGGGCTGCTGGAGAACACCTACTCAGTGAGTAAAGTGGGACTACCAGGACTAACCTAGGACTACTGTGGTACTCATTCCTAATGAGTACCATGGGTATGCTCGGTAACATGGAAGCATTTCCCCACTGTGGGAATACTGGGTCACACAGAAGCTACTTCCCACATTGGCCATACTGAGGTACTACTCCTGTTGAGTACCGTGGGTCTATTGGGTCATAGAGAAGCTGCTCCCAACTTCAGGCATACCAAATCATACATAATCCATTTCCCATGGGTCCATAGTATCCGATCCACACATGGTATATTTTTAGTAGTATTTAGGTCTCAACGAATTGCAGGGTTTCCACATGTAGCATGCTTGATCTTGGGAGAACTTCTCTCCAAGCCATTCCTCTAATCCAGCTTCCATGAAACCCTCTATAGAGTATTCCAAAAGATATGCATCATCGTGAGGGTTCCAACTCCACAAACGGATTTTCAATCGAATGCTGGGTTTGAATGATATTGGTGTTTTCCACAAAGGCCCCAATTGGGTCCGGGTCCGACCCGACCTGACCCGGAGTCAGCCTGGCCCGTGTCCTACCTATTATGCTATGCCAGAATGCAGATAGAATCTACGTCCAACTTCCCTTTTCCCCATAGGTCATTTGCGGGGCCATCTTCTCTACTATGGTCAATCGACCGCATGCTCCTGAGAATTGAGTGTCATAGCTACATATTGCTCCACCAACGCCACCAAGGGGTCGCGTCCCTTCAGGCAGCCACCGACCAAGAAAGAGGCTTCGGCCGCTTCATCGTATCTTGAGATGGCTGTGACAGTGAGTTTCAATGTGCCGTCATGGCACACCGCGAGCGCTGACATGCTAAACGGTCTTTTCGAAGGCCACTGAGTCCCCGCTGGTGGTCCGTTATTAGGAAAGGCTATGCCTCCTACCTTCTTGGGGTGTTGCCTTTCAGGAAAAGGCCTCAAATTTTCCTTTACTCCATTTTGAATGTTAAGTCACAAATAACACATAAGGCGAATAAGGGTCAGGCCTTGTTTTTTCCGGCCCATGCCCTCCACATTGGATGTTTTAAAAAATTAGGATGCTCAGGATCACAATTCAATAAACAGTAATTTAATCGGGCTGTAGAAAACCTAAGAAGAACACCCTCCCACACGAATGAACAATCTACAGATCATCATTTTCATGGGATGATCCATGTTCATCATTTTAGAATAAGAATTGGCAACACTTAAAAACAAAACAAACCCCTACCTCAATCTAATTTTTTCATTGAAGCACTCTACCCTAGAGGATTCAAGGTTCTTTGACCACTGTCACTTCCCGGTACTGTTCTTCATAAAGAATAGACATTTCTAGCAATATTGTAAGCATTAATTGTTCTTAATTAGAGTGAATCCTTACTGTAGGATGTTCATAGGATTTTTTGGTTCAATTATCAACTCTCTAACACATTAACCCTTTAAAATAAAACACATCGCAGTGTTTCTGTTATGTTGTGACTTCGTGTTGTTACGCTTCAATGAATGCATCATTACACTGCACAAAAATGAGGCATTAATGAGCTTTATTTAATGCGTGTTGTCGCCACACCACACCACCACTCTCCACCACTTAAAGGTGGGGGAATAAAATGAAATAACTTAAATGATCGAAAAACTTATTGCACGTTTACTTAAAAAAAACTTAAAAAAATTCAAAATTCCATTCTGAGCTCACCGAGACTCAGAATCATGTGTCTTAAAAGCATTTGATCTCAAAATAATTCCATATAATTTTTTTAATAAATACATATAAATTTTGGGAAATTAAATTCTCCCCATATTAGGGAATTACGTCCCCGAAAGACAAATCATGGGATAAACCAAAAAATGGGGGTACTGAGCACGAATTTGAGCCTCCCGCTCCCATGTGCTCTCTTGGAGGTTCTTGTGCTACCACTAAATGTGCTTAAGAGGAATCTCCCATCCAAGAAGGAACCTCTTCTATTGATCCTATATCTTCACTGGAAACTCTGAAATCGTCGCCCCATCATCAATGTACAACTCACCCTGGTCAATGACGTGAGATGGATCATACAGTACATCCTCAGTTGTGAGATGTGAAAAACATTGTAAACATGATGCATTTGTGGGGGATGATCTAGGCAGTATGCCACCTCACCAACTCTGCTGAGAATCTGGAAAGGTCATATGAACCTCGAAGATAACTTGCCACCCCTACCAAATGTCCTCAAACCCCATCAGGGTGAGACCAGAAATTATACATTGTCTCACTCCTCAAAATCCAAGGGTCATAGACTCTTATAAAAATATGAATTCTTCTGAATATGTGTAGTCCTCATCCACTCCTAGATGATTTTAACCTTCTCAGTGGCTGCCCGTACCAACTCTAAACCCATGAGGGCTGACTCACATGGGTCTTTCCAGCATAGAGGTGACCTTCATTGCCGCCCATACAAGGCCTAAAATAGTGTCATGCCGATGGTAGAGTGATAACAATTGTTTTATGAAAACTCCACTGGTGTTATGTGGTCCTCCCAACTACTACCAAAATCAAGGATTCAAGCATGAAGAATGTTCTCTAGGGTATGTATGGTCTGCTCCATCTGACCATCATTTTGTGGGTGAATAACTATACTCATGCACATCTGAGTCCCAAATGCCTCTTGAAATCCCTTCCAAAACCAGGATATAAAGTGTACATCCTAGTCTGAGATGATTGTCAAAGGAACCCCATGTAGCCACACTATCTCCTTGACATATAGGCATCCTAAGCCCTCTTCCGATCCCTGCTCCAAGATGGGTAGGAATTCAGCTGACATGGTGAGTCAGTCAATGATCACCCGGATAAAATCGTGGCCCCTGGACGTGTGTGGTTACACTATCACGAAGTCAATGGAGATACCATCCCACTTCCATTATGATACCTCGTGTGGATGTACCAAGCCTATTGGGACCTAATTCTTAGCCTTCACTTGCTGAAAAGTAAGGCATTGTGAAACGAAACCTTCTACCGCTTTCTTCATCCCTGGCAACCAGTACTAACATTGGGGGTCTGATAACCTCTTCGTCACTCTATGATATACCACCAAGGGGGACGTATGGAACTCCCAAAACACCTCCTCCAATAATTTCACTGGTACTATAGTGCCTCTTTTTAAAATGATTGCATGCTCCCATCCTATCAAAAATCCATCAGGATCCTATATTGAGGATATTTTAGCACGTTAGGCCTCGCAGTCAACATCCACAAGATATGCCTCCTTAACTCACTTTAAGAGCAGGGGAGTGATAGTCATTGATTGAAGGTATGCTATTCTATCATCATCCATGAAGTATATTTGAATCGCGACTAACTGTTTTGTCACCTCACTCAACAGTTGTATACCAAACCTCATATTGAGAACATCTCCCACCATGTCCCCCTTCCCAAAAGTATAGATTATCTTAAATTCATAGTTCATGAGGGAATCTAGCCATCAACATTGTCTCACATTCTATTCCTTTGATGAGAAGATATACCCATGACAATTTTTGTTGGAGTAGAAAGTAAATCGTTCACCCATCAAGTAGTGCCAGCACATCACCAAGGAAAAGATCACTACTACTAACTCCAGGTCATGGGTTGCGTAGTTCTTCTAATGCTTCCTCATCTGATAAGAGTTTTATGTGATCACTACTCACTTTTGCTTCCAGACACAACTCAAACTAGTCCCTGATGCATCACAGAAAACTACATACCCAACACCCACATCCAGTAGTCTCAATATGGGGGCACTCGTCAGTTTTTGCATCAGCTCCTAGAAACTATGCTGGAACTTTTCTGTCAACACAAATGGATGTACATTCCATGTCATGGCTGATAAAGGTGCTGATACTCTAGGAAATTTGGGCACAAACCTCTAGTTTTATCCAGCCAACCATAGGAAACTCCACACTCGAGTCACACTCTTGGGTGGCTCCCATGAAAGAACTACCTCTATCTTCATCATATCCACTGAAACTTTAGTCTATGAGATGAAAATTCCCAGAATGTAGACCTCCAGAATCTAGAACTAGCACTTAAAGATAATAACATAAATCTGGTTCTCTCAGAGTGTATCCAAGACTATCTGCAAGTGTGTAGCACTCTCCTTCTCCAATGCGAGTGAAATAATATTTCTTCAATGAATACCACTAAGAAACGATCATGGTAATGCTGGAATATACTATTCATGATTCCACAAATACTACTAGGGATTTTTTCATGCCGAAGGGAATCACCGAGAACTAATAGTGGTCGTACCGACATCTGTAGTCTCTCTTTGGTATGTTCTCATCTTGTACCTGAAACTTATGAAAGCCTGATCTCTGGTCTAACTTTAAGAACTGCCTTTCTCCCTTCATCTAATCGAAGAGGTTATAAAATATCAACATTTGATATTTTTTCTTCATGTTCACCAGGTTCAGGGGTTGTAAGTCCATGCACAACCTCAAACTCCCATATGCCTTCTTGGAAAACAACACTGGGGCTGACCATGGTGAAATGTTGGGGGGTCACGAAGCCCTTCTCCTCCAAGTCCTCTAGCTAAACCCTCAATTCAAGAAGTTCCATGGGAGCCATATGATATGATGGTGTAGATCTCAGTGTCATCCCTGGGTATAAATTGATGCAATATTCTACCTTCCGGTGAGGATGTAGTCCTGAAACATACTTAGAAAAGACATCCTTGTACTCATCCACCACTATAGGAAGGCTTAGATTCATCTCATCTACCTCAATGAGGGTGAGGCTATAAAATTGGTGAGTGATCATCTACTCCCTCCTCCGAGAAACTCCATCCTCTGCAGAAAAAGTTCCCTTCTTGTTGGTGAAGGAAAACTTGGACACATCCCCGTAGACACATCGAACTTTGCACCTAAAATAGTCGATCTGAGCATGGTTTGTAGATTATGATTCCATAGCCAAGATAACGTCATTGGGTCTCTACACCACTACTAGGAGATCCCAACCAAAGCTCTCGCCTCCTAGAGTAAGCTCAAACTACTGACAACAATGTGTAATCGTCGAATCCCTTCTTGCAGGAGTCTATAATTGTAAAGATCAAGCCAACACCTCCAACAGAATCTCTAAATATCAAAAGAGTTCCATGGAAAGGAAAGAGTGACTGGAACTTTTGTCTATAATAAATATAGATAAGTTGGATAAGACACATATCGTATCTCTAATAATATCTGGAGCACCGTGGTCGTAGGCCTCCATTGCCTGAAGCTGGCCTTGCCCCTGTCCATTGGCCCCCTAAGTCTGTGGTGGACCACTTGTGGGTGGTGGTGGTAGCATCTCAAACCGTTATCCACTATCAGTCGCTCAGCCAACTCCCCTACCACGTCCAACCCTCTGTGGACCTCCTCACTCAAACCTCTGCCTTTGCCTTAGAGGTCCCTCGACCACCTGCTGATCATCTGTGCGGCAGTTCGAGTAGTCATGAGCCATGTGTCCCCGCCCGCTGCACCTGAATCACATCCTGAATCCCTGTTGACTACCCATTCCCCGGGATCCCCTCACTACTCACCCTGAGTCCTTGGGTCACCCCCTAAAAGACTTGACCCTATTGGATCCCCTCATCTACTACATGATTCTCACCACTAAAGACTCTGTTGCTTGCTGTCTGCTCGTGGCTCTGGCTATTTGTTCCTACTCTTCTAGAAATCCCTCCAAAATAATGTCTCTCCCTAGCACTCCATCCTGAGTGGGGATACTGAGAGACACGATGGATGGCCTAATCTCTCGCCTGAGTCCCGGGTCAATGTTATGGGGCCTGAAGAAAGGGTCTCACACCATGTCTGTAGAGTAGCGATAGAGGTCTGTGAACCACGCAGAGTACTCAGCCACTGACATGCTGGCCTACTACAAGTGAAGAATCTCTTACATGTGAACAAAGTGAAAGGTCATGAGAAAAAACTACTCCTGTAAGACCTGCTCAGAGCCTGTCCATGCGACGGTCGCCTCATTATGCGCCTGGATGGTCATGATCCACCATCTCCATGCCAAGCCATATACAAGTCTTGTAGCCACGATTTACATCTGGTCATGCATTATCCTCACTAAGAGGAAGACCCGCTTTACTACCTCCAGCCAATACTCAGCAACCCAAGGATCTGTCTCTCCCCTGAACCTAGGAGGTCCCTATCTCTGAAACTCATGCAAGGCACTGATTCTGTTTACTCCCTCTACTGATAATGCGGATAGTAACTTCTGAACAACGGGTGGTGGAAACACTAGTGCACCACCTAGTGGGGCCATCTGCAGTACTGGTCCCTGAAATGATAACTCATTGTTAAGAGGGTTTTCCACATGACTAGGTATCGGAATCCTAGGTAGTTGTCTGCATGGAGGCATCTTGAAATAGATCAAGATATACCACAGTCAGAAGATTATACTGAGTGATCTGACTCTTATTCAAGAAGATCATAAGGAGACACTTATGTAATAAGTGTTTTCATGTATAGATCTTAAAGGCATAATTTAGGTTTATATGGTATGGATACGTCGGCCGCTGCATCAACACTGGACTCCCCGAATCTGAAAGTTGAATTCAAAACATTCAATACTATTGTCACAAAAAATAGAACATCAGACTATCATTCTTTGAAGTATAACTGACCACGTCTGATAACACATTGTCATGACCTATCCCCCAGGGCATGTGCCATGACATTCCCTAAGTCCACCACCTGAAGGACAGGGGTTGGCGACTAATACCGAAGGCGTCAACCTGAAAATAGGAGTCATTTTCATCACTACCTGTACACATGCACACACAACCACATAATAATGATGAAAATTTTAAACATGAATTCTAATAAAAAACATTGAGTAAATGTATAAACGGTTGGTCAAATGAGCTAAAATACAATCCCAAAAAAAGATAATATGAAAACATGATCGTACTAGGAAAAATATGAAAGCCATGCACTAGAAACCCCACATGATGGGTAATTACAGAGTAGCTTCTAGAGGCTATAGAAGTACTCCCTGCCTATCTAGTCTCACTGGGCACCTTCTGGTCTTGGGCCACTAGGTCCTCCATCAATGCGGCAGTCGTCTGCACCAGACTCAACACGTGTGGGTGAAGCCCATGCAGGGGTTAGTATCAAAATACTTATTATGGATCCCAAAAAATAGATATAGACCAAAAAGAAATCCACATACAAACCATGAATCATGATCACCAAGAATCATCACGAAGAAAGACAACTCACACAGGGTATATTCCAGATTAGGAATGTAAGACAATCAGTTGCATCGTCGAACACCATGGGTTTCTAGAGAACTCATCCTCAATGAATACAGTGGGCCTGACAGGTCACACAGAAGCCTATTCTTACAAACCTATGACTACTATGGTACTAATACCTGATGAGTATTGTGGGTATGTTGTGTCACACAGAATCCACTTCCCACAATGGGAATGTCGTGTCACAACGAAACCACTTCCCACATTGGTCATATTGAGGTACTCCTCCTGTCAAGTACCGTGGGTCTGCTGGGTCACACAAGAAGATGCTCCCCATCATGGGCCTACCAAGTCACACAAAAGCTGCTTCCCACTGGTCCATAGTATCTTATCCACATAGGGTATTTTGTCAATAATCTAGAGGTCTCAGCAAACCACATGGTTTCTGCACATAGCACGCTTGATCTCAAGAGAACTGCCCTCTAATCGATTAGTTGAATTCAACATACATAGAAACCACCATAGAATGTAAAAAAAGGTAGACCACATCAAGAGGGTTCAAATTACGTAAATATCTCATCAAACGGATGCTTGATTTGAATGATATTGATGATTTTTCAAAAAGGGGGCGGTGGGGTCCGGGTCAGGGCTGACCTGGGAGGACCAAACCGGTCGGACCGACCCGACCCAATTCATCATGGCGTACACTGAGATGACCTGGGTCTACTAACTTGACCCAGACCCAGCCCAACCTGGGTCCGGTATTTGGGACCATGGATCTGGGTTGATGGGGTGGGTCCGGCTTGCGCCCTACCCGGTCCACCTGGCTGGAACACAACTAGAAGCCACGTCCGACTCCCATTCTCTCCATGGTTCGTCTGTGGGTCTACTTTCACTGATGTGGTAAAACGACTGTGGCCTTTCCACCATGTGGCCAACCAATCTGGCTGGTTAGATTTCCCACACACAATCAATTGACTACATGCTCCCATGAAGCGCGGCCCGCAGTTGTGAGCTGCTCCACCGACGCGGCTGAGGGGCCGCATCCCTACCACCATCTGCTGGCCCAGCCAACGGCTCCTCCCACTCCTCCACGGACCAATCCAACCATGAATTCCCTCTCTAGATCAATGTCGTGCCTTCTCCTCCACCCGCCTGCGACCACTGCCTATGTCGGTGCACTTTTGGGTCTTTCCGCCAGCCACTGGGTCCACACCGGTGGTCCATTCTTGGCACCTACTGGGCCTCCAGCCTTCGTGGGGGTGTCTCCTTCCCTAAGAAAGCCTCCAATTTTCACCTCTACCATTTCGAATGTTCAGTCATGAAGAACACATAAGGTAGAGGGGGGTCGGGCCTTGTTCATGTCAGCCTACTCCCCCCATGTTAGAGGATTAAAAAAAGGGGAGGCTCTAGATTATAGTTCTGTCAACAATAATTTAATCCCGCTATAGAAAACCCAAGAAGAACACCCTCCTACATGAAAAAACAATCCATGGGTCTACTAATTTGTGGGTTGATCTGCATTCATCATTTTAGAATAAAAATAGGGAAACCATAAAAACAAATCAAACCCCTACCTTAATTGATTTTCATCATTGAAGTGCTCCGCCCTTGAGGATTCAAACTACATTGGCATTAGTAATTTCCTAGTCCCATTATTCATAAAGCTTCAACGTTGTTAGTGATCCTACTAGAATTCATCATTCATCATTGGAGGGAATCCTTGTTGTCAGTTCATTAGAGAATTACCACATTTTAATTCTCAACACTCCAACATGTTAACCCATTAAAAGAAAACACATCGTAGCATTTCTGTTACACTGTGACATCGCGTTGTTATGATTCAATTAATGTATCTTTATGCTAAAAAAAGGAATCCATTAATGAATTTCATTTTATGGACCTTGTATCCACTATGTAGCACTATCGTCTGCCACTCAACAGTGGGGGAAGAAAATAAAATAAATTAGAAATTTATTTTATTATTTTCGAAAAAGTTTGAAAATTAACTTTTCTGTCTGACCCTTGCCGGTGTTTCGAGTTTAACCACGCACTAAGATTTTTGATTAGAGCATCAGTTTAAAAGTTAGAAAACTCTAATTGTAGCTTTACATAAATGAGCTTAATAAAAGTTAAAAAGTCAGTTCCTGGCTCACCAGGACTCGAAATCACGACCTTCAAAGCATGTGGTCTAGAAATAATTCCGTATATTTTTTAAAAAAAATTACAGAAATTCAGGGAAAATACATAAGAAGTCCCATTGAATAGATTTTCATCCAATGTGCAGGATGAAATTCCATACTTACCCCTAGGGAAATGGGTCAAGTGAAAGTACCCAATTGATATATGTCCAACCTGAAAAGGATAAGGTATCTAAGCAAACTTGGTAGGGGTACAAAATGTGTAATTGTAGTACAAAACAGTTCCCATAGAAACGGGGTTCTTCCCATGTAGAGTGGGTCATTTCCATGTCCCTATTTGGGTTAGAGAACATGGAATGTCATAGCCCATGTACTCCTAACCATGTATGTGTCTAGCTGGGTGTGTCCATGTATAACTAGTTGTATCTGTTCCTGTGGTCAGGTAACACCCCAGGTATAGGTCTAGCCCACTAGGAAAGGTCACATTCCATGTGATAGGGTCACAAATCCTATTATAGGGTCACACATCCTATGACCTAATGAGTCATGCCATCATTGATCATCATGTTCCGTCCCTTCGATTTTGTTTATGAATCGTCCGCACATTTCATCTGTCGTCACATTCCCAAGAATACAAAGTTTGGGTATCCCCAAATCCATAAAATCCACTGACTATTCCATACTATATTTATTCCATCATTTATCCAATCCTGGATCAATAATATTAAACCATTTCATCATAAATAGAGTGTATAATGGATGATTTCATGTTATTTAAGTTAAACCACGAGACAATGGATTTTCTTATGATGAATGAAGAAATGGGAAAGTAAATGTACACCATAAAAATGAGGAACAAACCTCATACAATTTTTTTTTTCCTCAACTTTTTTTCCATTAGAGTGAATAATGAAGATAGAAATAACAATAAAAAAATCCCAAATTCCCAGGTAAATCTAACCCATACCAGTAATATGATAGATCCAAAAATCAATCTATTTTCCAATTCATTCTTGTTATTTATTGGAATAGTAAAATTGGAAACATTCTAAAAATATAACTATCCTTCCACAATTTAGATCAATCACTGATGAAGAATTAATTTTCATTGTCGTTGTTGGTGAGATCATTGAACTATGTTGAAAACTATTTTCAATCTTTGATATGGTTGACATTTTCCCATAGATGTTCCTCAAATAGTTCTAAAAAGGCTCTCCTCAATTTTTAGGGTTATTCAGCTATCCTTAAAAATTTTAAATAAGTGTGATTATAATGTAATTTGTTAGGTCGATTGAATTTAATTAGATTAATTTAATAAATTTATTTATTTTATACATCCACCCTGGAATGTGACTCAACTTGAATGTCTGATGTGTTCTAATGTTATGTCGCGCCAAAGGTAAAACATGCACTCTGAACACAACAGTGCAATTAGATTTTTGATCCACGACACCTTTTAGAAGTCATTATACATTCTTAAGAAAACTTTTCAGGCATATATTTGTTATATTTAATATATTTCAAAAATTGATTCTGGGAACACCAATCCTCAAAATCATGTTCTGTCTCTGTTCCTAGTCTAGAAAATATTTCTGGAAATATTCCTAAACCTTACAAGGAACGAAAAGGTATAGTACATCTTCCAATACATTTCTTCCTTAGTTTCCTTATATATGCTGAAATAGAAGCTATTATTCAATTAAAACTCCACCAATGGTAGATACCGATCCCATGTAACATGGAAGTCATAAGAACATGACCTCATCAGGTCTTTCAAAGCATGGATAATTATTTCATATTGTCCATCAGTTCGAGGTTGATATACAATGTATAATTATTTCTTATTTTTGAGAGACCTTTCTTGACTCATCTACAATTTAAATGTGAACAGTGTGTCTAGATCAAATAAAATTGATATATTTGGACCATAAAGCCTTAAAATTTCATTGATATAGAGCTGAGGAAGGTACTAAAGAAGTAGAACATATATTATCACTAATAAATGTGAATACATCATGAGACGATCAATGATGACTGATATAAAAGAATTATTCATTTGATTGTTTAGGAGTTTAGTCATAATTTCCATTGAAACATTGTATCACTTTTATATTGGTATAGGAAGAGGTTTCTTGAATCTATTCAGGAGTTGTCATTCAGCCTTAAATTGCTGCAATACCATGCATATGAACACATAGTCTATAATTTTACACTTTATACCATACCACCATAAATGTTATATTAAATCCCAGTATATCTTTATGATACTAGGGTTTATAGAAAAATTTGATATATGTTCTTCTTATAATAGTTCAATTTTGAACTATGGTATGGATAAAAAAAATAACCACTTTCCGAGAATCAAAATCCCATATCTACATTTGAAAAGTAGTGATTTCCCCCTTTCCATGAAATCACCATATCCTTATTTTCTAGATCCCTATATTTGGGATCTTTGGTAATCTTCTTCATGGTTAGAAAAACAAGATATATCCTACTCAATTCATCACCCACCTTGTTTTCCTTGAAGATTTGGTAGTGTATCTTGTATTCATAGACCTTTATTTGTTACAACCATCTTCCCTACCCCATGTGGATCTCATTCTAAGATAATATAGATTCCAAACTATTGTGGCATGTATATATATCACATAATTTACCATAGAGGTTGAGTCTTCATATATTTGAAGTAGATATTATGGATTCTAGATCAAGGTACTGAGTTGGATAGTTCTATTCATATATTTTCAACATCCATGATGCATGTTAAATTGTTGTATCATTCTGTAGATGGGCACAAGAAAGTCCTTTATTTGATGCATCACTATAAATTATAAATCCTTCCTTACCTAACAGTAATGTTAATACTAGTAAATTAATTAGTATCCTCTTTAGATCTTAAAAATTACAACACATTAACATAACCATGTTAATTTGACCCATTTAAATGTTTACTTGGTTAATGGGTTAGAAAACCAAGAAAAATATCAAACAAAACATTGATAGTAATCTGCTAAGCTCAAGAAACTACAGTTCTTGATTATGTTCATTGGTGTAAAATAATATTTGAACACATTTATCTTTTAGGGGTTAATATATAATCAATTTTTAGAGACAATATGGTCCGAAAAAGAAAACTAATTATTCAAAAATTCTCTCTTCTTATAATTCCCATATAGTTCATTTTTTGATTGTTTCTAAAATTATTTATAGATGAATCTCATGCTCTTCATAGCTCTTAGATTATATCTGGATACCATAAATGAATTCCACCAAACAATTATCAAGATACTCATTGAATAATCTATTATTTATATCCACGAAGATAGAAGACACATTACACAATTCAAAATAAAATAATATAAAATTATAATGTCTATATCTTGTTCAAAATGCCATATTTGATAGTTCATTCTTCTTCATCCATAATTGATTGTAACGTGAGAGAAGATAAAACATTTAATAGTATTGGGAACCTTGAATTTGATAAAAAATGTCATCAATGAATGGAAAGTGATTCTTATTCATTAGAGTGATGGAATTTATCTCCCTATCAGCCTCTGAAATGTCTCTTATAAGATCTTCTCAAAGATCCTTGTCAGTCGGTTGTGCCCATGGCTTCCTGATATTTTCTACGAAAACCAGACCGCCTTCGTGGCCAAGATACTGATCACTGATAATGCAATTGTGGCCCATGAAGTGTTCCACTCTATGAAAACACGCTCCACCGCGAAAAGAGGAACCATGGCCTGGAAACTGGATATGACCAAAGCTTATGATAAAGTGGAGTGGCATTTTCTTAGAGTCATGATGATGAAAATGGGGTTTTGTACTAAATGGAAAGATATAGTCATGCACTGCTTATCTACCGTCTCCTTCAGAATCAAGGTCAATGAGGAGCTCACCCGATGATTCACCCCAACCTAAGGCCTGCGCCAGGGAGACCCCCTCTCCCAATTTCTCTTCATCTTAGTGGCTGATATTTTTTCTAACCGTTTTTTCAGGGCTGCATCCTATAATTCTATACATGGGGCTAAGGTCTTCTATGAAAGACCACAAGTGTCGCATCTCTTCTTCACCAACGACTGGCTCCTTTTCTCCAGAGCAATAATAAATGAATTCCAGGTGATTAGCCATGTGATCCAGCAGTATGAGAGGGCGTCTGGATAGTCTATCAATCATAGAAAATCAGAAATCTCCTTCAGTGCAGGGGTACCTCTCGCCAAGAGAGATAAAATCTGTGCATCAGCAGGCATCCATATGGTCGATAAACACCAGAATTATCTCGGGGTACCCACGGTGATTGGTCGGTCCAAAAAAGAAATCTTTGCATCTCTGGTGGATAGGATTGAGAAAAAAATTCAAGGATGGACCCCAAAAAGAATCTCCAAAGCAAGCAAAGAAACCCACATTAAATCTGTCATCCTGTCTATCCCCAGCTATTTTATGTCCCTGTTTAAGCTCCCAGTGGCCCTCTTCAATCAGATCCATACACGTACTACCAACTTCTAGTGGTGAAAAATGATGGAAGGAATAGACCCCACTGTATGGCATTAGAGAAGCTATGCAAACCCAAGTCAGAGGGAGGGATGGGATTCCGGAATCTGCTTCTCTTCAATGACGCACTGTTTTCCAAGAAAGGATGGTGCCTTATTAACCATCCATCACCTCTCTATGCATGAGTTCTCTGAGCTAAGTACTTTCCCCACATAGACTTCCATGTTTCCTCTCTTGGCCCCCATCCTAGCTTCCTCTAGAGAAGCATTTGGGGGCCCGAAAACTCCTGGAAAAAGTGATGGGATGGATGATTGGGAATGGATCATCCGTCAACATCTGGACTGATCCCTGGTTGATCGATGAGGATGGTATGAAGGCTACATCCCCTGCCCAACTGGGTCTTGAAGAGGCCACAGTCAGCTGCCTACTTTCAGACCAGAGACCGGGGTGGTGTGTGGAAATGATACATGAATGGTTTAATGAAAGAGACCAAAGAATCATCCTGATCATCCCCTAGGTCTCAGATGCAGGCCCCGACCATCTTTTCTAGAACAACGACATTTCAGGAGACTACACGGTGAGATCTGGTTACAGACTTTCTCTCTGAAACCACTCTGGAGACCAGGAAGAGGGACTATGGAAATCGCTTTGGAAGCTCAATGTCCCCAAAAAAATATGCCAATTCTGGTGGTAGGTGTGCATGGGCACCCTCCCTACCATGAGCCTGCTCTTTTACCAACATATGGCCAGTACTGAGTCCTACCCATTCTGTCTGAATATTCCTGAAACTCCTTTGCACACTATCATTCACTACCCGGAAGCTAAGGACATTTGGAATAAATGGGGTCTGACTTCATATTCTTCACTTGACATTACCTCTGACCTCCCTGATCTTCTGATGCGTTGGTGATCCTCTCTCTCAGCGAACAATGCAGGCTCACTCTGAACCCCGGCATGGATCATTTGGGTCCGGCATAACGATGCTATTTTTCCCCACATTCATAAACCTCCCAAATTCTAGATTGAACGGGCCATGTCATGGATTGAGGGCTGGAAGGAACAGAAAGGACACTTTTTTCCAGGTGTAACTCCCACCTGTCCCCCTCATTGGAATCCCCCACCGGAAGGGATTCTTATGCTAAACGTGGACGCGTCTCTCCCCAAGGATGGGCTTGTTGCTCTCGGTCTCCTGGCCAGAAATATCCTGGGGCAAATCATTGCTGCAAAACATGATTCACATCATGCCTTCTGGGAACCTACAGTTGTTGAGGCCTCTACCATCCTGGTAGGTATGATGCTCGCTATGAAAAGTGGATGGATTGATATCATCATCGACTCCGAATGCCTCACCGTAATCAATGCTATTAACCACAACAACAGATAACTCCTATAATTTGGCTTCATCATTAGGAGAATTTTCTCGCTTTGCCAAGGATTTTCTCGATGAACATTCTCCTTTACCAAAAGGGAAGGAAACAATGCGGCCTATCAGCTGGTGGCCTCCGGCCCCTTCGATGTCAACAAGCTCTGGCTAGACAATTTACCTTCATGGATTTTCATTTGTACGTTAGTTGATCTTCTTCATTAATGTTATATGTCCTTATTTAAAAACAATTAAGCCAACTCCACTAGTTCCATTCTATAATGAGTTTTAGATATAGGTCGTGGATCTAGAATGAGTTCAATGAAGAACTAAACTTCACACCCTGGTGGACAACTAAAAAATTATTCTAGAAAAAAATTAATTAAATTTTGTACAATGGGTATATCCTCTCTTCCTAGGATTACTTCCTTACCCATATCTCATTACTGATCTTCCATATTTCCAAAATATTATTAGGGGGAGATACTATGGGAGGTTATGAACATGATTTAGATGATGGTGTTTCCCCTCTAAAGAAATTATATTCCACCTCATCTTTTCAAATCATAATCCAATTATCTTGGAAATAATTATTTCCATTATAATAAAAAATAAAATCAATAAGAAGGATAATATGAAATTTAAACATAGGTATAATAAAAATGTATGAAAATAGGGTATCCCATACATCATAATTGGAACTACCTAAGGTATATTGTTTTACCATAATACACTCACTTGGTGTCTTAGTTGATTACACCCTTACAAAGGTTAAGGGTAAATATCTAATATTTCTAGAAACAATAAAAAATATAAAAGTCTATGAAGATATAAAATCAAAGTGAACGTTATATAACTTGGAGGCAATGATCAATGTACCTTCCACTACACTATTAGGAACTTTTACTTCAGGTTTGTTAATTTCAAAATCATGGTGTTTCTCCACTGTACTTTTCTAAGGTAAATTTACCTGAAGTTTGTGCTATTGGTTTGCAAAATTTCCCTAATCCTTACATTTAAAGTATCAAGCATGAATAGAATATTCCTTTACCTCACATTGGTGATCTTTATGGACCTTTTCATTAAACTTTTTAAAACCCTGATTCCATTTCTATAATCCCAAGGGAGTTTCTTCACATTTTAATCAAAATTTTAAAATACCATTCATCATTTCTTCCACTTTGTCGAATAATTCATCCCATGATTCTTAGTCAGCATCTTATTCTCATAATTTCTCTTAAATACATATGTCTTTGGGAATTCCTTTTCTATATTAATGGTTCTTGTAACAATATCCTCATTTGATGAAAATCCTTTGAGATTCCAATATAATTCAATGTATAGGTTTTAACCCATCAAATAAATTATTAATGATTCTTTTTGGTCTATTTAAAATATTTTTAGTATGTGTAACTAACCTTGTAAAGTTATACCCATTCTGAAAAAAAGTTTCCTCTTTTTATCTTTGATTAAAGAACAACCTTTCCATTTATGTTCTTTGATTCTTAGGAAATTGTTTTTCATCGAATTCCTCCTTGAGTATTCCACCATCCTTGAAATTAATCTCATATTACACTTTAGTGTTTTAATTTTGTGACCAAAATTAATCTATATCTCAATTCAGATGAAATATATTCATGTTAACCTTTTCAATTTCACAACTTCCCAAAGCAATAAATTAATTCTTTTGGGACTTGATCCATTGTTCAGCTTACTATAGTTTATCAGTACCCTTGAATATTGGGTGATGCTATTGCATGAATTGATTCCTAATAGTTTCCCCATGTTGTAAATTAGTGGGGTCCTCTATATAGTCCAGATTATTTATCATAACCCTGTTTAATTTCCCCAATATGGTTATGATGTAATTTTCCTCAAATCTAGCTCCAATAACTTTTTAGTTTGAATTTCCATGCATTGACTACATGTGTTGATTTAGTTCACATTACTTTCATTGGTCTCCAACATTCTACAATAGAATACAGATAACTATCTCATGATATTTAATTGTAAAATTCAATTCAAAATATGTTTTCTATAACGGTCCCTATAAATGTTGAGGCTCTCTTACTCAATTCTTCTAAATATAATCCCCTTGGTTGATACTAAAACTCATTTAATTCCAACAATGACATTATAGAATCCATAATATATATTTTTTAGTTATATTAAATTAATGGTGGAAAGTACAATAGTTCATTAAGGATCAAATAATATAGTTTTCATAGAATACCTTATATATATATTCATTAAAAATGGAAAAAATAATATATAAAATGACCATATTGCTAGGACATGATTATACATTCCAGGATATCCTTAAAAATTACACATAAACCTCATATAGTTTTCCTAGGGGAGGGACATAAAATAAGTGTGATATTAGATATTTATTAAAGAGTAGCATACAAAAAAATATTACATAACATAAACATGGAATAAATGATATGGAAACAATAAATGAACAATATGATTCGATAATTAATTGAATATTTGGGGCATGATATATACATGAAAATAATAAAAAACATTGATACAGTAATCATCGATCTCATACTCCTGGACGGTATAATGCTAGAGATAAAAAACTTTTTATCAAGGCCTCATGACAAGTCTATTTCCTTCCATGGGAAGAGCCATACAAAGAAACCCATTATGTTTTGTCTCATAAGTCCTATCAATGCATCGATGGGATATATAATTTTAGGCCCACCCATATCCTAATTAAGTCTAATGGATTCAATATAAAGTTCTTCTAGACCCTTCATACCAATCCCTAAGGAACCAATTGATGAATAAAACTTGGATATCCATATATTTAGAAATAAAGACATCAAATAATTCCCCATTAAACATAATAATGTGGAGGTATTGGATGAGATCCATTAATGAACCTAAAAGTTGAGGAGTATCAACAATGTAAAAGGTAGAACCCCTATAAAATAATATAGTGGTGAGGGTACCTTAATTTTCTGATTGTCTAAAGAAGATATTAACAGGGTTTAATAGTTTTCATTATTAATATAAATTGGAAGTAAAACCCTTCATTATGGATCATTAAGAGAATGTGAATATCCCAATAAATATTTATTGAGAGTGTATCACTAGTTTTTTATTCTTTATAGTAAGCATAATGCATCAGGGTTATGATTGATTCAATTATTAAACAAACCTTTTTGAGGTGATTACCCTGGGGTGATTTTTTTCCGTAACCGTATCCAATTTCTAGTATCTAGAAAGGGAATTATATTCTATGAAACAACGAACACTCTTACCTTACCAAAACATAGGATGAATTTAAACCAAGGAAAATGTAACTCTTGAATTAAAATAAACTGAGAGAGGGATAATAATATAGAAGTGTAAATCCATTAAATTTCATGAGTAATATGGAAAAAACTTTTTATACTAAAGTATGAACCTCACAAAAGAAGAAAGGTGTTGATTATAACACGAATTCCAATAAATTTAAATTGATATGGAAAAACCCCACTTATGGATTAGGTATTAATTCAAACAGAAACTATTAAAAGGGAGGGATTAAGCTTGTTCTTATAATACCGTGAATAAATTCATTTCATGATATAAGATCTCAAATGGTCACTATATACACCACATAAAGGAAATTAGGTTCATAAATAAAAACTTTTCTCAAGGATAGGAATATGATATGGAAAATCCTTACCTCTTTCCAATCATCTCGGAAAATAATTAAACCTTATACATTATATACATAACTATCATAGTAACATAATTAAAAACCTTAATGAAATCCATTTTCATTCATACTTTCTAAATATCCATTCCCTATATGAATTATATTTTTCATATATATAGGGTGATTATATTTTTGAACATAGTTACAAGTTTCATAATAGTGGTTTTTGTATTATTTCTTCCACTAATGAAAAAATAAATTTTCATGTCATTTTTATTTTTAACATCAGTTAGTATGTGACGTTATTGCAAGATGAATTGTAAATAAGTTGTTAAGACCGGTTTATAAAAATATACATTGTAAATATTTTTTTTATTAGCATTTCATGTCGCCTATTTTATAACTAATGTGAAAACAACTTAACCATGTTATTTTGAGAAATAAATATGTAGAAGATGATTTTTTAGTTAGTTATGAAATAATTACTGTGAAAAATTCTCTATGTATTGATTTCAAATTGGTTATTAGAGAAGTAATGTCAAAATACTTTAATAATTGACTTTTCCCATCCATTATTGGAAAACCATTGTGAAAATCAATTCATATAGGATTTTTCATGTTGGTTCTTGGATAAATGACATAAAAGATCATTTTTCATGTCATTTTTATAGAAAAGTAACATGGTAAAAGGATAAATAAAATTTTTTCACATTGGATATTAAATTAATGATGTAATTTTTTTAATAAATTTGTACTAATTACTCACCTCTCTAATATAAAATAATAGAAAATTAACTGAAAAATTTGAAAACACATAAGTAGAAATATAAATGTAAAAACAAATAGAGGCTGAACATTCATTTTTACAATATACATAACATATTAAATAAAATTCAATAAAACCAATGAAATTATTTTCCCATTCAATTTTTAAAATTTTCAATTGTTTTCCAAAATAATTCTGAGGGTCATCAATGATATAAAAATTAAAAATAAATTATTTAATATGTATTGTAACTAAAAAATGAAGTATTAAAGGAAAATTTAAAAATAAAACTTACCTTGTGGAGCTTTGTACCTATCCCAGTTGAAAATATTTAATAATTAAATATTAATACATAGTATCCACATTCCTTTACTCCTTGTTTATTAAATTTCAAATTTAAATTTTTTTTTTCAATTCAAAATAACATTTTTAAGTAATAAATCCAAAATTTAGTAATTGTAAAAGAAAATTTATATGTCTTTTTTATATATCTAGAATTGGCAATCTTCTTTCTCGTGGAATCTAAAAATGAATTCAATTACATATTTGAATCTAATTTGAATAAAATAAATTTAAATTTCATTATAATAAAAAAATTATTAAAATATTCAAACTGACATGTTCAATACATTCATAAAATTTTCTCACACTTCACCAAGGAAAGAGAATAGCCAGTAAAGTTTCTTATCACTTGAAAAAAAGAACCAAAATCTAATGGCTACTAATATATAATAATACTTATCATCAGTGATTATTATGTTAGGAGATATATAAAAATCTGTGAGATTTATGTTTCATACTCTTGAAGATAGGGAAACATCAATCACTGAATAATTTCATTATTTTGAAATATTTTAGGAATAAAAACCATTCTTTCTACATTAGTCATTTCCCTTGCTATAGGTGAAATAAACTATGGGTCTATAAATCTATATGCAGCTGTGCTATCATGATATTTGAAAATTGTATAAATACTCCCAATATAAAAAATTATAAGTATAACTTTTCATTAAATTAAACATACAAAAAGAATTTTGTTAATTTACTTACAAGGAAAAAACTTGTATTGTGTTGATACACAACTGATCACTAGTTAAAAGCTCAATGACAACATTTTTAAAAATCATCATTGTTATTACACATCCACAAATGTTATCTTCTATTTAAGTATCATAAATAGCCAAAAAAATTGAACAAGATGGAAATCTATCAAGAGTAGTAGCTGTATCATATTATGTCATAATTGTTTTTATATTTTTTGTATATACAATAGTTATTTACCTTTAAAATAATCCTATATTAAATAGATAAATATAAAAACATTAAAATTCTAGAAACAATTAATACTGATATAAAATAAAATAAATAATACACACGTAACACAATGGTAACTTTTTGAGAAATTGGATATGGAAAAACTAAAAAATGGCTAATACTTTTCCCAATTGTACTCACTTTATCTATATATAATGATATTCTTACTGACCAATCTATAATATCACATACAATGAAGCAATGATTCTGTAACTCCATATGTTGATGATGAATTATATAAAAAATATAATATATCATCCCATATGCAACAATATGATGTTGGGGATCATAAAAATATAACTCATAATACCTAGTAATCTATAGAGGAGGGGATGTATGTGTAGGATAAGAAGCATTGTGATTTACAGGTAGAGGTGTATGAGTAGGATATGTAGGAGTGGGATCTGCTGGACGAGGTGGAAGAGTGGTTTTAGTAGTCTAAAATTATCTTTGAATATCTTTAAACATAGACTATACCAAAAATTTATTCATGTTCTCTATCATCACATGAATATCCGAAACTTTAGATCCCAAAGATTCTATTATTTAAATCCTCCACTGAAGAATTTTTATTATGTGGAAAGTATTGTTTTTTACTGATACACTTACTGAGTATCCTCATACATGACCCATTTGTTCGGGATTTCCTAGTTCTGTAGCTAAAATATCCTTCCAACCATCAGCTATGAAAACCACCTATGTGCTCTTACCCTCAAGAGACCCCTGTATAAAATATTTTAAAAAATACATATTTAATCACAATATATAAAGAATATATTTAACTTAGATAAATTAAGTAAACATCTTAAAATCATCAATGTTATAACCCTTAAATCATCCATATAATATTTTTATTTTTCCTCATCTGACCACTCTTCCATTTTTCATGTCCAGAGGGAGTGGAATTAGGGTCAATCTCTATAGATCCTGAATACTTAGCCTTCAATTTTTAATTTTTTTATTCAATTTTTTTCCTAAAAATGCTTACCATTATGAAGATAATGTATGATGGTATACATTTTTAGATTATATCTCTTGATGAGATATCCTAGATTTATATAAATTAAGAATAGATAAATCATTAAAATCCATCGATCAACTGGCGTCCAATGATTATCATTTTTTTCTAATTCTTCTAATATAAGGTATAATATATTTCATCTAATAAGAAGGGAGAAAATATATATTACTCTAAAAATTTCAATATTTTTAAAATAATAAAAAAATTAGATTACCAAAAAAGTCCCCCACAAGTGAGATATTTTAAATATTTAAAAAATTATCCAATCATGAATAAAAATACTAACATTTATTTTAGACTACAATTCTATAAGAGTCTTAATTTTTTTTGAATTTAGACCACTTAGACTATAATTATCATCAAATTATACTAGTATCATATGGTCTTGGCTATATGCATTTGATAATTTTGGTAAATCTGTTTTACCACATTTACCAACCATAGAAATATTTTATCCCTAATAGAAGTTGATGTATCTTGTATAGAAGGATGCAAAGGATCATAAATAAGAGAAATTATATGTTCCTACCACATTGTATGTGTACGATCCTCTCCAAAAGTATGTGGTGGATTAAATGATTAATCTTTCATTATCCTAAAAATAAATGAAACAAACAATTAGTACACAAATATATAAATCCAATAATAACAGAAAAATATATGTAAAATATGAAAAATTATCAAACAAAAAATAATGTTAACTAAACACATTTTTATTTATATTATTTAAAGTTAACTAAAATTACAAAAACATTAATGAGAGATGAAATGAAAAAAATCTATGAAAAAAATCAAAAAAAATTGGGTAAATTTTGAAAATCCTCCAACATGTAATACTATTTCTGCACAGAAAATAACATTATTTGAAATGTGAAAATGATCTAACAAAAATAAAACCAAACTAACCAATTTTTTAATATTTTTTATTTTAGTTAACTAAAATGTTAAAAACATTAATGAGACAAGAGGAGACATAAAATAACGAAAACAACTCCAAAAATTACATGTAATAGTAAAAAATAACCAACATAATAATTCATGTTTTTAATGAAATCAATTTATTGTTAAGATACATAATAGAAAACATGGTAAAATAAACAAAACTATTAAAATATAAAACAAATAACTTATTATTTATAATATGTGTTTTAATAAGGAAAATAAAATTAAAATATCTATCATTTTATGAAATTTCAATAATTAAAACAGAATTGAACAATTGGTACCCGAAATATTGGGAATGTATTGAAGGATTTTTTTCCCAAATCCATTATTCATGATATTTCTACATAGAAAAAACCATGTCTATGATGACCTCATCAATATTATTTATTAATATTTTCATGGAAGTAGGGATCCCACATAAATCATCTTCTTCGGAAATTCTATCATCCCCAAAATTTTATTTCTTCCTTATATAAGAATAGGCCACTACATATCAGATTGATCAAGAACATAGAAAACATATTTTTTCATGTGTTTCTAGGATAAAAAGGATCAGATGTGTATTCTAATATATTTTGATTATCTTGTGTTGTTCAAAATTAAACCTATATGACATTGTAATTATCAATAAACCATTTGTAGTAAAAAAAATTAAATCTAAATTTAACATGATTGACCTCTCATATTTTTTCAATTACTCCACAATATGATCTTTATTTATAGATTCAGTTTTTGTCTCTCACACTCGAATAATGCATTGCTTGTGTGAACACTAGTGCTCTATTGTTATGAACAACACTTATGTTTTCCTAATATTTTGTATGAAATGTATATTCATTAAAATCATACTCAGACCATGTTATAAAACTTAAAATTAATATTACCAAAAACCATATCAATGTTTCAGTTGCATCTGATCTACCACGCACAATCTCTTTAAATGGTGAAAATAGCTTTTTTTATGCTCATTACAAATCCAAATATCGTTATTCTTTACATAACATTGTTTCGACACATTAATATGAAATATTATATAGGGATGATAATTATCTATGTTATTGAAGATGTATAAATTTACCTTATTTATCTGTTCACCTGTCAATGATTTTACTTTTAAACCTCAAATCCTCATTCCCCCTAATTGAGTCATTCATAGTGATATGTAGAAAAAATTATGTGCTCCAATGAAAAAAAATAGGTTTTACCCAACTCTATAAGAACCTCAAAAATATATTTTTCTACAATGGATGATTCAAGACAATATATATTCTTATAAAATCCCTTTAATCTCATCATATAACATTCAAAATGATACAACAAACATAGATATAGAAGACTAAAAATATTTATTTCTCACACCAAATTAACTGAAAATGCACCGTGATATCAAAAAAGATAGAGGAAAATACATTTTCAATTAAAAAATTATAGAAATAACTTCGTTATCCAAAATTTTTAAAGAATTAATATCAATCACCTTATGAAAAATGTAATTGAATAAATGATAATCCTTAATGATTTTCATTCTGACATGGATTTAAAAAATTTATGCAATGAACCTGGTAGGATCTTTGTCATCATGATGTTTCAATTATGAGATTTCGTACATGTGAAATTCAATTAATTTAAAGCACAAAATGTTTCACATTTAAAGAATGAACCTATGACACTTTGATATCATGAATACATGGGCCAAAGATAATTTTCTCCCTCATGGATAATCTATGAAAAGCTCAGGGAAGGAATGTTTTCGTTTCATCTGGTGTGGGAGAAGCTTCCAAATGTATTACCATTCAGTGTAAGTCTAATTTTACATTAAAACTTTATTTATTCTTCCATATAATATCTAACAATGTTACAATCAAGATATCACATATATTTTTCTCAAAGTGAATGGTATCAATATTGTGTTTGAACTCATGATATCAAAAATTTGGTATCTCAAAAAATATTTATAGTTTCATAATATTATTTTTACCATTACTGGATTTTTTCCCTTTCCAAATGTCAAATAAATATACCTCACCATATCAAAATACAGATCAGTGGAAAAATGTTTTGGGGAAATATGAAATTCTTATGAGTCATTAAATATAATTTTGAATTTTTGATAAGATTGATCCATAAAAAAACCGTTGAATGACCCAATTATACTACTTTTTCCTATAATGCAGCTGATATGATGAAGTCTGTTATTCACAAATTGGACATGATTTGTGCCCAATAACACAAAATACATTAAAATTTATATAAATTCAGGATTCATTTCTAGTGAACTTTATCATTGAATGTAGTTGAAAATTTTACATTTTATAAGGATCATACATCCTAGTAAATTCCATCCATAAATGTTAAAAATAATCAATTAATAGTGAAAAAAATATAATTTCTATCATTCTTTGGTCTAGATATCATTAAACTCAATGTGCCATATTTTATCTTCATACAAAATTCATGAGAAAAGTTGTAAATTACCAATAAAATAGGCCATGAATTATTTGTGCTACTAAGGCTTTAAGTTGGATTAATTCTATTCATGCTCATCTAAGACTAATATTTCTAACAACATTTCTTAATATAGAAAATTGGTTGTCAATTTTTTTCACTGTTGAAAATCATTTGGATTCCACAATTTTCCATCACATATCCTCACAGCTTCATGCCACATTTACATTTTTCATCCTGTGAATTTTCAAAAAAAAATCAAAAGAGGTATTATATGAAGATACCGAAATGCCTTGGTATGTGCCTCTATAAATGCTAAATCAGCCAATGATTTTTATTTAAACTTATACCATGATGTCCCACATTTTGGACACTAAGATGTAAATTATTATTTCTTATTATACACAACATACTAATTCAGACATGAATGTATTTTCTTGTATCATAATATAATCGAACATTATATTTTATTTTTTTTATAATGTGAATCAAGAAGAAAATTGCCTTTAGAAAGAATTTCATTAAATAACTACAGAAACTCTATAAAAATCTTGTCACTCAATCCATGTTTGTCATTCATGTTAATAATTCTTAATGCTGTCAATAAAACAATAAAATCCATTCAACCAAGATAAAATGGGTTTTTAGTATCACCTTATAGATGCTCAATTTTTAGCTCTTTCTCAATTTGTTGTACTTTAATATCACAAATAATATCTTTATATTTTTCAGAATTATCATCTTACAAAACATCATCATAAATTGATCCAAAATTCTACCAAGATTCACCATGAAAAATACATGGGCTTTAAATCAGATTAAAACCATGAAAAATTATATGATCTTTGATATCTTTACTTTCTAAATTCATTATATTTAAACATTTTAGGAATGGATATAAAACATGTCGTTTGTTGGAACATTTCAACTATAAAATTCTAAAAAATCATAAAAAATATCCTCACATTCAATACTTATTCGATGTAAAATAATACTGCTTCAACTAATTATAATCCATAATAAATTTAAAATACAAATGTCTTTTAAAAAGAATAATGTGGTGATAAAAGAGAGTTAGAGTGAGAAATAATAGATTATTACAGTGATAATTAAGAAGGCACACTTGCAGTATTATTAATATGTAAAATGTTTCTATGATTTTCAATGATAGTGAATATAATTTTTAAAAAGTTAATAACACTGTACATGATTTTGAATTTTAATTAGAATGATTATAAAATAAAATAAAAAATAAAAGAAATAAATTTATATCTATATAGTGTAAATGAGAGTCTTACTAGAAAATAATAATTAAATCAAAGTCTTAGAATAGCAACTAAGCATCTAGTAATATCAAGTGAAGATTTCATTGAATTAAATGTAAAAAAAATTGAACAACACTATTGGATAATTATTGACTAGAATTAAGTTATTAATGATAAGAGATTAAGTATATAATTATTTTACTAAATAGTAGTTTCTAACAAAACATGATAGAGGTTTAAGTCATGAAAATCAATGAGAAAACATTCCCTGTACCAAAAATAACTATAATGAACTATAAAACAAAAATATTAGTAAATAATCACCAATTTTGGTAGAAAATATGAACATTTAATATTATAATTTCCTTGCAAAAAAACTCTTATATTGGATTATTATATTCTTTAGACGATTAAATGAAACATTTCATTGAACAAAAGGACCAATTTTTTAATGTAATAATATTTAAACTTTTTTTATAAACACATTAACGAAAATAGGGTCTTTAAAAACCTAAAAAATTTCTAATTGTTGGGAGTTATATAATACATTCACCAAAGAAATAATGATGAAAGTCACATATTTATAGAACATAAATGTGAAAATAATCATAATCAATCATATCATATTGAACACATGATAAATAAATTGAATTAAAAATAATTTCAATTTTTTTATCATAATACATACAACAAATAACTTGGGTGGTGTCACTAGATTATATAACAAGTGGATAATAGGAATCACTAATGGTTGTTGACTTAGAAGAAAATTAAATTATAACAACATTATAAAATCACATTAAAAAATATTAAGATATTACATTCAAAAAATTTATTAACATTTATTACCGAGTGATTAATTTATAAAACAATTAGAATAGAAATGCAATTTAAAAATATATAAAATAAATAAGGGATGCATCATACAAAAAATAGAATTTATTTGTCATAAAATTCATTCTTTTGGATGGAATTAAAAAATAGATTCCTTTAAAAATTAATTTTAAAAAAATTGAATATGACCTTATGAAATTATAAAAAAATATATAATTATATATCGAAAAAAATATATAGAATATATATATGGAAAATAATTTTAATAATTTTAAATGAATGAGATTAATAATAGTCTAGATACATGAAATAATTAATTTGTGTTCTCAAAAAAAGTGATTCTAAATAGTAATATATGATATGAAATTCAAAATTTTAAGGATTACACTGAACCTATGTAAATTCAAATATGATAAGGGATATTTATATAAATCCCATTTTCTCATATGTATAAACTAGTTACTCTATTTTAATTTATTCTTAAATAATAAATTTTGAAGAGAAACCACATTAATATCTTTTTGGAAAGGTTGTATATGTTAATAAGAATATAAAAAGTGTAGTAAATGTTTTATAACGTGGTAGAAATCAAAATGAATGGTTAAATATCCCATGACTATTCTTAAGTCAGTGGATCTCCTATACAATATTTCTATGAAACCAAAGCTATAGAGGGATAACATTGAACATGATTCTATTTGTTTCACAAGTATAAAGAAAGGTTAACGGAAGAAAATCTACATTTAATTAAAATATAATTAGTAAAAATCTTCAACTTCAGGGATATTAATCATTTTATCAAATATTTATATTTTTATTTTGGGTAATATATACTTTTTTTGTTACCCACATTAGTATACAAACAATGTAACCATTTATGTTTAGAAATATTAGAAAAGGTAATGTATGTTCTCATAGTAGTTGTAGGGTGAATACTATGTTAGTAGTGAGAAGAATATAGCATCCTATTTTCCATGTGGATTTATTCTAGTTAAAATAATGTTAAATATTAAGAAGTATAAAAAAATTAGTCTCAGATTTTCATTATACATAATGATACATTATTTCATTTTGGAAGGTATATTATTTTTTATATATCATACCATGCTAATTGTATATTAATAGTTGAAAAAAAACTAAGGATGACTAAAATGTATATAGAATAAATAATAATCAGTTGTGTAATGTTAATTCTTATTTAAGTAAATTCCAAAAATAATAATTTAAATTCCAAGAAGGGTGTGTAGATTCATAAAGAGTGAAAAATCTAATGTTTTCTACATGATTGTGTATTGGGTTAAAAATGACCAAGAAACCTGAAATATTAAATTTGATAAGGGAAAAAATATTTTATAAATAAACAGAAATATATATTTTGAATTTAAAGTTTAATCTAGAGGTAAATTCATGTTATTCATTCGATTACATTACCAAATTTATTGAATGTAAAATTAGACAAAGTAATATACTTTCCAGAATATATTCAATCATTTTGAAAAGTTTGTTGGATATGAGAATACCTAAATTTTAATTCACAATGTTGAGGCTGGTGAAACTTGAGGGTGTATAAAGATAGTAATGTGAGATTGGAGTCCAATGGATTAAACATTCAATGGTTAGGGTTAAGCCACATGGAATGATCAAAAGAGAGAAACAACAATGTGTTGGGATTACTTGTGAGTTGAAAATATATACCCTTCATGAGAAATGATGAGGCCAATGAAACATGAGGGTGTATGAAGATCATAATGTGAGATTAGATTCTATCAGATTGAATAAATGAGAGTTAGGTCTTCCATGTGAGAGAAACAAGGATGGTGTCACAAAAACTAAGGACATCAAAATGAATCCACCTAATGATTCATAAATTTTTAATGGTATATAACATAATTTATATTATAACCGATAAGAAAAATCCATGAAAATTTATTTTTCATATCGGTTATATAGAAATTGATGTGAAACATTCTTGTAAATTCCTTTTTACTTTCAGTTATTTAGAACCCTTGTGAAAAATATATGAAAATTTCTTTTTTCAAATTTGTTATTATATAACCAATGAGAAATGGTGACATAAAAAATAGTTTTTATAGTAGTGTTCTTACAATTTTAATCATATTATATTTTTATATTTTCTATTGTGGATGAATTATAATAATTTATTATGTATATAATGGTTTTCTATATTTTTTTTATTTATCCTTTATGATAGAATCTATAATAAGCATGTTTCGATGACTTTTTATGATTCTATTGTGTTTTCATAATTTATTAATTAAATATTAATATTAAAATTCTTGGAAAAATCAATATTGAAACATTTATATCATATTATACTATTTATTATAATCTCATAGTCATTATGAAAAAATCATGTAGTATTGTCCAAGTAGGTGGTTAAACCGACCTAAACACAAACATAACATGATTTAGTGAGTCATTATGAGGATGTTTTGTTTTAATATAAATATAAAAGGATAATAATGATATTATTTATTTATTATTAGTGTTATAAATTATAATTATAAATAACTATTAAACTAATTAATGGATATGAAAATATTACACAATTTGAATAAACAATTATCCTCTTAGTATTCTTAATTTTAATGATTAAATAAACTATGATCTTCTTTGGATCATATCGTTAATATTTTACCTAATTTATTTTAGTATAACATTAATTATATCATAAAAAATATATTTATCATTAAATAGTATCCTAATATATATCCTTGTAAGGTGGTGAAGGAGAATGAAACATGCTACATCATGGAGGTGATAGTCCACACAACGCATGGACAACAATTTTTTTTCTTAACAGATGGGGTATATGAAAAAATATTTATAATATCCTTAAGTTAGAAAAATTAATATATATAAATGATAACGATATAATTATATTGGTGTTTAAAAAATGAAATTTAAAGAAGATAATTAAGAAGAAAACTATGTAGTTGATAAAATGCATGTTAGTGACATGAATTTTCATTGGATGGATCCTTGAATTTGAAGGGATTTGGATAACTATAAGTGAACATGGAATTAATTTTTGGGAAGTGTGTTACAGGGAGTTTAAAATTTGATATTTTAAATTTTTAAATGAAAAGATAAGCAAGTCTTGAAGTAGTGAATGTATTCCTTTTATAAGGTAATAAAAGTGTCATTTTGAGAGCAACATTTACATTTTTGATAATGTATGGTCACTATTGAAGTTTAAAAGGAAAAAATGGAACAAATAGGATTGGAAAATGATACTAGGCTAAAAAAACCTTAAAATCGACTTTTTGAGACAACTTTTAGTGACTTATTGGTTTTGGTTTTAATTTTTTACTTTTTCAAAAATTTACTTTTACGTTGATAATTAATTTATAACCTTAGTAATTAATTTCAATAAAAAAAATATTATCTTTAAAATTTTACCCAATTTGATAGCTCTAATTTCAAATTTTAAAATAATTTTCTCAAATAAAATTTTGAATGTTGTGAAAATTTAATTTTAAAATAATTACACTTGATCACGTAGAAACCAATTTTAGAGAAACAACTTTTTTAAATACTAAATTTATTTATATAATGTAAAATTATTTTGGATAGAGATTTTAATGAAATAATTTCTTTATAAAATAGATAAAGTATATGAATCTTTTATGTAATACAAAACTGAATTTCTTTCAAAAACACTCAATTCATTGAAAGGAATAAAAAAATATTTTTATATTAATGTAACATATTGATGAGTCCTAAAAATGTTTTCAATTGATTATATATGATCAAATTATAATTTAAAATTTATAATATTATTCCTTAAATTCATATTTAAATACCTAAAGGGTTTTTTTAATTCTCTATCCCTTTCTTTTATAGCATTAATGTTATAAAAATTACATATTTTATGAAAACCATAATTTTCCACAAAAAATCAAACAGTTTAGAATAAGATAATAAATTCATTCTAAACTAATTTTAAAATTATAAATTAAAAAATAATTTTAGTTTGGCCAATATAAAATTATTTAATTATTTTATGAAATAAATTTATGAATAACAACTCGTTAAATGGCTCCTTTCACAATAGCTCAGAATGTGGTGTTTACCTACTTTAATAGAGTCTCACATGTTACACCAGTATTTCAAAGGATTTTTATTAAATTATTAAAAAATACATAAGGTATTTTTCTTAGTTATAATTTCTTGAGACATGTTCCATTTTATGCAGCCAGTTTCATAGTGACCCAGTGATTTTAGTAAAATTTGTTTCCTAAATAAATATTTGTCGTATTATATTATATAATATTATAAAAATATAAAGTATAGAGAAAAAAGGACAGTGTTTCACTACTAAATAGAATCATATCTATCAAGAATTAAACTAATTAAAATTTTAAAACATTACAACTGATATAAAATATAGAATAGAAAATCTAAAATGGGAAAATATATATCACCCCAGTCTACTAGAATCATCATCCCCACTGATAACCCTAAAAAAATAAAGAAAAATATAAGTAAAACCAAAATAATTAGGGAAATATATACCATTAGATGAATTTAATTGAATATTGAGTTAATTATTAGAGTAGTATATATACGAGGTAATGTGGCTGATGGAATAGTAATAACCACTAGAATAATATTGTCACTGTTGGGAATAATGACCCAAACATTAAGATTATTAACATGAACATAGGAATAATAATTATACCCAATTATAAAAAATTGTCTAATAAATATCAACTATCACTTTTAATTTATTTAAATAAATGTTTTTGAATTGCAAAAAATAAATATCATGATTAAAAAATTAAATGAAAATATAAGCATATTTATAATAAACTATATTTTAAATATTTCATTGAAGTCATAATTTTAATATTAAAAATTATAATTACCTATTTTAGAAATTTATTTTGATAAAAGTATTATAATTTTTAAAATTATCACATAAAAATTACCCAATGGTGATTTCTTGGAATTTTTTATAAATACTTTAATTTTTAGTGAATAGTAAAATTATTGTTTTTCATATAACTAGTGTTACTCAAATTACATCATTAAATTTTGAATAATGAAATAATCCTTTCTAGAAATTTAGGTTCAAACAGATTATATTTAATTTCATAAATAGTTCATCCAAACTCAATATCCAATTCTATAAAGAACATTAAAAAACCTAAAGTCAAATGTGATTCTTTAACATGACAATTTTTCTTTATTTCCACATTCCTTTTTTAAAAACTGATAAATTCAAATTATAAAGGAGATTTAAATTATAAAAATCATTATATTATATTAATATATTATTTATATTGGAAAAATGACCATTAAAAGTTTCAGCTTTGATATATTATTTTATTCACTATTTTATTCTAAAATACCCCTCTCCTCGTGTATAAAATAAAACCTCTCACTCCACCAAGAAAATCGATCCTTTAACCCATTTAAAAGCACAATATCTATCCAAATATTCCCTCTTAAGCCTCTTATAATCCATATGCATTTTATGAATCTATCCAACTCCAATCAACAAGGAGTTATAGTTTCGTACAAGAGAAGCTACACTAAGGATAAAGTAAGATTCGATCCACTCATCTCTCTCCTTTTCTATTTATTATTCCTCTAAAATTACTTTTTTCCACAAAACCATTCACAAAAAAAACCATAAAATAATATTTAGGATGTAATTAAACATTATATTAATAATTTTAACCAACTTTATGTATCATACTACTTTGTTTATAAATTTTAAACTTCTCCTTCCCGCCCTCCTGACAATGTGTCCTTAAAGGCCGATTAACCACCTACGAGGACATTGCCATGTTAAGACATATAACCACAATCATATATGTATATTTTAAACTATATATAATATATAAAAATTATTTATATTAATTATAGTTTTACTGAATTAATTATACAAATGTATAGATTTTATTTAATAAAATAGTGAAATCAATGCAAAATGAGAAATTTTAAACTAAAACATGATATTGAAATGCTTCAATCTAATGACAATAAATTAATAAATATTTGAAAATAAATATAAATTATAAATATTTTTATAAATTTTTATAATTAACTTCATGATAAAAGTTTTAATAAATATAATTTTATTACTTAAGAGGCTAAAACGCGACAAAATAAAGCAGGAATTAATGTAAGGGGATTTTTGAACCCAAATCCCTTTAATTGGGTTTCACCTCCATCATACCAAATTACAGTGTGGATAATAATTTTTTGTTATTTAAATATAATTTCACTATTCTTACCTCGTATTTTATAGGATATTCATGTTTCGAACTTTGTTTTATGAAAAGTATAAAGATTTTTTCAAATGTATTTTTCATTCCAAAAAAAAATTTGTCTCCTCTTGAGATTATTACTTATTCACACAATATTGATGATTAATATATCACTAATATTTTTCCAATTTTATTTGGGAATGCCACATTATATTCATTAGTGTATTACTTATAAATTCTTCTGAAACCCATTCTTTTCCATGGGTTATTTTATGACTATGTTCTTTGTAACATTCATGAATATATAAACATTATGATATCACATGTGGGTTAAAAATTATATATCCCACTAATTAATTGGATAATGTGATGTATATCAGGAGATAATGTGCTATATGCATGAACATGGTGCTATATTTTTTCACAATTATTATTTAATGATTATGAACATATGTTTTCCATGAACACGTTTATAGATTTTCTCACAACTATGTGTGGTATTTGATCATTATGACATGATATTTCATTTTTATGCATTGAAAAATTCTACGCCTTTATCAATTTCTCTCCCATTATATTAATGATATTCCAATACCTATGTTATTGTAATGTAGATGATTATTTTCACTCTTGTTATATTGAATAATTTCACCGTTTTCATCCTCTTATTGTGTTTTTTATCTCTCCCCTTTAATTTATGTATATTCCTTGGTGATTACATAAAAAATAGAATTAAAGGGCCACATAGACGATATATAATAAGGAATTAAATAATTTTTATTTTTTTATGTAAATGTTATTTAGAAGTCTAATTTTATCAGGTCACTAATCCTTTGGATCATTGATTTTTAATGATTTTATGTTTTTTATCTTTAATATGATGTAGTAGTAGTGAAAAAGAAGTACTATAAATATAATTTGTATTAAATCACGGTTTAGTCACTTTTTGAATTAGGATTAGAAAACCACAGTGAAAAAATAAGTATAAGTCTATGTGTAAGAAAAACATTCGAAAATAATATTTTTGGAAAAGGATAAGCATAGGGATCCCAAATATATGCCTTTAATGTTAATTAAACAAAAGAATAAATTATTTTTTGACTTAATTTTTTTTAAAACATTTTATTTTATAAAATGATGGGAATTTGGAGAAACTATGCCAACACCCTGTGTGAGGTACAATTTAATGATTTTCCAAGAAACATACCCAATTCTATGTGAGGTGTAGTTGAAAAATTCATAGAAATTATTAAAAAATTGTCTCAGGATATGAATATTTACCTAGAGCATGTGAAAAATATACCGTCAACTTAAAATGATCAACTAGAAATTGAGTACTTTGTGCCAAAATGAACACTGACATTTATTTGATCTTTTGATGTACTTATAGTGGAACCGTGGGATAACTCGATGAATATGATATTTTCTCTAATTAATGACTCTATGAAGGAGAATGTTTCTTTGGTATTCTATCATTAATTATGGAGAGGATCATCAATGGTGAGAATTGATAAATAAAACTAAGTTGAAGGATGAAATGGAAGAGATGAGGTGGGAAGACTTTAAGAAAATATTTACTACCAAGTACATCTATTGAAAAAATTTGGAGAGGGAATTCATGGATTTGAAGAAAAAGGATGGTGAATATGTCACAATATATGACTAAAACTTCACAAGTCTTTAATGATATGCGTTGAGTATTTTATCAAAAATGATAGATAAATTGATATATTATTTTGTGGTTTTAAACCACACCTTTGGAAGGATCCATCTATTCAAGACTTTGGGGGTTATGAAAAAGGGTTTTAATGTACTCTCAAAGTAGGGATGTAGTTTAGATAATGGTCACATGGTTATGAAGTTATAAATATGATAATGGAGTATCAATCTGGTGCATCAAATGAGAGATGAAGAAAGAGGATCCAATTACCCACATATCAAAAATACGGGAAGAAGCATAATGAGAATTTATTTAAAGGGATGGGGAAATGGTTCAAGTTTGGGAGAGAGGGATACAAAGCACACGGATATCTAAGAGACATAAATAATCCAACCATAATGATGACAGAAAAGAGGTAAACTCATAATGAACCACCTATATTTCAATTCCTCAACTTTAGGAAGAAATATAACTAAGAAAGCTAGTGCACTAATCCCCGAGTCTTTGAGGTTAATTAGCATTAGAATCCAGAAAATCTAAAGGATAAAGAGAAAGATTATTCTAGAACTACAACTGAAGTGGATAAAGAAAAATAATTATTACAAGGTACACTTCATATTCACTCATGAATGGAAAAAAGATTTATTTGATTTTGGTTCTACGTATTCTTTTATATTCTGTATGTTTTCTAGAACTTTTAAATTGAAGAACCAACACCATGACCCAAATATATATATAAAAACAACTTGTGGTGAAATCATTTAAACACAAATGTTGGACACTTTCCGTATTTCTATATGCGGGAGTATTCTTCAAGAAAATCTTGTAATTCTTCCCTTGGTGGAATTATACATTATAATAGACATGGATTAGTTGTCATTATATTGAGTAGACATAAATTTTCAGGAATATGAAATCATATTTCATATTCCAAACCATCCTATAATCCTTTATAAATTCAAGGAAGATCAAGAACCTCCTTTTTAAAATCTCTCAATGGTGTGGGAGTTGATACCATATAAAGAATCATACCTTACTCAAATGGTTGTGTTAATTAAATGTATCAACCTAAAAGAAATTCCCATTTTGGGGGACACCCTAATTTAATTCCCAAAGAGTTACCCAAAATTCCCCATAATGTGATATTGAGTTCTAAAGAGAACTTATAATTGGTGCTAATCCTATATCAAAATAACCCTACATGATGACCATGATCAAAATGGAAGGGTTAAAGAAGCATTTTCAAGTGCATTTTGATAAATGGTTTATACACCCATAATGCACCACCTTGTAGTGTGGTAGTTCTCCTTTTCAAGAAGGATAGATCAATGCAGAAGTGTATTGATTATCATGAGTTAAATAAGACCACCATAAAAAATTTTCTTTATCCAAGGATTGATGAAATGTTCAATCAAATACAAGGAACTAAATACTTATCTAAAGTGAATCTTTATTCTGGATATTGTCCACTAAATCTAAAGAAGGAATATATTCAGAATAAAACATTTCTCAAAAGGTCTGGGAACTATGATTTCATAGTGATTCCCTTAATACTTTATAATTCCCCTTAATAATTCATGGATTTTATGAATAGAGTTTTTAGAGACCTCATAAACAAATTTTTGGTATTATTTTTGAATATATTCTCATTTACTCTATGAGAAAAGAGGAACATGAAAAGAATCTATGGATTGTGATCGTGATATTAAGGAAGTAGAAAATTTATAATATCTTCGGAAATTTTGACATTTGGATGAAAGAAGTAACATTCATGGGGAACATGATCACAAGTTAGGGATTTTATATGGACCCTTTAAAGATAATGGTAATCTAAGAATGAACGAGACCCACTAGTGTCATTGAAATCCATAGTTTTCTTGTATTGGATGTGTAATACCAACGTTTAGTTAGGAATTGATAATGATTGTCTATCCCACTAACTTAGCTAACACTAAAATGGTTAATGTTATCCTAGATGTAAGAATGTGATGAAAGCTTCAAGGAGCTCAAGAGGAGGACAATCATTGCATATATACTCACAAAATTAATTAGTGTAGAAGGATTTTTTATATATAGAGATGAATTGAAGAATTTATTGTGTTTTTTAATGATTAAAAAATAAAAAATTTATAGCTTTCACCTCATGAAAGTTTAATATCCACGAGAATAACTATGGTAGATGCATAATCTAGATTTAACAGCAGTGATATTCACTCTAAATATTTTACAGGACTATTACAATGGTGAGAAGTGTGACATATATAGATAATAAGAGTCTAATGTATATATTCACATAGAAGGATATCATAATGTTTTAAATAATATATTTAGAGAAAATAAATTACTGCAATTACTATATACACTACCATCTTGGAAAGGAGAACAATTTAGATGATACACTTAGTTGAAAAGAACCTTATACTCTATCCATGATGGAGATTGAGAAAGAACCTATCTTATTAGATATGAAAAAGGAAGTATTTCAATATAATAATATAGGGGAATAAATAATAAATTACCCAAATTATTTCCCAAACATATATACAAGAGAAGATTAAGGAGGAATAAATGGATGATATTGAGATATAAATGAAAGTGAAAGTAGTACAGGATGGTAAGATAATTGAGTTCCACATCGATGAAAATTGTGTGATTCGGTTTGGAATGAGGCTTTTTGTGCCTTCATCATATGAGATAAAGTTTTATCCATTTTATAATTTACATAACTCATCTTTCTTTATCCATATCATAAGTAAAAATATGTACCATGTTCTTTATGAAAACTTCTTGTGGGAAAAAATGAAAAAGGATATTGTGAACTATATCTCACGGTGTTTTTTATGTTTGCGAGTTAAAGTAGAATGGAAGAAAGGTATAATGCAACCATTTCCTATAACCACATAAAAATTTGAGAATGAAACTATGTACTTTGTCACAGGTCTCTCAAAAACATCCAAAGGAAATAATAAGATAAGGTTTGTGGTGGACCAACTCATCAAGAATTCCCACTTTATCTCTATTTGGGAAGATTTATTGCATGAACAAATTTACAATGTACATGTGAAGGAAGTGTAGATGTTCCATGGGGTAACACTTTTAATCACATATAGAAATGATCTAGGGTTCACATCTAAATTTTGGATTAGTCTTTGAAATGATTTTAGTACTGAATTGAATTTCATCATGGCCTATCACCACCTAAATGATGGTTAATCTAAAAGTACTATTCCTATGATTGATGACATACTAAGAGCCTTCAAAATAGAATTGAAAGGAGGATAAGAACATAATCTCCCATTGATTTTGTTCTCAAATAACCACAGATTTCACTCGGGTATTCAAATGGCTTTATACAAAGCTCTATACGAGGATCAATGTAGAACTGAAATTTTTGGGATGAAGTTGGTGAAAAAAATCAACTTGGACATAACCTTGTATAAGATATGATTTAGAATATATAGTCAATCCAACAACATATAAGAGTTACTAAAATAAAAAAAGAACTATATTGACAACCATCAATGGGACTTGGAGTTCTATGTTGGTGAAAAAGTCTTCTTTCGAATATCACCATGGAAGAGATTCATTCTGTTTGGAAATAATGGGAATATTTTACCAATGTAAATTGACCACTTTTAGATCATTCAATCATAAGAGTATAATCCTATTAGCTTGGACTTACACCATATATGGGTCAGGTTCATGATGTGTTCCATATATTACTACTGAGGAAGTGCATACCCGATCAATAAAATGTACTAAATTTTGATGTTGTACAACTGGATAATGACCTCTTATATGGAGAAAATCCATTGAAAATCTTAGACCATAGAGAAGAATTTATATGGAACAAGAAAACTCATGTTTTCAATGTGTTTTAAAGGAATAGTATTTATAAAGAGAAAACTTGAGAACTAGAGGAAACAATGGAACATAAGTACCCACACCTATACTCAACTATGAACACTAATTGAAATTTCAGGGAAAAAATTTATAAAGGTGGAAGGATGTAATGAACCAATGTTTTTAGTAAAATTTATTTGCTTAATAAATTTGTGTTTTATTATATTATATTATATTATACACATACAAAATACAGGGAAACCAACAATTTCCTTATTTCACTTTTAAATACAGTTACATTAATCATTAATGAAACCAATTAAAATTTCAAACATCACAACGAGATGAAAATATAAATAGAAAATCCATAATGGGGGAATATGGATTACCCAAATATACCAGAATCCTCACCCCACTGCAAACACTATAGAGAAGAATAAAAATATTAATAAACTAAGAAACATTATGGAAATAGAGAAACTTGAGTGGAATTAAATATAATATTGAGTGAAATAATAGAGTTTTATATATAGGAGGTAATGTGGCTGTTATAATAGTAATATGACCATTGGAATAGTAATGTTACCATTGAGAATAGTAACCTGACTATTAGAATAGTAATTTTACCCAAACATATTAAATTATGATATACATATTATTTATCATTATTAATTTATGTAAATATATATTTTACAATTCCAAAAAAAAATATATTGATTAAAAACTCCAAGAAAATATAAGCATGTTTTTAATAATCTATATTTTAATGTTTTTCATAAATGTCATAATTTTTTTATTAAAAACTAAAATTACCTATTTTAGAAATTCATTTTGATAATATTAATATCATTTTTGAAATAATCACATTGAAATTTTTCGAGGATGATTTCTTGGTAATTTTATGAAGTACGTTAATTTTTAGATGAATAGTAAAAATATAGTTTTCCACATAACTGATGTAACTCAAATTACAATATTCATGATGTAATAATGAGATAATAATTTCTAGGTATTTATTTTCTTCCATGGTATATTTAATTTCATAAATGTTTCATTAAAATATAATAAACACAAAACCTAAAGTCAAAAGTTATTCTTTAATATAACAATTTTTCATTCTTTCCACTTTCCTTTTTAATGAACTAATGAATTATAATTATAAAGGGATTGAAAGTGTTAAACAATTAATATTATATTAATATATAAATAATAATTTAAAAAACCACTATTTCATATTTATCATTTTTTATATTATTTAATTCAATAATTTACTATAAAAATATCCCTCTCCCCATGTATAAATTACTTCTCTCCCTCACCTTGGAAGAACACTCATCTCACCCATTAAAAAGACCAATATATTCCCAAATATTTCAACTTAAGAATACTAGAATACAAGGGGATTTTCTAGATAAATAAAATTCCAATCATCATGGAGTAATTGTATCATACAATAGAATCTTCTCTGAGGATTCAGTATGTTACGATCCACTCCACTGTCCTTTTTTATTTCTTCTTTCTCATATATTTATTTTCCAACAACCCTTTAAAGAAACCATAAATGTATTAATTAGTTAGTAATTTAACATTATATTAATATTTTTAACTTTATCTACGTAAAATACTACTATATTTATATATTTTAAACTTACTCTTCCCGTTCTCCAGACAATGTACCGTGAAAGGTCGGTTAACCACCTATGGAGAAATTTCCATGTAAACACATATAATCATCATCATGGATGGATATAATAAACTATATATAATATATTAAAATTTAATTATATCAATTATAATCTTTTATAATTAATTACACTAATGAATAAATAATATTTATTAAAATAGAGAAATAGATGAAAAAAGAGAAATTTATAAGTAAAACATGATACCAAAAAGCTTCAATTTTTCCAAAAAAAATTAAGAAATATAATCCAATTATTATAATTGATAAAATGTGGAATTATAATTTCAACATTAAGAACTTGGGATGGGGTGAACTATGTGTATATGGACATGGATCTAGTCCCTCCCCAACTGGTGGGTGGGGGACTCCATTCATCCGCCACTGTCTCTCATCCCTCATTCTCACCTTTTTCTAACATAGACTTTCTTCCCCCATTCCCAACAACCGTTATTTGCCCTAAAGTTATATACCTATAGTTTTTACCCCATTTCTCACATTCATCATCAGAATTCACTCAAACACCAGGTATAATGAATCTAACCTTGGTGGATTTCTTTAGGAATCATTAACCTTTGGTTGACCTCTTTGACAGGTTTATGTTCACTTAATGGGGATTATAATATTGAGAGACTATGGGGATTCTTGATAAATGACACATTATGGTTCCATTTTCATCAGTAGAGGACCTGATACAAGCATTTTCTAGAGATCCTCCTGTATGAAATATACCCCTCTTATACCTTTTTTTGATGATCCTACGATTTCCATTTGAAATGTGATACTCTGACTATGAATTTTTGAATTAGTTTTCCCGAACAACCTAATCCATTTCTAAATACCAAGATTATTTATATTCTTGGATATTTAGTTTTCCTCTTTTGGTTTTTTTATTTTTGAACCATGTTTTTCTCTCATCTCAAATCCCCTAGTATCTCTTTTGAAGTATAAATTTCAAAACAATATGTTAAATTTATTTGGATCACGGTTGGGAAGTAATTTTTGTGAAATAAAACATTGATATTTGAAATAGGGATGGATTAGTGCTATTTATTCCAACTAATGAGGAACTTGTCCACTATTTTTTACCACGTCCATAAGATTCACCCCGAAGAGGTTGATTTAGTTTCTTAGTGTGGGTCTGCATCAACTATAGTTCTCTTAGTTGGAAATTTAAGAATTAAGGAAGCATTGATTTTTTTCCTCCTCAAAAAGTGAAATGTCTTAATGATATGAGGTTAACTTAAATTTTACATATATTGAAATGTGAATTGTGTGTCAATAATAATGTAGTGTAGGATCTTGAAGAAGACTAATCAATCCATTCTATGGTTTATTTTTTCTACTGTGACCATGAAGGATGGAGGCCTAAAAATGGACAAGATTTTTTTCCCCGGTTCTAGTTTCAAGGCTGATAGTAAGAAAATTTTTGTGTCAAGTCATTCATCTTCATATAAGGCACCTCCATGCCATATTTCTAAAGTTTACCAGGAACAAGGATCTTTTAAATAATATAATGAACTAGGATGGATCAAGATCCAAAATGAATTTTTATCATTGACTATATTTTAGTTAAGAAGCTACTGAATATGGTGGGTGGCCCACTGTTATTCTAAAAAATTAAAAGAATTATACTCGATCAAGATCCATTGGTGACACCGTGATGAGTGATAATGATAATGAATCTCAACAAGTGATGGAGTTTGAGAAGGTCCCATACGGGGACATGACTACTAGATCCATATTGTGTAAGAAAATTAATGAAAATATCTTATCTGGGAATGTTCCAGTTCTAAAGAGAGGGAAAACATAGAGGCATTTCATGGAATACTCGAACATGGAAAAAACAATTGTAAACACATTATTAGTTAAGTATATAAAATGTGGGATAGTAATTAGCCCATCTAAATCAACAATCACTATAGTGGCTAATCTAGAGCCTAGAGAGGTGGGTTAGAAATCTGTTAATAGAGTCCCTGAATGTGAAAACATTTAGTTGGGCTATGTGACAATGCTTAATGGAAAATAGAGTGAAACAATAGGAGTATAATAAAAATGAGAGTTTTTTAGATCACATCCTTTAATTTAAGGAATAAATTCTTGGAGTAATCATCCAGGTCAACGATCCATGAGACGATTTTGATATAATTTTTGAAGGAAGACTTCAATTTGATATTAATGAGGAGAAAATGGTGTAGATAAGAAAATAATACTGAATTATGGTTTGAGGTTTCAACAAACATAAAATAAATTGGGAATGATTTATACAAAAAATTAGATAGAATGGAAAACTATATTGAAGAGATAATCACTGATGACCTAGATATCCATGCAATTAAACTTTATTGAGAATTATATAGGGTGTCTAATTCAAAAAATCATATTTTTTTTCATTAATCAATTTTTGAGTTCTTTTCGTGCATAGTGAACCTTTTTTAGGTGATTTCACACTTCTCCTCAAGGTTTATTTGAAATAAATAATTTATATATTATGAATAGAATAAGTTAGATCCTTTAAGTAGCATAATCCCCTCATTCTAGATATACGGTTCGCCATTAGTGGATATTTATAAGGGGAGGCGTACATGCTCTCTTCGACATCATCGCCCCCTTGTCCCCTCTTTTCCTCCTTCTCTATCCTTCCTATGACCTCTTTCTATCACCTAACTTTGGTCCTCGATCTTATACTCTAGTGGTGTCCCCTTCTTTCTGGTTTGGATTTTTTCTTTTTTTTTATTATTCAGTGGTGTGTCCTTTTTTCTTCCATATAATGAAACTATACCGTCCTTACCCTGTATATTACTCTCTTGGATGAAGCTATCATCCTTCCTTCCTCTTCTCTTATATTCTATTTCAATGTTCCATTCTTTATAGGGTCTCTAATGTTTGTTTCATGAGATGGTTTGGGATATGTGGGATGGGGCTTCATCAGTGTCCCATGAAGCATGACTGGTGGTTTTATATGCGGTGTTTTCTTCTTTGATTATCGAATTAAGGTTCCAATATGGGGTTTTCTACAAGGTTTTGATGGTCCTAGAAATGTATTTATCCTAATTATGCATCTATTTTTACTTAAACACTACTATAGTTTCTTATTACAATTCTACCACATGTCTATCTGGTATCTTAGTTCTCTTGGCGGATTTGGTATGTGAAGTTCGTGTAGTCCCCCATGAACTAAGAGGTGTAACCAGAGTTGGATTCCCTCTTTCATATTGGGTTTGGATGATTTTTATTCTGATACAAGGTGTTTTCTACTATATATGTCTTCATGAGATAGATCCTGGATCTAGTTTGGGTGAAAATATATTCAGTTTTGTTGGAATTTATTTAGGGATCATGTTTTTCCAGGCTATTATCGACAGTGTTGTAGGTGATCATAACAACGATTAAGTGTGGCTCAGTCTACCAGTGGCTATGGATTGGGGTTCACCATCTCTTTAGATTGATTTGCTATTGAATTTAAAAATTTTATATGTGGAGTTTTGCAAGTGGGAGGGGCGATGGTGGTTACTCAATGTGATTTTTATTTTTTAATTTCGATGGACATTCATTTTTAATTCTCCCACTAGATCATTTGTGCTTGATTCAATATTCCTTTGTGATTTGTAATTCGTTCCCACTCAACCACAATTTGGTATATTAGGAAATAAAAAATCATTTGGAATCAAATTTTTAAATATTTGTATAAATTACTATAATTTACTTCTATATTAATTTTATATTAAATATAATGTTATTATTCAGAAGGTGAAAAGTAATGAAATAATGTAGTAATTAAGGGAAGGGGATTCTCGAATTCAACTCCCTCTCTTTTTCTTACACCTATCTCATACAAAATTTTAGTGTGGATATTTCTTTAAAATTTCGTAAATTTAATTTCATTGTTTTTAGATCTTTTTTCAAGGATGTAAATGTTTCCAACTTGGTTTTACAACATGTATAAATATTTTCTAAAAATAACTTTTCTTTCTAAAAAAAATAATGACTCCTATTGATATTGTTTCTTCTTCCCTAATTATTGATGATTCTTATACCAAATATATTTTCCCTTTTTCATTTTGGAACCGAAAATATACTTCATTAATGTATTATTTTTGATTTTTTTTAAAACCATTCCTTTCCAAGGGTTATTTTATGACTACATTCTATGTGGTAGGTATGAATATGTAAATTTTAGGATTTTATAGGTGTTCCTGGAATTATATATCCCTCAAATGTGTTGGGTAATGTGATGAATCTCATGATATAATGTGCAATATGCATGAACATGATTCTATATTCATTCATAATTATTATGTTATGATTATGAACATATGTTATGCGTGAATACGATGCAAGATTTTTTCTCAACTATGGGTGGTATTTGGACACTATGACATGATGTTTCATTTTTATCCATTACCAAATTCCATTCCTTTATCCATTATTTCCCTCCTGATTTTTATGATAATACTACGATTTTTTATGATGATGCAAATTATTCTCACTCATTTTATATTGATTTCTATCCCTTAATCTTACTATTATTGTGATTTCAACTCACCCATTTAATTTATGTGTACCCCCAATTGAATACTTGTACAAATGAGAAGAAAATAGACCCTAAGAAGATAGAGAAGGTTGAATTAAATAATTTTTATTTTTTATTACGTAAAAATTATGTATAAGAATAATTTTCCAAAGACACTAATGTTTTTTATACTAGATTTTTTAATGATATTATGTTGTTTATATTTAAAATATTTTAAGATTCATGTAAGAAAAAGTATGGTATCTATATGATTCTTTTGTATGATGTTCTATTTTTAAGATCAAAGAAATTATATATACATTAGTTCCTTGTAATTCACGGGATAAACTAAGACAAATAATTTTCATATATTCAAATGTCTCTTGTATCTTGTGTTCCCCTAGTCATAAAAGTTTTTTCGAAACTCAATTTTAATTCATTGAATTTTTATTGTTGACTTGATCATTTTTCAATTAAGTTGTGTATATTTGGTAAATTGACTATATTATGTTCTATACTATAATTTTTAACATTTTTTCCACATAAACCATTTTAAAACATTTTATGATTCACAGATTATGTTACCTAATGGATATTGATGACTCAAATATCTTTTATTTGATTTATAATGTTATATCATGAACTTTTATTTTCCATGATTGGGATAATCCACCATTTTTTTATTTTTTATTTTATAACCCTCTTTGGAAAAATGATGTTCTAGTAAATAATATTTTACTACACTTTGTCATTGTGGGTTTTAAAAAATGTTATATTAGGATGTTATAAAATGTTTTCTTACTTTCCAAACCTCATGTTCTATCTTCCAGATAACATTTATTATGGATGTAATTTTTGTGGATCGATTATTGGATATTATTTTTAAATTTAATTGTTTTAAATTTTTTCACTTAACCCTTTAGAAAATTAGTTTATAAAGTGACCTCTAATATTGTCTCTTATTAAATTTTTTAAATTGTTTTCTAAAAACTATTTTATGATTTCAATTTCAATTACTTTATTATTTTCCAAAGGAATTCCACTAATGGGATTTATAATTCATGATTTATCTTCTAAGATATATATATATATATATATATATATATGTTATCATTTGAGGTATTGAACTCCAGATATCAAATAGTTATTTTATATATCCTTTCTTGGGTGATACTATTCGAAGAAATATTATTATGAGGGGGTTTCAGTTCAAGTAAACACCCATCTATGTTTATTTTTTTGTAATATTGATATGTTATTTTGAATAAATCCACTTTATTTCTCTATATTTCTTATGATAATGTTATTCAAATATTGTCTTTAGCATATTATAATTACCCTATATGGTGTGAACATCTCAGTTTTCAAAATTTAGATAAGAGTATATTAACCTTGAAATAATTTTTTTTTATTAACATGGATAAAAATATAAGTGATCTATATATTTTTATTCTAATATAGATGATTATTATATTGTTTATTTTAACATCCCATTACTTTATTTCAATTAATTCTCTTGTATTTTCTCCTGTTACCCTTCAATTGGGTGAATATTTTGACATCCATGGATATAGATAATTGTTTTGGAGAAAATTAACTAAAGTTGAAAGGTGTATATTTTTTTAAATTAATAGAGCCTTGTTATAAATGTGTTAATGGATTTTTGGGGTTATCCTAGAGTTCGAAGAACTCTCTAGTTGTTATGAGGTTTTTGTAAAGAATCTACAGTTTTTATAGAATACAGAAGAAATAAAAACTGTATAATGAGAGTACATGGTGTCTATGTTCCATGGAGAATATGTTAGGAACATGGTACACTATGTTAAGTGATTACACATCATATAGTGTCCACTCACCTCATAATGTTAAATGATAATTTTCTAACAAGAAGACTGTGAGTTTTTTGGCATACATGAATCATGTGGATTACATGATGTCTATAGGGGTCACACGCCATGTAATTTAAATAGATTAGATTTTATGGATCTTAATCAATTGATTATTTATTCATTATTCCGCATCCCCCCTTTCTCTCAATCTAGGGCTCATCTTCATTGATTTTTGGGGTCCCCATTCGATTCAGATTGATTCGTTCGACATTGGATAATCAGACCGGTTGTGTTGCATCTCTCGGGGTAAGAGATACATTTCTACTTCTTCATTTTCATTGATCATGGTTGTACCCTTTAATTTTGATATTGGTTATTTGAATCTATGGTGACACTTTATTTCATTTTTCTCTTGGTTCATTGTGCGATATTATTCCTGGGGCCAATCATTTTTGGTTGTGGTGTGAAGGGTGTGAATTCTTGAGGTATGGGTTGTTTATTATTATCTCCTAACAATTATGTTTAATTTAATCAATTATTAGATGTGTTGATTGATATTAGGGACCCCTTTTTAATTATTTATTTTTTATGGTGGGTTCCATTGAGGGAATGTGCGAATTGTGTTTTGAGGTAGGTGGTTCCGCTTCTAGCCTATGATGGTGAACTAGATTGCTCATATTTTTGACCTATTGTTTTATTAAATTCAATGTTATGATATCATGATTTGTTTTTCAGGTGTGGAAGTGGTTTTTTTAAATATGGGTTTCCCCTAGTTTTGGTAAATAGAAAAAAAAATTTAAAGCATTTTGAATTGGGTTATGTGAAATGGTTTTCAAATTATGGAATGATGGAAATGGTATGATGAATTGGCATGGAAAATATATCACATGTGAAGCCATGGGAACTTAGGTGGATGGTACAGTAATAGGTCTCATCCATTATTAGGGGGTTTTCTTATTGGAATTTCCTCTACTCCCTAGGTTCATTGTTCTATGGACTTGTTTGACCTATTGGGCGGTTTATTTGATGGGGTGTTCCTCTTATCTATAGACTTGATGAATATGTCAAGTGTCTTGGTGTATATATTATTTTCTATGTTAGATATGAGTCTTCTAGCTATGTTGAACTAGTGTGATCCCCATCATGATTTTATGTATGCTTCTGATTTTGGTTATTTATTTTGTTTTAAATCAAATAACTAGATTTTATATGTGATGCTTGCTTTTTTTGACATGATATGTCTGTTGAGAAAGGAATTTATGAAATTCATTGAAACTAATTTACCAGCTATATTTGGAAACTTTGAAAAGGGGAAAATAAACTATTTTTTTCCAAGTTTCTGATATAAAATATCTTAAAATATTATCATCCCTTTTTTCATTTTACGTTTAGTAGATTTGGATTATTATTCAATGACTTAATATGGAACACCTAGGTGAGATCCTAGGGATCCTGTTATCTCACACTCTACATACCCCTTCAACGGTGCATAAAATGGTCATGTCTTTCTATGTAATAAAAATCAAGGTTCTACAATGAGGTAGTGAGGTTTTCTGTCAGCTTTGTTGTGTAGATGGTGGTGATATGGTGGGTTTTTCCCACACTATCAAATGGAGTAGTTAGTTTTCATATTTTGGTAGTCCTTTTTGGTTGGAACTGTACATGGATATTTTTTATACTCTTGAGTTTTTTGGTTTCTAATGTTTTTTTCACATATGGTATATATTTATCTTTTTGGTTTTTAGCTATGTTATCTTTATAAGTTCCTTACCATTTCCTCAGGTTGGGATAAATCATTCTCCATAGTTTTTGTCTCATTCTAGGGTGCTAGTCTGTAGGACATAGTGATCAAGAATTCCCTTTGGTTATGTGATGGGTCGGGTAGGGTATCATTTTGATACGGTATTTGGGGAAATTCATTATAGTTTGTTATCAGAGGTGTTTATTCATCTAGATACATTTTCTTGGGATATTTGGTAGACTAGAGAATTGATTTTCTAGACTTGAGAGGTCAATTATGGCGAGTTCTTGAACAAATCTGGCTATGATGAGACTCATGTAACCATGGTATGTTGGGATATGTGTCTCTTATTTTGAGTTCTTGATGTTAATTTTAGTTTTTTTTTCTTGCGGGTTTTCTAGTTTGAGATGAGATTGTTCTTCTGTCTGATTTTTTCTTCTGTTTCAGTGTAAAGAAGTATGACTCTGATATCTCTTCTCTAAGTTCCTCAAGAGGGTGTATATGATCCACTTCATGTGAATCATCATTTTTATCAAAAAAATTATAAAGGGGATCATAATAGAAGTTCATGTTGTTGACTGGAATGTACCATGAGCTCAAAATGCATTAATTATGATATAGCCCATAGCTGTAGGAGAAAGAGATTAATCATGAGAGTCCATGCATGAGAAGCCACTAACCTTTAAAGGTTAAAATGATCCATATTAGGTGGGGGGATAGCTTGAAAAGATCAATCAAATCTTAGACTTCTTGGATAGACCTGAGTGTATCATGGTAAATATCACAACATTCAAAATTGAGGGTCCCAACAAGGGTTAGTGGGACTATATGGTACAAACAGATAGAAACATGGGCTTATAATAGAAGTGTTTTAATACTTCCTTCTTATCATAGTTTTTTTAGATTCCATTATGGTAGAAATTTCTTTAGAGTTTCTCTATTGGATGTTCAGAGAGCATTTGGTGTTAGTATGAACGAATCAGTTTTTGGAGTTGGTTAATTTTTCAGTAGAGGTTGTGAAGAATGACTAGTTGAAGGCTCATTTATACCTTCGGGGATTGTGACAAGATATTAGATCATAATTATTTATGTTGAATATTTCAACCTATGAAGTTACAATGGAAAGGGATAGGATGGAGAAAATGAATATGGAAAACTAGGTTGTATATTATGCCCCTTTTCTTCCCCCTAGTGGTAGATTCAGTGGTGATCTAGGGAGAAATTGAGAGTGGATGGATCAATGCATGTGCGGAGGAGGAGGTTCTTAGAAACATTCTTATTTGGAAACTACAGTTGTAATTATTGGTGTGGCTTTGGATCACTATCAGTATAGAATGGTTGGACACAAACAATGTTCTTTTCCTTAAAAGCCAAATTTGCATAGCATTTTTGGATGTTATGTTCATCTACTATGTTTCTTTCAGTCTATGTCTACTCCTTGACATCCCTAGGGTTCATCGGCTCTAAATTCTACTATAGTGAAGTCAGATATATCAATGACTATAGGGATCCACCCATAGGTCTTTAAAGTGATGCACCTTCACGTACTAGATAGGTTTACAGTGAAGGTAGATACGAGTCCAGTGATGGTGATATGTATCATATTTATTACTTATTATGTATTGGTTTCTTTATTTGATATTGGTTATTCCCATACATTTATATCTTGATGTTTTTGGTTACTTTTATCCTTATAATGGAACTCATGTACCTTTTTAGGGAGTTAGGTACACCTATTAATAAAGGGAAAGATAACAAGTTTTAGTTTCCTTCTTGTGCACTACTTATAGCTAATATGGGGCTAGTTTGGTATTTTAATGTTTTCAATTTAGATATATTTTATTTCATAATAAAAATTGATTATATTATTTTTCATTGAGTTGAGGTTTGTTTTTATCATCAAAATATATAATTTCTTCCTCCTGATGGGGTTCAATGGTGTTTTAGGAAGAGTGAGATATGAGTTCTAGCCATGCAGTACCTTACCACCAAAAGGTCGTGAGTTTTTTCTCCAATTTAGTTGTTATTACTGATGACTAATCTTATATTTTTCAAATTCCTTATATTTTTTGAGACTTTTTGAATATTTTTCCAGATTATTTCTTTTGGATTACTCTAGAGATGGAGGTAGAGTTTACAATTGAACTGGTACAAAGAACCTAGACGATATCAACACATTATTAAATAATTGAACAAGTAGGGATAAAGGATTTCAAGATTTAGTTGGATTAATTGGTGGAAACGTTTTTTGTTCACCCTAGTGTTTCACCTTGGGTATACTTAGTTATCCTTTCTTAGAAGGTAGAGGATTCACTCTGATTGCGTGTAGACTATTGGAAGATGAACATGGTAATGGTTAGGAAAACATATCCTTTACCTCATGTGGATTATTTGAATGATCTGTTAAAGGAGGAAATGTAGTTTTCACAAAACTATATTCTGCTCATTTATCATCATGTCATGGTTCGGGAGTCTGATATACCAAAGATGTCTTTCAGAAGAAGGTATGGACATTAGGAATATCCTGTAATCCAATTTGGTTTGACTAATGCTCCTTCAGTTTTTATGGATTTGATGAATCATATATTCCATTAGTATCTCAATGATATTGATGTATTTTTTAGATGAAATTTTGGTTTACTCATAATCCATGCGTGAGCATTATAACCATTAAATTTTGGTTTTAGAACCCCTCAAAAGTCAATGTTTATATGGAAATATTTCAAAATGAAACATACGGATTCAAAAACTAAAATTTTCAGGGAATGTTATTTCTGAGCATCGATAATTAGTTGAACATGAAATGGTAATGTATATCTTGTCATGGGAATTTCAACAAAATTTACTTGAGATTATATGCATTATTGGTCTTGCTAGATAATATCAATGAATTTTCATCGATTTCTCTAAGTTGGCATCATCATTGACTACTCGTACGAGATGAAAAGTGTAAGTATTATATTTTTGGGTGGAAAATAATTCTAAAATTGGCTCTTATTTTGATCTTACCAGGTCCCGCTGCATGGTATGTGGTTTTTTGGGATGTTTTTGGCACGTGTTTGCATTTGTAACAAATGCAGGATGATCAAATGGTGGCCTGTGGTTCTCATAATCTTATACCACATGAGAAGTGTTACCCCAATAATGATTTAGGGGGTTTCAAATTTATTAATATGTTTAAGTGTTGTTAGTTTTATCTTTTATGGGAAAGGTTTATAGTCTTTTCTGGCTGTATGATTTTGATCTATATCTTTTCTTATAAAAATTTAATATTAGACAAAGTAGGTGGGTGCACTATTTATAGATGTTTAATATCAATATCGCCTAGTTTTTGGGGAAGGGGAATTTTGTTGTAGACCCTCTTAGTAAAAATGTTCCATTACAGTCTATTTTGGAATTGAAGGAAGTGTGGACCTTTATGAGGTTATTTCTCAGTTTTATCTAGATTCTTATAAGGATGAATCATTAATGGTTTTGAATAGTGATAAATTATCATAATCTCTCCTTTAATATGTTATGGAAATTCAGTAGTAGGATGATGAGTTTAGTGTAATTTGAGAAACCCTATATGGTGGGTAGACCATTTTGGGTTGGTCTTTAACAATAGATGGAATTCTATGTTTTAGGGATCAATTGGTCTTCCCAACATCTATGAGGATCTCAATATTGTTTCATTTACATTTTTCTTAATGGGATAATAATCTGGGATCAATAAAGATGTATTATGATATTAGAAGATGATTTTGGTGGCTAGGTATGAAGCATGACATTGCAGATAATGTTTCCCGCCATTACAACTTCTAACAGATAAATGCAAAGCATTTGAAACTTTATGGTTTTCTCTAGGATATTCTAGTGATGGTTTGGAAATGGTGTTCCTTCTAATATTTTTTGGATAGGTATCGTAGGATTACATCATGTTTTTGGAGGAGTCTCTAAGTGGTAATAGTGATTTACTTCAGATAGAGTACATATTTTCATCCATATAAAGATGGTCTAATAGAGCCTAATATTCATATTATGGAAGATATACTTCCTAATTATTTCTTACTTTTTAGTGGATCTTTGTATAACCATATAGGAATGGTTTATTTTTCTTATAATAAATGTCATAAATCATTAATCACAATAAATCCATTTGTGGTTTTTTTGTTAACCATGTAGATCACCTATTTATTGGGCATAGGTGGGAGAAGATTCTTTCATGGGACTAAGTTTGGTTCAAGAGATGTCAGAAAGTATTTAGGATATGAATCAACATATTGTTACATCACATAGTTGGATGAAATCTTATACAGATCAATGACTTCATCCTTTGGAGGTTTTAATTGGTCAATGGATTTTCATGAATGTTTCTCCTTAGTTGGGTCACCTTCATCTTGGTAAATGGAGAAAGTTGTCTCCAAGATATGTTGGACTACTTAAAGATATTGAAATACATGGGAATGTTTCTTATTATTTGGTATTGTTGGCCCAATTGATAGACATTCAGGATTTTTTCCACATATCACAACATAGGAAATATCACCCTTACCCCTCTCACATTCTAATTTGGGAAGAGTTTGAGTTAGTGCTAGCTGTTTCTTTTGTTGAGAATCCAACTGATACCATTGACTCTTAGGTGAAATTCATGAATGGAAAATCTCTTACAATGGTTAGAGTATTTTGGAGTAATGTATCAAATTCTCATGAGATTTGGGAGTGTGATTTATTGATGAGGTAGAAGTGGAATCACCTCATTACAGGGCTTAATTCTTCCACATGACTTATAATGGATGGATATTATTATGGTGGGGATTTTGTAACATATCATTACCAAATTTCAGGTAATTAATTTCTCTTGACTTGTTTGAGTCCCAAATTGGGATCATCTTGGGACTCCAATGGATGGAGATATTTTTTGGGGGGAAATTACCCAATGATTGGGGATGTATGCCTATTTTAATTAATATAGTCATAGTATAAATCTGATAATGGATTTTTGGGGTTGTCCATATGTTAAAAAAACTGAATTTGTTTGAGGGTTTTGTAATGAATATGCAGTTTTTTAGAGTGTGGGAGAAATACATGATGTTTAAAGGGAGTACATGAAGTGTAAGTTCGACAAGGTGGATTCTGTGAACCTGGTACATAGTTTTAAGGGAGTAAATTTTGTGCAAAGTTTACACACCATGCAATGTTAAATTATCAGTTTTTAATACAAATACATCTAGTTTTTAATCATACGTGATCCCTGTGGATTTCACGAAATGGAAAGGGGTTACATGATGTGTAACTATTGTGAGGTCATCTTTTAGGGTACTCCATATATTGATTATTATTTCATTATTTTTTATCCACCCTTGTTCTCAACCTAGGGATCCTCTCCAGTGATTCCTAGAGTCTACATGAGATCTAGATTGATTTTTTTGGAATTGGATCACCAGAGAGACATTGTTTCATCTTTCTGGGTTCGAGATCCTTTATTTTTCTTCATTAATATTGATCACAGTATCACCATTGCAGTGTGATATTGGTTTTGTGGATATGTGGTGATGTTTCCTATCATTTATCTCTAGATCTATTGTTTGATCTAGTTTCTAGGGCCAATCCTTATTGTCTGTGGTGTGGAACGTGTGTGTTCTTGAGTTATGAGTTGTTTCCTATTCTCCTACAACCCTTTTGTTTACATGAATCAATTTTGAGATGTGTTTATTTAATATAGGGACTCCACTTTCATTTTTAAAACCTCTCTTTTGGTGGGTTTCGTTGCTGGTGTGTGCGAATCGAGTTTCAAGGTAGGTGGTTCTATCTCTATCATTTGTTGGTGAATTGCATTGATCTTATTTTTGATAATTTTTTGTTAAATATAATCAGATGTTTGACTAACTTGTTTTTTTGTGTGGTGTATTCTTTTTAAAAATATGTATTTCCCTTGGTTTTGGTTAATGTAAAATTGCTTCCAAATAATTATGAAATGTTTTTTCTGAAATGTATTTTGAATAATGTAATAAAATAAATGGATTGATGAACTATTTTATAAAATAGATCAAATGGGAATCCTTGGGTACATATGTGGGATGTATAGTGATAGGTCTCATCCACTTTCAAGGGGCTATCTCAGGGGAATTTACTCTGCTCTATATACCTATTGTTCTAGGGACTTGTTAGACCTATTGGAAGGGTCACTTGATGGTTGTTACGATTTTCTGTAGAATATATGAATATTTCTAGTGTCTTGATGTGTACATGATTTTATATATTAGGTATGAGTGTGCTTGCTATCCTGACCTTGAGGGATCACTAACATGATGTTACTTGTTCTTATACTTTTGGTTTTTATTATTTTTTTGTACTTCCATAGATTTGATATGATATGTGATACATGATTTGTTTTGACATGACATGTCTGCTGAGAAATATGGCTATGAAATGATTTGAAAATTATTTACTTTCTTTATTTTCAAATATGGGAAAATGGGAAATTAAACTATTTTACCATACATTTGAAATAAAATCTGCTAAATTGTTATCATTCCTTGTTCTCATTAAAGTTGAGAACGCTTGGATAATTTATTAGAGAATTGATATGGGACACCAGGGTGAGACCCTACTGATCCTGTTAGCTCACACCAATCATAATCATTTTGCAGCGTGTAGCCCTAGGTATGTTTTTATATATATGGAAAAACAAGGCACCACAATAAGACAAAACAGTTTTCTATCAGGTGAGTTGAGTATCTTGTGGTGAGATTTTGGGATTCATCCCATGATATCACATGGAGTAGTTGGTTTTCCTATTAAGGTAGTCCATTGTGTTTGGAATTGTACTTGGAGATTATTTATACTCTTGAGTTTTTTGGTTTCCACTATTTTTTTCAGTTATGGAATATAATTATCTATTCCAATGTTGTCTATTTTAACTATATTTTTTCTATTTTGTTTCATTATGTTGGGATAAATTATTCCCTATGGTTGTTTTTTTTTCTTATGTGCAAGTCACTAGCCTGTGGGTATTAGGAATTCCCTTTGGGAATGTGATGGGTTAGGTCGAGTACCAATTTGTGATAGTATTTGGTTCAGTTCATTACATTGATCATGTATTATTTGACCATTTTCCTTCTTTCTCTAGATGGGGTGTGATTATGTTTTCCATTTTTTTGACATGGTGAAAAATATTGACATTCTTGATTATTATTGGTAGATAATGTAGGTTTCTTATTAATTGATATTAAATATTTTTCATTATATATATAGAATTCTTTTTATTCACCTTGATATTCCTTAGTAAATGGTATATAATTTTTTTGGACCCATATAGTGAATTTTATAATGCCTCAAACTAAACCATCAGCTCCAAACCAAAGCTCAAAAAGACCTTATACACACCTCCCCATATGAAAGAGGAAGTTAACCAGCAGTGAGGGTCCAAACACCATCAATGGGAAGACTATATCGTTAGTATCATAGCCATACACCAAGATACAAATAAAATATAAAGAAACTATGAGTAATCAAGGATGAAGATAAATCATCACAATGTAATATAATATTACATACTTGATATTCATATAAATAAACTGATCTCCCAGTGTATAAAACCTAAATAGAGTATATATGGTTCATGTAAATAAATAAGTAACATTGTGGAATCGTCTGGAGTCCATCATGTTACTATATAAAACTCTTCTCTCCTCAGATCAACCATCTTACATGCAACCATTTATTTTTTCCTCGATCCATATACATGATGTCTACATGCACATCATGATTCTGGTGCATGATGTGAGTAATAAAACCTAGTAAGAAACCACCAATCCATCCTTCACGAGTGTGTAAAAGTATAAAATATGTATTACATGATAACAATAAATTCACAATAATTCCCAAACAATCATTTTCCAAGAACCCATGTTCTAATAGTTCCACCATGAGCCCCAAATGTATCAGATTTAGATCCATCCATGAAAAATTATAAATGATATTTGATGTAATTAAGAACTATCAAAAAATTATGTGGAACTTGCTACTCATCATCCATAAAGAATGAGGGAACTTGCTACTCATCATCCATAAGGAATCAAGTCGCATCATGTTACTTAGTATCCTCAAGGCATCAACTTTCAGGTCAACCACAAGGCTACCATGCCCCTACCCCATTTATGGGCCCACCACTATCATAACGGAACATCACGCACACTCCCCGAATAAGGGGTAATCATCCCACTAAAATGAAATTATTTTGAATAAGAAGAATATACCTCTAAGTCATTGTAAATACACACAACAGGGTAGATCAAAATATCTTAAGAATAACACATCATCATGAGAATATAGTTCCATCATATAACAACATGACATCAACATCAATCATATGAACAATATACTCAAGAAGTACTCATAGATTCAATCATCATATATGTTACTCTCTAGCTACAAATAGATTTAAAATAAAATACCATTAAACATGGTCAATAATATATTCCAACACTATATGAATAATGAAAACAGGAGTATATAAGGGCCTCAAATTGTAAGGTACAACATACCTAAAGGATTTTTATGAATTATTGAAAAATTATTGATGAATAAAATATTGAATCTCATCCCAAACCTATATAGAACTAGATTTTATATCAAGGATTCCTATCTCAGGTTTTAGTTAACTAAAGAAGTGTCCTAGAAAAGAGACCTAAAGAGATTTAATGTCGATAAGATAGTTCTATAAATATACACCACATATATTCTTTAAAAATAACTAGTTATGGGAAATTTTGAAGATGAGGACACCAATCCATTGGATCTATTTTCAATTCAAGAACAAATCAGTAATTCCTCATGAATTCTAGAATAGAAACTTGGATTTATTCAATGAAAGTATATCAAACAAAAAACCAAAATCAGAAAGAGATACAAGATGAAATCCAAGAATAATAGATTTTCAAGATAACCGAACTTTGTAAGATTATCTTTAAAGAACCATCGTTCCTGAGGAATCAAGGTCTAGTCAAAGGGATATCATTGACACAAAAAATCCACCACCAATCTTCCAAATTATCTTCAATAGATTATAGTTTTTTATTAATACCACTTCAAGAAGTGTCCTTGGAAGATGATTTATAAACACGTACCCATAGGACTTATATAATTGATGGTAGATCTCTATTTTATCAAGAGACAATGATAAAAGTCTATATCTATTACTGATATATAAAGAAACAATGAAATCATAATCATATCATCATATAAACCATAGATATATCATAGATCCGTGTAAAAATATAAACAAAGGAAATTTTGTGTAGATGTAGAGAAAAATCACTATTCTAGCATCACTGGATTGATCCAATATAGAAGAACCAGGCTTAGATGAATGGAACCTCTCTAGGATTAAGGAGAGATATCACTAGTAAGAAATAAGATGTTTATGTCAGTGTTGGGTATTAAAAATGGTTCAAAACTATTCATAATTAATCATTTATGGGTGTATTTAATGCACTAATAGGAAGGATAGACTTTCCATCCAGTGGGAACCACTGGCTATCTGGTGGATTCCATTGGCTCGTTGATGGTAGCTTTACTACGACAACATGGAAAAGACACCTATCATAACTCTAACCACTGATACATAGAACCTTTATTAAAAAAACAAACCTCTTAATAAATCACAATAGAGAAGAACCAAAATAAGAATATTTAATTTTAAAAACATTAAACATCCATGCATTGATATTATAGAGAATTATAAAATTATTCCCCTCTAAAAAATACTATTCCTTGTAAAGTACCATTAAAGGTTATAATTAAACAACTTAGGACATTGAGTGAATCCATATACTTCACACTCCCATGGATCTTCCAAGATCCATCCATGATGCCATTGAATCCAAACACATGGTATTATCTTCCCTCATTAGACTTTACCACTATAGTCTATGATCCTCACCAAGCATTCCCCACATGATGCATTAAGCTTTAGATCAAAATACTTACAGTCTATAAGATGTAAAAGATCAATCATATAACTCCAAATATGAGACACATGAACCATATTGTTTATACCTCTGTAATGAGAAGAAATATCCAGAAAGAATTCCATTATTCCAACCTGATTGGTGATCTTGATGGGTTCAACATAACATGACACTAGATTCCCTGGCTTCCTCAAACATCGATTTCCTAACTAAGGATTCATTCTTAGATAAACCATGTCTCCTATAAAAACTATAATGCACACATTATTTAGTTAGGATAAGACCTATACATTTGATGAATTGAAATCAACCTCTTTGGAATCAGATACACTCTATCGGAGGTCACATGTACCACACTTGGAACCATTACTTCTTCCTCATCAACCTCATTATAACAAAGGAGTGAACAAAATATATTTCTATAGAGTGCGTCAAAATTTTCCATCTGAATATAATCTTAGTAATTATTTTTGTATATAAAATCATCCAAGGCTAGGTTATCATCCCATGCTTCATTTAATTCTAGGACACAAGCTAAAATAATATCCTCAAATATACAAATCATCCACTCATATTTTCCATTTATCTTGGGATGATATGCTGTGCAAAATCTCACCTAAGTAACTAAGGAATTATGCAAGCCCTCCCAAACACATGACATGAAATCTGAATCTTTTTTAGATACAATGCTCAAGAAAACTCCATATAATCACACAATATGATTGATATAGAACTTTCCCATATCATCTACTATGTGAGTCACTGATTAGTAAGAAATGTGTGGATTTTTATAGATAATAAAAAATCACCCAAAATTCATCATGATTCATCAAGGTCCTCAGTGACCCCATAAAAATGTTCATTGGGACATTATATGAATTCCACATGCGAATAGGATGAGTATAAAGCATGCCAATAGGACACTGGTTCCCTTCCTTTATCCTATAGTAAGAAAGGAATTAGGAAAAGAACAAAAGAATATACCACTTCATACATGGACACTAGAATGGAAACATGATTTCATGGTATATAGTTTTCAACCAAGGATATGCCACCCACTTAGCAGTATGAAAGTATCTCATGAACTTTTTCCTGATGGAATAATTGACATCAACTCTCCTAGTTACCAGGATCACATCATCAATGTCCAATGACTACCCATGCATCAAGTCACCACCAAATAACTATAAGTATATCACATCACACATTGGGTCAGATTACTAGATATTATTCATCTACTCTACTAAATAATATGTAGTCAATGATGGAGAACATTTCATCGATTCTTTGACTTTATAAGAATCTATCCTTTAATCAGCGAACAAGCTCATCAATACCCTTAATCTTCTGTATTTCTTTCAGAAATCTCCTGATCTTTTAGCATCATACAACTAAGGGAATCTGTAATGTTGTTAGCTTCACATGGTGCATATTCTATCTCAAATTAAAATTTATAATGGTACTTTACCTATTTATTATACCTCAGATTTAGGTCCCACTGTTTGAAGATATAGTGAAGGATCTTTTGTTCTATGTAGACAAGAAAACTTTCTCCAAATAGATATCATCACACTAAATTCAAAGCATTCAAAACAAATTCTAGATCCAAGTCATGGTTATGACAGTTCCTCTCATGCAATCATAGCTGATGTGACCCATATGCTAAAACCAACACATCCTTCATCAAATCTACTCCCAAGACAACACCATATGTAAAAAAAATTATGACATATCTGACCCCTAGCATAGTATGAATCAACAAAAAGGGTATATTAAACATTATGTTAAGCTTATTAAAATCCTTATCACGCTGGTCCGACCCCTTAATATTCACCCATGTCTTCATCAACGCAATAAAGGGTGGTAAGAAATTAGAGTTTTATTGGAAAAATTATGATAGTATCCTGATAAACCTAGAAATATCCTAACATAAAACACATTCCAGGAATGTTTCTAGAACATATCAAATATTAATTACTCTAGGTTCGATGTTATACCAGACTCATGAATCAAATTCCATAATACTTTTACCTCTTAAATCCTAAATGTTCACTTTAATAGCTTGGTATACAACTGATGTTCTCATGGAATACTAAATAATTTCTAAAAATATATGGAATGATGCTTCAGGGTTAGGGAGTAGATGATGATATATTTCACGAACTCCACAAATAATGAGTCATGATATGGGTAGACGATCTTGTTCATGAGATTCATGAAAAATAATGGTGATTTTTTCACTCCCAATGACAACTTAAAATGACTCTTATATCCCATAAGTACTCTTAAACTCTATTTTCATGATGCCATCCACTCTTACCAACAAATGGTGATAGCCTATTTTGAAAAAAAATAATGGAGAACTTCTGAGCTCCCATAGATAATCCAAGAGATCAATGATCTTGGAAAATAGGTACTTATTATTCACTATCTCATAATTTAGAATCTGTTAATATATATATAGAGCCGAAGGCTACCAACATCCTTCTTGGTGAAAAAATTTTCACCCCACAGTGATGTACTTTTACTGATGAAACCCTTATATTCTAAGTCCACAATATTAACCATGATCTCCTTCAACGTGGATGGTTCTATATGATAAGTGGGTGTCAAAATGGTCTTTAAACAAGGAATGAATTCCATATCGAACATAACTCCTCTATTAAGGGTAAGTCTTCTGATAGTTTTTTGGAATAAATCCTAATATAGATGCACAATTGGTGGAAATGATGGGAGGGATACTATTGATCCTCTTTAAAGAGACAGTATTTAAATCATCACCATAATCCTCCCAAGATGGATAATGTCTAGACCCACTCCACCTGCTCTCAACTCCAGTTCACCGATGATCAAAAACTTCTCTCCCTTTGGCGATATAAAAGATACACATATTTGATTATAATAAATATGAGATCGAATACTGGACTGCTAATCCATGATAAGAATCACATTTAAGCTCATAATCTAAATAATCATGAAGTCCCATAGATTTCTATAACCATAAATGACTATAGGCCACTCTAGGAGTTTTTAAATATGGTTTAAGTTTTTGGAAAATATGGTATCAAAGGAATGAACTTCATAGAAAAACATTTCCAATTATTCATTTCCTTTAATAAATTGTGTAGATATAACGGGATGGGAAAAACCAATATCAAAAAAATTAGTTTACAATAGTGAAGTGATCAATACTATATATCTCATTGTATATGGTGCCTCACCGACATCCTATTAAGCCTGATCCACTATATAAAAATGATCTACCTTAGGTCTATGGACCTATACCTGAGGAATATAACATCCATGAGTCATCTTCATCTAATCTTCCTACTGAGCACCTTGGCTGAATCCCTAGGTCATAGATCACTTCTGTTCCACATCGTTGTGGAAGATAAACCTTGAAACATTGGAGCGGAACTGCTAAAGATGCTCCATATTTACAAACTTCCAACACTATTTCTATGATGTTGCATAAAACATGAAATAATATTAGGATTTCCTGTAGTTGAATCACTATGAATGTAATCTCGAGGGAGATGAAGAAGAAACACTATACTTAACATGCATACCACTACCATACTACACATCCTCATTGTTCATATTATTACTACCATAAGTGTCACTCAAAATAGCTATTTTAGTTCCACCCACTTGAGTTCTAGGGTATTCAATAAGAACAACAACTTGACCCTGCTTCAATCCCTACTCAATAGTCAAGACCTTGCAAAGAACCTATGGGTGTGATATTATGTTGAATCTACTAACATATCATCTATATTAGTATGAATACTAATCTAAAACTTTTTGTATTTATATGTATAATTTTTATCCAAAAGAGGAGAAAAAAATTAAAATTTTATGAAACAAGGGGATTTTGAAGATTCCATCTTGGATCCCAACTACAACGCTATGAACTCTGATGCTCGGTCTAGGTTCAGTGTATCAAGAAAACACACACCAAAGAATAGGAAAATGAATTCATCCCATGTGATAACCTCTTATGTACTAGAATATCCCATCATGACCTAATTTCTCCCTAAGAGTCTCTATAGAGTGAATGCTGCCATATGCACCTTAATATACACAAGTGCATTAATGAAAAAAACACCCTTGATGATTTTTATCCAGTCTTGTACATCCTGGGGTCCCCTAGGGATCAAAAAGGATTGTAGACACTAGAGAAGGATATCTATAACATAGTCAACAATGGACCTTGGTGCCCCTTTGGATTTGGATGAAATAAGCGAAATGACTCTACGATGAGGTGGTCCTACTCCCCATGCCACCATATCTAGTATGGGACCCTAATATACTTCCTAAACATAAATATATTAAAATAGAATAGAGAATAGAAATATAAATCAATAAATAAATATAGGTCTATCCCGAATAGATATCATAATCATGGAATCAAATTTAAAGAACTATTATTTTACACATAGTGGGTATATATATGGAATGTGATCACACGTTCATAATAATGATTAAATAACACACTCAAATACCATATCAATGTAATAAAAATAATGTTAATGGTAACTCAGAGGTTTCTTGTAAATAGATGTAAAGGCACATGAAAACCCCCTACCTAAGTCCCACATAAAATATCTCCTTTATAAAATTTCCCATGTTAGTCAGAAGAAAAGAAGAAAAATGTGCTATGATACAATATCGTACCACCTTGAATCGATCCACTGAGTCTGAATGGATGAGCCATAATAACTCATGAAATCCTCCTAATACACAAGATGTTTCCACCTAACTGTGAGCATCCAAACACTATCAATTGTGAGACTATACCTTTTTTTATAATATCCATACATCAAGATACAAATAAAAAATAAATTAACTTCAACAAATTAAGGAAACAAATAGAGAATAATAAAGTAATAACAGATGACCCACATGTTATACAAATAATTAATCCATTCCCCTTATGTGGAAAGATAAAATTGTGTATATAAAGCTAAATTAAATAAATAAGAAAAACAAAAGAATCCTACAGAGTACATCCCAGTACCACACCGAGATCCATGATACATGGATCAACTAACTCCCATATGCCTCGTTTCCATTACTTGATCCCGATATGTGAAGTCTACACATTCATCGAGATTCCCTTGTAGGGTGTGAGTAATAAAACCTAGTAGTACATGAGCAATTTTTTCCTCCATAGGTTTTAACAATATAATCAGTGTGTAAGATGATAACACTAAATGATCACGAAAATGAAAACATTCATATTCCAAGAAACCACGTGCTATCCAAGGAACCAAGAGCCCCAACCATACCAACATCATCCCCATTTTGGAAAGATGATCTAAGATTCTATAAGTGTTCAATAGGTATCCCCATGGATGGAGAAATGTTACTCTTCATCCTTAAGGAATCTATTAAACTTGGTACTCGACATCCACGAGGCATCATGTTCCTACACATTACTTAGTATACTCAAGGAATCGAGTTTCGAGCCAGCCATAAGGATGCCATCCTGTTACCCGTTGTATTGATCCAGTACCATCAATGCCTCATGTCATTCACACTGCCCATGTAGTGATTAATCATACCCTGATGGACCAACTCTTATGGATACCCAGTCAATACCTCTATGGAATAGTAAATACACACAACATGGAAGATGGTTATAGGAAAATAATATCACATCATAATGATAATATAATGTCATAATATAAAATCATGGTATAAATATGAAGAATGGTAACAAAGTTCTATATAAATAATCATAGAGTCAGACATCATAAATGGGTCTCTCGAGCCGCACACACTCACCCACAAGAAAAACCATCAAATATGGTCAAGAAGATATGCCATCACAATATGAATCAGGGAAACAATAGTATATAAGGGACTCCAATGGTAATGAAAATTATACCCCAAGGTTATTGAGGAACAACTCTAAATTCCATCAATGAAAAACCCCAGATCACATCACACACTCATAGAGAACTTGGTAGCATTTTAAGGATGCCCCTATTGGCCTTTAAATCACAAAATAATTGGTTTTGAAATGTTAAACAAGGATATTTATTGTCAAAATGAGAGTTCTATAATTAAACACCTCACTAATTCCATCAAATAACAAGTTATGAGATATATTGATGAATAGGAAACCAATTCACTAGATTAATTGTTGATTTAGGGATCGATTATGAATTAATCATCAATTATATAAGAGATTATTGGGACTAGTTAATGAATATTGGTCCACCAATAATAAGAGTGCCTCAAGATGATTGATATATGGAAACTTACTTGGAAACATCTACCATTCACATAGAATCAAGCTCTGGTCAAAGAGATGTCATTGACATATAAAATCCATTACCAATATACCAAATGATCATCTAATAAGTAAAGTTATGTCATAAATACGTTTTAAATATTAGGTTTAGGAAGATAATTAATTAACACATACCCATAAGACACCTATAATGAATGAAAGATCATGATTTGATCAATAGACGTCATCAAAATGCTTGGTTCGTTGCTGATCTACAAAGGAAGGAATAAATAATCATTAGATTAGAATAAAAACCATAAATCCATTTTATATCCATGGACAACACATAGATATGAGGAATAAATTTATACAGATCTAGGGAGATATAACAGTTCTAGTGTCACTAGGTTGATCCTACCTTGAAGAAACAATGACAGATAAATGGGAGATCATAAGTACTAATTGGAGAGGCATTTAGTGTCACAAACCAACCTAGGTCAACCCTGAACTGGTCACCCGAGCCAGTCCACGACATGGACTGAAGGGCGTTCCCAATTCCGATGGGCTAGAAACTATTGCCGAGCATTAAGATAAACCAATTGTGAATGATTAGGCCAATAAAAACATAGATAAGTAATCTCAAACTGAAAAAAAAATAGATAAATAGAAGGAAACAAATTGAACAAAAAAATAGCTAAAAATGAAATTAAATAGCAACGAGACATACATCATGTAACATCATGGGTCACTACAGAACATAAAATACACATTCTCTAAGAGAGATCCAAAACTAGAGAAACCTGAAACTGAAATGAAAGGTAGGCGTGAGCAACAAGATGCTTGGTAGGAATTCCAAGAATAAAGAATGCCCTATAACCTTGTCTTTAAAAAGAAACCCAATCATTCTAGTTTGAAAATAACACCTATTAAAATAATTTTTTCCATTCAATTTAGATTCAAGTAACAAGTTTCACTTTTAAGGTAAACATTTCACTTCTAGTATTTTAAAAGTAGAATCAAAGCACGCATTAACAGTTAAAAAATGAAGAAAGTTAATTTAAATTCAAGTATAGTTTCCACAAAATAGGTAACACGCATGAAACAACTATAACAAAAATCACTCCACAAGAAAAAATTGATAAGTGAGCACCATGGTCAAATCCCATGAGATTCATCTAGCTCATGTGGGACCCTAGAACATCACGTCTTGGTGTAAGAGTAACCATAACAAATTTACATTCTAGTGAACAATCCACTATTAGGGAAACACATCCATAACCTAGTGGTCACCAACATCATCATAAATGTTTAGTTAGTGTTGTAAGAGTTAAAATTTCTGGGTGAATTATGGGAAAACCAATCAGAATCCGTAGCACACTAGAACTTTTTTTCCCACCTAGAAACCCTAGGTTTCCCATGTGCTTTATTTCCACTTCTCCAGTCACATATGTATCACCACATTAACTTTCACACACTTTCAATTTGAATATACTATTAAAAACCACTATTTCACATAATAAAAACCTTTTCCATATTTACACGCACACCAAATCAACTTTTAAACCATATACATCTTAAAAACATTAAAAACGCCTTTTCACCATACACAGAAGTCATGATACCTTCCAAATCCAAAACAATAATTTTCAAAATAATTTTAAAGGTCTAAATGAACAACCATAGAATCACACGTTTATGATAAATCTTTATACCATGCAAGATTCAAACTATTCACTTTTAATGGTTTAAATGAAAATCTAAAAACCTGGTGCGAAGCCATTTTTTTAAGACCTTGAACGATTATATATAAGTATATAACGTATTAATTTCATATAAGAATGGAAAGAAGAAAAATATTTTAAAAACAATCATGAAATCATGGAATTAACGTTAAAGACGTAGGCATTGGGTACCTACCTCAAATATGTCTCTATTTGTCAATGACCACTCAAACTGACACCTGGCGCATACATGCACATGTATTTATACCCACATATATATACACCCATAGCTGCATTGAACATATTTCCCACGCCATGAGAGAATATGGACGAATATTGAATATATATATATATATATATGCCTTACTCTATGAATGTACATATAGGATACCTCAACACCCGCAGTCCAAAACCATCGTAGCGATGTCCAACACGCTACATATAATTTAATAAAAAAATTAAACATTTAAACATTCTATAAAACGTTTCAAAATAACAAATCCAGGGTTCACACTAATGACACACCCATTTATTATAACACAAGAATAAATCACAAAAACTGTAATCATCATCTGCAATAGGAGGGTTCAACAACGACAATCAATATCACATCACAAGTGCCAACTGGGCCTTCACCCATTTCATAAACATTTTAAATTCCATTTCTATCATTCTGAAATTTTAAACAAATTTCCAAAAGGAAGGAACAAAAATTTCCATTCATAACCACATAAAAATTTTATGAAACGACTCCAAGAGGTATCACAAGGCTTTGAACACAAACTCCCACTCAAAATCCTCTTATAAGGCCAAACACACACGAATAACATGACAAAACAGAATTTACAGCACTTTTACGACAAAATAAAACATTAATAAGAGACTAAACATGGGTTTTCATCAGGAACACAATCCATCCAATTGAAACAAGACACAAAAAAAATCCAACACATGACAAAGGTCAAGAAATCCAAATTTCCACAAAACAAATAAATTAAAGAACATGAACATTTTATTATACAAGAAAATTACTTTATTTAATAATATTTAAATGTGAAACCACCATCCTTGGTGTAGATAACTTTGCAAAATTGCTGTGAAACTCCCGTCGCATGACAATTACACCTCAAGGGGTCTAATGTAAACCCTAAAAACCAAGTATCAAATCAATTACACCAAAAACAGAAAAAAAAAATATGAAACCCAAACCGTAAATCTACTAATTGGAAGAAGGAAAAACGTAGAAAAACACAATTGAGGCAATGGCACAGATGGTCAACCGAGTAAGGGATAAGGCCACTGTAGGTAAGCCACACCTGAAATTCCATCTGAAATGGATGGGCAATGTGGTTTTGAGTGGTGAAAAGCAGAATGGGGGGAGGTGCATTTCGGTGCGATGTGGATGGTGGCATGGCTCGGTGGTAGTCGGTTGATGCAGTTGGAGGGAAGAGTGTGGGGAGGCTCCGATCAAGGTGGAGGCGCAAGGAGGAATAAGGATAGGGGTTTGATGGTAGGGTTTGGGGAAGGAGGTGTGGTGCGACGAGATTAAGGGGGGAAGAGGGAGTAAAAAAGAAAAAAGTAGGAAAAATAAAAAATTAAAATAAAGAATAAAACAAAAAAACAAAAAAAACAAAGAATTAAAGAAAAGAATAATAAATCATAAAAAAAATTAATAATTAAAATAAAACTAAAATAATAAAATCAACAATAGTAATAAAATTATTTATTATGGCCAGACACTATGCACGGTCGTCCGCACAGTCCCATGCCCGTAAATGAACCCAAATCATTTTCTAAATTAAAACCAGTTTAAATTAATGCTCAAAAGTGAGAGTCAAAATAATTATCCTAAAATAAAGTATCGATCAAGGTTTGACAATTCTACCCACCACAAAAACATTCTTCCCCCAGAAAGTCACCCTACCAAACGAGTAATAAAACTAAAGTTCAAAACTGAATGAGGCCAACGAAATCACAAACTCAGTGTGACTTTTCACTCCATCAATCACACCAACCAACTCTAATGGAAACTACAAAGAGAAGATCCACCCGGAAATGAGGAGGGTTCTCCCCACAAAAATAATCCGAATAGAATGGCCAACATTGAGACTCTCTATAACAACCAACACGAACCAATGTGACCCCCCCCCCCCCACCGAACAAATCTAGAAGAAGGCACAACAAGATCCATGGTGGGTCTTTCCACCACATAAGAACCGACTAGCTTAGGCTAACCAACACAGATTAATTCGGGAAACATAACACAATAGATCCATGAACTCTCTGCATAGAGTAAACCCCAAACCAAATGGTGAACCAAACACCAATTCATTATTTCCCAAGACTTGTGCATCTCCAAAATGAGCACAATCCAAAACTACAACCAAAAATGGTTAACATAGCCCAACCAAACAAGGACAAAAATTTTTAGACTCATATACACAAGGAGATGACCTTACAATAGTTCACTTCCAAAATAAAATACCAAAGGGTAACTTTCAAAAACAAAGTCCAAAATGAGGATAAGAGGCCACTTCTCCATTATCAACAAAATGATACCTTCACAAACCAAGATTTTATAACTATGTGAAAAGCATCTGTCCAAGAACTATAGTTGGAGCTTTGATATCTTGAAGCTTCTGCTGCCCCACAGTCAAAAGCTGACATCCTCCGGCAGAGACTCCAACTAAATATGCCTCTAGAAAAACCTATCAAAGTATACCAAATTGCTGCACTAATGGAAACCCATTTACGGATAATGATAAGGAGACTTGAAGTACTAAAACTGGCCACCCATGAAGTAAACAAGAGAGTGTCCTGACTAATAGGAGATGAAATTGACAAGAAGGCTGTTATAAGACAGGTTTCTCAAGTTCTCTCTTCTCATAGGATGGGGAACCTTCTCAAACACCACAATGAATCGGTCTTTGAACCCTGGACTAAGACCCCACATAAGAGAAACATTAACCGATTCCACGACGCTACCTCTAATAAAAAGGGAATCAACCCCTTGAAATTACCAATGTAATACATTACTATTCATGGGTATTGATGGAAACTCATGGGCTCCCACTTTCCTCACCTTCACTTCCTCAAGTGTAAACTTTCAAACAAAGAGTTGTATTAACACCTTCCAAGATATCCCATCATGCAATGGCGTTGATATTATATCCTCCACCAATCCAAAGTTGATCCTTAAAATGGACACGAACCAACATGGGCACTCATAGATTTGGGAGTTTCTAATAACATGAAATCACCAACAATTTCACCAAGCCATTCCGATACCTTCAATAGATCACGGTCACCATGAAAGATAGAAAACAACCAAAAAGAATTTAATCACACCACTCCTCTAAGATTCTGGGTAGAACCAACAACTAGATGAGACATACAAGAACCCTTTGGGAATTTTTGGGTGGCATACTCAAAAACAAGAGGCAAAAGGCCAAAATAAACTCATCAGAAATCAAGATTTTACACTTCAATCACAAACTAAAACTCAAACTCAAATAAATATTCCAACAACAGTTCAGTATGTCAAAACCAAGAACCTACAAAAAAGGATACCAAACATGAAAATAGAACACTACATAATCACTCATTCACTTTTCAAAAAGATTAAATTACCTTTTTGAGAACCATTTTTCAGCAAACAAAACTACTTAAATATCCAACATTGGTATTCCATGAAGTCTGACACATACATATCCTTGTGCTATCTCAAACACCCATCCACACATGTCACTAACTTTCCACTTTCCACATAAGTACCTCCATGTATGTGATCACTCATAAGAATAAAAAGGGTCAATTCAAGACACTTATCATTTCAAACACAGTTCATTCAGCGTAAAGTACATATTATCATCCAATTTGAAAATGTTACTAATCAGTAAAGTATTAAATTTACAAATTTCCAAACATTTCCAACTTACATTCCAAAAATTGTTACCAAAATCCCAAAACAACTTCCAAAACTCTTATTTTTCCCTTTGAATCTACACATTTTATTAGAAGAAAACTAATTCCATTTCAAAACCACCTTTACAAAAAAAACCACATTCCCTTTTTGAAAAGACGTTTTTCTATGAACCATTTAATTTTTTCGTAATCCAGTCAAGTCAGTCAAAATTAATCCCAAACATAACTCACATCAAAACATAAAAAATAAGAGACTAGTGGCTATGAAATCTTGGTAACATGGATTATAAGACCATGCTCTAAGCGAGCGTCCACCACAGGAAGTATCTTGAACCGAGAACTCAGGTTGTACATGGGTTGCTAATCCATGAAATCTTGTCGCATAACACCATCTAACTTCCATTGTCATCCTTTATCCACAAAACCATGCACAATAAAAAATTATAGTCCCAAAATACCCATAGAAAACCGAGTCTTGAGACGGGAAAGGGTTTATGACATCCTTCTCACACCTACCTCTCAAGTTAAAACAATACTAATCACTAAGATCCCTAACACCGCAAATAACAAGGGCCTTCCTTGATACCATTTCTTCACGAACCAACCCTGGTCGACCCTAAACCTTTCACCTGATCCAATCCATGAAATGGCCTGAAGGGAGTTCCTGAACCCCACAGGCTTCCAACTAGTTTCAAGCTTCAAAATAAACCAATTGGGAACAGTTTGGCCCATAAAAAATATAGATTAGTAAGCATAAACTGAAAAAAGTAGATGAATAGAAGGAAATAAACTGAACAAAAAGTAAGTGAAAAAAGAAATAAAATAGCAATGAGGCATACCTCAAGTGACCTCATGGTTCACCACAGAACATAAACTGCACTCACTCCAAGAGCAATAAAAAACTAAAGCAATCTGAAACTGAAATGAAAGGTAGGAGTGAGCATTGAGATTCTTAGTAGTAATGCCAAGAATAAACAACACCCTATTCACTTGTCTTTAAAAAGAAACCCAATAATCCTTTAATATTGGAAAATTATATGTATATATTTCATGATTAACTTATATTCTTTTGTCTAAAATGAATAATTATTCTATTCTATAAATTTTCCCTGATATATATACTCAAGTAACAACCATATTTGGTTCCTAAGCCTTTACTAACTTACAACATGTTATTAAACCTCATAACATTACATCCATATAATTATAACTCTTAACAATGAAACCATTGTTATGAAAATTACCTCATTTATTCCATCAAAAAGTTACGATAAACTAACCAAATTATGTTTCATACCATCAAAAAATAAAAAAAAATTGTAGAGTTAAATTTTCCTGACCAATTTTTTCCATTCCAACACTTTTTATTTTAATGAATTTTCATTTATAAGGTAACCACCCCTCCTTGAAATCCAAAAACACTATTCAAATTATCTGAATAACCTATATTATTTGAATAGATACCACCAACCATAATCCATCTCTTCTCATATTTCCATTCCTTCAAAGAAACTTCATCAACATTTGTTTTTTGTTTGAGTTGATTCATTTTATATACATTATCTTATTATTTTTTGATTTAATTTATCTAGTAGTGTTATAGTACATTTATATGTGGTGTTTCATTCTTGATCACCCATTCCATAAACTTCTATTAGATTCTCAAAACAGTTCTTTAACCCAATATTATTATCAACTTGTAAGAGTTGATGATTTGTTATATATTAATATTTTCTCCCCCTTGGTACATTCTCCCTAAATTTTATAGGTAGAGATTTTTGTCCCAGAAAACTATTAACCATAAGACCAAAAACATAAAAACCCCATTAGTAATCCTAAAATATTATTCCTTGGTAGAAATTATTCACTTTTTTGGGTTTCATTACAACGTTATTTTCATACATATATCATTGTGATTTTACCAAATATTTTCTATGAATGTTCTTCATCCATATGTGACTAGGATATTAATTTTTCAAATATTCACTCCCTCCCAATGATAGTAGGTATTACCTTTTCAATACATTTGTCAACTGATGTGTTTAGTTGTTTGGTACTAGATTCAACTATACTCATAATCTTCCCGTAAGGTCTTTCAGTATTACATATTCCTTATATACATAAACCCTTTTCTTATCAAAAATTTATGGAATTTTTATACTTTTGAAACTCATTCATCTTCACAGTATCCTAGATTTGATTTTCATGTTTCATGAAGCTTTCATTAATTCCTCTAATTAATTTTCTATAAAATGCTTGAGATTTTCCAATTTCAATGTATCTTATTTTTTAAAACAAATTTCACCTATGATTATATTCATATATAAGAATGATATTAGAGGCCATATAATCAATTATCATACTTTTTTATATAATTATCTTGTTTTAGATTCTCAATTTCGATGGATTTATGTTATTTTTCAGTATGGATTTTTATCCCTAGTCAAGTATTTCTTTGAGATATGAATTAACATCTCCCATCATTAAAATATTATTCAGAAACATCTTTATATAAATCCTTTTTTTATTAATTTATCTATTATCATTATGAATTAGAATACTAACAATAATTTTTCATGTCATCCTCTGAGGTTATATTCTATTTATCAAAGTGATTCATGCATTAATTTTATGATGATTAACTACATGTTTACTTATTAGTATTAATTTATTTTATATATAAAATATTTTCATTAAAATATATATGGTTCCTTATGGTGAAATATAATGGTATCTTCTTCTTTCATTTTGATTGAAATTTATTTCTTTTGAAAGAATCTTCCTTATTGATGGATTCATTATTTTTTAATCATGTTTATTTTTACACCTAATTCGGAAAGGTAATTTTTTAGTTAATTTAACAATTTTACTATAATTAAAATATTTAAGGGGAAGTTTATCTTGATAATTTTCTTTCACCCTTTTTAAAATTCTTTATGACATGGTGAATATATCACCAAATATATACATTTTAACTTCCTTCGTTCAACTAATATCCTATTATTAAATCTTAAAATTCTTTAAAATTTAAAATGTAATTTATTTCTCTTTATTTAAAATTACTTTTAGAGAATATGAATTCCTCATCTCAAAAGAAATTAATTTTCAATAGAACTAATCAATTTTATATCTTTCAATATTTCTATATTTAATAGTTGATAGATTAGAGTGACTTTTATTAGGGATAATTATCAATAATTTCATCACCATAATAGAGTCATCAAGAGTTTTACCATATCCTTTGATAATTTTAATAATAATATTGAATTGGATAAATAATGAATCATGATAGTCATCTTATTTCATTCTTATATCATTAACGTTCCATTTATATGGTTAAAACTTTTCTTCCTTCCCTTTTTCTCATTCATTGATGATATAATGGTTTTTGAATCCATTTTAACATTTTATAATCCAAAAAATTGTCAATATATTTATTTTATAGTGATGATAGAAAGTAAATCCCTTCATTCCCATCACTTGTAAAAATATTATTATAATAAAAGGACCATTCTACAATCTCACATGGTATTGTGACAACATAAAGAGAATAGTAAAAGGAATTAAATCTAAGAGAGTTAATATTGGTTATTATTCCTTCATTACAAAAAAGAAATAAAATTCAATTAAGTGTTTCAATTCCTTTTATTTGGATTGATTTCTAAGGATCCAAAGTAATTTACAAGAGAGAACATTATAAGTAAATCCATGATTTGATACCATTTATTAGGATCATTTGAATGATTACTAATACTTGGGGGGGGGATGAATAAGCTGTGATAACTTTTCTATTTCCAAAATAAAATTTCTATCTTTCTCATTTAGAAACATAATCTTAACACACTCAATTAAAAAGAAAAATTGATGACATAAAAAATTAGTAATTGAGGTTCTCCTCTAATGTCAATGAGTATATCCTTTGTATATGGTATTTTTTGTTAGACACAAAATGAAAACCTATTTTGTTATAATGATTAACCAATATGTAAGGGAATATCCTTCAACACATTATAATTGAATCACCGACTAGATTAAATGATCATCGACTTGTTACACACTATTCTAAAATGGAATTTTCTTCAAGAATGATAACTAGTGAAATAAAAAGTCTCGATTTTAATGAATAAATGGGATATTTTTCAACATTCTCTTCACAAAAATTTTCTTCGATTTCCATTTTAACACTTTATTTTTTAAAATTATTTCATACATACCTACAATTTTATTGAATACCCTATCCTTTCTTATATTTAAAACTCAAAAAATATCACAATTACATGATTAAATATTTAATTCTAAAAATATTCTATGTAATTTCACTACTTGATCTTGATATTTTAAGCAGGTTAAAAGGACACATGAGAAATTTAAGTATGTTTATTTAAAAAGAGATTAATTTGTGTTATTATCAAATCCTCCTAAAATTTTATTTATGACTATTCTAGATCTTCAAATGTAATATTATTTAAGACTCTACTTCTAATTTTGTTGAATCTTACAAAAACCCACATCCCCTTTCCACATATTCATTCTCACATGTAACAAAAAATTTATTGTGCAAGAATTTATCTCAAGAAAAATATTCATTTAAATATGAAAAATAATATCATATTGAATCAAAACTTAATACATAGATAATCCTAATATTTATTCAATAAATAACAATATAAAATCATCTATTTTAATATTAAATGACTCATGGGAAAAATTTTAATATTTTACGGATTTCAAAATAATCCTATGTATCCTTAAATTTAATATTACTGATGTAATGAAAGTTTAACATTAATATTACACAGTATTCAATTAATATATTGTATCTTCGAGTAACTATTATGAACCCTTCAGATGTATATAGTTATACGAAAGTATCATCATGTTATTCTTAAGCTACATCATGGCGACTCAAGATTACTCTTCTATTTATCTAAGTTATTCTTAAATAGAAAAATAGACGTAGGATTATTCTTATGTATATATGGGTCAGTATTATATGAGATAAAGATTATCTATGGTATTAAATTATTTTTCATGTTCTCAAAACCTAAAAATTGTAAACATCCATAACTCAACTCTATCCTTGTCAACTCAAATCAAAATTAGATTTTCTCCATAAAAATTGGATAAAAAATATTAAAAAACATTTCCCAAACATATTATCTTATAAAATTCAAAACTCAAATCCAAACAACTCAACTCCACTCTAGATAACCCCATCTACTTCAACATGGGTAAAAAATATTCAAAACTCATTTATAAATACCCTATATATATCTAATGTTATGATAAATCATTCATATTTATTGAATAAAACAAAACATCATCCAAAGTGGGATTCATAATATCCCATTAACTGACATGAACACTTTAGTGAGGCGTGGTTCCACCGTATTTACTATAGTGGTATGTTGTGGAAGTAACGAAATTTATATTGTTTGGGTGATACAATTATGAAGAATATTTTCAAGGTTCCCCTTTGTTTTGTTTCTTTAGTGGAGCTTATATATGGATTATAAATTTCCTATTTTCGGTTACCTTTTCTTTAAGACTCACAAATAGACTATTATCTTTGGTATTTGTGAATCTTCTGATACTATACGAATATATAGCTCTAAGAGGGATAAAATATTTTATTGATTTTAGTGGCATGGTTTGGGGGTTTACTCTCATTCACCATTGAATTGATCTTTGAGAAAATCTGGTACTTTTGGGCTCAGGTTCTCTTTGGATTTGGGTTTGAGATGACTTATTCTTTTTTATTTACATCATGTTTTTTAGTTATCCATCTAGTTATGTTTATACATTCCCATAAACAGTATTTTTTACCAAAATTGTTTCTTATTTTTATATGTTACACAACTTGGAAGAGTTTTTTAACCGACATGGATTATAAGGAGTTGGTAGAGTTAATTAATAGTAGTGTTAAGTGATATATGGTAGTGATGGTTGATGTGAGATTTCTTTATAGGTGTTCCATTGAGGAGGTGGAATCTTCATATTTTAAGAGTATGTTGTATCTCATGACATTATACTCTTTCATTTATATATCCTTATAATGTTTGAACATGTAGAATTATATTTTATGATTGTTATTACATACCTGAATTTTTTATATAGTTTAATTATATATATTGAGTATGGATTATGGTAATTTGACATATATTTTATATTTGAGTTCCATTTTAGATTAAAACTGTATATTTTGTAAGGCCTCCTATTTATGATATTCCCTTTATGATTTAGTCTCAACCCTTGGATAATTAGAGATGGGATTAGGGTGGTACACTTGGCTTACTACCAACCTATGAGGGGTCCCTATGGGCCAGGTGGTGTCAAAAGTCTTGGAAATTATATAATATACATAAATAGGGGCATTATTTTAAAATTAATTAATATTTATAACATTAATCATGTATGTATAATATAAATAACAAGGAATTATTGTGATAATATCACGTAGGGTATATTTGTGATACACAAAAAGTTGATTTTCAAAATAAATATAAAATCCCTCTTTGAATATCTACGTTCTAGATTCCATTTAATATGAATTATATTTATTGAGATTAAATTGATTATATATAATTATAATTGATACTACTATGTGTTTGATTTTTTTTCAACATTTACCTTTTGATTTGGAAAATTTTATATTTGTTTTTCACATTTTCAATAGTTGTTTAGGGAATTTAATTTCCCAGGGGAGTGAATGTTAACATCCAATATGAAAATTGGTGAACAATGTAAATTGAATGAATAATGGATATTACATGAATAATGGAGAGATCCTAGAATTTATGTCATGTAGAATCTCAATAGAAGAGTGTTGATACTTTCTAAGGTATCTTTGTATAGTGTCCTACTATATGTCTTTGACATTTTCTTGATAAAAATAATTTTATATGAAAATAATGCAATTTCCGATAGAACATAAATAGTTTCTAAATACAGATGAGTATCTAGATATGTTTTCATGATTAAAATTCTTTGATGAATTTTTAAGATCATGTAGTCCTTGATGTATTCATAATGTAGTGGTTCTTGATGAATTTTAACATGTGTCTCAAGTTTTATTTGGAGATTAGACCAAAGGAAGTATTATTTTATAGAGGAATGTATCGACATGTATATTTATGGAACTATGAGATTCTCTAGGGTTTCCATGTAATGTTCACATTGTAAAATAAGAGGAACCTCACAACGGTGGAGTTATGGACTGATTAACAAAAACATGGATCCACAAAAAACCAAATTTTCACACAATAGTGTGTCATAAACCAGATTTTCTTTAAGGAAGTGTGATGAGGTGTGTGAAGGGTATGGTTTAATATATATATATAGAATAAAAATAGGAATAAATTGTTATAATTTTTAGAGGAAAATTATTGACCGATATAAAAATTTTATTTTTTCTATGGAAAATTTTTGGGAGATAGTTATGCAGACCACTATGTAATGTGAGTGATTTATTCAAACCAATATGTTTCATTAACATAATATGTTTATGAACCTTTGTGTTATGATTATAACATTCTTGTGTGAAATAATTATATCAAATATGTTATTTCATGTAGACATAAAAAGTATTACTTACACAAAAACAAATTTTCATGAAATGTTTAATTAGAAATTTGAGCTAAGAGAACAATAAAAGAAGTGAGTTGTAACTCATTGAAGCACATTCCAAAGAAATAAGGTATTCCTTAAATATGAATTTAAGATTATTAGGACATGTGATTCTACTATTTTGGAATGTTTTATATGTAATTTATGAAATATAAGTGTTTGAAGATCAAATAGAACCTAACTATACTTCTTGAAACAAAGATAAATTTATGTATATGATTGGACACTTTTCTAAAGAGTTTTCCATTCATGAGTAGTGAGTGATGGAGATTAATATTAGATTTAACCACAAAACGTAGTGATCCATCCTTAAAAATTCTAAGGGTATTTACCCCAGGTATTTGAGTGTCCTAGCTTAAACCCACCAAAAAAATTGATTTAGTGGATTTTTAGACTTTGCCTCATTCTCATTGTATGAGGCTTAGATTATCCCAGTATTTGTTAAACAATTAAAATTCATGTGTATTTTGTGTATGATTTAACCTACTTATATATGACATAAATCATTTTATGTGGATTAATAGATCATTTATAAGATGAATAATGGATAAAATAATCATGAAAGTAATCAGGTCATGGTTGATAGAATAACATAACAGTGACCGTACTAATTAAAATGTCAAGATATATTAGGGTAGTGAGAGTTTTTTGTTTAAGTGAGGAAATTAAAATTGGTAAAATTTGCTGAATCAGCAAATTCTTAGGTCATCTCTCATTGGAAACCCATGCATGGACAATATTTTTTTTATAATACAGGTTTATCCTATTGAATTTGTTTTGTTCTAAATTGATATGATTAATTTTCAGAGTTCTTTTCTATCATTAACATACATTTTTATAGAGATAAGGTATTATGTAAGAATATTAAGAATAAGAAGCGTGCCCACAGAATTCCATACAATTAAATAGGTTTTGGGAAATGTGTGATCATGATTAAGGATTACAACTAATATTTAAAGGAATGAATGTTACCAATTTTCTGTCTATTAATTAATTCAATTATTATAAATTACTAGTTGAAGATAATATTATATGAAGTGTTATTGGATCTACATTATATGATGATATATGGAGAGATCTAATGGTGGATGATATATTGTTATCAAAGGTTTTATATCAGGAGATTTAAGAAGAAAAAATGAAATTGAAGAAAGAGAATAAGTCTCAACAGTCATTTATTAATGTTCTTAATATTTTGGTTTAATAATTGAAGAGAATGATTGGTGGAGTGATTTAAGTGGTTATTAGATTAATATTAAGGAATAAATATTTGTTTGTATTATTTTTGGATATGTGTAGAAAAGTTTATAATATTAAAATAAATTCTAAGGTGAAGGTCCCTGGATGAAAATAAATTCAATGTTGGGATTCCAAGAAGTATGAACATTCTACATAAATGGAAACATTGACCAAAAGGAATTAGAGGTTTGTTCATGTAGAGTTGTGAAAAAATGAAGTCATATTTAAAATGGGTGAAAACATGGATGTTCAAAGCGACTTAATTGAAAACATTTCACATAATATAGGAGAATAAATGGCTATGGATAAGTAGTGTTATGATTTTATTGTACCACTAAGAAGAAAACATGAAGTTAGGATTAAATTCATGAATAAGCTATCTCATGTTTAAATGAGATGACTACCCAACAGAAAGAGAATAATGAAAATATTAATGATCTTGAGGAAAGTATATATATTTATAAAAAAAATAACTAATCTAGATTTCATATAAGCATTATTAATTAGAGTCCATAATCATGGAAATATAGATTTAGTGAATAAGAATAATATTTTGGATGAATTTGGAAGAGAAATCGATTGGAAGAAGGTTTCTATAGGGAACTACTATTATGTAAGATTCGATTACACTATGAGTAAATGTCTTGAAGCAGATGAGATAAAATGTAAATTCATATCTTATACAAAATAATTGTAACTAATGTGTGAATATAAAATATATGTTTCTAATATGAGGTTCTATTTATGTCCTAACCATAAAAACATGGATATAAGCTGCAAAATTGAGGCAATGGTATCATATCAAATTTTTTCAGTCATACAAAAACGTGAAGAAAGTTAACATCATTAGAATGTTTTTTTTTGTGGTAGAGAAAAGATTTACTACTTTGGGAAGAAAAGAAAAGAGCTAAAAAAAGAGTGCAGAAAGAACCAACATTATCTAACTCATGAAAAACGACCTAGAATGAAAGAAAAAAATTTTGGAGTAAAATTAATTAAGCCCCTATAACTATAAGGATAGTGAATGAGTATGTATAAAGGTATACTAAGGATGATAAATTACATGGTGTATCAAATGGATATCAAAGATGTTAGAAAAAAATCATACCTGGGTGGTTCCACAAAATATACAACTAGGAAATAGATGATGGGTACCATGTGATATCCTAAGAAAAAAATAAACAAATTTAATGAAAAAATGAACCAGAAGGTTACAAAAATTTGTAAGGACATAAGAAATGTTTTCAAAGAAGCTATGTTATAATTAAGGAATAAGGATGAAATGTATTCAATGAAAAATTTAATTGTTCAGGAAATAGAATTCATGTGATGAAAAATGATTATAATTATGATGAATGTTATTTGATGAGGATTTAAGAAAAATTTTATGAACAAAAATTATTATGGAAAGAAAAGAAGAGGATTATAAAAATCAAAATCAGTTCCAAAACATTCAATGTGAAAGTAGTATCGAAAAAATGTGTCCGTTTTGAAAGATAATAATTAATGAAATGATAAAAAGGGAAACATTTTTTTAGAGAAAATATATACCATAAGTGATGTGAAAGAGATCCTTATTAATAAGAGTTACCATTGAAATAAATAATTCAATTTAAGCTATGAAGAGAAAGACAAGTTAAATAATTAGGATAAGAAACATTCCAGAAAAACAATTTCAAATATCAATATGGATTCTAAAGTAAAGGCTAAATGAAAATCAATAGTCCATAATGGTTCACTATATTACAAAAGATGAGTAAATTGAAGCCCCCTATCCGAATATATTTATATGATTTAACTATTTTTAAATTGTTTATAGTTTTGGAAGAGATATGATACTGGGGGAGATTGCATCAAAACATGCTTCTAGTGTCAAGGCATGTTCTAAAGTTATAATTGATGATTGGAGTAGTGAAGGTGATGTGTTTTTGAATTTGGAATTACATGTAAATGGGTGAAACAAGATGCACAATGGTTATTAAAGGTGTTTTATATGTTGGAATTAAGTTGAATTTGACGTATTGGTAATATGAATACATATTATACACTTGAATAAGACCTTCAATATGGAATAAAAATTGTTAATTTTGGAACTAAGAATACACATTATCCATTTGTTTTTTTTTTTGATATCATAAGTAGTATAATATGTGATATCATCTTATTATTCTCAAGATATAGAAATATACTATAGATGGATAACTCTCATACTGAATATCAATTATATATTATGTTTAATTACTAATAAATTAAAGGGGAGTTTTTACTTAAGGATATTGAAGGTTGTATACCAAAAAATTAAGGAAATACACAAGATGGATGAATGAAGAAATATGTTTCAGTAATTGGTATCAGTTTGGTGTCAAGATCTAATCATAAAAGTGAAATATGGTATAAATAAAACATGTTTCAATTACAATTTATTCTATAATGGTTATTATAATTTTTTATTGATATTATAGGGATTTTTTCATCAAAAATATTAATGTTTTTTGGCTTCATGAGACGAATGGAATTTAGTGAGTCAAATGAAGAACTAGAGTGTTATTAATTTTATCTATTATTTAAAACATGTAGTATTAATTTCGTATTCTTATAGGTATTTTTGATGAATTGTTATTAAGTAGTAATTTCTCCAATTGAAAATAGTTGAGAATTAATTTACAGTTGAAATATTATTTTGAACTTTTTAGAGAGATCAAACCTATATTCAAAGAGGGAGAAATGGCACCGAGGAATTAGGGAAATTGTGGGCCTAACAAGTGGATGATGTGTGGTAATTTCATATCATAGGAGTATCCAAGTCTCACTTAATCTAATATAAATACCATGTTGTAATAAGGGTAGAATATTTATTAGGATTACCCAAACACAAATCATTGATAAAAAATATGGAGTTTAATTAGATAATACATGATGTCAACAGTATTAAAGTATTAGTGATTATTCTTTTTGAAAAATAGAATATAAGGGGAGTATGATTAAAAGTGGTATTTTCCATTAACACAATAAAAAATGTTTTTAAATGTTCTACATGTGTTACTAACATAGGATTTTTATTCTTTAGATTTTATATCAAAGGGGGAGTAGAAAGCATCATGAATTTGAAGGTTTTATATGTAAAAAGTTCAAGAGACTTATAAGGCCTGTAGTGGGTGTAATTATGTGTGATTTATGTTTGATTCATGAAGATATTTCCAATAAATACAGGGGGGTATATTTTTTTCATTAAATTATAATTGGTTTTATTGTTAATTGGATTTTTTCCACCTTGATAAATTTAGTTAGCTCATGTTGATTTTTTTTCACCATGTCGATACCTGTTTAATGATTTTAATTTCAAATTAAGAGGAATGTTATCATCCAATATGAGAATTGGTGCTATTATATAAATATAAAGAGAAAGGTAAATTTCATTAAGAATGGAGTGAGCCTAAAATATCCATCATGAATACTCTACGAGGAAGACGGATGAATCTATTTGAGGGATATTTTGGGAGTATCCAATAGTAAGTGTTGGGAAACAATGTGAAATAATAATTTTCAAAGGAAAATATCTAGTCACAGATTGAATAAAACAATTTTTTCAAGACCAAAGATAATATATAAATATTTATATTATTAATTATGAAGTTATAGGACTATAATGAAATTAATATATTCATGAATATGTTTTCCGGTACTGTTTTGAATTCATTCTAGAAGTTTTCATTGAAAATATAGGTAAATTAAGTATTCATGTACAATGAATATATAGAGTTGTTAAAGTGTGTTGTTATGATACTGTTAAGGGGGTTGGGGTTGGGGGTGTAATTTTTATATTATAGAAGAATATGGAATACAAAATTCTAGAAATACATATTTATTAATGAAAACATTAGTCTTCTAAAATGTGAAGTTATACATAATATAGATGTCTGAATCATAGTTGTATGAAGGAAGAGTTTCATAATGTGAAGTGGGTTTGGGATTTTTTTCTATAAATACACAAAAATAGATAAGAATAAAGAGATATAATTTTTAGGGTATTATTTTTAATCTATATAAATGCTATATTTTGAAAAAAATATATATGTTGTGAGAAAGGATTATACGAACCACTATGCTTCTTGAGTGACTTGTGAAAACAACTTTCTTTAGAACATACTATTTTTTCAAACCTTTGGTTTATGATAACAATATTACTAAATAACGTGATGATATTAAATATATTCTTTCATAGGGACTTGAAAATAAATATCTATGAGATCAAGAATTCATTTGAAACGTAGTATTGAATATTTTCTCTAACTGAATCATATAAGAACTCTGTTAGAAGTCGTTAAGGCCCTAATAACGGATGAAGTTATTTCTAGATGATGAATTGAAGATCATACTTGAATGTAAATATATTTTTATGGAAATTTTTATGTTTAATGTGTGATAGAATATTTTAGGAAGATCGAAGAGCACCTACCCATATATATCAGAAGAAAAAGACAATAATGCCTTGGAATGACCGGTGCTATAATGTGTTTTCCCTTAATATGTAGTGAGTGAAGTAGAGAAATAAGGTGGTGATCCTTGGGAATTATTTATCTTTCCACAATCTTAATAAGTGTAATTACCCATAGTTTTGGTGTAGTGAAGACTAAAAATACCACGAAAAGTTATTATTTGGATTTCGGAATGTCATCATTTTGTCATTGTATGCTCCTTGGATTATCCGATTGTGGTTGAACCATGTAATTCTTTTGTCTTGTGTTCATGATTTAAATTATTTCTAAAAGATATAAATAAACATGTGTTACTAATTTTATCAATTATAAAACTAAATAAAGGAAAATATAATAACTATATCAATAATATCTTCATTGAAATGAAGAAAACAAATGTGACTCTATTGAAAATGGGTTAAATATCATTAATGGTTGTGAGAATTTGTGGCGTAAGTAGAAAAATAGGAATAAGTTTCTTACCCTAATTTATAACTTTATCGTGGTATGTCTCATTAAAGACCCCAATGAGTCTATCGTTTATTTAATAAATAGACGAGTTATTCATAAATTAGAATCATTGATGTATCTTGTTCTATAAAAAGGTTTAACTTTTTCTATTGTGAATATTGGATGACACATGAATAAGTAATTCAATCACATTGCTACCAGGGGAACAATGTTGTGAAAATTTATTTGATATATTTGTAATATTTATTTACAGTCAACAATAAAAGCGTTATAGTTAAGCCAAATAATAATAGTTGTTTAGATAAACCTCTATGTTTTAATAAACAAAAAAAGTTGAGCTAAGGCATGTAGAAATATATATCCTTTTCTAATAATTTTATATTGTATAATTGTGAAGGAAATATTTCTTTTAGTTGTATTAGATTAAACAAAATACCATATTGAACAATAAAATAAGTAAAAATACTAACTATATATATTATATTGTAGATATTATTGAAATAGAACAAAAAATATAATCATTCATAATGATTATTCCTTGATATGGAAAAAATTAAAATGTAATAATTTTAATGGTTGGTATTTTTAATTGAAAAATAATTTAAAAAATTAATAGAAATTATATGTTACAATGAAACCCACACTATATAAGATTTTTTATTTTTTCACGCAAGTGGTAAAATATAGACCTCAATTATATAAAAAAGTTTGATATGAAGCAAGATGTTTAGGATATCATCCATGAATTTTATGCTTATATAAAGACACAATACCATTTAATGAGAATGAATAAAATAAAATAAATCAATGAATAATAGTAATGAATAACTATACATTATAGAGATTGAATTCCCTTATTAATAATCATGTTTATTGATACCTAATGCACATCACATATTTTTGGTGATGCATAACTTCTTAAATAACTATGTAAATTTATTAAAGTTAAAGTAAACCTATGATTTGGGAATAAAAGAAGAGTTGTTTCATTATATATGGGGGAAATTAATATAAATTTTCTCAGTGGATTTCCATTCTATATTGATTTTTTTTCATGTAAAGTCAAGATATGGAAACTTAATCTCTATTTATTTCATAGATAGGACATGATTTCTCATTAATAGTATTATAAATGTGTATGAATTTTTAGATGAATGAAATGTTTTATGGTTACACTAACATGTCTAATGTTTTATAATTATTTAATCTTGAAAATACGACCAAAATTTAAATTATAAGAAGGTTAAAATTATTTATTTTATTTTCACTTACATTTGGCATTGTCACCCATGCCATATAAATAAACAATGCATCTAGTGACTCGATAATTAAATACAACCAAAGTTAGTTGATTATGAATCATTTGACTTCCTTGAATCTTGTTTATTTAATAATACTACCAAATATAACGTAAAGGTTGAAGGATATATTTACAGTAATTCATTATTACTCATACATACTAATATATGTGATGTATAATTAAAGTAAGTCAATGAAGATTTCAGTAAATCACTCCCTTTTCTTATAACATCAGTTGGTGTATATATGTGAATCCTATTAAACAAAATTATAAATCATTTTTAATTTTTGACGTGTTAAAAAATTATGTACAAAATCAAATTTGTATATGTATTTAAAACATTTATATGATCACGGTGAAGAATATTTGAGCCAAAAATTTCCTGAATATACAAGAGACTATAGTACATTAACACAATCTACACCACCTAGTATAACATAGTTAAATAGTGTTTCTTAAATGTGCAATCAAAATGTGTAAGAAATAGTTTATTCCATGATAAGTCAAAAAAATTGCAATTTTGTTTTGGGTTTATAATCTATACAATGATTTATTTACACCAATGAATGTTCAATTGAAGGTTATTCATGAAAGAAATCACGAAATGTCAATTGGGATGTTTCCAAATGTTACTTTTGTTAATATTTGGGTTTCTAAGGAATATTTTCAATGAATTACCTCAAGTAAATTTGAAATCAAATTATATAAAATTTTCTTTGTTTATTTTCTTAAATAGATAATTGTTTATTGTTCTTATAATCCAGTAGTTAATTTTTTGTCTCTCAATATTATTTAATTTTTGAAATGGAATATATTTACAAAATAAGTAGTGTGAGAAAATTTGAATATGATGTATTCCATGACAAACAAGATGATTTTATTACTGATATGGAGAAGTTAATAAAAAGTGATGCGGAATATGTTTCAAATAAACTTACACAACAAATATTATTTTCTAGTATATTTAAACTAATGCATGAGAGATATGGATTTCTCAATTATGATGAAGGTGGTGTTTCATTCATAGAAGATGATAATACACCATACTTATAGGATATATTATGTTAATTTTTTTAAAAAGAATGGAATTTGAAATAGAATCAATATACACTAATCAAGTAGGGAACCTTGAAGATCCTAATTATGGGGTGAAACCTATTAGATATAAGTAGGTATTTCCCGTAAGTAAAGACATGGATAGTAGAGTGTTTATCTAAAAAGTTCACTTGGTCTCTAAATTTGTTAACCAAATTTATGGAATTTACTATGAGGAGATATATTTTTTATAGTGGTGTTGATAAAATATATTCAGGTTTATTAGATATAGAAAAATATTTTTATTTTCAGATATATAAAATGAATTTTAAATAACACATTTATTTATAATAATTTATTCAAGGAAGTATATATGATTCAACCTGCATGTTTTGATGATCCAATAAATGTTTTATTACTTAGAAGTTACAATGATCTATTTATGGGATGAAATAACTTCTTGATGTTTTACTAATCATTATAATGAATATTTGAATGATTTTTATTTTATAAAAAATAGGATAATCCTTTTACATATAAATGGTCTAGTTAGAGAATAATTATATTTCTGGTGTCGAATGTTGATAAAAAACTACATATTATAAATTAAGTCCCAATGTAATAATTTTTTAAAAATATATTATTAAATTTCTTCTCAATAAAAAATCTTGGTGAAGAAATGTATATACTACATATGAGTATTTATAGATATAAATATAAATGAATACTTGGTCTTCAAAAAATATCGCACATTTGTTATGTTTTAAAATGTTCCAATATCCCGACATGTATTATATTATAGATACCCTAATAAATGAACATACATAAAAAAATAAATCCTCAACATATCTCATGTATAAAATATATGTGTGACTGACATTAGTTCATGTGGGAAACTGTTAGTGTTTGTTACATAAAATATATCAAGGGTTATTATCATATGGATATGATATATCATGTTATAGATTTAAATGAGTATATTTTATCATTAATTTGTATTTTTCTTTATAATATGTGAGATGATATGACAATAAAACAATAGAATGTACATATTACTTGTTAATCCTTGATTAGTATTCATTACTTTGGTTTTTTCTGATATGATTCCATAGTTATGAGTAAGATCACTTTTCTAGAGATATAATTTATCATTCATTGTATATAAGTTAGTGAACTTGTATCAAAATTGAACTACTTAAGTAAATAACATGGATTCTTATATACATATAATTAGTGTTACTAAAGTGATGATTGGATATGGATCCTTTCAATTAATGTTATCAAGTATCCCCTTACATGTGAGGTTTTATACTTTGATACCTAATTAATTTAAATTTAGAATTTATATTGACAAAATGTTACTGGGTATAATACTTACGAAGAAAAGGCATTTGATTAACTCAGATAGGGTATATCTGAATAGATATATTTTTTATTATGTACCTAAATTATCCATTGAATAAGTATAAGAAAATTTCAATGTAATAAATTTTGAAGTAAAAATATTAGATTTACACTTGTAAAAGATTTAGAGAAATATTAGATTTACACTTGTAAGAACATTATCAATTGATGTTGTAATTACCCAATCATAGTTTACCTGAATTATAATAAACCCCAGTTACTATAGAAACTTCTATACAAATCCTCATATGCTAGAGGCTTCCCACTAAAATTGGTGGTCTATCAACAATTTGTTTGAGGCTATGACCTCAAAATAAATAATATACAATAATAATAAAATAACAAAAAATAATAAAAGTATATCATAAATAGTAACTGAAATATTGAATTTTATATTTATAATTGAACCATATAAATAATCATGGAGTATGTTACATTGTCAACTGAACCCATTCTAAGAAGTACGTCATACATATAAAAATATCACCAACTAAGTTGATCGTATTTTGGGATATAAAATAATTTTAATAAATGGGGAAAAAATTCACAAATATCACACCTCATATTATTCCCTTTTCCATAATCCTATCCTACCATGTTTTATAGGACACTTATAGCCAATGAACTATAACTAATAAGATAATAATATAGTATGAACATCCACAATGGTTTAAATTTTGGGTGTGAGAATTAATCTCACAAGGACACCACCAATGACCCCCTAGGATACGTCACAATATATAACTCATGTATATGCAGTCACAAAATAATTAAATAGTTATCCATAAAGAATAAATTTAATAATATTGATCTATCATGTGATAATTTGGACCCCTTGATTCATTATCAACTTTATTCATCTAGTGTTAATGAATCATACTAGAAGATAATCAAGAATAAGAAAAAAAAACTCACTTCTGCCCCCTTGAGATACATGCCCCATAGAGGAATTAAATCATTTTCATTCATTAGATAGTAGACCATCATGAAGGAATAGAATCATGATCATTCCCTAAGGAGAATCTGAATCATGGAGGACCAAGCTCATAGACATCCCTTAAAGAGATTAAATATCATAGAAGACCATGATTATAACCATCCTTTGTTGTCAAATCTACCATCAGAAGAGAAATGTATCCTCAAAAGAACACTACATCACATCAAATCTAGGATATAAAAATAAATTAATCACATGGAATAAACTTCCTATTCCAATCCATAGAACAATATTTAAGACATGTGTATCTCTAATCTAGTACCCCAGTTTATCTCATTTCCCCCCTATTCTAACTCTAAATAATCATATCTATGTGATTTTATACATAACCCGCTATAAAAATTCATCAGTTACCAATGTCCATTAATTACATAGGCCAAAAATTTCACAAGGCACCATAATTATAATTTATTAATAGAGGAACCAATTATCATTAATATATCACAAAATGAAAATATTAACATTGAGTCTTTAAGTACCTTTCTTAAATCCTCACTTTTAATTTAAGACCAAAACCAATATTCTTCATTGTTGTTACATAATATATATTTCATGTTTAAAACAACCATAACAAAATATTATAGGCAAAACCCCCCATGAAGTTTCAACCATTTCCCATACCGTTGGTAGAGTATAACCACTATTGGAAACAAGGCCCACTAGGACTTCTATCCTTCAACATATCTTAAAACCCCATCATGTATCCTCTCAATATAAACCAATAGCATATTAACCTCAATTTCTCAGATGAATTATAATTCCATTAATATGGAAAAATATTCAAAATACAACCAATATGTTTCCTATAAGAAAAAAAAGTTATCAGAATACACCCACTATTACAAAGATTTCATGAATAATGTAAAAACAATATTTATAATTAATCCTTAAGGGAGATTATATGAATCTGAATGAATGAATAATGACTTAAAAATAAATAATTGGAAAATATATTACCAAATACATTAGTAAAAAAATCCAAAACCAAACAAAAATCTTTTCTAGACCTTCTATGACAATCCCATCTCCAAAAAATCATATTCCCCTTTTATACAAGATATCAGGATCCATAGACTATTTTTAATCAATTATTATGAAATAAAAAAGGAGAACCAACCATTTAAAAAAATTAAATGTATTAACAAAATAAAAAACCTCTAAATAATGAATTATCTCCCATTATACGATGTTTTTCATTTTCCTCACACTTGAATACTTGTTTTGTGTATTTCACAAAAAACTATGTGACCTTAGGTTACATGGTAACTGAGAAATTCTAAAATCATAAAATTTATTTTAGTGAATATTTCCCAATACTAATAGGTTGGACCTATTTTATATACTTTTTTATGAATCCACTTTTCCCTTGTTTGAGTCATAGTAATAAAGAGATAGTTTTTAAGGATATTTGGACAATTATTTATTGTGACTTTGGGGAGATTGTGGTAACCCATAAAGAGATTGTGGAAATTAGGATTTTAAGAGGAAACCCTTACATTATGATTGTTTCTAAAAGGGTAAAATACTTATAATGAGAATAATTTGATACTTAATTTTGTTTTCTCTTATTATGAATTCATAAATAATGTTAAAAATCACATAAAATAATGTTTTTCATATGAGGTGAAATCTATTTTGTAGATTTAGGGTGTTTAAAAGTTGCCTAGAGAAGTTTGGAAATTCATTAGATATGTGTGGGGATGTGTATATTTCTTCTAAAAATTCATTAAATACCCTGATATATAAGGGTCACTTTGTGGTATGTAAATTCCCAGTTACAATTGGTAAGGTTGAGTATATGATACGTAAGGGTCAGTCTTTGATATATATAGGTTTCTCATTGATGTGTAAAGGTTACTATAGTATTCATATTGTACACTTTATGATATGTAATTGTAAATTTTTAATATTTACTAGTAAATATATGATCATTAAGGGTAACTCTGTAACATGTAAGGGTGACTATGATAAGTAAGGATAATCACAAACTAGTAAGAAGAATTAAGTTTAATGAAAGTAAAAACAATCATGAAACCTCTCTTGAACCCATTTTATTTTATCATGGAGGAATCATAATGGATTAAAAATCATCCAAAATAATCTATAAAATAAATCATATGTGTCCAATGGAGCTAGGATTATTTGAGTGATGTTATTTTAATGAAGAGAAGTTGAGAAGTTGTTGAAGGTGGTTGTTTGAAATTTTAATTTTAAATTAAAATTTGAAGAGGGGAAAGTTATAATATTGACTAAGAATGTTAATATTGTTATAACACAAGTTTGAATATATAAGAATTGGATAATATTTAATAATAGAGAGTAGTGTGGAAGAGAGTGGAAGAGAAGGGAAAGAAAATAAAGAAGAAAACTACTCATGAAGTTTTTGTGTTATAAGAGTGTTCATCACACCATTGTTTATGTGTGAATTCAAGATGTGTGGTTGAAGTAAAAAATTATCAACATTCAATAAGTATAATAACACAACAAATTTTTAGGATAAAATAAAATTAGGGGAAGGAGGATAATCTCCACCGCATAAAAGAAAGAGATCACAATGCAACTTATTTGATGATTTTTTAAGAGATGTATTTTTTGAAGTTATTATTCTATGAGAAATTTATGTACCCAACTCATTATATTTATATGGTTTATTTTAGTATACTTTGTGATATCAGGGTTTACTATACCATTCAATATATTAGAAGTTGATTTATATCAATGAACCTTATATATTAGATGTTCATTGCTGGTGTTCTTATATAGTTTATTAGAGTTTAGTAGTGAGTTCTCTACCTCTCAAAATTTGAAGGGGTTGATTTTATTAGAAATAATAAAATGTAAAATGTATACTTTTAACTAATTCACCCCACCTCTTAGTGAATAAACACTATGACTGAGACTATCATAGAGACCTCTTAACAAATAGTCATAGCACTTATCCATTCCAAAACCATGAAATTATAATTACTCATTCACCAACAATTAAAGAATCTTAAAAAAACCCTAAATTAAATGAATTAGATATTTATAATGAGGAATTAATGAAATTTAATTTAAAAGAAAAGATTAATGGTGAGTGAGGTTATCCTTACGGATGCTGGAACACCTTCAAATGTGGCCCATGATTCAGATGATGAATGATTTTCTATGATTCAGGAGAGGGGAAGGAGAGCTAACAATGGCTGAAACATACTTCTTGATGTTCTATAAGGGAAGGGTAATTTTTATAAATTAAATTTAAATTTTAATCTAATTTATATTTTAAAAAATTAGTGATAGGGCCATCGGGTATGAGGTTGATGGAATATGTGTTTTTCAAGGCCAGCTAATGGGACTTCCCACACTTCTAAATAGACTATCATGTACATGATATAATCTTAATGATTACTCAGTGGTATTTAGGGTAATTTTTTTTAACTGAAACAATACACAAGGTACCTAATTTTACTTTATCATGTACCTAATTGTATTATCATCACTCTATAGTAGAAACATACATTTTCTCCTTTCACAAAAATAATTAATTTTTTATAGAATACTCCATCATCAGATACATTTTTCCCCAAAATTTTCCTCTACAAAAACAACTAAATTCCAAAACACAAAATATTAAATATCCTATTGATATATGTCTTAAATAGTCAAGTTACCAGACACAAAACTATTACAGGGTGTGAAAAAAGGTATTAATTATAATTTTATTGTGAAAAACAATGGGTGAAGATGGTAATCTCAACTGAAGAGCTTCATAGTTATCTACTTAGTAATTATTATTATCCTAGAAGTAATTTTTTTTGTTTTTATTATTTTATAAAAATATTTATGATAATATAATGATAATGAACTCTATATTTATCATAACATTCAATTAAAAAATAATGAAGAGAATACTTGGATATAGGGTTTGTATTATTGCCCCTTCATTATTAATATTTTTTATTTCAAATTATGTTTGGTAACCGAATTTTGAAATATCAGTCTTTGATTACAGTAATATTATTTATATGTTGGGAAATATAATATTCCAATATTGTATTAATATTTCCACATCATATAGTCAAGGTTAACGACACACCTTAATCAAGAGTCTGAAATATTCTAGAATCCTCCTCTACCATATAAAACTTTTTCTATTGAATGACTCAAGTATACCATGTGAAGAGATTTTGTCCATTGGAAGGGAGGGAAACGTTTAAAATTAATGAATATAAATGATTTCGAGATCCATGTCATGGTTAAAAATCACAACACCCTTGCACTTTACCCTAACTACAAAAAATTAATTTAAAAAGTTGAGAAATTAAAACTAAAATTTAAGAAACAGCTATCCTAACCCAAGGAAAAGCCTTGCATAACTCTCTCATTATTGAGTTTAAGAGGAAAATATAGAGTAAAGTGAGGAGAATAGATGAATTGAAGAAAAAAATAAAGAGATATAGTGAGATACAAAGTGGAAGAAAAAAGATGGACTCACATTGAATTCAAATATAATGACTTATATAAAAAAGGAATACAAAGAGAAAATAAAATAAAATGATAACATCAAACAAAAGTCCACTGATCCTTTCTTCTAATTTTCATAACATCCACCCCTTTTATTTGTATAGGGTAGAATCCCTTATTATATCTCCATTTCAGTATTCAATTTCTTACTTTCATATCTAGTTATAGTTTTTTTTATTTTATCATATGAGTATATCTATTTTAAATCATAGTGTTCAATCTATAAAGATATCATGAATTAAAAATTCATAATAAAGAAACTCCATTTCGTAGACCCACTTAAATTCTACCCTAGTTTATTCTTCTAAATATTTCATGGTTTTTTCTCTTTTCTTATAAATTAATCAATTTTACACATTGATTCTTTATTTTGTTTCACATGGAAATCTGGGTTTTATTACAAAAAAGTCCCAATAATGATATTGTTCAATTCACATTCATGTAGATATTTTGGGTTGAGTGTGATGTATCATTTTCATTATAGATCATGTAGCTGATACTCTATGGAAATCATATAACTAAACCATTTTCCCATTTGTTACTATTTTGAATGGTCACTGACATTGGGGAACCCGTTATCCCTCTCATGGCCAATTACCACAAATCTTCACATAGAAATTTCTTCCTAAATTTCACATAACTATTTTCATCCATGAGGTCACATAAGAAACACACGACATGGTTCTACGACTATGGCCATATATAGAAAATTAACTTGTAGAGTGGTGGTGAAACAACACAGATAGATTCCCAATCCTGATTTAGACTTCATAGTGGCATGATGAGATCAATTTATATCATACAGTGCATTATCGTATTTGAAATGATCTTTATGATGTTCACCTGAGTCTCTTTAGGTGATCCGTAGTGAACCTGGGACTCTTAATTGATGTTTCACATGATTTAAAGTTTCCAGTGGTATATATGGAAGAGTCTAGTGAGTTATCGATTGTATAGGTCAGTGTCTATCATGTCACAATGATGGGGGAAGAATCATCTACATTTTTGAGGGTGGGGGAATGTAACAAAGGTGAGGCAATGAATGTTCAATAAACGATGTATAGTACTGCAGATATTGTCTACCCAAATCAATTTTTAGTACTACCAAGTACAGACATATATGTTATCCTATAACATTAAAGTCCCAAAAGCCTTTTATGGGGATGGGTTACTATAAAATATGCACACATACATTGTCTCATGCTTATATACACGGGCCCATATGGTCCAGGTCCCAAATACTACTATGTGGTTTCCTCCTTGTGTGGCCCACACTCACCTACCAATGAAAATGACTTCCCTTGGACCATTCATGGTTGGATTCACCATTATAGGTGGGATATATGGCTTGAAGCCTTAAAGGGAGTGGGATAACTTAGCTTGTGATTTTTTTACCTAAAAATAATTCAATCTCTTGGGGAAATTACAGAAAAATTTCATAAACAAAATCAAAATTCCAGAATACAACATTTCTATACATTTTTTCTATATCTCATAGATTGATAATGAAGAAATGTATTACAAATATGTGATGGATTAGATCACACTAAACATATTTTTAATTTTCGGAAATATAAAATATTCATATGTTGTGATCAAAGTTATTGATTATGAGTGATCATAATAAAAATTTCCAATATTACAAATGGACTATGTGGCCGCACATAAGATATTGAAAACTAATATTCTTATGTATATTATGATTGGTATATTTATGAAATTTTTTTTGTTTATTGTAAATAGAAATAGGTTTTTATGCTTTTAGAATAATTCTTAAAAAAATATTTAATTAATTAGTTAATTAATGATTATTTATAATATAATTAATGATTCATTTATATTTGCAGTATATAAACATAAGAAACTAAAAAACCCCAAATGGGTTTTTTATTGTGCTTAATGTGATGGGATTATAAATCTCATTATATGAGATAATATCACTTATATACCCAAAATTATCATTTAAATATGAACTATGATAAGTTAACTGATTTAGAGGCTTATCTATACACTTCCTCATGTGTTTTAGCACCGTAGATAATTTTAGTGTCTATTTAATTCCCCAAAATTACCCTTGGATGCACTCTATCCCAACAACTTTTTTTGTATGATTTTGTTTTCCTTAGAGTTTATTAAATGATCATATCCTTATAAATAGAAAGGAATTGTGTTTTCTTCATTATATTGTAATAATATGATGATGTTGCTTATATTTTTCTAGTTTCCTCATCTGGGAGTATCTCTAGTATTTTTTTCATCCTATCTTACATCATTTTCCATTGGTGTGGCTAAAATAACTTTTATTAGAAAATGATCTACTCACATTATTTTTTATTATAATAGTCAATGGATTATGATGGATTATTATATTTTATAATTAAATTTTATTATGAATTTTCTAAACCATTTTAAAAATAATTTTTTTTATTATAGTGTTTTTTTCTTTATTTATTATGAACATGGATTAAATTTATTATAATTTTAATATAATCACATGTGATTACATTGTGATTAAAACCCTATAGGGATGAAATAAAAAAGTAACATGATAATTCTAAAATGTGATGTAGTGGATAATGACTATATATTATCATCTATGGGACTTACATATGGTATATTTTCATATAATTGATAAGATATTTGGTGTGGATTGGTAGAATCTAGCCAAATATCACATGAATTAGTATTAGATATGAGGGATAATAACTTCTCCTAACAATTATAATATTTATTTATTTTAATTAATCAAACTTTTAGGTATGTTATACAGGACCTAATAATCACCTCTAAGGAATGGTATAATTCCTGATAACAAGCTTTGTTTCTAGGGCTAGAGAGGGGATATCATAACTTATATTTCTTCAAATTTTTCAAAAGTTTCCATGAGTTTTTTTCTTAATAATTTATCATCATTACAAAATGATGGATATGTTGAGTTTATGATCCACCCAGTTCTAGGTACAAAGACCATTTCAATACCAATTTACTATATAGTACATGTTGAGTTGAGGAAACTAAAGTAACAACTGGATGACCTATAGGTGAAGGGGTTCATTATTTTAAGAACTTCTCCATGGGGTTATCCTTTTTTATTCTTTAATAAGTCTTATTGTAGCCCATTTGTTATAGATTATGTTCCACTGTATAAGGATATGATAAAAAATTATGATATACTTCCTTGTACTAATAGAAATTTTGAGAAGTTGAGTGGAGCTTTTTTGTTTTCCATGATTCATATATTCCCTAGTTAACACTAGATTTGGCCGAGGTTGATGTATATTCCACAATATGTATCCAAGATAAGTTATTGATTTTCATAGTACCTTTTGATGTCATTTGGTATGATTATTGTATTAGCTATATTCCTGACCTTAAAAAATAAAATCTTAAATCCATATATTTACTCATTCATGGTGGTTTTTTAGTGACATCCTTCTGTATTTCTATACATAAGAGGATAATTTAAGGAATCCATAAATTATGTTGGGTACACTGTGAAAGAACCTATGAATTGCATACATAGATATTACATCCTAATATATGAATCTAAATTATATTTAAAAAATATATGTCTGAAGACCATAATGGTTTATCATATTTGGAGACTAGATACAAAATATTTTTATCACTAGGATGATCTTCAACGTATCCCATAAAGGTATCCCCACATAGTATTATTATTAGACATACCCTACATAGAACGTTTTTTCATAACCAAGGGAAAGGAAACATAAGAAAGGTTGAAATCAGATACCCTGTCAGTGTAAACATGAGAGATATATGCGATTATAGCTTGATATAATCATAAAATAATAATAATATAATAAAGTTCATGTTCTCTCCTAAAATATTCACACACAAAAAATATCAAAAGATTCATAATAAATTAATATATAGAATCCGGGTCAATAAGGGTTTCAAAGTACTAATCAACATCCGGAAGTCATAATATTTTAATGTGTAGTTATAATAATATGAAATCATAATAGAGTGAACATAGATAAATGAAATAATGTACACACATATTATTATGAGCATAGTTATTATGAAATCATACTCACACATCAAAGGCTAGAAAAATATTTTCATAGTCATGTCCACGAATTTCCCTATGATAATATCTGGAATGAAATCATACTGTATAATATATAAGAGAAAAAAATATACTTAAAATCATGTCCACACTTATCATCACCACAAAATGAGGTATTAATATCACTTTAACTAGTGCTTTGGAAGGCTATAATGGATTTAACCATCACAAAATTATAATTAAATCATATAAATGTCATTAGATGAAACACAATTCATCATATCATCACAACCCTAGTATTATAAATAGATATCATAAAAAATTATCATTATAACAATAGATAATCTAGATAAATAATGAATATTTTTTCATTGTATCAGATCCATAGAAATTAATAATTAACATGCAGTGATGATATTGTAGATAAAAAATTTCTATAAAATATCTCTGTAATAGTTCTTGAGGAAAACACCGATTTTATTTTTAAATATATTCTTTGAAATCTAAATATTTCAATAACATTATGGAAAAAATTTCTTTGAAAAAAACCATGGATAATTATAATGGGTAATTCAATTAATTTAGTGTGTAAGATGGTTGGAAGTTCTATTCATTCTGTCTAATATAAAAGAAAACATTCCCTTTATACATTTTAAAAAATAAAAAAATCACCTTATTCAAAAAATTACAAGAAGATACCTTTAATTATTTTTATAAAAGTATAAAATGGATATAAATTTATTTAAAAAATAATTTCATAATATTTTAAAACATTATTCAAAACCTTTTTAGAAAATATTAACTATTCTAAAAAGGAATATCGATCAACGAAAGAAATACAATTTGTTTTTTTAAAAAATTGTCCTTTTGATTCATGAGAATTTAAAGTGAGGAAATTGAAAGGAAAAATTGTAATCCAAATAAATAACTAGAGTATAATTTTTTTTGAGAATTATTAGGAGATATATCTTGAAATTTCATCATTGGGTAATTAATAATAAACCATCCCAGAAGACAATTATATTGTAACATAAAACCCTTAAAACTTTTGTATCTTTTGAATCTTATTACTATGAAATATTAATAGAAAATTAATCATTAAATATAATTAAATTAATTATTTTCATCATATAATATTAAAAATTGGTATTATATACCATATACTAAAGACACATGCCTTGAAATATGATATATGTATTCATGAAATAAACACGAGACTATAAATCACCTTACATCGAGTTTGTCTTTCTTTGAAAGAGATAAGGATTTATATATAATAAATTTTAATTTCTTATGAATATATTCATAAATTATATTCATAATTTTAATATCATATATGATTCATTTATAACATTTCATCACCCATTTATTGATAATTTCATATTAAAAATGTTGTTTCCCGGTGTTATCTATTTCAATTTTTATGAGAATTTCTATTTTATAGTATTTTTACCTATACATTGATCATAGTTTCATAATATATAGATTCTTAATCATAATATAAATATAACATATATTAATTATATATAAATATATTCTTTCCAAAAATGGAAGTGATTAAAAAATGAATTACACCATTCATGGAGATGGTCAGCTGTTTGTAATCATTAATGCAATTTCCATTTTAAAATGAAAGAATGATAGAAATTTTTAAAAATAATTTACCTTTAAAGAATAATAATAATATCATATATATAATATATATTCATTAAATCTATCCTTATTACCAACAATGAAAATAAAAATTTAAAAAAATTAAATCGCTTCGCATTAGTGGTAATCCACATGTACGCAATAGAAACAATATCATTTTCTAATAAATTGTAAGGTTAGAATATATATATTATATAATAAATTTAGAATAATAATTATTTGATAATTAACATTTATAACCATTAAACAAATCATAATAAAACTATTTAATGATGGTTATAGAAAATGTATTGTATTGCTACGTGGAGATTGTAAGCTTTACGTACTCACCAATGATACTTTTACATCCCATTTGATGGAAAAGAGGAAGAATAAAAGTTGTTTCATAATAATAATAAAATTTATTTGTATGTAGGTTGATTAAGTTTTTAATTTAAGATTAATATTATATATTAATATGAATTTAAAGAAGAAAAATATTGAATGAGGTGAGGTAAGACGATTACTTCTTCAGTTTCCCTCATCATGACACCTTCTTAGGGACCCTGGGAATGGTATTTTCAGAATTGAATCACATGTAATTCATGTATGGATAATTTTAAAAAGATAATTTTCATTTTATTTGTTTATATAGAATTCTAAAAATTATTTAAAGCTGATAAATTATGTATTCCCGTTTATAAGTGAGGGGGGTGTATTCTTGTAATTTCTTAAAAGATTAAAATATAATAATAAAATACAAAATGAAAATGGCTAAAAATCTAAATATATTTAAATATAATATATTATATAGTTTAATTTTAATCAAACAAAAAAATTTGGATAGGTTTAATTGGTATTTTAAAACTTATCATTTGGTATAACCCCTTAGGTAACATATTTAAACCTTAACCACAGTAACTACCTTTTCACTCTTAAAGTGTTATAATTTTACTTTTAAGGTAATTTTTTTCTTATTAATGTAAAATTTATGATAATTTAAAACATATATTATCAACTTATTATATTTCATGTTTTTTTTATTTTTTTAAAATAATTCAATAAAATATTATCCTCATAAAATATCAGAAATTCCATTTTTTATCACTATTCATTTAATTTGAATTTAAATGCATTAATAAAAATATTTAATTTGAATATAATACATTAATATATAAATAATATATTATAATATCATATAAAATTATTATAATATTGTAACTCACTAAATTTATATTACTTTAAATATTTTTTAATTCATTTATTTTATTTTTTATTAATTGAGTAAATACTATATCAGCATTACATAAGAATTTAGGGTAATTATTAAAATAAAATAAAATATTATGTTAAAAAAAGTAATTTATCTTTAAAATAAATTTTTATAATGGATGATAACCTCATTTTAACAGTATGATAAAATATTAGAAAAATTACAATCTAAGGAGTGACATTTTGTATTTATTATTTTCATAAATTAATATAAATTACATAATCAATTAAATTTAGCATTAAGTGGAATTATATTCTATAATTTTTGTAAATTTTTTAACCACACCCATAAAATTTGATAATGGTAGGTGTTATAGAAAATTTAAATCCGAATATCAATGTTTTATCCTTATTTTTTCTATTTTATCCTTACCGAGGTGACTAAAATTTTCTTTGGCTTGTATTCATATTAGCGAGAAATAAAAAGTATGAATTTAAAAAAAAATTAGAACCTCCTGATTCAAAATATGGAATCCATTTTGTATTTAAAAATATCTATAAGTGGTAGAATCTAATTTAAGATAAAATCAAAAAAATTAAAATAAAAATAGTTTTTCAGAAAAATGCATTTTTTAATTATAATTTTTTTTACCAAATACAATAACAAAACAGATTCCAATTAAATTAATTCTGTTATTGATAAAATTGTATTATTAATTTTACCTTGAAACCATTTTAAAATAAAATTTATCGTTTTTAAAACCTTGTAACAAAAAATCAATTTCCAATAAAAATAACTATTTGTCCATATTAATTGGTAAATCATTTATTTAAGAAAAATCCCAAAAAATCACCGTAAGATAATTTCTATGTGGTGATTTCTAAAATTTTGTTCATTTTCCCAATTTAAATTTCATAAATTGTTAAAAATTAAATATAATATCTTCTTACAAATATCGGTAAAAACTCACGTTTAAAGGAGATGTATTTTTCAAGAAAAAACATGCCTTCAAGAAAATTGAATTATTATATACTAAGTGTTAATAATTTTTTTTATTGATCAGGAACATTATATATATAAATATATATCCTAATTTTTTTATTCCTATTCTTTCCCCTAGAATCAACTACTTAGTTATAACTATCATATTTAAAAACAAAATTTCATTATTAATTTATTCACGGTGTTGTTTGTTATATATGATATAAATATAAAGTTACTAATTTAAAATATTAATGTGTTTCATTATACCCCATTTAATAAAATTTATTCTATAAAATTTGATGTTTTTCTAGGAAATTAAGAGATGTTCATTTGAAATTTTTTATTTGGAGATCCCAAATCATAAAAAGGGTTTTTAAAACTCCCTCTTTAAAAGAGTAAAAGGGAAATATAAAGATAATCTATAATAAAAAATGTGGTTTATAAATAGAAAAAAATGGCGGGATGCAAAAATTTTGTCATGGAGGAGTACACTAATTCCAATGGACTAAAATAGAGTGATAGAGATAATAGTCAGGATAAAGTTAATGACCACTAAACCATAAATCTGTTATGGGTGAAAGGACCATCAATTCATAAAAAATAAAGGTAATTGTATAACATTTTATATTAATATCCTTTTCATCTTTTTTAGTTATTATATTACTATCATGATAGGGGGAATGTGAGAAAATATGATTTATTTATTTATTTATATACCTTAATCACAATTTCCTCGTTTGGTTGTGCTTTGATCAACTTCCCCCACATATGCTATTCCAGGAAGTGAATATTGAAGATTTAATTTTTATACATGGACCAATATAATTAAATTTTTATTTTTTATTAGTTCCATAAAAAATTATAAGTAATTAATCGATTATATTAGTATTTATAAAGACTAAAACGACAAACACATGTTATGGACTACAATACATTAATCTATAAAACATTAACAATGACACCCAAAGTTCATCATAATAAATTATATAAATATCTAACCTTAGGAATCCCCAAAAATATATATGAAAAAATTCAAAACCCAAAAATCAAAAATATTTTATCTAACATTTATCCAAGGACAATAAAAATTAGCTCATAATTTCACATAATAAACATGTGAATACCTTAATTCTCTTAAATAATACTAATAAGCATAATAACAATAAAAACTCAATGAAAACATATATGCTTCCAAAAATTTATAGTATCCTTATTCTTTGATTAAATTCTGAGAGTATTGAATATGTTCCAAAAATCAAAAAATGTAACAATATTCATGAACATGACAAAAAATAAATTATAATAAAATCAGTAATCAGTTCCAAGGACATAAATACCAACTAATTTACTTTAAAAATAATATATTTATCTAAAATAAACATTACTAGTTCATGATTGGGAACATATTATCCCATATATGATAGAATTACATGTCAACCATAATACACATATTTAAATATCGAGGAAAGGAAATATAAGAAAAATGTGAGCTTAGATGCTTATTATGGGAATTCATATAGTGGATTCTGAATAAGTCATTATTAAAATGGTAGAAATAAATTATAGTCAAATAATTCCATACAGATAATCAAATCATATTGAAATCTATCCATGAATATCATAACTATTTAATTAATCACATGAACATAAATAACTTATTTAAAAATGATGTAATGTATTATTTTAGTCATCTAAAACATATCTTCGGGGCCTCATGGAAAGACATCTAAAACATACCTTCAAGGCCTCATACCAAGATATATTATAAAAATGTGTAAGGGGTTGTAAAAATAACCAATATAGTTTGTCACATGAGTTATATAGATTTATCTAGGAGATCTATAATTCTGTACCGCACACACCACTTAATTATTAAAATGCCTTCATCATATGAATGTACAATTCAACTTTATCAATAGGCCTAAAATATCAAAATATGTCCATATTGAAAGAACAAGTATATGGAATATCAATACATTATGTTATAAAACTAATCATAAACCATAAAAATAATATGGTGGTTGGTATCATTAGAGCGCATACTTAGGAAATCATATGATTCAAAAAAAATATGTTGACATATAAGAAAATAATTTGAAAAAAGAAGTAGAAATTTTCATTAGGAATATAACCTTTTAATATTGAAAAAAATATTTTAAATTCTATAAATTTTCCAAATTTTAAGGGAAAAATTTTCATTGAAAAGGAACTTGAAATATTTTAAAGGAGGCTATAAATTCATAATTGATCATGAAATAGGAAAAATTCATTCTCATTGTATAAGCTAAAAACATTTAATTCTCACTTTTTTGAAAAGGGAAAGAAGTTAATCAGTCAGAAAATGACTTGAAGATTACTCTTAAAACGTTGTTTTCAAACATAAAACATGGGTAAAAATTTACTTAAAAAATTAATGGATAATAGAAAAAAATCCATTAAAAGATTTCAAATAAAATAAAGACACTTTTAGAAAGATTCCTAACCAAGTAGAAAAAATCTAGTTTTCTCTAAAAAAATTATTTTGGTATCTTGAGTACATTAGGAGAGGAAAATTAATAGAAGAAATGAAATTTTAAAAAATAAAAAAGTGACGAAAATATATTGGTTTTAATATATAAATATAAAAATATTGTTTTAATATATACATAATCATAAATAATCCCATAAAATGATGTGATTTTAAAATAAACCCTTATATCAGTTCTGACTTCCTTCGTACTTGTTCAAACATCCTATTATTTGTAAGAAATTCTATAGATCTACTATTAAGGAACCTTGGGTTAGTATTTTGTGATTAAAATTAACTCTATAACATGTATAGTTATTCTTTTAATGGAAATAGGAATAGATTGGTTGTGATGGGGTTATCTAAGTGGTTCAAAAAGTGAGGGAATGAGTGTCCTTTCTTATGTGACAGGGAAACACTTTGAGTTTCTTTAGAGATGAAAATGATAAAAATTCCTTCCTTATCCAAATTATTCCATATGGAATGATATACAGAGAAAAGGTTGTATGTGGTTCAAATACCATCGACTAATAAAACATGGACAGGTTTACGTGGTGTTTAAGCCTTATATTTTGTTTTGACCCCTCTGTAAACCTATTATAACCTTAACCATAATAACATTTTTTTCAAACATAATGGGGTATAGTTTTTCTTAGAGGTTGAAAATTACTTAATAAATGCTGAGGGAATGAAATTGTCAACCATATATTATCCACCCTATCCTCATTGAATATTATTATTATGTTTAAATAATTTAAGAAAATATTATTTTCATAAAATATCATTAGTCTATTTTTTGACACTATTCATTTAATTTTACTTTGAAGACACCAATTCAAGGTAAAAATTAAAATATAATCCTTTAACACAAAATTAATATGTTATATTAATCCAAAAATTGGTACAACCCTATAACTCCACCAAATTATATTACTTTTAATATTTTCAAACTCATTTATTTTTAGCTTCTATTAATGGATGAAACAATCTATCGACATTGTGTAAGAATATAAAGTGGTTATATTTTCATTAAAAATTAGAAATAAATTACAATCATGAAAATAATTTAATTATTCTCAATATAAAAATTAATATATATTAAAAATATTCTTTTGTTCATATGTGAACACGTAAGAGATATTTTAAAGTAATAGAGTCTCATTTTGTATTTTCCTCTACTTTAAATATTATATAAATTATTTTCCGTGAATAGTTCCCCTACAATAATTAGAATTTCATACTAAGGTGATAAGGTTTGAATTGAATTCATTCATTATGAATTATTTTGAATAATAGTGACCATAACACATTGTTTTGACCTTGGTAAATGTGATTTACCCTTTTCCAAGGTGATAAAATTTACCACAATCAGTATTAATAACGAATATAAGTAAAATGATCATATTTACCAAATTTGGACCATATAAATATAAATATGGAATACATTTTTTTCTAATTCAATTTCAATAAGTAAAAAAATTCATCTTAACAATTCGCTTGTAAAAATTGATTAAAATCATTATTATAAAAATACATTTTAAAGCATAAAACTAGATATATATTCTTATCTCATTCAATTATAAATTATTAAATTAATATTCAAAAAAATTAATTGAATTAATAATATTAAATTTTTTTAATATAATTCATCAATATTTTTCAATTAATTTTTAAAGATAAAATCACATTTCTTACATAAAAAAATATTTATTTATAAAAAAACACCACTTTTTCTTATCGATGATTTTTATTTTAATTTTTAATCAATTGAAAACTAATTAAATTATGTTAAAATCATATATTTTTTATAATTTATTGTGTCCTATTCATACCCACTAATTTAATATTTAGTTTATAACTATATACAATATTTTTTCATTTACACTCAAGGTTTCATGTATCACCCTTACCTAAAAAAAATATTTATAGAACAATATCTTTAAATATCTATGTGTTACATTACAACACCATCAAATAAATTTTTTCTTTTAAATTATCTTACTCTAATATTTTCAAAATAGGGTATCCATTATTCATTATATCCTTAAGATACCCAGTAGTTTCATCAAAATTTTTATTCCTCTAAAGAACTATAGCTAGGTGAGTAGTCTTATTCAAACAAATATTATCTATAAAAAAAATATTTATATCCATTATTATTATAAAAATTACCATAATCTCATAGTATGACCACTGAGTTAAAAACATGTGATGGATTAGGTATATACTTCCTCTATTGTGATATGTGTATGATATCGTGAACTTTAGAAAGGTTTAGTGGAAGATCCAAATGATAAGCTACAATCCCTACTCGATCAAGAAGCTCAAACGGGATAATAAAGGTTGGTCAGATATTTACATTCTTTTATAATATCCTAAAATTATTCCATGGATAATTTCAGAGAAACACTTTCTCCCCATCTTCCAACTTCAGATCTCACTAATGATTATCATCATAGATTTTCTTTCATCTCTGAGATTCCATAATGAGATGTTGAATGGCGTTGAAATTTAAACCATTTACATAGCTTGGTTATGTCCTAATAGGTTTCAGTCTCCAATTTTAACTTATAATTTTTTAGTTCAACACTTATTTCCACAGAGGTCTTCTTAAGGATCCATCTGAATGCTCGAGTGAAACCAATTTTTGTAATAAAACTCAATCAGAGGAAAGTGTTTTTCAAAAATACCATTAAAATAAATATATTAATATGTTAGAATATACATTGGTATTTGAATGGTTGTATAGGACTGACAATCTATCTAATGATTATAGGATGTACTGAAACATAACTATGTATCCAGATCTCATTGCAGACATTGTAATAATTTCAAGGTAAAACTTATTTATTGATCAGATATAAAAGAATTTGGAAGTCCATAAAAACAAACCACATAGTTAATGTATATTTTTAGAAGGAGACCAATAGAGAAATGTTATATAATATCAATAAATGTGTCTGAATAAATAAGGTTATTAACTGAAAACCAAAGAGAAATATTACCTTTATATGTTTTGGGGAATCAAATTTATAAAAAATTATTGTTATTTTTTGACATTACAATGTTTGTATGGTTAATGGTTATAAGATCAACTTATTATTTAGTCACTCATTCGTATCATAATAAAAACCCAATCGAAGTGATGCATATTCTTCATTATCCTTCATTATGATTTCCTAATATAAATAATCGTTAAGATATATATACATCATCATAATTTCAGGATGAATAGAGAACGACGAAATATAAGCCTTATCCAATAGATCACTCTTTAGATATGATATGGATGGAATATTTACAAGGTAATTGAACCTTATAATTAAATCACAATCAAGGTTTTACTCATGATCATTTCTGACCTTATTCTATAGTTCCATATTTTTTTATTTTCCTCTTTTGTATTCACTTGGACAGTTGGTTGAGTACTCATTTTAACAAGATATGATTTATTAGCATAATTTAATAAATCTGAACCCTTCATTTGAAAATAAAAAAATATTGGATATTTTATGATCCTCATCATAAATAAGATAACATGATCTTTTGACTAAGATTATCTACCACCCTTTTCACATTCACAGAGTGGTAATGTACTGAAAAATCATAATATTTGGTCTACTACTACCATATTCATTCACATAGATTCCATTATTTCTATGTAAATATATAAATAATTTTTTTATGATCTGTATATTAATAAAAAAATTACCTATATAGATAATGTATTTATATCTTCAGTAAAACAATTAATGATACCAACTCCAAATCATGGGCCGAGTAACTTTTCTTATGGATTTTCAGTTGGGGAGATAATGTTTATATCACCATGTCATTATACAAGAGTGAAAGAACCTAGTTTTTTTTACTTTGGTAAGGATCCATTTAATTTTTTCTAATTACTTATTTTGGTCCTAATATATATGCCTTATGAGTTACTGAAGGTTTCATGGGTGTTTGAATCTTTTTTGGAGTTTGGAACACTGATCGATGGAGGTTTTTCACTATCTCTTAGTTAGAGTAAACCATTCAAGGTTGGCATCAAAGTTAGTTTTAACCATGAAGAGAAGAATTGTGGTGTGATATAGGGCACATGTTTTTTCCAAAATGTGTGATTTAGGTCTCATATTCATAAGAAACTATTTTTGTATTTTGAAAGTGTAGTTTCACATGGTTTGGGCATGGTTATTCAAACCATGCACGCTATCCTTGTGGTATGAAACTTCATATAGTTTTCTGTGCACCGTTTGCACACAATTTGGGTAACTGTGTGGGAAATCCTTGCAAAGGCCATTTTTGGTTGAATTTATTATTTTACCATAATGATCCAATTATATCAAATCTCATACTTCTTATTTCATTTCAGTAGAAAATACCCCTCCTCCTCCCCCTATTGATTCCAAAATACATTTATACTAGGATTTGATCCTATGCATCCATCTAGAATCCGATAGAATCAACATTTGTGTTTTTGGATCCACACAGGTACGTTCTCAATTTATTTTTAATGTTTCATCATTATTCATCCTATCAACAAAACAATTCAGATGTATGATTATATGCCCTATTTTTAAGGTATTGGACTATTAGTTAGTTCTCTTATAGTCTAGGAAAAATTAGAGGCTGATATTATATGAGGAGAGTCATATTAGTACGAGGTAGGTTGTCTATAAATCATTCCTCATGATCCTTTGTTTTTTAAATTTTCATGTGGGAACATAAATTTCTTCCGGTTTTGTCTCTTTAAATTATATTCCAATCTTATATTTATTAGAACCGTATTATAATAACCATGCCATATATTCCATTCAACATTAATAGTTATACAGGAAATGTCATCTAGCCTATGTAGGGTGTTTCTACAGTTTATGCCTTTTTAGTTTGTTATGTGCATCTACACCACCGTTCGGGGTGTGCTTTGGCTAGACCCTTTTAATTGTAAGCCCGTCATTAATTAAATGACTTTTTAATTGTGAATTTATCCAATAGAGTACCATATATTATTATCACTTGACCCACCTTTGGTAAGTGCTTCAACTTGATTAATCAATATTAAATGGTTAATTATAATGTATATGGTATTGATATCACTTGGACTAGTTTGTATTAATCTCAATGAGTGTGTTTAGTCATACTTAGGATGGCCTTGTAATATTATGAATAGTAAAGGAGATAATAATGTAATTAACTGTGAAATGTCTTAAATGGTTACATACCCATTTGGCATTGTCACAATAATGAAAGGAAATGGCCCTAAAATTGATTATATAAATTGTATGGCCATTACATGGATTAATTAAAATAAATATTTAACTATAAGGTGCTTAATTTGATATGGAACTAGAAATCACTATAGGTGTTTTTAAACTCGAGTTAGCTTTTGGATTCCGGAGGGAATGCCTAGAGTTCTCGTGGAACCCATTCCCATTCAAGGATGTCAGTTTCTTTGGTTGAGACCCACCTTGAAACCTAATCCTATTCTATCATTGGATTCATAGTATGTAACCATTGGATCCCTCCTTTACTATTAAAATATTACTTGTATAGTCTTTTTGGAACAAGAATGGATTCAATGGACATGAGGCAACATGGTAACATCATTGGTTCTAGCCATAACTTCTCCATTTTTACCTTAGATGTATTACGTGGACTCGATTAGATCATCGATAATATGAAATTTCCTAGATAATGCTCCTTGTGTTACACTCTTACACCTTATCCAAGATACAGTTATTACCAAGTTATTGACCATTGATTTTTTGGATTTCTTAGTTATTATCTTGGATCCCTTTTATTATTAATATAAATACATGTTTCCACATATAATTTGGAACCTCTACTATTTCTATCATGAGGATAATTTATTGTTTTCTTTTCCTCACATGAGATAATTTCATAAAATATAGCTTAATTAATTAATGAACTGGTTGTATGTTTTGAAACTATATGAGGTATGAAGTAGGTACATGTATATTACATTACTTTTCACTTTACTTTTCTATATTCATTAATTAACACTATTTAAAATTATATTACATAGACATGATGTTATAGGAACCATTGGTGGTGGCCTACTATGTTTTATCTCACAACCTATTGTGTGATCCATATGGACTTGAGTAGACTATATGTATAATGGTGTTATTAAAGGGAAGAATATCTCCTCTAAAACATGATTGCTTTATTTCTTAGAATAGAGCTGGTTCAGATTACTAGGCTGGAGTTCAGAATGCTTTTGGGGTTGTTTTTGGATTCATTTTTTCTATTTTTTGTAGCATGTGTTGTATGATACTCTTTATCCATTTCTTCTAGATTTTTAGACATGTGAAATATCATCAATAAATTTTTTATGTTTATATTAGTATCTTCAGTTATTATGACTTCAGTCTTCTTCTGTTGTTCCTTATATTATATTGCTTCCCTTACTTTTTTCTTGTTATATTATATTCATCAATTTTTCTACACTTTGATAATGAGGTCATAATCTTCACATAGAAACACTCTAGTACCTTGCAGTTAAGAATCATCCTCTAGATAAACTCATTCTTTTTCATCTATATGTTGTTAATATCCTTATGATATAACATATACTTGATAATCTTGTTTTATAAATATATTATAATCTTCCCAACCATTAGGTATTGTTGCCACAAATTTAGAGAGAATAATTCTGCTGCTAACTGATGATCATGGGATGTGTCATTCTACTCAAGTGTCAACAACTGACTTGAATCATATAAAATCAAATCCCACCTCTACATGAAAACAAAACCATACCTAGTTCTTGACACATCATAGAATACTACATAATCGACACTATCCTCTGGAAATCTAAAGATGGTAGTTCTCGTAAATCTCTATCTCAACTCATAAAATCCAGATTTCACCTCTCTGTCCACACGAAAGGATTCCCCTTCCCTGTCAAAGATTTCAAGGGAGGTTATATCTTGTAGAAATTGGGTATGAATATATGATAACTTCCTTCCCACCCAAGGAAGCTATGTACCTCTATCAAACTCTTGGGTGGATCCCAAGATATCATTGTAATGACCTTTGTTGGGTCCACAACTACACCATATACTGAGATAATATGCCCCAGAAATTAGACCTCCTAAATATAGAACTAGAACATTGAGAGGTTCATTTAAAGCTTGTGATCTTAAAGTACATCCATAACCATCCTTATGTGTCTCACATTCTCCTCCTCAGATTCCATGTATACAAGGATATCGTCGATTAATAATACCATGAACCTATCTAAGAAAGGCTTAAATATCTAGTTCATTAAACTCATGACCACATTTGGGGAATTCATCAAAAAAAATGGGATCACCAAGTACTCATATTGACCATAAATATATATGAATGACATGTTCATCATATCCACATATCATACTCGAAACTGGTGAAATCCTGATCTGAGGTCAATCTTTGATAACCATCATGCCCCTACCAACAAATCAAAGGGGTCATAGATACTAATTAGTGTATAATTATTCATTATAGTAACCTTGTTTTGGTAATTATAGTCCACACACAGCTTCAAGATCCCATCAACCTTCTTGGAGAACAAAACTGGTGCGGGCTAGGGTGAACCACTATGTCTAACAAATCCCTTCCACTGAAAGTCCTCCAACTACACCCTTATCTTGTGAAGATATATGGGATCCATCCAATATGTTATAGATATCACAGTCATCACGGTTTGTAGATCAATACAGAATTATATCTTTCTGAAGGGATTTAATCATGGAACATCCTTAGGAAATATTTTATCACACTCCACCAACATATAATGGAACATGAAACTTATAAAATCTAACATACAAAGGGTTGTTCTAGAAAAATGATGAGTAATCATCTGCAGCCTCCTATGAATGAGTCCCTATTACATTTCAAAAGTTTTCTATTCACAAAAAAAACTTAACCTGAATGATGCGAACACACCACATACTCCACCTAAAATAGTCAATTTGGGCATCAACCATAGATAAACAATCCATACTTAAGATTCAATTATAAGTCCAGATCACTACTAAAAATAGACCCAAGTAGGAACTCTCATCTATAAGTTCCAGATCACAATTTCAGTAGATGCGTGGGATCACTGAGTCATCACTAATAAGAGTCTTCAAGTGTAAGGGTTGATATTGGGGATCAGCTAGAATCTTTATGTCTCAAACCATATAAGAAGAAATGAATGAATAACTTGTACCTATGTTTTTCAGTACTATATCTTTGGTTAAAAAATATATATCATACATGATAAAATCCCTAGACCATTTGGGTCATAATCCTTGAACTCTAGTAACTACCATCACCCATGTCCTCTAGCTCCCTGAGCATTGCATGGGACACCAATGGGTGGTGGTGGTAACAAGTTAAAATATCTACCATCTCTAGATTATCTCCCCAATTCCCTAACATGTTTTCCACCCTACTAATCTATATACTCCTACCATTTCCTCTCCCTTGGTGACCCTTATACCATCTCTCTTCCATATTTACGATGGGTTATACAATCTCATTCAAGATTTCCTCTGGTGTTACAAGAGTAGAATCACCTCTACCTAAGTTGACTAGAAACATAATGTGATCACTAAACTAAAACCCTCTACCCTTGGATCACCTCTTGAAATGTATTGCACATTTAAATCCCTTATATTGACGTCATATTTTTCTATCTAAGTATCTGCTTTTGAGTACCCACTTTTAGAAACAATTTTGTCATCTAGGAAACTCTCGACCACCAAATATCACTCTAGAACAATAACATAGGTGGGAATGTATAGTGGTATAATGATGGCTCAGATTTCTCTTCACATTCCTTTCTCAAAAGTCCGCACCCAAAATAAATTATAAAGAACCATATCCAACAAGTACCTGGAGAGGTTGGAGAATGTTGGTGAATACTTATCCAATGTCCTACTAACCTGATGAATCTTTATTTGTTCCTAGAATCATAAAACTACAATCATAGATAGAAAAAACTCATCTATCAATATCCATTCAAACTATGACCATGCTAGCATCACCTTGTTGTACAACTAGTTTTCTAAACCCCACAATTATTCTACTTATTCATGGAGAAGGATCGCCTTCAAGACCACCATCTGATCTGTCGGTTTCCAAGAAGAGTGAAAACTCACAACACTTACCTAAGATAGTCCTCATCTTCTTAGGGTTCAGGCTTACCTCATAACCCGAGGGGTCTCTATTTATAAAAAACTTGAAGTGAGATCTACCTATGTACCTTATCTGTATGTACTATGCATACCATCTTCTACTCAATAGGTTGTGGTTTAACTAGTGAACCACCTAAAGGTAACACCTTTCGGACATTCTCATGCATTAATTCCTGGTTACTAAGGGTATCATCCTTCTGATGTTGATGTTGAACCTAGCCGACATATGTCATAGATGCATCCTGAAATAGATAAAATGTACCATGAGAAATGAGTATATATAGAGGGACGTCTCAATAAGGACATGGAAACCATAACTTATTCCTATATGATGCATGTATTATTGTTTTTATCTGCAACCAGTTTCCTCATGTTCCTTGTATAAAGGGTGGTGATCAGAGTCCTGGTTTATAGATACATTGGTGATCGCACAACCACTATATTACCTAGCCTAAAAGATGAACTCAAAACACATAACACGGTTTCCCCAAACCAATATCATAAAATCTATTCTGAAGGATGTCTGAACTCCTTTAATGACACTTTTTTTACAACCTATCCTACAGGGGACTTTGCGTCGACTCCCCAATCTGGATTCTAATAGGCCAGGGGTTGGCAAGTAATGACATGTAGGCATATCACTGTGCGAGTTATTAGCCTAATTTACATGTACACACATATATCTATTAGTGTATACAATTTTTACATGTAATACAACATATAAAAATTCATATCTACATAAAATCACACAAAAGATGTATGGAAACATGAACTGAAAAGAAAAAAGGTCCAAATACAGTGCCACCAAAAATATTCTTGAAAACAAGTCTAACCTGAAAAATTAGATGGGGACAACTGTCAGGATAAACACAAGAACAAACCTCAGTATTTATGGATCAAAAATCACAACATGGTCCTTATCTCTCTAGTTATATGTCAAAAGTTCGATCATTTTCATAAGTAACTACATGTTTGGGTAATTCCTATGTAGGGGTGAGTATAAAAGTACCCAGTCGGACACCCCACAATCAATAAAAATCTGACAAAAAAATAATAGTGAGTTCTACTTAGTTATATATCTACATAAAATTTAAAAATAATATACAGATATACTCAATGAATACACATGGTCTCAAAGTAAATGCACAATCTTAATTCTAGTCTAAAAATCATTCTCAAAGGTACGACATAACAATTGTTGAGGAGAACACACTCAATGAGTCACGTAGAACTTATAGAGTCTGTCCAAGATTTATTTCTCATTAGGTCTCTCTATTGGTATTATACACCATACCAAGGAAGAGAATGATATATAGATTAGGATCAAATCCAAGTACAAGGGGTTTTCTGTAAAGATGTAGAAATTCGGTGGATTTTTTTTCTTAAATACATGGGAATTTAACAAGTCTGCGAAAATTGACGGCGTTTGATTTCAAGGCCCAGTGTGCCCGGAATCAATTTCTGAAGTTTTGTTCGGGTATGTTCAGTAAACGTACAAGCGGGTTTTTATAACTTTTTAACTAGTGCTCGAAACTGAAATTTGAGGGCACCGTTGAACTCGCATCACGGGTATTCGCTTAAGGAGACTTTCACCTTGACGACAGCTAGTCGAGAATAAAATTTAGTTTTGGGGTTTTCTTAAAAAATAATAAAATAAAGTGAGCTACACTTTATTTTATTGAGCTGCCATGTGAGTGTTGGTGGTTAAAATCTCCTCATGGGAGTTAGAGGTAGGACCCCCACAACTTAACCTCTCATGAGAGGTTATGGTGGTGGGGCCCACCTGAACATAACCTCTCACGTGAGGTTACGATGTGGGGACCACCCAAGACCACATAACCTCCCATTTGAATAATAGGGGTGGGGACCACCCGACCCCTATTAATAGGAGAAGATTATAACCTCTCAACTCTCCCTCATTAATGACGGAGATCGTCTTGAAATTCCCAAATTAATGTGTGACAACTCTCATGCATTAATTTAGCGGAGCCTTTAATCTAATTCACCAATTTGAGTTTGTGCCAACATCAATAATAATAGGAAACTTATTATTATTGGCCTTGCTCAATCGGTGGAAACCTAGAGTGTTTTGGAAGGAGGGGTATTGGGAGAAGAGAGAAAAAGAGTTCTCCAATGAAAAACACCCCTCCCAATGATGAACGAAGAATGAAGGAAGCCAATCCTTCTTCGACTTCTTCCTTGAAGCTTCAAACTTCATGAGACATCTTCGATGAAAAACTTTCGTGACTCTATCAACGAATGACGAATGACGAATCCAAGGTAGGGGATGAAATTAATTTGAGTGCCTTGTTCTTCCCTACTTTTTGGATAATGAACATTATTGAGCTTCGTTCTTATGAACCATTTTCTATCAACATAAACGCGGAGGGTATGGGCCAACCAAACATGGCCTGACATCCTCCAATAGTTTTCGTTCTTCTGGCATTCTTTGTCATGGCGATGTAACAACGATGAGGCAACAAAGGTGGTGATGACAAAGGCAACACTACCTGGGGCCTCCGTGAATTGTACCACCCTCGCAGTGCTCCAGTGCTCCCGGCTGAACACCGCTGGCCCGCATCGGCCCGAGCCATGCCGAACCGTCCTGCCCGGCCGCCCCCGGCCACCGGACAGCTGCCCCGCGGCCTCCCGCTCGCACTGCCCTCGCCCCACGCGGCCTGTCTGCGGCCTACCCGCAGCCTGCCACCCCTTGCCTAGCCTGCCCCCGACCTCCCGCACGCCCCGTCGGCCTACCAGTGGCCTCCCGTGCACCCAACTGGCCTGCCAGGGGTCACTCGTCCGCCTTGCCCAGCCCGCCGACGGCGCCTTGTGTGCCCCACCGGCCTACCCGCAGCCCCCCGCGCGTCCTTCCCGGTCTGCCTGCGGCCTATCGTGCACCCAGCCGACCTGCCCAGTGCCCTCCCGGCCGCCCTGCCCAGGCCTCCGCCCGGCCTACTCGATCACCCCACCGGCTTGCCCAGGCCACCGCCCGACCTGCCCGGTCGAGCCGCGCCGGCCTCCTGAGATGGACCACGGCCCCCCTCATGGCACCGCTGGCCAAACCGGCTCGGCCTCCCAGGCCGAGTCGCCCGAGCTACGCCCCTCACGGCACTGGCCGAACCGGACCCGACCTTTGTTCCAAGCCACCTACGCGACGACCACTGGGCCGTATGACCCCTGCAGTCTGCTGGGTCGGGCCCAGAAGACCGGGCCGAACCTAGATGGCTGATAGGGTCGACCCAGATGGGGTCGGCCCAGACTCGGTAGGGCTGAGTCTGTATAACCGGGTCGGACTGGGCCCAGGCCCACTTTCGACACTTTACTTTCCTTGGACATATATTTGGCATCGGACGTCCCTTTGACGAACCGTCAGTGACACTGGTATTTTTGGAGCACGATAGTCCCTTTGAGTATACCCCACCGGTGCTCTGGGTATAGTTAAGATACGGTTAGGTTGGATCATGCATGAATTCAACCGGGCCCCCAGGACTAAAAGGATAATAACTAACAGACCGAGCGACTGATTGACACGTCGTCTATTGCGTTGAGACCTATATGACAAGGCGGACCTTTGAGATATTTCTATGTGGGACTTCTTGATAGTTGGAGTATCGAACAGTAGCTTGTGGAGCAGATCTACCAGAGACGAGCAGGATTTTGTGCGGGAACCTAGTAGCTTGCTGAGACATGAAAACTGCTGATCGAGCGACTTGGAGTGACTCTTATGGCCTAGTGGGGAGCACCTTGTTTTGGCGGCAGACCCCCGACGGAGGAGTGCCTGGTTTTGGCGGCAGACCCGTGGTACTCGACAGGAGGAGTACCTCTGCAGGCTATGAGGGGGAGCGCCTGGTTGTGGTGGTAGACCTATGGTGGGGAGTGCCTCTGTGTGACACAGGAGACCCACAGTACTCAACAGAAAGAGTATTTCAGTAGTCCAAGGATAGTGGGAAGTGCCTGGTTATGGTGGCAGGCCCACTGTACTCGATAGAGGAGGAGTTCTCTAGAAGCCGAGGGTTTGAAATGTTACTACCCCTATAATAAAATTCCTGGTTGAGCTGAGTCAGTAACATTTTGTTTTCCTCATGATTGAGATGGATTACTCGATAACATAGGTTTATGTATGGGCATATGACTAAGTGAGGTTATCTGTTGAATACATACTTTGTGGTTTATCTTTGTTAGATTTTGTGAGACCTTGAGGGTCTCGGGGTCCCTACTGAGTATCATTATACTCACCTCTGCACGGGCTATGACCGCACCTCGTTGTATTGGATGAAGATGATGGACAACGCTGATGGAGGCTGAGACCACCAGGACTGTATGGTACCTAGAGGTGGACCTTACGATGAGTCAGTACACGGAGGAGACTGACGGACATGGAGTGATGAGGAGGCTATCTGTACCTACCCTTCAGCTAGGCCTCGAGGTGGACATTCCAGGATATACTTTTCACCTTTCAGTTGTTTTTCCTTTTCAGTTGTACTTGTACTTTCAGTTGTACTTGTACTTTCAGTTGGGCTTGTATTCCGGCCCCTTTTTCATTTCAGTACTCCTTGTTATAAAGTTTTACTTATTGTTTTGCTTCCATCTTGTACTCTATTGTGTGTGTTTACTCTTTATAAAGGCAACACCTTTCCAGTATTAGGGATTCACGCCTTTGGTGCTATTCTCCAGCACCTGGCCTATGGAAGGCGGGCTTGGGGTAGTCACGACACGGGCCCCCAGGGGTCGGGTCATGACAAATTGTTATCAGAGGAGTCGGTTCTACCATAGAACTTAGGTCTCTAATCTTTCTTTTCTGCGAAGCAATAGTGTTAAGGGTATTAAGTGTGGTTTTCAGTTTAGGGAGGCCAGGGATGGTGTGGAGACCGATGTATCCATACACCAGGACCCTAGCTTCTAATTTTTGACTCAGTGCACGAAAACATCAATTGCGTGTGTGTTTTCAAAGTTTTTCTTTAAGTTGGCTCATCCAGGTCACCTCACCATGTATAATCTTTTGACCTTGTCACATCTATTTCTTTCAAGAAGACTCACTGTGGAAAACCAGTAAGAGCCCTGAGAGACGTACGCATAGATATCCCACTGAGCGATGAGGCCTCGGTGCATGGACCTTTTCCAGTCGAGGCACCAGTGGTACCACGTCTTGTTGGGCCACAGATGCCACCGGCCCTAGAAGCAGATGATGCACGCCGCTTCAGCGCGTTACATGAGTTCCAGTACCAGAGGCCACCTAGGTTCAGGGGAGAGACGGACTTAAAGGAATCTGAGGATTGGCTGGAGGCTATGGTGAGAGTCTTCAGACTGGTAGGTACACCAGCTGACTTCATGGGGATTCTAGCTACCAGCCTTCTGCAGGCAGTAGCTGGCAGATGGTGGAGCCTGATGCTCTAGGTTCACGATGAGATGACGCTACTCTAGAAGACTTTGAGAGCTTATATCAGGTGGAGTTTTTCCAAACCACCCTACGTGCGGTGCGGATATAGGAGCTACTGCATATAATGTATGGTAGAATGACGGTGGCACAATACTCACTGAGATTCACCGAACTCTCGCACTGCTCCACAGATATGGTTCGAGACCCATTCTTCAGGGCCTGAACTTCGAACAGGGGCTCGGGAAAGAGATCAAAGCCTCGGTGATCTTGCTCCACATCCTGACGCAGGCAGGGGTATTAGAGAGATCCCTCTAAGTGGAGAGTTTCCTTGTTGAGCAGCCTCCAGTAGCGAGACCCACTAATAGTAGACCTGCAACTGAGACTTCTACTATTGGTAGTAGACCGATGACACAGAGGTCCTAGAGGACCAGACCTATAGGTGGGAAGGTAAGAGCTCATATCCAGGTAGCTGAGACGTACAATCACAGTGCTCCGGAGATGATTCAAGGTATGATCTGTGCCAACTCCACCATAGCTGCAGTTCTTATAGACACAGGTTCCAATCACTCTTTCATTTCCACTGCCCTCGTTCAGAGCATGGAGATTACGACGGAGCCGTTGGCTCGATCCTTACGGATATACACCCTTATAGGAGCATAATTAATGATTATGCATAGGTTCCGGCAGTGTGATCTTACTCTAGAAGGCAAGAGCTTCGGCTGGGATCTACTCGTAGCGGAGTCGAGGCCTTACGAAGTCATATTGGGTATGTACTGGTTTTCTACAGTCCATGCTCATATTGACTGTATTAGGCGCAATGTACGGTGCGTCCGTACATATACGACAAGGTTCACCTTCACCGGTGATAAGGGAGCCTTTGGAGCACAGGACGGGCTTACTCGGAGGATGGTGCAATCGATCACTCATTAGTTTTCCTGCCTTACCCTCATAGCAGTAGATGTGGAGAGTCAGAGCTATCCTCTAGTGGTGGACCAGTATGTGGATGGGTTTTTCCTGACATAGTCCCATGTCTAACTCCTCGTAGAGAGGTGGACTTGTTCATTGACCAGTACCCTGAGATGACACCGATATCTACACCAGCATATCGGATAGCTCCCACTGAGCTTCATGAGCTGCGGGTACAGCTGGAGGACTTGCAGGGGAAGGGATTCATCTGGACCTCTATTTCTCCCTAGGTAGCCCCAAATTATGTTTTCTAAGAAGGCGGATGGGAGCTTGAGGCTTTGTGTGGACTACTGTCGCTTGAATCATGTGACTGTGATAAACAAGTACCCACTCCTGAGGATCAATGAACTCTTTGATCAGTTGATGGGAGCACAATGGTTCTCGAAGATAGACCTCAGATCAGGCTATCACTGGCACATAGTTCGAGATGAGGATGTTCAGAAGACATAATTTAGGTGTCGATACGGCCACTAAGAGTTTTTGGTTATGGCCTTCGGTGTAACCAATGCTCCAGTAGTGTTCATGGGACCCCCTGAACAAGATCTTCCAGCCATACCTCGATCGCTTTGTCGTAGTCTTCATCTATGACATTCTGATCTACTCGACTATTGAGGAGGAGCATGCCTACCATTTGCGAGTAGTACTGGACACACTCTGAGAGCACCAGCTATATGGTAAGTTCTCGAAGTGATATTTTTCGATCCGAGAGGTTCCCTTTTTGGGACATGTCATTTCAGAGGCTGGAGTTGTAGTGGATCCAGCGAAGATCGAGGCGATACATTCTTGGGAGCCACCTAGGAGTGTGATGGAGGTACGAAGTTTCCTGGGATTTTTTGGTTACTACCAGAGGTTCGTTCCGGACTTCTCTAGAGTTTCAGCACCACTATCAGCCTTGAGAAAGAAGGGGAAACCCTTAATGTGGTCAGAGATATACCAACAGATCTTTCAGGAATAGAGGAAGAGGTTGAATAGTGCCCCAATATTGTGGTTTCCAGAGGAAGGCGTATGGTACGTAGTTTACTACGACACATCAGGGACCGAACTCAGGTGTGTCCTGATGCAGGAGGGAGCAGTGATCACGTATGGTTCTCAGAAGCTGAGACAACACAAGCAGAACTATGCTACCCATGACTTGGTGTTAGCAGCAGTGGTATTCACCTTAAAGAAGTGAAGACACTATCTGATAGGTGAACGTTTTACCATTTATTTTGATCACAAGAGTCTCAGGTATATCTTCTCTCAGAAGGAACTGAACCCGAGAAAGCGGTTATGGCTTGAGTTCCTCCAGGACTATGACTTCGAGATAGTCTATACTTCTGGAATGGGAAACATTATAGCAGATGCACTCAGCTAGAGATCTGGTATACACCTACTATGTGAGGCGATAGAGAAACTTGATGCCTTACAAATATCCTTTGTGGATAGAGATGGAGCAGACTTTCTACAGTCTCTTACAGTCACTCCTCTACTCTTTCAATGAGTTAGAGAGGTGCAGCGTGGAGACGATGATTTCATGACACGACGTGCTCAGATATCCACATGGTAGGCACTTGATGGATTTTATGAAGTTGAGGAGCACTTCATCCTCTTTATAGGAAATGCCTTGGTACCAGTGGCACTTTTGGAGAATGTATTGGGGGAGTTCCACACTTACCCTTTAGCGGTACATCCATTTGTAGCGAAGATGTACCAGGACCTCAGACGACAGCACCGGTGGCCAAGATTGAAGAAGGCAGTAGTAGAGTTTGTCTCTCAGTTCCTCACTTGTCAGCAAGTGAAGGAAGAGAACCATGTACCAGTAGGCTTGGTACATCCTCTAGATGTCCCAGAGGAGAAGTGGGATGGGATATCCATGGAATTCGTGATGGGTCTTCCATGTACATCAAGCGGTCATGACACGATTTGGGTGATCATTGAACGACTCACGAAGTCGGCCCACTTCATACTGATTAGAGAGTAGGGCTCAGTAGAGAGCTTGGGATGCCTCTATGTTTAGGGGATTATGCGGCTACATGGAGTACCTACTTCTATTGTCTTCGATCATGAGGCAGAGTTTATTTCCCGGTTATGGAATGGGTTGTAGGAGGCTTTCGAGATGCAGCTTTTTCTGAGCACCACCTTCCATCCTCAGACAAGTGGTCAGACTGAGTGGACCATTCAGACTCTCAAGGACATGCTCTGTGCATGTTTCCTCAACTTCGGTCACAGTTGGGAGGATCACTTACCTTTTGTAGAGTTTTCCTACAACAACAGCTATCACTCCACCATAGGGATGGCACCTTTTGAGGCGTTATACGGGAAACCTTTCAAGATCACCCTTATGCTAGACAGACCCAGGGGAGTAAGCACTAGTAGGAACAGATATGGTATGTGATACCACATAGAGGGTGTAGATCATCCAGGAGAGGATGAAGACTACACGTAGCAGAAAGAAGACATATGCCGTCAAGATATGGAGACCTCTGGAGTTCGTGGATGGAGACCACATATTTCTATGGGTCTCACCCCGACGAGGTAAACATAGATTTGTCCAAGGCCGCAAGTTATCTCTATTTTTTATCAGACCATTCTAGGTCCTCAATAGAGCAGGAGAGGTGTCTTACTGCCAGGATCTTCCACCTCAGTTGCACTGGGTGCACGAACTCTTCCACATATCTCTGCTGAGGAGAAACGTGCACGACCATTCTCTCAACATCGACAATGGAGAGTTGGACGTCGAAGATGGGGAGACTTTCACAGAGGTTCTAGTAGAGATTGAGGATTGACAGGAGCATTTCCTATATGGACAATCAATACCTCTAGTGTGTGTTAACTGGCATTACGGGAACCTCCAAGAGAGCACATGGGAGTGGGAGGCTCATATGCATTCTCGGTACCCCCATTTGTTACCTTAGTTTGAGTTGTAGCTAACGGGGACATACAACCCTGAGGTGGGGAGAATGTAATGACCCAGAAATTCCGTGGAATTTTGTTTCTTAAATATATGGGAATTTTACAAGTCCGCAAAAATTTATAGCGCGTGATTCCAAGGCCCGGTGTGCCCGGAATCAATTTCTAAAGTTTTGTTCGGGTATGTTCAGTAAACGTAGGAGTGAGTTTTTATAACTTTTGAAACAGTGCTTGGAACTAAAATCTGATGGCACTGTTGAACTTGCAACGCCGGTATTTTCTTGAGGAGACTTTTATCTTGACGGCAGTTAGTTGAGAAAAACAATTAGTTTTTGGGTTTTCGTAAATAAATAATAAAATAAAGGGAGCTACACTTTATTTTGTTGAGCCTCCATGTGAGTGTTGGTGGTTAAAACCTCCTCATGGGAGTTGGAGGTGGGACCACCACACTTTAACCTCCAATGAGAGGTTATGGTGGTGGGGCCCAACTGAACATGACTTCCCCCAAGAGGTTATAATGTGGGGACCACCCGAAACCACATAACCCTCCATTTGAATTATAGGGGTGGGGACCCACTGACCCCTATTAATGGGAGGAGAGTATAACCTCTCAAGTCTCCCTCATTAATGAGGGAGAGACACTTGACATTCCCAAATTAATATCTGACAACTCTCGTGAATTAATTTAGTGGTACCTTTAATTAAATTCACCAATTTTAATTTTTTCCAACATCTAAAATAATAGGAAACTTATTATTATTGGCCTCATTCATTCGGTGGAAACCTAGAGTGTTTTGGAAGGAGGGTTATTGGGAGAAGAGAGAAAAGGAGTTCGCCAATGAAGAACACCCCTCCCAACGAAGAACAAAGAATGAAGGAATCTGATCCTTCTTTGATTTCTACCTCGTAGCTTCAACCGTCATGAGACATTTTCAACAACCAACTTCTGTGACTCTGTCAACAAATGATGAATGTCAAATCAAAGGTAGTGGGATTAAATTAATTTGAGTGCCTTGTTCTTCCCTCCTTTTTGGATAATGAAGGTAGTTGAGCTTCATTCTTATGAACTGTTTTCTATTACCATAAACGCGGAGGGTTCGGGCCAACCAACATGGCCCGGCATCCTCCGTCGATTTTCCCTCTTGTGGTGTTATTTGGCAAGACGAAGTAACAAGGATGAGGCAACGTAGGCAGCACCATCAAAGTATGCACTACCTGCGGCCTCTGCGAATCGTGTCACCCCCGCAGCACTCTGGTGCTTCTGGCTGAACACCGTCGGCCCACGCCGGCCTGAGCCGTGCTGAACCGGCCTGCCCAGCCACCGCCCTTCCACCGGACCAAATTCAGGTGGCCTCCCATGCGCCCTTCCTGTGCCCCACGTGGCCTGCCCGCGGCCTCCACCCCACCCCACCGGCCTACCCGTGACCTCCTGCGCACCCCACCGGTCTGCCCGCGCACCCTGTCCCGTCTGCCCGCGACCAGCCACACTCCTCGCCGGCCTGCCCGACACCCTCTCAGCCACCCTCCAGGCCTGCCCAGGACGCCGCCTGGCCAGCTCGGCCTGCCCGACCGCCCCACCAGCCTGCCCACGCCGCCCCCCAGCCTGCCCATCCGAGTAGCGTTGGCCTCCCGTGCCTGCCTGAAGACTTCTTCATAGCACCGCTGGCCGAACCAACTGGGCCTCCCGGGCCGAGTCACATGAGCCTCGGCCCTTGCGGTGCTAGCTGCACCGGCCCCGGCCTCTCGGCCAAGCCACATACGCGGTGACCTCCAGGCCGTACTGCACCCGCAGTCCACTAGGCCAGGCCCAACGGACCAGGTTGAACCTAGCATGCGGACCAGGTTGACCCAGACCAGGTCAACCCAGACTGGGTTGAGTCGAGTCGGTCTGACCAGGTCGGACCGGGCCCAGGCCCACTACCGACCCTTTACTTTCTTTGGCCATATCTTTGGCACCAGATGTCCCTTTAACGAACCGTCAGCGGCGATGGCATTCTTGGAGTGTGATGTTCCCTTTGAGTATACCCCACTGGAGCTCGGGGTATAGTTGAGATACAGTCAGGTTGGATCATGCAAGAATCCAACCGGGCCCCAAGGACTAAAAGGATAATAACTAACAGAACGAGCATCTGATTGACGCGCCGTCTATTGCGTTTAGACCTCTATGACAAGGTGGGACATTAAGATACATCTATGTGGGACTTCGTGATATTTAGAGTATCGACTAATAGCTTGTAGTTCGGATCATCCAGAGGAGAGCCGACTTTTGTGCGAGAACCTAGTAGCTAGCTAAGACTTGACGACTGCTGATCGAGCGACTCAGAGTAACTCATATGAAACAGTGTGGAGTGCCATGTTGTAGTGGAAAACCCACGGCGAAGGAGTTCCAGGTTTTGGTGGAAGACCTGTGGTGCTCGATAGGAAGAGTACCTCTGCAGGCTATGAGGGGGAGGGCCTGGTTGTGGCGGCAGACCTATGGTAGGGAGTGCCTCTGTGTGACGTAGCTGAGCCATGGTGCCCGATAGGGGAAGTACTTCAGAAATCCAAGGATAGATGGAAGTTCCTGGTTTTGACGGTAGGCCCACTGTACTCGATAGAGGAGGAGTTCTCCAACAGCTGAGGGTTTGAATTGTTACTACCCCTATAATAAAAATCCTGGTTGAGCTAAGTCACTAACTTTGTTATTTCCTCTTTATTGAGATGGATTACTTGATAACATAGGTATATGGATGTGCATATACATAAGTGAGGTTATGTTATGAATTCATACTTTTTGTTTTATCCTTGTTGGATTTTGTGAGACCTTGAGGGTCTCAAGGTCCCTACTAAGTATCGTTATACTCACCCCTGAACGGGTATGCCTACACCTCATTGTGTTGGATGTAGATGATAGACAATGCTGATGGAGGTTGAGAGCACCAGGACCGGACGGTACCCGGAGGTGGACCTTACTATGGCTCGGTACATGGAAGAGACTGACAGATGTGGAGTGCTGATGAGGCTATCTGTACCTACACTTTAGGTAGGACCCGTGGTGGACGTTCCAGGAGCTGATTTTCACCTTTCAGTTGTTTTTCCATTTCAGTTGTACTTGAACTTTCAGTTGGGCTTGTATTCCGGCCCCTTTTCCTTATAATGTACTCCTTGTTATATAGTTTTACATAGTGTTTTGCTCCCATATTGTAATTTTTAGTGTGTGTTTACTCTTTATAAAGTCAACACCATCCCAGTATTAGGAATTTATGCCTTTGGTGCTAGTCGGTAGCCCCTGACCTATGGAAGGTGGGCTTTGGGTAGTAACAGCATGAGCCCCCGGAGGTCGGGTCGTGACATTTTCCAACAAATAAATCTAGAATAATCTGCTAAACAGGGGATCGATGCTCACATAGTGTTGTTCACAACAATATAAAAACTCCACCATGTTAAAGAAAATGATAGAGGATCTCACTCTAGGCTTTATGGAAGTATTCCAATAACTCTGTCTAAGAAGTACCACAGAACAGATTGTTATCCTATGTGTACGGTACAATTCCTTGCTTACCCCTAGGAAAATGGGTCAAGGGAATGTACCATAATTATATTTTTATAACCTGAATACGACAAGGTATCTATGATGGATTTTAAGGGTTATAAAACCAGTAATTTTAATACATAACATTTCCCATAAAAATGGGGTTCTTCCCATGTATAACAGAACATATATTTGTTTGTGTATTTTTTAGAGAACATGATGTTTCCATGCTAGTGTACTCATAACCATGTCTGTGTCTAACAAGCCGTGTCCATGTACAACTAGCAATGTCCTTTCCCATTCTCATGTACCACCACAGGTAGAGGTCATGCCAACTTGGAAAGGTCCATTCCATTTGATAGGGTCAAGCGTGGTGTGATACATAAATTTTTCAAATAACCCAACTACTTCCCTAGGGCATTCAACATGGTGTATATTATCTGAATGCATGACTTATGCATCAAGATTTTCTATAATCTTAGAAATGAATTTCTCATCATAGGAAGCTTCTACGACCCTCAATCTATAAAATTTATCTTTTTGAAAAATTAATAATCATGATCTGATGATTCAATCCATCATTGATCACCAAGTTCCCTCCCTTCGATTCCCTTCTGGAATCATCCTCAAAATTAATTTTTCATCACAATCCCATGAATAAAATTTTTAGGTATCCCAAAATCCATATGATCTACTTCCAATTACATCCTACCTTGATTCAATCATTGATACATGACCAGATCTATAATATTGAAGTGTTTCACCATGAATCGAGTGTGCAATGTTTGATTTATTACTATTTTCATTGAACCACGGTCCAAGGGATTTTCCCTCGATGAATGAAGAAATGGGAGAAAAAATGTACACTAGAAAAATGAGGAATATACCTCGACCAATATTTTTGTAAACCCAAATTTTCATAGATTAGAGTGATGAATGAAGATAGATATAACAATCATAAAAAAATTCACCAATCCTTAGATAAATTAAACTTGTACAAGTAATACGCTGGATCAACAAATCAATCCACCGGTTAACTGATTCATGTTCATTATAGGAATAATAAAAGTGGATAAATTCCTACAAATATAGCATAAATTTGGATTGATCACTATTGAAGAACAAATTTACATCATCATCATTGGTGATATCCTTGATATTCATTTCAAACTATTTGTCAATCATTGATCCGGTTATCATTTTCCAACAGAAGTTCCTCCAACAGATCTCTAAAGGATCTCCTTGTTTTTTTAAGTTAGGTAGTTAACCATAATTTATTCCATAAGTTTGATTATAAATAATTCTATTAGGTTGGTTGAATTTAATTAAATTAATTTATTAAATTAATTTATTTTATATATATGCCCATGAACGCGGCACAACTTGAATGTCTGATGCGTTTCGATGTTATGTCGTGCCTATGATAAAACCCAAACACTAAAATAAATAGAGTAGTTATATTTTTCATCCATGAAACCTTTTAGTAGTTATTATACTTTATCAAGAAAAATTTGTGGGCCTGTATTCATTATATTTAATATATTTCAAAAATTAATTTGGGGGTACACCAGTCCGTAGAGTCATGCGTTGTCTCTGTTCCTAGTCACAAAAATATTTCGAGATATATTCAAAGACATTACTTAGAATGAAAAGTGTCATTACATCTTCTAATACAATTTCTCATAGGGTGCCTTCTAGATTCTCAAATGGAAGTTACTATTCTATGAAAACTACACCAATGGTATATACCAATCCCATATAACTTGGAAGTCATGAGAACATGACGTCATCATTTCTTCTAACGTATGGATAATTATTTCATATTGTCCATCAGTTTGGGGATTATAGGCAATGCTTAATTATTTCTCAGTGATGAGGCTAGTTTCAAGACTTCTCTATAATTTAAATTTGAACTGAGGGTTTGGATAAAATACAACTGATAGAGTTGTACCATAAATCCATACGATTTCATTGATATAGAGAAGAGAAAGGAACTCAAATATTAGAACTTATATTATCACTAAGAAATGTTGTATTGCCCTATATTTTTATGTGTATTATTTTTAAATATTAAATGGAATAAATTCAAGACCAAGTACTAAGATGACTTGAGATTACGGGGCCTGGGCTGCCTGAAAAAATTGCATGAAAAAATAATAAAATATTAAATATCACATACACACAATTTTCTTGAAAAAGTTAATATTATCTAAACAGGTGATGAAATTAGAAATATGAGGGTACTATTGTGTTCAGAGATCGACTTTACCCTAGGTGAGGTCTAACATCAGCTGAAATGGGTTAAATGTAAAAGATATTGTTTGGATGTTTTAAATAATAGAATAAATTTATGATTTATTTTATTATGAAATTTCATAACAACCCAATGACACAATTTAATTTTTTAAATAATCCTTTAAGTTGGGACCTAGGTTTAGACTCATAACCCTAAAAAATATTCTAGAGGCTCTAGAGAAGAACCTTGTAGAAATATATTGTTATTAAATAATGATACTTGTAGCAAGGATCATTCCTAACAAGATTTGCTAACGACAATCGAGATTCGGTGGAAAATGATACTTTCCCATGTAGGGTGTTGTTTTTTCAATATATTCTTTCCCCATTCATAGAATCAATGAAGAATGTGGATCAACCAAAGAACCAATTGACCCACAGAATGATCGTCCCAGTGGGATGGGTTTTGATGGAATTTTTTTGTGGTTGATTAATATTATTTGATTCAGCTAGTTGACCATTCTTATTGGAAAAAATCGAGGTGAGAAAATAATGGTTGAGGTTCATTCCTCAAGTTTGTTCCATGTGATTTATTTCCCCTAATTTTCCCACACGTTCTTCGTTCTCCGTGTCTTATTAAAGAATGATCATTACACCCTCATTTCTTTGTGAAACGATATGAAATTTAATATCTTACATTGGTATGACCTAGAGGAGGTCAAATGGTGACAAAAAAGGATGAATCAAAGTGATTTTAGAGTTACTAATTTTTGGATGGTTTTTGTCAGATGATTTTGAATTTGTTTTCTGAGCTGATTTAAGGCTGAAAAAGACCAATTCGGTGTTAGGTTGTTGAGGTGAACTGAAATCCTAAGTTTTGTGGTGAAGAGACCATGGAATCAAAGTCTTTAGGTTTGGACAAGGCACTCAGAGAAAAAACAGGCAGTTCTAGAAATTATAGAACACACATCGTGTAGTGTAGACTACACAGTGTGTTTTCATCTATGAACCACTCATAGTGTATCTTAGGAGATACATGGAAACACGGTGGAGTAAACAGGTTTCCTACATAGTGTGTACCCCACTACATGACTTGTCATGGACCAATTACATGGACTATGCTGTGTACTGGTATATGGGAAGAGCTGCATGAGTTGACATTGTGCACTGGCACATGAATAGTGTACATGGGTGGACCCTGAATGGAAGGGCATGATGTGTAAATATTTTAACACACAATGTATTGAAACTGGTTGTAATACACAAGAAGTACCCAGGCTCAAGGGACATGGTGTGTGACACTACTACATGTCGTGTACTTTATTCTACAAGTCTTGAGCCACTTTTCCACTGTATATTGTATAGTTTTTTAAGGGGTTGTTTTCTTATCCTTCCCCTAAGTTTTGTTGGAATGGTTTCCTACTCATAGGAGTATGATCCCTTCAATAGGAATTTTTGGATAGAGTTGTTGGAATCCCCTCTGAGTGGCCTAGAGAAGGATCATATATTTCTTATTTGTGCCCTATGTAGAGTCCTTGGTATTGATGTGACCAACATCACGAGGCATCAATACTCTAATTAGAAGATTAATCCAGATGGATTTATTGGTATCACCCCATGGTTCTGGTTGTGATCCTCATATGTGTATCATATCTCTCTTCATATCTATCCACATATATCTCTCATGGCAGTTACTGATGAATAGTACTTCCCCGATGAATTACATTATTTCTATCAAACTCAGAAGTGTGTTCCACCAAATGTGTGCTTTAGAGAATCTGTGGATTGAATATCTATTGTTAGTATACAGTGGTAGTGACTAGCCTCTAGAATACAAGACTAGGTTTGAGTATATCTGGATATCATTACTATATGTGTTAAAGATATGTACTATGTGGAGATGAATGTATATTTCCTTTGTGTATTGCTTTGTGGTTTCGGGGTGTCCTACTGTGTATTTTTATACTAACCCCTAAATAGGATTTTCCCACATGTGTCATGTGTTGTGAAAAAAAGTGACCTTTTGATTGAGTCAATGGTAGAGTTGGAATTGATGGAGCTTTGTCAGTTTAGACATTCTGAGGCGTTCCTATGACATGAAGCACCAGTCTCGATTCCAATTTATTTACAGGTTTGAATTTTTAGTTTATAGACTCGTTCTCTTGGAAGGCTTTTATTCTGGCCCTGTATACATTGCTGCACTTTACTTTCTTGTCATACATTTTTTGGGATATAGTGGTATGCATGCATTGTTTTCTGAGTGGATTTTACATTTTAGCATTTTTTGAGATTGGATTTGTGTGAATATGTATTGGTACATAGGAAATTCTTCCCATTTTGGTGAAATTCCTACTCAGTACTAGTCATCTTCCCCTGGTCTATTGGAGGCGGGCTTAGAGAGGCACAACACATGGCCCATTGGGACGGGTCATGAAAAATGTGAATATTTTTTAAGAAAATCAATGAATAATGATATAGTAGCATTCTTCCTTTTATTATTTATGAGTATAGTTAAAAAGGCCATTGTAACATTTTCCCACTTCCATATTGGTATAGGAATAGGTTTCATGAGTCACTTAATATGTTTTCATTCAACCTTTACATGTTGTAATACCCTGTATTTGGACACATAGTCTAGAATTTCCCACTTCATACCATCCCACCATAAATGTTCTATTAAATCACAATATATCTTTATGATAACAGGTTTTATAGAGAAATTTGAGCTATGTACTTCATCTAATAGTTGAATTTTCATCTCTGGTATGGATGAGACAAATAACGTCTTCCCAAACGTTAATTGTCCATCGATACATTTGAAATGTTATGACTTCCCCCTTTCCAATTAATCACCATATCCATCATTACTAAATCACTATATATGGTATCCTTGGTAATCCTCATCATGGTTAGCACAACATCATATATACTACTCAATGCTTCATCCACCTTGTTTTCCTTGCTGATGTGGTAGTGTATCGAGCAATCATAGTCCATTAGTAGTTACAACCATCTTCTATACCTCTTGTTCATATCCTTCTAAGATGAGATAGATTCCAAACTATTATGGTCCATATATATATATATATATCAAATAAATCACCATAGAGGTTGAGTTTCCATATACAAAAATTTGAGATTATGGACTCTAGATCAAGGTCACGAGTTGCATAGTTATTTTCCTAGATTTTACACTTACATGATTCATAGGAAATCATTGTATCATTATACATACGGATACAATGAGTCATTCCTTCGATGCATCACTATAAATTAGAAATCCTTCCTTAACTAGTGGTAAATTTAATACTAGTAAATTAATTAGTCTCCTCTTTATCTCTTAAAAATTTCAACACATTTCTTGGACCATGTGAATTTTACCCATTTACATGTAAAATTGGTTAATGGGTTAGAAAACAGGGAAACATATTGAAAAACCCATTGATAATAACCTTCTAAGATCAGGAATCTTCATATAATGATTATGTTAATTAGAGTACACCATTGTTTGACCACATTTTTCCTTGAGGGATTAATATATAATAAATCCTTGGAGAAAATACAGCCATGAAAAGAAAATTCATTATTCAAAAATTTACTCTTATTAGAATTCCCATATAATCTAATTTTTTGAGGGTCTCTAAAATTATTTTTAAATAAATCTGATTCTCTTTATATTTCATATATTATATCTATATACCATCAATGAATTCCACAAAAAAATTCAAGACACTTCTTAAATAATATATTCATTATATCCATGAATATAGAAGGCACATTAAACATTTGAAAATGCATTAAAATAAAATCATAATGTCTATACCTTGTTCAAAATTTCATCTTCGATATTTCATTCTTCTTAATCCTTAATTGATTACAATGAGAGATATGATAAAACTTTTAGTATTGGGAACCATGATTTCTATCAAATATATCATCAATGCATGGAAAATGATACTTATTTATTATTGTGATGGAATTTTTCTCCCTATAATTGATGAAAAACATCATTGACCCATCCTTATGTGTCATGAATAAAACATGGGCTTCTCACATTGAAATTATATGGCATATAAATCCCTTCTAACTCAACTATGGTGGAAATTCCTTTAACTCCACAAACATTAATGGTTCCATTATATAATGATTTTTAGATAACGTTATTGGATATGGAATGATTTCAATGAAGAAATAAACTTGACACCTTGGTGGATGACCAAAATATTCTTCTAGAAAAAAATCAAAAAACTTTTATACCATGGGTACATCCTCTATTCAAGGGATAACCTCCTTTTCAACATCAAAATCTTGATCTTCCAATTTACCATAATTTCATTAGGGATATATACTATGGGAGGTTATGAAAACTATTTAGATAATTGGGTTTCACCCCTAAAGACAAGATATTCCACCTCATCTTTACAAATCATGATCGACTTCTCCTAGAAATAAATGATTTCATAATAATTTGAAATAAAATCTATAAAAAGTATAATATAAAATTTATCCATTGGTATAATAAAAATTTATAAAAATAAGATATCCTGTACATCATAATTGGAACTACATAAGAAATATATTTTTACCATAATACCCTCACCTGCTATCTTAGTAGATAACTCCCTTTCAAGGGTTCTAGGTAAATATATAATATTTATAGAAAACATGGAAGATATAAAAGACTGTGAAGATATGGAATAAATGTGAACATTAGCTAAATTTGAGGCAATTATCAAAGTACCTTCCACCACATCATTAGGAATGCTTACTTTGATTCTGTCAGTTTCATAATCATGGAGTTTATCCCTTTGAATTTTATAAGGTAAATTTCCATGATGTTTGGGGTATTGTTTTTCATGATTTCCATCATCCTTATAATTAAAGTATCTAACATGAATATATTATTCCTCAATATTAAAATGGATATATTTATAGACCTTTCATCTACACTTGTAATAAACCTTGATTTCCTTCCTATAATCCCCATGGTGTTTCATCACATAAAAATGAAATGTTTAAAATCCTACCCTTCCTTTATTCCCCTCTTCCTAGTAATTCTTCCCATTATTCTAAGTCAACCTATTATTCACCTAATTTACCCTGAATAAATATGTATTTTGGATATCTATTTCTCTCTTAATATTTCTTGTTACTATATCCTCATATGATGAAAATCCCTATGAGTCCAGTATAGTTCAATATAATGGTTTTAAAAAATCAAATAAATGATTAATAATTCTTTCTGTCCTATGTACATAGTCTTCAGTATGCTTAACCGACCTTGTAAATTTATCCCCATTTTCAAAACAATTCCTCCTTTTTTATCTAATATTGAATAAACCCCATTATAACATTGATCATTGATCATGAGGAAATTATTTTTCATATAATTGCACCTTGAATGTTCCCCCATCCTTGAAATTGATCTCATATTTTACTTACGTGTTTTATTTTTTTTACCATAATTAGTCTAAATATCTATTCAGATGATATGGATCCATGTTGAATTTTCCCATTTCAAAACATCCCAAATAAATAAATAACTTTTCAAGGGACTCAATCTATTGTTCAACTGACTATAGTTTATTAGAACCCTTGAATACTTGGGGATGTTATTCGAATAAGTGATCTATAATAGTTACACCATATTGTAAATTCATTGGATGCTCTATATTGTCTAGATTATTTATCATAACCTAGGACAATTTATCCAATATGGTTATGATATGATTAGGATCAAATCAATCTTTAATAAAAAATTTAGTTGGAGTTTCCATGAATTGACTATGGGTGTTGATTTCATTCACATTACTCCCATTATTATTAATCTATCTACAATGGAATACACATAATTATCTCATGATATTAAATTATAAAATACAACTGAAACTATGTTTTCTCCAGTGTTCCCTTGAAATATTAAGTCTATATTATTTTTTTCCTCTAAATATAATCCTCATGGTTCATACTAAAATTCATTCCATACCAATTATAACATCCTAGAATCAGTAAATCCATAGCTGGTAGTTCTATCTAATTAATGGTACAAAGTAAAAGAGTTCATTAATGATCAAAAAACTTACTTACATTACATACATACATTAAACATTAAAACATAATATAAAACATGAACATATTGAGAGAACATGATTATGCCTTCCGTGATATCCCTAAAAATTTACACATAATCCCACTCTAGGTTTCTTGTGGAAACGTAATAAAATAAGAGTGATATTGTATATTTAGTAAGGAGTAGCACACAACAAAATCTTAAATAACATAAATAGGGCATAAGTGATATGGAAATAATAAATGAAAAATATGAGTCTACCATCAATTGAATTTTTTTGGAAAGCTATATCCATGAAAATAATTGAAAACATGGATACAAATAAGTATTTATCTCATACTGATGGACTATATAATTATATAAATCAAAAAATTATTGTCAAGGCCTCATGAAAAGTAGGTTTACAATCATGGGAATAGGCATAAACAAAAACCAATTATGTTTTATCTCATGAGGCCTATAAGTGCATCAAATGGATATATAATTATTGGATCTACCCATCACCAAATTAAGTCCAATAAATTCACTATAATGTTTATCAAGAACATTCATACCATTCCCTAAGGAACCACTTGATGAATAAAACTTAGATACTTATATATTTAGAAACAAAGACATAAATAATTACCCATTAAATACAATAAGGTGGATGTTTCGGATAACAAACCTTAATCAACTTAACAGTTTAGGGGTATCATCAAGGTAAAAGGTACTACCCCTATCAAATAAATATAGTAGTGAGGGAACCTTAATATTCTAGTTATCCCTCGAAGATAGTAACTTGGTTTAATATTTTTTAATGTAAGGATAAAATAGTAAAAATATCCTTCATAATGGTTCATTAAGAGCTTGTGATGTTTTCAATAAAAATATATTCAGAGTGGGTCACTAGGTGTGTAGTCTTAGGATCACTCATCAAGCATTACGGTTATGATTGATTCAATTATTAATCGAACATTTTTTTAGGTGATTATCCCAAGGTGAATGTTTTCCATAGCCACATAAACTTTCTAGTATCTGGACAAGGAATTGTGTTCTAGGAAAATATAGAAACTACTACTTTACTAAAACATAGGATGATTTTACACTAAGGAAAACATATCTCTTGAATTAAAATAGAATGAGAGTTGGTTAACAGTATATAAGTGTAAATAAATTAAATTTAATGAGTAACATGGGAAAATTTTTCCAAGATAATTTCTAACCCTCACAAAAGAAAATAGGCATTGATTATAACATGAGTCCCAAAGAATGTAAATTGATATGGAAAACCCCACTTATGGATTAAGTATCAATTCAAGCATAAAATATTAAAATATAGGGATTAAACTTGTTCTTATTATACCATGAATAAATTCAGTTCATGATATAAAATCTAAAATACTCACAATATATACCACATAAATGAAATTAGGTTCATAATTCAAATCATTTATCAAGGATATGAATTTGATATGTAAAACCCAAACCACTTTCTAGACATCCTAGAACATAATTTAACCTAATACATTATAAAAATGTCTGTCTTAATCACAAAATTATAAACCATAATCTAATCCATTTTCATTCATACTATACAAATATCCACACCCTATATGAATTATACTGATCTTACAAATTAGGTGATTGTATTTTTGATGATTTTTACTACTTTCATATTTGTGGTGTTCATATTATTTCTTCCACTAGTGGAAACATGATTTTGATGTCGTTTTTTACTTTTTAACATAGGTTTGTAGGTGATGTTATTACATGCGAAATTTTAAATAAGTTTTTAACATAGATTAATAAAAATAACCATTCTAAATATTCTTACTTGGAATTTTTTCACATCGATTATTTTATAACTAATGTGAAAACAACTTAACCATGTTAGTATAAGAAAAAGCTTTGTGGAAATGATTTTTCAGTTCAGTTATAAAACAAACGATGTGAAAAAACCTCTAAGTAATGATGTTTCACATTGGTTATCAGAGAAGTGACGTCAAAAGACTATAAGAATTGAGTTTTCAAGTTGACTGTTGGAAAAACGACATGAAAATAAATTCTGATAGGATTTTCCATCTCTGTTTTCAGATAACTGATGTGAAAGATCCTTTTCCATTTCAATTTTCTAGAAAATTGACATGGTAAAATGATAAAAATAAATTTTCACAGTGGCTGTTAAATAAATGATGTGAGTTTTTATTAAAATTTTAAAAAATATTCAACTCAAAAGATGAAAATAATAGAAAACTAGATGAAAAATTGCAAAACTCACAAGTATAAAAACAAAAAAACAATTACAGGTTGAACTTTTAAGTTTACAATATATATTACAAATTATCTAAAATTAAATCAAACCTATGAAATTGTTTTTCCATTAAATTTTGAAATATCTCAACTATTTTTCAAAACATATCTAATGGTCATCAATGAGATACAAATTAAAAATAAAGTATTCAAAATATATTGTAACTAAAACAAATCAATTATTAAGGGATTTTTTATAAAGAAATATCACCTTTTAGAGCCTTGTAACTAACCTAGTTTAAATTATTTCAAACATAAATATTAATATATAGTATCAAAATTCCATTATTCCTTGTTTATGTAATTTCTATTTAAAATATATTTTCCATTCAAAATAACATTTTTAAGTAATACATCAAAAATTTAGTAATTGTAAATGAATATTCACCTTTTCTTTTACATATATGATCCTAGAGTTCTTCTTTATTATGGTCTCTCTAAATAAATTTAATTCCTTATTTAAAACTAATATGAATAAAATAAATTTAAATTTCTTTTTAATATAAACAAGTATTAAAATATTTGAACTGACATGTTCAATACATTCATAAAATTTTCTTTCACTTCAACAAGGATAGAGCATAGCCAGTAAAGTGTCATATCCCTTGGAAAAAAAACACCCAAAATTAAATGGCCACTAATATATAATAAAATTTAATGTTATAGGTTTTTATGTTATGAGATATATAACACATTGTGATTTAAATGTTTCATAATGTTCATGATAATGAAACATCCACTACTAAATAATTTCATTGTTTTGAAAGATTTTAGTAATATAAAACATTTTTTCTATATCAGAAAATACCTTGATATTGTTGAAATAAATTGTGGTTCTATATATACATATAATTTTATCTCATCATTTAATTTAAATTATTTATAAAGATGCCTAATTTAAAACAATAAATAAGTATAAATTTCCATTAAATTAAACATACAAAAAGAATTTTCATAATCGACATACATGGAAAAATCATGTATCGTGTTGACGTATAACTAATCACTAGTTATAATCTCAATGATATCATTTTATTAAATCAACACATTTATTACATAAATGAAAACATCATCTTCAATTTAAATCTCACAAAAAACCAGAAAAAATTGAATAAGATGAAAATCTTTCAAGATTAGTAAAATTTGTATCTTAAGTCACAACACATTGTATTTTTTTGTCTTCTTTACAATTTTTTAACCATTAAATTACTATTGTAAAGAATAGATAAATATATAAAATCGGAAATGTTAAAAAAATTAACTTTGAAATGAAATAAAATAAAAAATATACACATACCACTATGGAAACATTTTGAAAATATGGATATGTGACAACTAAAAAATCACTGATACGTTGTCTAATTTTACTCACTTCATAAATATGTAATGATATTCTTGATGATCAATCTATAATATCTTCTATAATGACCCTATGAATGTTTAAATCAATTTTTTTATTATTAATGGTATCAACAATATAATATATCATCCCATATTCAGCAAAATTATGTTGGGGGTCATCAACATATAACTCACAATACCTAGGAATACGTGGCGGAGGTGGTGTAAGAGTAGGACAAGAAGCATTGGGGGCTACAACAAGAGGTGTATGAGAAGGATAACCAAGAGTGAGATTTTTTTCTAGAGGTGGAGGAGTGGGATTAGTAGTATGAAACTATCTTAGCATATCTTAAAATATTGACTATACCAAAGATGTATTACTATCTTATATTCTCACATAAATAACCTGAACTTTATCTCCAAAAGTTTCAATTTTTAAAAAATTGTCCTTTGAAGAAGGTTTATATCATGGAAAATATTGGTTTTACTAAGATATATGTTGAGTATCTTTGTACATGACCCATTTTTTCGGATTTACCAATGATGTAGCTAAAATATCCTTAACACCCTCAACTATGAAGACCACCTATATGCTCTGATTATCAAGAAGATCTTTTATAGATTATTTTTAAAAATCTATATTGAATGAAAATATATAATGAATATATTTAATTAATAAATAATGTTGAAATCTTAAATTACTCTCAATTATGAACATAGACTCTTCTATAAGATATCATTATTTTTGTTAATCTGATACCTCTTCCATTTTTCATGTCTATATAGAGGGAATGAGGGTCATCCTCTACAGTGACTAAAGGGTCTGCTCTCAGTTTTTAAAAAATTTCATAAATTATTTGTTTTTCTAAAAATGTATACCTACTAAAGATAAATAATGAGTTTATACATTTCATGATTGGATCTCTTGATGAGATATCCTAGATATATAAAAATTAAAAATAGATAAATCCTTAAAATCCATTGATCTAGTTGATGCCAATGATTATAATTTTTCCTTACTCTTCTTGTATCAGGTATATCATATGTTAACAGATAAGAAGGGGGAAAATATATATTACTATAAAAATATCAAAATTTATAAAATAATAAAAATTGATATTACCAAAATAGTCTCTCACAAGTGAGATATTTTTAGTTTTTCAACACTTAACTAATCATAAATCATAATCCTAACTTTCCTTTAAGATTGTACTTCTATTAAAGTCTTGATTTTTTTTTGAAATATATCACTTGGAATATAATTACCATAAAATTATTCTTGTATCCTATAGTATTGGATAAATTCATATGATAATTTGGGTAAATGTGTGCTGCCACATTTACCAACCCTCAAAATATTTTTTCCCAGTGTAAGTTGATGTATCTTGTAAAAAAGAATGAAGAGGCTCATAAATACGAGCTTTTGTAAATTCCTCCAAAGAGGTTTGTGTACGATCAACTCCAAAAGTATGTGGTGGATTAGATTATTAATATCTTATTACCTAAAAAATAAAAGCATCAAACAATTAGAACACAAACATATAAATCCAACAATTACATAAAATTGTAAAGAAAGTATGAAAAAATTATCAAACAAAAAGTAAAGTAAACTAAAAACATTTTTTTTCATATTTTTTAAAGTTAAATAAAATTCCAAAAACACTAATGAGAGATTAAATGACATAAATGGAATAATAAAATTGAAAAATGGATTGTGAATAGTAAAAAACCTCTAATGTATAACACCATTTTTTCCACCAAAAATAACATTCATTGAATATATGAAAAATGATACTACCAAAAAAAACTAACCTAACAACATATTTCATTACATTTGTTATATTAGTTAACTAAAATGATAATAACATTACTGAGAGTTGAAAAGACAATAATGAATGAAAAAAACCAAAAATTATCTGTAATAGTAAAAATTTACAGACATAATAATTCAAGTCTTTTAAAAAAATAAATTAATAATTATGTTACATATGAGTCAACATAGAAATCTAAAAACAAACTAAGACAACATAAATAGAAAGTTCAATTTATTAGTCATAATATGTGTTTTATAAGTAAAATAAAAATAAAATATCTATCAATTTATGAAATTTAAAATTAAAAATAGAAATAAAAAAATGTTACCTTTAATATTAGGAATTCACTAAAGGATTTTTTACCAAATTAATTCATCATGATTTTCCTACATATAAAAAACCATGTCTACGAAATCCACATCAAAATTTTCTATTAATCATTACATGGAAGTAGGGATTCCATATAAGTCATCATCTTTGTTAATTATATCATCACAAATATATTATTTTTTTCTTGTAAAACAATTGACCACAATATATATGATCGATCAAGAACATAGAATTTTTTTCATGTTTCTCCACAATAAAAGGATCTGATGTATATTCCAATCTATTCAGATTAACTAGTGTTATTGGAAATTCATCCTACCTCACTATAGAAACACAGATTATCCATTTTTAGTTAAACAATGTAACTGGAAATCTAATGTGACCAACCTATGATATTTATTCAATTACTCTATAATATTCCCTTGATGTAGATATTGGTTTTTTGCCTTTGGCCCTGGAATAATGAATTGCATTTGTGAACACCAGTACACTACTATTATAAACAACACTTCTGTTTTCCAGATAATTCATACAAAATGTATATTCATTAATATCATACCCACAACATGATATCAAATTTCAAATTGGGATGCCCACTAACCAAATCAATATTTCTGTTTCCTCTTTTCTACAAAGAAACATCTCTTTAAAAAGTGAAAAAATAATTTCTAATCTCATTACAAATCCACATATCTATATTGTTTGGATAAAATTGTTTCAACACACTAACATGAAATATTATATATCGATGATAATTATCTATGTTATTCAAGATGTATAAATATACCATATTTATCTATTCACCTATCAATGATTGTACTTTCAAACCTCAGATCACCTTTCCCCCAATTTAATCATTCATAGTGAGATATAAGAAAACTAAAATGCTCTAATGTAGACAATTAACTTTTATAAAATTCTGAAACCTCCTTAAAAATATTTTTTTTCTTGCAATGGAGGATTCATGTCAATATATATTCTTATAATAACCCTTCGATATCAATTTATAACATTAAAAGGATACACCCAAAATAGATATATTACTATGAAAATATTTATTTCTCGCCCCAAACTAACTGAAAAATGCACCATGACATTAGAAACATGGAGAAAAATACACTTCCAATTGAAAAGATATAGACAAAAATTCATTCTCCAATTTTTTTAAATCATTATGATCAATCACCTTATTAAATATTTAATTTATTAAATAAAAAACCATCATGATTTTAATTATTACATGGATGGAAAATATTTCAAGCAATGTAACTAGTGGGTGAAATTGCATCATGACGTTTCAATTATAAGATTTCATACCTGTCAAATTAAATTCATTTAAATTGAAAAAAAATTACATTTGAAGAATAACCCTATGAAACATTGATATTAAGAAGACACGAATCTAAGATAATTTTATCCCTATTTACGAAAAGATCAGTGAAAGAATTGTTTCCTTCCATTTAGAGTGGGAGATGACTCCAAATGTATGTCCATTCAGTGTAAATCCAATATTACATTACAAACTCCTTTATACTTTCCTTTAATATCTAACAATGTTCCAATCAATATATCACATATATTATTCTCCATGTGAATGAAATCAATGTTATGTTTCACCTCAGGATATCTCTAATATTATATCGCAAATATATATATATAAATATTGTTTCTTAAAAATATTTCTACCATCACTAGATTTTGTGTTTTTCAAAATGTCACATCAATTTATTGCAGCATAACAAAATAATATTGAGTGGAAAAGTGTTTTGGAGAAATATAAAATTCTTATGATTCATTGTATGTTTTTTTAATTATTATAAGAGTGATCCATAGAAAAAACATTCAATGACCCATGTATAATATTTCTCTCCCAAAATGTAATTGATAATATTAAGTCTGTTTTTCAAAAATTGGGTAAACTTTATTCCCCTTAACACTGAGTCAATTAACATTTCTATACACTCACAATTCATTTCTAGAGAACATAATCATTGAATTCTATGGAAAATATTTCATTTTAGAAAAATAATACACTCTAATAGCTTCTACCCATAATATTTTCAAATCATCAATTAATGATAATAAAGAAAATATTATATCAGGCATGTTTTAGTCTAGAGATCATTAAACTCAACATAAAATATTTTATATTCATATAAAATTCATAAGACATGTTATAAATTACCAATATAATAGAACATGAATTATGTGTGAAACTAAGGCTTTAATTTGGATTAATTCCATTGGTTCTCATCTTAGTCTATGATTGTTAACATCATTTTAAAATATAGAAAACTAGTGACCAATTTTATTCCATTGTGGACAAAAATTTGGATGCGACAATTTTCCATATCATATCCACCCATCTGAATTCCATCATATCATTTTTTTCATTGCATTAATTTTCAAATAAACATTTCAAATGAGGAGTTATATAATGATGTCAAAATTCCTTGGCATTGATCTCTATAATAGCTAAATCATTCAATTATTTTTCTTTCAACTTATACCATGACGTACTACTTTTTGGACACCCAAATTAAAATTCTTATTAATTTTTATACATTACACATTAGTTTAGAAATTCATGTATTTAATTATAACCTAATAACATCAAGCGTAATATTATATTTTCTTTATAATGTGAATTAGGAAGAAAATTTACTTTAGGAATAATTTCATTAAATAATTTTAGAAGCACTATAAAACTCTTGTTACTGCATCCATTTTTCTTCTTTAAGATAATTAATCTTAATACTATCAATAAGAAAATAAATTTCATTCAACCAATAAACCATTTTTTATAGTATCACTATATAGACACTCAATTTTCCATTCTTTCTCAATTTCCTTTACAGCAATATCAAAAATCATTTCTTCAAATTTTTCATAATTTTCATATTGTAATGAAAATCATCAATAGAACGGAAAATTCAAACTTGTTTCACCATACCAAATACAAGAGCTATAAATCGGTTTAAAAACATGAAAAATTAAATGATATTTGACCTATATTCTTTAAAAATTCCCCATATTTTAGGACAACATAGAAAATATGTCTTTGTTTGGAACATTTAATTTATAAAATTACAAAAAAAAACATCAATAACGTCCTCAAATTCATTACTTATTTAGAGTTTATTAATCTAGATTCAACTAATTACTATACATAACAAATATCAAAAACAAATTTCTTTTCCAAAAAACTTTTTGGTGATAAATGTGACATATAGTGGGAAATAATAGATTATTACAACTGTAATTAAGATGACACAATTATGGTGTTATTATTGTGTAAAATGTTTCTACGATTTTCAATGATAGCGAGGAAAAGGTTTAGAATGTCAATAACATTGGATATGAAGTTGATTGTTAATTATAATGATTATACAACAAAATATAAAACAATAGAAATAAATTTATATCGGTAGAGTGTGAAAGAGAGTCTTACTATAAAATAATAAATAATTCAAAGCCTTAGAAGGGGGACTAAGCATCTAGAAATATCAAGTGAATATTTCATTGATTTAAAAGTTAAAAAAATAAACAATAATATTGTATAATTATTGAATAAAAAAAGTTACTATAGATAAGATATTAAGTATAGAAGTATTGTAAGAAATAATATTTCCATCAGAACAAGATGGAGGTTTAAGTTATGAAAATCAATTAGAAAAAACATCTTGTACCAGATATAACTCTAATAAACTAGAAAAAAATCAAATTAAATAATAAAAATTATTGGAATAAAATATTAACATTTAATAATCTAATTTCCAAGAAACAACACTCATATGTTGGATTATTATATTCTACAGTTGAGTAAAAATAAATATTTCATTGAACAAAAGGGTCAGTTTTGTAAATTAATAGTAGGTAAAACAATCTATCTAAACACATTATAAAAAATATGTCCTAGAAAACCTAATATATTTCCAATAATTTGTTGCAATATAATATATTCTCTCATCAAATAATGATTAATTTTACATATTAATAGATCAAAAATATGAAAAAAATTATAATCCTAACATATCATATTGAATAAATGATAAATAAATTGAATTAAAAAGGATTTCAAATAATTTGATCGCAATCCATACAAAAAATAGCTTGGGTGGTGGAACTAGAATATATATCAAGCGTGGAATAAGAAATAGTAAACTACGTTGACGTAGATGAAAATTACATAATAATTGAATTATAAAATTACATTAAAAAATAAGAACATATAACATATAATTTTTTTATTAAAACTTATTACCAAGGTATTAATATATAAAATAATTATAAAAGAAATGAAATTAAAATTTTTATAAAACCAATTCGGGAATCATCATAATGAAAAAACAAATTTTTAATGAGAAAATTCATTCATGTGGACGGGATTAAAAAATAATTTCATTTAAAACATTTTTAATGTGAAAATAAATAGAATATAACCTTATGAAATTAAAAATTATATAAAAAGATATCTAGAAAATAATATATTGATTATAGACAAAGAGGAGAATGATAATCATTTGAAAAAATGATATTAAGAATAATCAACCTACTTGAACCAATTAATTTGTGTTCATAAACTAGGGGATTCTAAATTGTAAGATGTCATATAATTTTTTTTAATGATTGCACTAAATGCTGGTAAATTAAAATATGATAAGGGATATTTAAATAAATACCATTATCTCATCCATATATCCTATTTACTCTAGTTTGATTTATTTTTAGATAATAAATTTTATGGGGAAACCACAGTTATATCTATGTGGAATGGTTGTCCATGATAATAAGAACATAATAAAGGGTAGTAAATTTATTCTTATATGGAAAAATTCACAATGAATGGTTAAAAACCCCAAAACTATTCTTATGTCCATGGATCTCATATAATGTCTTTCTATGAAACCAAATATATAAATAGATAACATCAAAAAAGATTCAATATGTTTATCATGTGGAAAGAAAGGTTACTGGATGAAAAAATATATTTAATTAAACTAAAATCAGTAATAATCTTCATCTTAATGGAAATTCAAAATTCTATACAATATTTATATTTTTCATTTGGGTATTACATTATTTTTTGTGACCCAATTTAGTATAAAACAATGTAACCATTTATCATTAATGACATGAGAAAAACTAATGTATATTCTCCATGTAGTTGAAGGGTGAATCCTATGTTAGTAGTGAGCAGAACATAACATAATCTTTTGTTATTGATTGATTATAGTTGAACTAATTTTTAGTATTAAATTGTATAAAAAATGATTCTCGGGTTTTAATTGGACATTGTGATACATTATTTCATTTTGGAATTTATATTATTTGTTATATATCATACAAAACTAATAGTTTAGCAATACTTGAACAAAAAATAAATAAATGATGAATATAAAAAATAAGAATAAATAATACTAAGTTGTGGAAAGTAATTTCTTGTTCAAGTAAATTCACAGAAAATGTAATTGATACTCCAAGAAGGGTGTGTAGATTCATTAAGAGTGAAAACTCTTAGGTTTTCCACATGATTGTGAATCTGGTTAAAAATGACCAAGAAACCTAAAGAATTAGAGGTGATAAAGAAAAAAATATTTTATAACTAAAAGAAATATAAATTTTGACTTTTTTATTTTAATGTAGAGGTAAAATCATGTTATTCATTCGATTACTTTACCAAATTTATTGAATGTAAATTTAAAGAAAGTAATATACATTCCAAAATATTTTTTTACCTAAATGAATGTTTGTTGGAGATGAGAATATATTAATTTGAATGCACAATTTTGAGGTTTATGAAACATTAGGATCTGTGAAGATGGTAATGTGGGAGTGGAGTCCACTGGATTGAAGAGAGAAGGTTTATGGCGTCTGCCCCTTGGAATGACTGAAAGAGAGAAACAACAATGTCTGAGGATAACCTGAGAAATGAAAAGATATATCCTTAATGAAAAATGATGAGGCCAATGAGGCTAGAGGGTGTATGAATATGGAAATGTGAGATTAGAGTCTATTATATTTAATAAACGAGAGATAGGGATTCCATGCGAGAGAAAAAAGACCAGTGTTGCAAAAACAAATGACATCGAAATGAATACACCCGATGATTCAAAAAAAAAATTAGTGTTATATAACATCAGTTATAATATAACTAACATTAAAAAGACATGAAATTAGATTTTTCACATAAATTATATAATAACTGATGTGAAAAGACATGTAAATTTTTTTTTATGATAGTTATTTAGAACCCATGTGAAAAAACGATGGAAATTTATTTTTCACATTCGTTATTTTATTATCAATGTGAAAAATGCGACATGGGAAATAGTTTTTTGTTGTTGTATTCTTCAAATTTTCATTAATATTATATATTTAGAGTATCTAAAATAGATGGATTGTCATAAATTATTATGTTTCAAATCCCTTTCTTTATTTTATTATTTATCCTTGAAGATGAAATATTTAATAAACATGTTTTTGTGATTCCTAATGATTGGATTGTGTTTTCTTAATTTATGAATTAAATATTGATATAAATATTCCATAAAAACCCACTATTTACACATTTATATCATATTATACTATTAATTATAATCCCATAGTCATTAATGATAAAAACTAATTGTATTGTTCAAGTAGGTGGTTAAACCGATCTAAATGTGAACATTCCCGGATTCAATGAGTGATTATGTGGTAGATTTTTTGTATTATAATTATACTAGGATGATAATGATATTATCTATTTTTTATTTGTGTTATACATTATAATTATAATTAATTATAATAATAGGTAATGGGTATGAAAATATTACAGAATTTCAATAAACGATTATCATCTTAGTACACTTATTTTAAATGATTAAATAAATAATTATATTCTGTGGATAATATCATTAATATTTTTTTCTAATTTATCATACTAGAATAGTAATGATATCAGAAAAAATATATTTATCATATAATACTATCCAAATATATATCCTTTTAAGGTGGTTAAGTAAAATGAATAGGTGATCTTACACACAACGCATAGACAACAAATTTTTTTGTTAATTGATGGGGTATTTGGGGATGAGTCCGTAACGGGTGGGTTTCCCAATCACCGCTAACCACTATTCCATATCGGGTTGGCTTGGACCTCCTCGTCGCTTGATTGGTGAGCTCGTGGTGGAGTCCTCCTTCTGCGGTTGCATCGTACGACCTCATGGGATCGCCTGACTCAAGGTTTCACACCATTGGTGGGCTTCTTCTCACCTCACTCCGCCTCCTATGGATAGGGATTCCAAAGGCATCACGGCGATGTTCCAGCAGCCGATACCCAGTTACCTCGTCGGAGGGTTGCTGTATTGTCTAACATTGAGTGCGTTGGGGGGTCAGTTGTGGTCTCCGTGGCACTGCTGATGGCAGCTACAGGATTCGGGAGATGGATTGTGATAGGGTATTGCGAGCAATCGAGTTCAGGAGGAATTCGAAGAGGTGATGGTCCCTTGTTCTTTGATTTTTGCCTTATCTTTTTTGTTTAGGATGGATCTGCTATTCGCATGTTGTTCTTCGCTATTTTTTTGGTTGAATCTACGTTACGATGTCTGGTTTCGTCTTCGGTTCTGGCGACCAGTGATGGATTATCGGTGTACGAGATATTGGTTAGGGTGATTTGTGGTGAATGAAATAGCGTGAACCCCAACCAATTTCATTCAATTCTATTTAGAACTTAAACTGGATCAGTCGATTTGAATGTGGTTGATAGTGGGATTCGAAATGTAGATCATTTTGATTTCATTTTAAGTTTTGCACTTGTTGGTCTTGATCTGTTTGCAGGTGAAATTTTGGAAGATTTTGGGAATTTTCTTTCCCCCTTTGATTTAATACTTGAAGTAGGATTGTTGCTCACAACAACTAACTGTCTTATCACCTATGTGATGTCTGAATATGAAAAACTGTGTTTATGTACTGTTTTTGATTATTTTGTGAGCTCGTTGTTGATTGACTTTTTGTGTGGGGAATCTCTTTGTGGGTGTTTTAATTTGAATATTATGTGATCTTTTGATGTGTTAGAACCGGAATTATACATGTTTCTAATCAAGATGAGGTTGAGAGAAAGAATATTTCACATGCGCATGCCATTTGGATTTGGAATTTTGAGAGGGTATGGCTCTACCATCGGTTCCGTGTCCATGCTTCTACACGAGGCTGCTAGCCAAGTGGTCTAGCGATGGTGGATTCTTGGAACCAAGGGGTAATCACTGGGGAGGGGCGGACCCTATAGTCTTGATCCAGGATATCCTTCATTATAGTTTTATTAGATTCTAATGTTGGATCATGTGGTTTCTCACTTTCCCCTCAAAAGTGTTTTGATAATAAAAAATTTAATTTTAAGTCAATTGATGGGGTATATGAAAAAATAATGATAATATACTTATGGTAGAATAATTAATATATATAAATGATCATAATATTATTATATTATTATGTATGAAATGAGTTTTAGAGTAGATAATGATGAATAGAACTAAGAAGTTGATAATACAGACGTCAGCGGCTTGAATTTTAATTGGAACTATCATTGAATTTGAAGGGATTTTGATAACTATAAGTGACCATTGCATTAATGTTTTGTGAGTGTTCTAGGGATATGCAAATGATAAATTTTTAATTTTTAATTCAAAAGTTAAGCACGCCTTGATGTGGTGAAGGTGTTGCCCTTTTATAAGTGGATGGAAGTGTTGTTTTGGGAATAACACTTCCATTTTTGATAATATAAGGTTATTATTCAAGTTTAAAAGGTAAAATGGATAATAGGGGATATGAAAAGGATACTAGGTCAAAAAAACCATAACCTATACTTTTTAGACAAATTTGCGTAACTTATGGGTTTTGATTTTGATTTTTATCTTTTACATAATTTTACTTGTACCTTGATAATTAGTTTCCATCGTTAGTAATTATTTGTAATAAAAAATATTATAGTTAAAATATTTCCCAATTTGAAAGCTCTATTTTGAAATTTTAAAATAATTTTATCAAATAAAATTTTGAATGTTGTGAAAAGTAAATTTAAAAATTATTAAACATGATCTACTAGAAACCATTCTTAGAGAAATAACCTTTTTAAATATTGAATTTATATATAATGTAAAATTATTTTGGATAGTGATTTTAAAGAAATAAAATGAATTATTATATATGAGATATAGTATATGAATATTTTAAGGTAACCCAAAACTGAATCTCTTTTTAAAATACTAGATTCAATGAATAGAATAAATCAATATTTTTTTTACTAATGTAACATATTTATGATCTCTAAAAATGTTGTACATAGATTTTGTAAGTTCATTTAATAATATTGATTGCATAATATTTTTCCTTAAATTCATATTTAAATACATATACGGTTTTTAATCTTATTATACTTTCTTTTATAGCATTAATGTCATAAAAATCACATGTTTTATGAAAACCATATTTTGCGACAAAAAACTGACCTCTGTAGAAAAAGTTAAAAAAATTCATACTAAACAAATTTCGATAAAATGAATAGTAAAACTATGTTAGTTTTGTCAATAAAAATTATTTTGTTAATATATAAAATAAATTCATGAATAATATCTTATTAAAGGGCTAAGTGATAGCTCAGAATGTGGTGCTTACCTACATCACGAGAGTATCAGGTTTTATGCTAGTATTTCAAGGGGATTTGATTAAATTAATACACAATCCATAAGGTTTTTTCCTTATTTATTATTATATGAGAAATGTTACATTTTTTACACCATGTATTCTAATGACCCGTTACTTTTAGTAAAATTTGTTTCCAAAATAAATATTAGTTATATTACATTATATAAAATTATACACATAAAAATATTGAGAATCAAAAAAATTCATTGTTTCACTACTTAGTACAATTATATTAATAAAAAATAAAATTAATTATAATTTAAAAACCTTACAACTGGAAAAAATTATAAAATATCAAATCCAAAATGGAAAAATATGGGTCACACCAATCTAAAAGAATCATCGCCCCCACTACAAACACTATAGATAAGAAAAAAAAAATTAGTAAAATGTGAAAAATAATTGAAATATAGAATCTTGAGATGAATTGAATTAAATATTGAGTGAAATATTAGATTAGTATATATAGGAGGTAATGTGGCGAATGGAATAGCAATGTAACTTCTAGAATAGTAAGGTGACTATTGGGAATAGTGACCCAAATGTTGAGAATATTAACAAGAACTTTGGAATTGTAATTTTATGAAAAAAATAATAAATTGTTTATTATTATTATTTATCACGTTTAATTTTTGTAAATTTATATTTTATATTTCAAAAATATAAAGACTATGATTAAAAAAATCATAGAAAATATAACCACATTTTTAATAAACTATATTTTTACGTATTTCGTAGAATTCATAATTTTTTTATTAAAAATTATAATTACCTAATTTTAAATTTTATTTTGAAAAAATTAATTTAATTTTTTTAAAAAAAAATCAAAATTAACCAAGGGTGATTTCATGGAAACATTTTGAAATGCGTCAATTTTCATTGGAATATTAAAATTACTGTTTTTCATCTTTCTAGTTCAACTCAAATTACATGATTCGTGAAATAATAATGAAATAGTCCTTTCTAGAAATTTTGGTTCAGACATATTATATTTACTTTCATAAATGGTTCATTAAAACTTATTTTCCAATCCAATAAAGAACCTTCTAAAACCAAAAGTTAAAAGTGATTCTTTAAAATGACAATCCTTCTTTCATTCCACTTTCATTCAAACTTTAATTTTTATATATATGAAAAGATAAGTGATACTTTAAATTAATATAATTACATTTCTTATTTTCCTTTGATTTAAATATTATATAGATTATTTTTCGGGAACAGTATTCCTTAAACAATTAAATTTTTATCCTAATGTGATAAGGGTATAATTAAATTCATTAAATAAGAATTATGTCGAAAAATACCAACCATAAAACTTATTTTGACCGTGGTTAACTTGATTTACCCTTTACCAAGGTGATAAAATTTACCACAATTACTGTTAATAATTAATAAAAATAAAATGATCATATTTACAAAATTTACACTTTCTAATTATAAATATGTTATCGATTTTTCGTAATAAAATTTCTATAAGTATGTACAATTCAGCTAAAATAATAAGCATGGAAAAGTTGATGAACATCATTTTTGGAAAATACTTTTTAATCACAAAACTGGATATATATTCTTATCTCATTCATATAAAAATTATTAAATGAATTTTAAAAAAATTAACTGAATTACTAAAATTTAAATTTTATTAAAATAATTCCCGAATAGTTATCAATTAATTTAATAAGATAATAGCACATTGGGATCATAATAAATTAATTCTTTCAATAAAAGAAACTCTTTTTCTAAAAGATGGATTTTATTTTCTTTTATAATCAATTGAAAACTAATGAATTTATGTGTAAACCATATATTTTTAAAAATTTAGTGAGTCTTATTCATACAAACAAATTTAACAGCTAGTTAATAATGATATACTATATTATGTTTCTTTTAGACTCGAGGTTGCGTGTATCACACACTACCTAAAAATAATAATAATTACAAAACATTATCTTAAAATATTGAGGTGTCACATTACACCACCATAAAACGAATTTTTTCTTTGATATTATGCAATTTTGATATTTACAAAATATGGTATCTATTTCCCATTACATCCTGATTATCCTAAGTAGTTTCATAAAAATTTTCATTCCTCCAGATAATTATAACTAGGTGAGTAGTTTTTTTCTGTAACACATTATCTATATAATCGAAGATTTTTAAAAATTATTATTATAAGAAAGACCATAATATGGGAGTATGACCCCTAAATTCAAAACATGTGATGGATCAAATATGTACTTCTTCTAGTGGGATATGTTTAAGATGTCATGAACTTGAGGTAGGTTCAGTGGAAGTGCCAAATGATAACCTACCATCCATACTCTACCAAGAACCTCAAATGGGATAGTAGAGGTAGGAACCATCCTTACATTATTTTGAAATATCTTAAAATTACTCAATTGAAAATTTTAGAGAAATATCTTGTCCCCATCTTCCAACAACAAATCACAGTAATGATTTTCAATATAGCTTTTCTTTTGACTATAACCTTCCATTATTAGATGTTGAATGGAATTGTATTTTTTTCCCATTTCTGTAGACATCTTAGGTCCGAATAGGTTTAATTCTATAATTTTAACCCATCATATTGGAATCTTACACATATTTCCATTGTGGTCATCACAGTGGGCCATCTAAATGCTCGAGTGAAACCTATTTTTATAAGAAAACTCAATCAAAGGAAAGTGTTTATAAAAAATTCCATTAAAATCCATATAATAATATCATATAACATCCTTCGGGGTTTGTAAGGTGTCATCAGACTGACCATCTTTCTAATGATGACAGGAAGTACTAAAACATAAATCTGTATCTAGATATCATTGACGACATTTCATGAAATTCAAAGTATAACTTATATCCTGATCAGATAAAAAATATTGTGGTACTCCATAAAAACATACAACTTCTATAATTTATATTATGAAAATAAAATCAAGTGAGAAATTTTATATAATATAAATCAATCATTCTAACTACATAAGGTGATGGAATATTACGCAAATAGAATGATGTCCTTTAGATATATAGTGATGTCAGATGAACAAATTCATGGTGATGGTTTCACTTTCCTATTTTGGTATGGGTAATGGTTTTAAGATCAACTTAATATTTAGTCTCTCATACTTAACATACTGAAAAACCCATATTTTTGATACATATTCTACAATATCTATATTTATGTTGTAAGATTAGAAATACTCTTTAAGATATATATACATCTTCTTAGTTTTAGGATGAATATAGAACCCTGAACTATGAGCCTCGTCCAATAGATCCTTATTCAGATCTGATCTGGATTGAATATGTACATGATTCTTGAACCTTATCATTAAATCACAATGAAGGTTTTACTCATGATCATTTATGAACATCTTCTGTAGTTCAACACCTTTTTTATATGTCTCTTTCATATTTAGTTATAGAGACAGTTGAATAATCATTTATGCAAGATAATATTTATCAACATCTTTTAATAAATCCAAACCCACTATTTGAAAAGCCATTAATATTTGATATTTTATGATCCTAATCATAGATAAGATAACATGATCTTTTAACTCAGAGAATCTAACACCTTTTTCAGTATCACAGAGTGGAAATGTATTGAAAAATCATAATCATTGATCAACTACAACCATATTACTTGGTATAGATTCAATTATTTCAATGTAAATATATACTTTATTTTTGAGTAGTATATAAATAAAAAATTTCACAATATAGATAATACCTATATTTCTTCAATGAAAAAAATTAAAGCTTCCATCTATAAATCATGGGTTGGATAATTTTTCTAATGGATTTTTAATTGGGGAGATGAGATTTCAATGACCATGTAATTTTGAGAGAGTATAAGAAATTGGGTTTTTACTCAAGTATGGATCTATTTAATTTTGGTATAATTAATTATTTTGGACCCAATGTGGATTCCATATGAGTTAGTGAAGGTTTAATGGGTATTCAAAGATTTTTCAGAGATTGGAAGACTAACCGGTGAAGGTTATTAGCTGTTGCTCGATTAGAGGAAACTGTGCGAGGTAAGCATCACATTTAGTTTTAACTATTCAAGCATGGATTGTGGTGTGATATGGGGTGCATGGATTCCCCAAAATTTGTGATTTGGGATGAATAACTATGATAAAATGTTTTTAATTTTGATAGTGGAGTTTCACATGGTTTGAGAATGGTTAGTTAGACTTTGTGCACTAACCTTGTGGTACGCCACTTCCTACCGATGCCCTTGTACAATTTTTACATGGTCTGGATAACTGTGTGGGAAAACCATGCGAATGAAATTTTTGGGGGAATTTACGATTTTCCATTAAGGCTATAATTAAATAATATCCCTTATTCTTATTTCATTTTAGATGAAAAAACCATCCTCTTCCCCCTTTCGAAGAAAAAATCCCTTTAAGTTAGGCTTTGATCTGGAGCATTCATCTGGAGTCTAATAAAAGATATGTCTATCTTGTTGGATCTGAAATGGTATGTTCTCAATTAATTTTTAATATTTCACCATTCATCTTCCTATCAATGAAACTATTTAGATAAAGGATCATATTCCTTTTTAATAGGGTCTGGGTCCATTCTTTAGATCTCTTCAAATCAATGCCAAATTAGAGGTCAATACCAGAACAAGAGAATCATATGAGTTTTAGTAAGGTAGCATATAACTCATTTCTCAAGATCGTTCATTTTATAAATTTATGTGTGGGGGTTTTGATTTCATCAGGTTCAATCTGTTTAATTTATATTCATTTCTTATATTCATTATAACTGTATTCTAAGACCCATTTCCAATATTTCATTCAATTTAACTAGTTACATCTGCAATGTTACCATCCCTAATTTGGGTGTTTCCATAGATTATGCCTTTTGAGGTTTTTATGTGTATCTACGCCACCTTTCAGGTGCTCTTTGGTATGAACATTATAATGGAAATCCCATCCTTAATTAAATGAATTTTTAATTGTGAATTGATCAGGGAATGTACCTTGTATTCTTATCACTTTACCTATAAGGCCCCATCCTTAAACCTTACTTAATCTTGAGTTATTACAAGATTACACATTGAGGATCTTTTCGGGTTTAGAGTTTTAGAGAATTAGATCATAAAACTTGCATTACATTCCACATATAAACAAAGTGGTTACATAAAGATAGTATTCTTCATTCCCATCAATGGAAACACATTTAAAATAAAACATGGATTATTTCTTGACACATCCTTGACTCTATCATCTTATCATGTACCTTTCCCTTGACCTGTGAAAAACATTTCAAAAACTTGGGATGAACATAAAAACTCAGTATGGGTTATAAAAAAAACATGGAAAGGAAACATGAGTTCATATATACATAAGAACGAAATCATGCTTTACCCATAAAACATAGGCACTTTAACATACCTCATAAAATCATGAATAAATCATAGAAAACATAAGACATAAAGGTAACTTGAGGCATTCATAACATTCTTGCGTAGGGAGTAACCCTCTTGGTTACGTTTGGAATACCCATCACAGTATATTCCCTAAAATCTCTTCGGAGAAACCTTAACGTTTCACTCCTTCGTGTTACCCAATGCATTGGAGAGCTATAACGGGCTCACCCGCCCTTAGTTTATCACGGAACCACCCGTCTTCATAATAATGCCCAAGAACCATAACATAATCATATCACATAAAACATGTATAAAGGAAACATAAAATTTACACATTTCAATCACGAGATATCAATACAACACATTGATATAAAAACATTATGAAAACCATTTTCAATACTAAAATAAAAGAAAAGTAAAATATGGTATTTATTTTTCTTTTAAAAAGAAGGTATGGCTTGTAGAGGAAGCCGAAACTCAAATAACGGTCACGACGGCGGAGAAGTCGTTGTCGCCACATACGTAAGACAAAAACATTCCCTTTTGTCGTTTAGTAAACGCTTCGTATAAAAAAGATTCCTTTTGAATAAACGTAAAAGTCAAAGGGGTTTATACACCGTATAAAAGAAAGTTGTGTATAAAATAAAATATGCTCAACGAAAGGAGATTGAGACGAAGTCCCATACCTCGTATCCGACTTGACCCGACCGTTATTTAATCTCCTGAATAATAAACATGAGTTAATCTCTACTTGCTTATGAATCTTTTTCAAGTTCATTATTCCTTTTATACCATGTTATGAACATCATGTAATCAGTTAAGTTAATAATGTTCATTTTGTCGGTATTTGGTTCTTAAGTCAAAAATAGACTTCTTACACTTACATGTTGTTAATTTGGTCAATGGTTCATTATATCCAGAATGGTATTCATGATGTAGATATCATATATTTCATATATATCCAGTACATACATGCATTTATAATATTACATCACATTTAGAGGTAAGAAATGAAATGCACCGTTCATGGAGACGGTAAGCCGTACGTATGCATGAACGCTACTTCCATTTCTATTTCATATTTTCTGGAATGGAATCATAATGATATAGGAGTATATTATAATTCCAGTATAATAACATATATAATATCATTAACTTTATCCTTTACACATCCCACATATGGTATTAACGAATCAAATCACTTTTAGGGGGCGGTAGTCCGCACTTCCTAAAATGAAGATATCGTGTTTACCCATAATGGAAACCATAAAGGTATGCCCAAAATGAAAAAAACAGAAGCTTAAGGAAAACATAAACATATTATATATCATATATAAAAATAGTGACATCTTAATGGCCACCTTTGAAGGTTTTAAATGAGTATTGAACAATCATCGTTTCGGGAGGCAGAATTTCGCCATCCACGGAAACCGTATGTTCTTTAACCATTTGATGTAGTTTTGTGAGTGTGTAGCTCAAATATATCTTATAACAACATCCTAGTATATTGAAGATACTGGTGTTGTTACAAAAGAAGTAAATAAAAAGAGTTTAGGGGGTTGGAGAAGCAAAGTAAAACAAATGAACATGAGAGAATGAATTACCTTAAAAAGTGTAACTCCTTTTGATTTGAGCCTAAAGGCTTCCTTTGAAAGGATTCTGCCCAAAGGGAATCCTATAGGATGAGGAGAGGGATGTGGAGAGAGTAAATGGGCAGGGGTTGGCCGAGCCAAAGGCTTGAGGAGTGTGTGAAATGAGGTAGAGGTGGGGGCCTTTTATAAGAGGAGAGGAGGGGCACTTTTGGAAAGTAAAGAAATATTACTTTATTTGATAATGTGTTTCGGTTTCAAAAGGTCCCACATTGATATAATTCGTGGATAAGGTGATAAGGGTTCGAAATTCACTCATCCAATTGGTTTTGGACATGTGTAGTTCATAGATTTTACATTATCTTTCTATTTTATTTAAATCGTCAAATAATGATGTCATCGCTGCATCATTATTATGTCATAAATAATTTAATTTATTTAATTTCTAAAAATTATAAAAAATATACTATGATATAGGAAATCTTTTTATCTTTCCAATTAATATTTATAATCAAAATTTGGACTTGTATAACCCCACTTAAAAATTGTTTTCGTAAAACATATTATGTTTGTGTCATTTTCACTTTAACATTAAATAAAAAGTAATTTATGTCATTTCCCAACAAAAGTGGATCCATTGGGTCCCCAAGTTGACCCATGGCATGTCATGGTCGAACATGACACAACCAATGAGGTTGGGACATGTGTCTAGGTCATTTCATTTTATTAAAGCATTATTTATACCTTAAACTACACTAATTAACACTAATCGCGATTAAGAACTTAATAAGTTACTATTCACCAAAAAATTATTATAATCTCATTGAACCACATTTTACTTATTAATGACAACCATATATGTCGGATTTTCAAAATTCAATACACATTAGTGGTAAACTTTCATTTAACTGAAAAATCAGTTTGCTTGATTACCACTTAGTGGTTTCACTATTCATCAAAAATTGAAGTTTTTTAGAAAATTACCAAAAATTCACCCTAAGCTATATTTGATATTCCGAATTCAAAAATGAAGTCTTTTTTACAAAATTCAAAACATATAGGTCACATTAATTAATTTAATAATTAATTCCCTCTGTCAGAGCAAATAGCGTGTTTTTATGAAACAATATGTATCAAAAGATTGACACCAGTTTAAGTCCAATTTCAAAGTGAAATTGATTCCAATGACCACCATTTGATTAAATGGTAAAAATATATTCTAATTTCACTTCAAAACCAATTCAAAAGATAATCTAATCATATAAATAAATTAGATTAAAAAGCAGTTTTGATGTAAAATGCAGTATTTTTCACTATTCATTAAAAAATGAACATTGTCTAGAAAAATACCAAAAATTCACACAAGATAAATTTTGATGTCCCAATCATAAAGGATAAGTTTATTTTGACAAACATAGTTTATAAAATTGTCAAAATATAGATTCAAAAATGGTTTTCATCAAAAGGCAGTAAAACAATCTTTTAAGAATATTAGTGTATTCCATGCATAAGATTGTATTTATTTTCATTTTAAGCCTCTATAACACTATCTTAATAATTAATAGACATAGATAAAAATATCTATTATTCATTACTTACTTGAGATGTTACATCCTTCCCCCCTTTAGAAAATTGTGTCCCCGCAATTTATTTACTTATCGAATAAATGGGGGTACTTATCCCTCATTGCATCTTCAGATTCCCATGTTGCCTCTTCAATCATGTGGTTTTTCCAAAAAACCTTTACCTGGTGAATCACCTTATTCCGTAACACTTGCTCCCTGTGGTCAAGAATCTGGACCGGTTGTTCCTCATAAGATAGGTTCTCTTCCAACTGAACTACCTCTGGACTCAAAACATGAGATGGATCTGGCATATACTTTCTCAACATCGAAACGTGAAAAACATTGTGTACCTGAGATAAACTCGGAGGTAAAGCCACTCGGTATGCAACTGATCCAACTCTCTCCAGAATTTCGTATGGTCCAATGAACCTTGGACTCAACTTTCCTTTCTTACCAAATCTCATCACACTTTTCCAAGGGGAAACCTTGAGAAAAAAATGATCACCTACCTCGAAAGATAGATCCTTCCTCCGGTTATCCGCATAACTCTTCTGCCTGCTCTGAGCGGTTCTCATGTGTTTCTGAATCAACTGAACTTTTTCTGCCATCTCTTCTACCAATTCTGGTCCCATCAACTTCCTTTCACCCACTTCATCCCAGAAAGCTGGAGTTCGACACCGCTTCCCATATAATGCCTGAAATGGTGCCATCTGTATACTGGAATGAAAACTGTTATTATATGAAAACTCAACCAAAGAAAGATGTTGGTCCCAACTTCCTTGATAATCCATAGAACAAGCTCGTAGCATATCTTCCAATGTCTGAATTGTTCGTTCTGACTGCCCATCTGATTGAGGATGAAAAGCTGCACTAAAATTTAATTCAGTACCCAACGACTTCTGAAGGCCTTTCCAAAAGTTAGAAGTAAACCTGGGATCACGATCCGATACAATGGAGAGAGGAACTCCATGTAACCTGACTATCTCTTTAAGATACAAACAGAAAAGTTGATCAAGAGAGAAAGTATCTCGTATAGCAAGGAAATGAGCAGATTTGGTCAAGCGATCAACAATAACCCAGATTGCATTATTACCTCGAGATGTCTTTGGTAATCCAACAACAAAGTCCATGGATATATTCTCCCATTTCCACTCTGGCACTGGTAAAGGCTGAAGCATCCCTTTCGGTAACTGCCGCTCTGCTTTAACCTGCTGACAAGTCAAACACATCACAGTAAAATCAGCAATATCTCTTTTCAATCCATCCCACCAGTAATACTCCCGCAGATCTCTATACATCTTAGTACTGCCCGGATGAACTGAAAACAGAGAACTATGAGCTTCACATAACAACTCTCTCTTCAACTGTGAAATACAAGGCACACACAATCTCTTCCCAAATCTCAAAACGCAATCATTATCAATGTTAAATTCAGGCAACTTACCTTTCTGAACCAGCTCTACCTTTTTCTGCAACTCCCTGTCTTGCTTCTGTGCTTGCTTGATTCTATCTGATAGAGATGATCTCACTGATACCTGAAACAAAACAGAAGGACTTCCTGCACCAACAACTTCTATGCCAAAATTCATCAAATCGTTAACCAAAGGATCACGTTCCAAACGCAACATTGTTAATGAAGCATTACTTTTTCGACTCAAAGCATCAGCCACTTTATTTGCTTTTCCCGGATGGTAATGAATTGTACAATCATAATCTTTGATTAATTCCAGCCATCTCATTTGTCTCATGTTTAACTCTTTCTGAGTGAATATATACTTTAAACTTTTGTGATCGGTATATATTTCACACTTTACTCCATACAAATGATGCCTCCAAATTTTTAAAGCAAAAACAACAGCAGCTAATTCCAAATCATGTGTAGGGTAATTTACCTCATGAGTTTTCAACTGTCGTGAAGCATAAGCAATTACCTGATCATTCTGCATTAGGACGCAACCAAGTCCTTTCAATGAAGCATCACTGTATATAACAAACTCACCATTCCTGGAAGGTAGTGCCAAAACTGGAGCATTCACCAATCTTCTTTTCAATTCCTGAAAACAATCATCACATTATTTTGTCCAGATAAACTTAACACCCTTCCGAGTTAGCTTAGTCATTGGACTAGATAACCGTGAAAAATTTCTAACAAACCTTCGGTAATAGCCTGCCAAACCAAGGAAGCTACGAATCTCGGTTACATTTGTGGGTCTTGGCCATTCTTCCACAACTTTTGTTTTTGCAGGATTAACAGTTATTCCGTCTTTAGAAACAATGTGACCAAGGAAAGAAATTTGTTGCAACCAAAACTCACACTTGCTGAATTTCCCATACAGTTTCTTTTCTTTTAAGGTTTGCAAGATAACCCTTAAATGTCTTTCATGCTCCTCTTTACTTTTAGAAAACACCAAAATATCATCAATGAAAACCACCACAAACTTATCCAAGAACTCATGGAAAATTCTATTCATTAAGTCCATGAATACAGCAGGTGCATTGGTTAGCCCAAAAGGCATTACTACAAATTCATAATGGTCATATCTCGTACGGAACGCGGTCTTCGGAATATCTGCCTCCTTTACCTTCAGCTGATGGTACCCCGATCTCAAGTCAATCTTTAAAAAAAACTGATCTCCCTGGAGCTGATCAAACAAATCATCGATATGAGGCAAAGGATATTTGTTCTTAACAGTGATATTATTCAAGGCTCTATAATCAATGCAAAGTCTCATAGAACCATCTTTCTTTTTAACAAATAAAACAGGAGCACCCCATGGTGATTTGCTAGGTCTAATGAATCCTTTCTCTAATAAATCTCGCAATTTCTCCTTCAACTCTAAAAGTTCAATTTGTGCCATTCGATAAGGGGGTTTTGAAATTGGCTTAGCATCAGGAACTAAGTCAACAGTAAACTCAACTTCCCGATCTGGTATTATTCCAGGCAACTCATCAGGAAAAACATCAGGATACTCATTAACCACTGGCACATCATTAATCTGAACAGTTCCTTTATTTTCAACGACGTGTGCAAGGTAACATTCATTTCCATCTTTTACAAGTTTCTCGGCCTCTTGATATGTTATCAAAAGTAAGGGTTCATTCTTGTAAACAAACTGAATGTCTTTCTGAAAAGAAACTTCTTTAGCTCTACAGTCAATCTTAGCATGGTAAATTGAGAGCCAATCCATACCCAGGATAACATCAAACTCTACAAGAGGTAGAACAATAAGGTTTGCAAGTAGGTTCTTTCCACAGATAAGGATAGGAAGATTCTTATAAATTCTTTTTGCCTCGACACTTCCCCCAGGTGTTTTTACCAAAAGTTCAGGAGTCATTTCTTGAGATGGTATTCCCATTTTACTAGAAAAGGTTTCAGAGATGAAAGAATGTGTAGACCCCGAATCAAACAACACACTGGCATAATCTGAAAAAACAAACAAAGTACCTGATACAACTTCATTTGATGGCCCGACATCTGCTGAAGTAGTTGCAAAGGATTTCACCACCCCTTTCTGCTTGTAGTCTAACTGCTTCCCATCACTCAAGCTCCTTGTCGGACACTCGTTTGCATAGTGACCCATCTCATTGCACTTATAACTTTTCACTAACTGTAAATCAAATTTGTTCTTACCTTCACCTTGATCCTTTTCAGTGCAATCACGAGCCTTATGTCCCATCTTACCACATCGGTAGCACTTCCCAGAATTCAGAAGACATTCCCCAGCATGCCTTTTGCCACATTTATCACAAACTGGAAACTTAGTTCTCTTACCATCAGACTTTTTTGAAGAATTCTTACCTTTCTCCTGCCACCTCGGTCTCTTCTTCTGCTGGTTGTTATAGAAAACTTGGTCATCGGCAAACTCCATTTCCACCTTCTCAGCACATCTAACAAGCTTTTCATAACTTTTAAACTCACGAGAAGCTAATGCCCTTCGATACTTTGGCTTTAATCCTGAGTAGAAACGATTGATTTTACTATCAAGGTCCCGGATAAAATTTGGAGCATACCTTGCCAATCGAGTGAACCTTTCTTCATAGGCAGCCACTGAGTCTTCCTCTTGCCTCAATTCCAAGAATTGCTTTTCCATCCTAAGTCGAACAGCCTTAGGAAAATATTTCTCAAGAAACATACCTTTGAATTCATCCCAGTCAAGAGCATCAATCTCATCGGCATCCCTGATATTTTTAACCATAGACCACCACTGATCTGCTTCACCCTCCAAACGGTAAATAGCAAGACTAACCTTTTGATTGTATGAACACCCCATGACATCAAAAATCTTCTCCAGTGCTTTAATCCACCCTTCAGCTAGTACAGGGTCAGATGATCCTCTGAATGATGGTGGATGTTGCCTCATGAAATGTTCCACCACTGACATGTTCCTCTGCGGTTGGTCTGGCTGATCTCGTGTATGGATACCACCGCCATTTATCGCTTGAGTCAACTACGCCATTACTGCAACAAACTGTTCAGTTCAAATTCCGACCATCTCAGGATGCTGATTCGGAAGGTTATTTCCTTCTGTATGCCTTCCTAGCACTGCTTCCCTGTTTCCTCTGTGGAAAACCATTCTGAACAAACATGTCTTAGATGAAGCAACATGGTAATCTTTAAATGCTATATCATTTCGAAAAAAACAAAATATTTTTGGATAATAATTTAATAGAATTCTAACTCCTAAATTTATCTAAACCGACCTTTGATACCAACTATAAGGCCCCATCCTTAAACCTTACTTAATCTTGAGTTATTACAAGATTACACATTGAGGATCTTTTCGGGTTTAGAGTTTTAGAGAATTAGATCATAAAACTTGCATTACATTCCACATATAAACAAAGTGGTTACATAAAGATAGTATTCTTCATTCCCATCAATGGAAACACATTTAAAATAAAACATGGATTATTTCTTGACACATCCTTGACTCTATCATCTTATCATGTACCTTTCCCTTGACCTGTGAAAAACATTTCAAAAACTTGGGATGAGCATAAAAACTCAGTATGGGTTATAAAAAAAACATGGAAAGGAAACATGAGTTCATATATACATAAGAAAGAAATCATACTTTACCCATAAAACATAGGCACTTTAACATACCTCATAAAATCATGAATAAATCATAGAAAACATAAGACATAAAGGTAACTTGAGGCATTCATAACATTCTTACGTAGGGAGTAACCCTCTTGGTTACGTTTGGAATACCCATCACAGTATATTCCCTAAAATCTCTTCGGAGAAACCTTAACGTTTCACTCCTTCGCGTTACCCAATGCATTGGAGAGCTATAACGGGCTCACCCGCCCTTAGTTTATCACGGAACCACCCGTATTCATAATAATGCCCAAGAACCATAACATAATCATATCACATAAAACATGTATAAAGGAAACATAAAATTTACACATTTCAATCACGGGATATCAATACAACACATTGATATAAAAACATTATGAAAACCATTTTCAATACTAAAATAAAAGAAAAGTAAAACATGGTATTTATTTTTCTTTTAAAAAGAAGGTATGGCTTGTAGAGGAAGCCGAAACTCAAATAACTGTCACGACGGCGGAGAAGTCGTTGTCGCCGCATACATAAGACAAAAACATTCCCTTTTGTCGTTTAGTAAACGCTTCGTATAAAAAAGATTCCTTTTGAATAAACATAAAAGTCAAAGGGGTTTATACACCGTATAAAAGAAAGTTGTGTATAAAATAAAATATGCCTCAACGAAAGGAGATTGAGACGAAGTCCCATACCTCGTATCCGACTTGACCCGACCGTTCTTTAATCTCCTGAATAATAAACTTGAGTTAATCTCTACTTTCTTATGAATCTTTTTCAAGTTCATTATTCCTTTTATACCATGTTATGAACATCATGTAATCAGTTAAGTTAATAATGTTCATTTTGTCGGTATTTGGTTCTTAAGTCAAAAATAGACTTCTTACACATACATGTTGTTAATTTGGTCAAAGGTTCATTATATCCAGAATGGTATTCATGATGTAGATATCATATATGTCATATATATCCAGTACATACATGCATTTATAATATTACATCACATTTAGAGGTAAGAAATGAAATGCACCGTTCATGGAGATGGTAAGCCGTACGTACGCATGAACGCTACTTCCATTTCTATTTCATATTTTCTGGATTATAATCATAATGATATAGGAGTATATTATAATTCCAGTATAATAACATATATAATATCATTAACTTTATCCTTTACACATCCCACATATGGTATTAACGAATCAAATCACTTTTAGGGGGCGGTAGTCCGCACTTCCTAAAATGAAGATATCGTGTTTACCCATAATGGAAACCATAAAGGTATGCCCAAAATGAAAAAAACAGAACCTTAAGGAAAACATAAACATATTATATATCATATATAAAAATAGTGACATCATAATGGCCACCTTTGAAGGTGTTAAATGAGTATTGAACAATCATCGTTTCGGGAGGCAGAATTTCGCCATCCACAGAAACCGTATGTTCTTTAACCATTTGATGTAGTTGTGTGAGTGTGTAGCTCAAATATATCTTATAACAACATCCTAGTATATTGAAGATACTGGTGTTGTTACAAAAGAAGTAAATAAAAAGAGTTTAGGGGGTTGGAGAAGCAAAATAAAACAAATGAACATGAGAGAATGAATTACCTTAAAAAGTGTAACTCCTTTTGATTTGAGCCTAAAGGCTTCCTTTGAAAGGTTCTGCCCAAAGAGAATCCTCTAGGACTAGGAGAGGGATGTGTAGAGAGTAAATGGGCAGGGGTTGGCCGAGCCAAAGGCTTGAGGAGTGTGTGAAATGAGGTAGAGGGGGCCTTTTATAAGAGGAGAGGAGGGGCACTTTTGGAAAGTAAAGAAATATTACTTTATTTGATAATGTGTTTCGGTTTCAAAAGGTCCCACATTGATATAATTCGTGGATAAGGTGACAAGGGTTCGAAATCCACTCATCCAATTGGTTTTGGACATGTGTAGTTCATAGATTTTACATTATCTTTCTATTTTATTTAAATCGTCAAATAATGATGTCATCGCTGCATCATTATTATGTAATAAATAATTTAATTTATTTAATGTTTAAAAGTTATAAAAAATATACTATGATATAGGAAATATTTTTATCTTTCCAATGACTATTTATAATCAAAATTTGGACTTGTATAACCCCACTTAAAAATTGTTTTCGTAAAACATATTATGTTTGTGTCATTTTCACTTTAACATTAAATAAAAAGTAATTTATGTCATTTCCCAACAAAAGTGGATCCATTGGGTCCCCAAGTTGACCCATGGCATGTCATGGTCGGCCATGACACAACCAATGAGGTTGGGACATGTGTCTAGGTCATTTCATTTTATTAAAGCATTATTTATACCTTAAACTACACTAATTACCACTAATCGCGATTAAGAACTTAATAAGTTACTATTCACCAAAAAATTATTATAATCTCATTGAACCACATTTTACTTCTTAATGACAACCATGTATGTCGGATTTTCAAAATTCAATACACATTAGTGGTAAACTTTCATTTAACTGAAAAATCAGTTTGCTTGATTACCACTTAGTGGTTTCACTATTCATCAAAAATTGAAGTTTTTCAGAAAATTACCAAAAATTCACCCTAAGCTATATTTGATATTCCGAATTCAAAAATGAAGTCTTTTTTACAAAATTCAAAACATAGAGGTCACATTAATTAATTTAATAATTAATTCCCTCTGTCAGAGCAAATAGCGTGTTTTTATGAAACAATAAGTATCAAAAGATTGACACCAGTTTAAGTCCAATTTCAAAGTGAAATTGATTTCAATGACCACCATTTGATTAAATGGTAAAAATATATTCTAATTTCACTTCAAAACCAATTCAAAAGATAATATAATCATATAAATAAATTAGATTAAAAAGCAGTTTTGATGTAAAATGCAGTATTTTTCACTATTCATTAAAAAATGAACATTGTCAGAAAAATACCAAAAATTCACACAAGGTAAGTTTTGATGTCCCAATCATAAAGGATAAGTTTATTTTGACAAACATAGTTTATAAAATTGTCAAAATATAGATTCAAAAATGGTTTTCATCAAAAGGCAGTAAAACAATCTTTTAAGAATATTAGTGTATTCCATGCATAAGATTGTATTTATTTTCATTTTAAGCCTCTATAACACTATCTTAATCATTAATAAACATAGATAAAAATATCTATTATTCATTACTTACTTGGGATGTTACATTACCCACCTATGGTAAGTGCTTAAACATGATTAATCAATGTTAAATGATAAATTGTTATATAAATGATATTGATATCACTTGTCCTAGTTTATATTAAATACATTGCATGTGGCTCTTCATCCTTATCCTAGACTTGTCACATAATTAAATGTATAAGAGAGATCATAGTAATTAAATATTAAATTGCTTAAATAGTTTCATTCCCCATCAACATTGTCGCACTAATGAAAGGAAATGGATTAAACATTGATTATATAAATGATATGGACATTACATGGATTAATTAAACAAAAAAATTAATGGTAAGGTGCCTAATTGTATATGGACCTTGAAATCACAATTAGAGTGGTTAGTCTCAAGTTACCTTTTGAATTCATAATGTGATTCCTTAAGAACATGTTGAAACCATTCCCATCCAAGTAAGCCAATTGAATTGGTTGAGACCCCCCTTGAAACTAAATCCTAGTCTATCAGTGCATTCCAAGTATGACATCATATGATCCCTCCTTTACTATTAAAGGATGTATTGGTTATACTCCTTAGATCTAGCATGGATTCAATAGACATGAAGTTCTATGGTAACATCCTTGAACCTAGCCAATACTTATCCCATTTTACCATAGATGTATTCCCTGAACATGGTTATATAATCAATATTTTGTAATTGCACAAAAGATTCTCCTTGGATGAAACTCATACCCCTTATCCAGGGTATAGTTCTTACTAATTTCCTGACCCATAAGGTCTTGGATTCCCTTCTTATTAACATGGATCCCTTTTATTATAAATATAAATACATCTTTCCTTGTTTCATTTTGGAACCACAACTATTTCTATATCAAGGTGATTTCAGTGTTAGATATGCCTCACATGACATTATTATATAAATTGGAAGATAATTAATTAATAAACTACTTACATTTTCATAAACTATCAAAGGGGTGAGGTATATACTTGAATATATATATATTACTTCACTAATTTGCTTTTATATATTCATTATTGCACAATATTTCAACTTATATTACACAGAAAATATTTAATAAGAACCATTGGTGGTGGCATACTTGGATTTATTTCAAACCATATCTATGCTGCCATTAGGTGAAAAATATGTTATGTAGTAGAAATTATTATTATTTATATTGAGAATTTAATATCAACCTTGGCCTAAAGATATGAGTGAAAGGAGCATTGTTACATGCACAATCATAGGAACTTATAATTTTCATGTACTACATATTTACATTCCATATAGGTGAATTTCACTTTTTTTATTGCTTGATATGCCTAGGATTGTTGAGAGAGCCTTGTTTTTATTGATATACATGTGTTGATCTTTGCTATGATTGAGTGATTGATGGTTACAATTCATGATGTGTTATGGGATGTCATGGGTTGGAATTGGTAATTTACCAAGTCGAGTAATTTGAATAAAGTCAAATGGCTTTCCATTTCAATGATAAGGTGTATGGGCCCTGACTCATTGGGAATGATGATCAATTTAAAATGAACTTTGGTATATGTTATATGAAAATAAAAATAGTAAAATTGACAAATGGATTCTAAAATGTAATTGTTGCACATTCTTATCTTCCCTTGTCATATTTATGAAAGGTAAAGGAGTGAACCTAGAAATTAAATATGGAATGAAAGAAATGGTTACCAGTATAGGATGAGGAAAGGTTCTATTGAACCTTCATCTACTAGACCCCCTGTAACTAATACATGATTCACTAATAATACATAGATGTCTAAGTGGGTAGTTGGGATTGTATGACATGGGTAGTGAGACTTTTATACATTCATATTCTTCTAGTCTTGTCATATATGTTCATAAATCTTATTCTGATGTGTGAGCTAGAATTTCTTGAAAAATACCTCCATGATGTCCTCATGTTGTGCACTAGGATTGTGGTAATGACCATGATCCAAACATGGTGGGCCTGGAGCTTCCAGTATTACCTCTAGGAGTTCCACTTGAGGACTTTCCTATTGTATCTAACCTAGGAAATGAGATTATCCTTGTAAGAGTTTTCTATATCTGATGTTTTCCTCGCATGGTGCTACCCATCCTGCACATATGATGACTGATCTGACTTGTGAGTTCCACCTGCAACATCCTCCAAACCACTTAGGGGATTGCTGTATATGGAATTCTGAGCCTTGGCTAGAGGCCACATTTTCTATCTTTTAGAATTTTGATATTCCAAAAAAGTGTAGGGTAAATCTCTCTGAGTACATGATATGTGATTCAACTAAGCGATGTTGGGATGCAGTTACCTAGGATGATCACCATTAGGGCATGGTGTGGGATGATTTCCAAACTACTTTCTATAATTAGTTCATTCCTCAACTGATGAGAGATGAAAAACAAAAGTGTTTATGAATCTCAACTAGTGTTCTATGTCATTCATGAATTATACAATGTGTTTCATAGAGTTATCATTTTTTTCTTATTCTATATGGTGAAGAGATATCTCTTGCTAGATGCTTCGAGTCTGGTCTCTTGTATTCCATTTATACTCTAGTGAGTGCCTTTTTCCTACGTACCATTTATGACATATTCAATCAGGATCATATCATTGAGTGCAACACGAGGTATGGTGAATGTACTAGGATTATAGTATTAGTGAGATGCTGGATCTGTAGTTCTTCTGGTAGTAGAATGATATCCCTAAAGGTTTATCATTAGGGCATTGGCAGCCAAAGTACCCATACTGGTAGGACTATGGTGTGTCACTAATGTGGAGGATAGGGGAACCTAAAGCCTCATGTTATAGTGACCCTCTAGAGTGATGTGATTTTGGTTATATGTGAAATTTGTAGATATTATGTCATAGAATTCCATCATCTTCTAGTGGAAGAGGTTCCACAGCAGCTCCACCTTCAGGGGTAGGTTCTTTTATTCTCAATCTGGCGACGAGTGGAAGTAGCACTAGTGAGAATAGATGAGGAGAAGTTCATGTATTTTATACTCAGAATCATGATCACCAGTATCCCCAACAAAGAAGTTTTTATCATGGTAGTTCAGTTATTTCCTTGGGTCGTGGATCAGGTTTGTTTCATGCATTACAATCGATACCCATGTATTAGGAAACATGTCCATATATATTAAAAGGTACTATTCAAGTAGCCTCTACTATTGTATCTGATTTATTTGATAAAGGTTCATCACACTCTATCATCTCCTTGTCTATCATGGAATAACGTAGGATAGAAATACTGTATTATAGTGGTGTAATGACCATGGATTCCACACAAGGAGTACAGTTAGGGGGCATACACCAATGCAGGGAAATTAACCTTGGGTTAGGTAGTTATACTTTCTTATAGGACCTATGTCCTGGATATTTTAGGATTTGAAGTCATTATTGATATGTATTGGTTGGTTCTGCATCACACCATTGTTGACTTATATTTCCACAAGGTATCATTTACATCACAATAGGGAAGAAAAAATATATAATAGGGTGTTTGGGATGTTCAGGATAGTAGAGTAATAATAGAGCATCATGGGCTAGGTGGAGTGACAGACCTTATTTCCAATCTCTTAAAGGAGGACATGTGTTTAAATCAGAAAAATTTTCTCTAGTAGTAGATTGTTTGAAATACATCTTTCCCAATGATTTTTCTAGCTTACCTACTGAGAGAGAGGTAGATTTTGTGATTGAGATTGTTCAAGGAGTAGAACTTCTTTCCCTTACCCTACACATGATGGAACCTATTGATCTCCTAGAGATAAAGTGTTAGTGAGAGGATTTAGAGGCCAATGGTTTTTTATAGACTGCTACATCCTCTTGGTGTTAGCCCGTGATTTTCTCCAAGATGGTAGATAGGACCCTTCACCTTTATGTGGATTACAGATGGTTGAAATAGCTTTTGGGGAAGAACTAGTATCCTATACCTTCTATAGATGATCTCTTTCACCACATCTAATGAGCTTGGGTGTCTTCTAAGATCGACTTGTTATCGATCTATCATCATTTGTGAGTCAGTATATAAAATATATTTCATGACACTTTCTGTAGATGGTATGTTCTATATGAGTAACTTTTTATATCATTATTTATTATGAACATGACATCCACTTTCATGGATCTTATAAATAGAGTGTTCCATTGCTATCTAGATTCATTTTTCATAGTATTTTTGGATGATGTGTTGGGGTATTCTCAAAATTATAGCAACCATGCTATGCACATTGAGATCATTCTTATTACACTAAGAGTGAATTGGCTTTATCCCAAGCTTGATAAGTTCATCATATAGATAAAAATGTTCAATTCCTGGGCCATATAATCTTGGAATTAGAAGACTCTATTGACCTAGATATAGTGATTGATATAGTTTGATGGGAATATCCCAAGATCATGTTTAATATATAGAGCATCTTGAGTCTAGTTGGATATTAAAAGTGTTTCATACATGAATTATCATGCCTTTATGCACCTCTTACATTTCTTACAATGATGATTTTAATGTACATGTGGTAAGAAGAGTGTAATAAATCATTTCATGAGTTGAAAAGAAGGCTTGTCTCGACCCCAATTCCGATTCTTTTAGAGTCTAGAAAAGATTATAATGTGTTATGTGATTCATCAGGGATTTTCATGGGAGAAATAATTATGAATTAGGACATGGTAATTTTTTAAAGATCTTAGTAGTTGAGGTATCACGAGATAAATTACCCGATGCATGTCCAAATGCTAGCACCAATTTTTCATGATTTATATTTATGGAGACCATATCTATTGGGTTAGTGCTTTATAGTGTATATATTCCACAAGATCCCAAAATATATCATTACATAACATGATTTGAATCTCATACAGTAGATAAGGGTTGAGAATATTAATTCCTTAGAATTTAATCTAGTCTATATACGGATTGATAGAAATGTAGTATCTAAAGCACTAAGTCAAAAAACTCATGTACAAGATGTATGGTAATCCAGTGATGAATGAAAATTGATATCCCTATTGTATTATAAAAATATTTAGTTTCTTTATATTCACATGTAGTCATATCTCTCAGTATTTAAAATTACATATTCCCAATTTGATATGTAGAAGAGTAGGAAATTTTCAGATCCTAAAGGATTGGTTCTCTATGATATTATTTCGGGAGATGAGCCACCACTAGATTAGTCTATTGATAGAGATGACATCCTATATATACATGATGTTTTCTAGGTTTCTACAGATATGTGGGTGGAGTTGATGTGATGGTCCCACACTTCTTTGTGGAATGTTCAGACTGGAATCTCCTAACTGTATCAAGACATGCAGTGCCAGTATTGGTTGCCTAGGATAAAACATCATATGGTAGGATTTATCACTAGGTTTTCTACCTATCATTAGTTGATGTTTGAGAAAAATAGACCTATAGGTATGTTACAATCACTTACAATCTGGGAATGTAAATTGGAATATATTTCCATAGACATTGTAGTAAGATTTCCTCGGTTTCTTAGAGGTAGAGACGTTGTATGGGTAGTCATTGACCAACTGAAAAAAGTGGCCCACTTACTTATAATGTGAAAATCTTTATCAGTTGATGATATGGGAATATTTTATATCTTTGAAACTAGAAAACGCCATGGGGTACCTTGTACTGTTTTTTTAGATATGGATTATCAACTCATGTCAATGTTATTCTAAGGATTGCATAAGGATATTGGTACATTGGTTCTTCTAACCATTTATTTTCACCCTCATACTGATGGATAGTGAGAAAAAAAATACAGGTGTTGGAGGACATGATCCGAGAATGCTTCATTATTTTAGATAGTTATTGGGGGGATCATTTTCCTCTCAATGAGTTCTCAGATAATTATAGATTTCAAGTGATGATTCAGATGGATCGTTTTGAGGCCTTAAATGGTAGGTTGTACTGTTCACCCCTCTGCTGCATAGAGGTAAGAGATGAAACCATACTAAGTCCCATAATGTGCAGGAGAGTTTGGAGTAGGTTCAGCAGACCATGAAGCATATGGATATTTCTCAGTGTATACAAACATATTATGTCCATCGCCGTCGATGGCATCTAGAGTTCGAGGAAAAGGATCAATTATTCCAATAGGTATCACCTAGGTTATTGTATAGATGGATATAGAGGTGAGGGAAGCTATCACCAGGATATGTTGGGTTTTTTTGACATCTTAGAGAGAGATGGGATGGTATCCTATCAGTTGTTACTACCTCATAGGTGCCACGATATGCATGAAATCTTCCATGTTTCACTTCTCCACTAGTATCATTTCTACTCATCTCATACATTTGATCCCGAGGAATTTGAGATAGATGCCTATTCTTCCATTGAGGAGTATCCTATAGACATCATTGACCAAAGTACAAACGATCTCTGAGGACAATATTTACCACTAATAATGGTGTCATGAAAGCATGATTGTGAACAGGATGAGACATGGGAGTGGGAGGAGGACTTATGTTCTCAGTGTCCAAAGTTTCCCATAGATAGTGTTTCACATCCCTTGGAAGGTAAACTTGGGGACGAGTTCCATTAATGGGGAAGACTGTAAGATCCTAGTTTTTCAATAAGGAATGGATCCACTTAATTTTGGTATAATTACTTATTTTGGACTTAATGTGGATTAATTTTGAGATAGTGAAGGTTTCATGTGTTCCTGAAGCTTGTTCAGATCTGGGAAACCTAGTGGGTGTATATTTTTTCCTATTACCCAATTAGGGTAAACCGTGCATGGTAGGAATCTTGGTTAGTTTTAATCATTCAAGTGTGGATAGTGGGGTGATATGGGGTGCATGGTTTTCCCAAACTGGGCAATTTATGCCACACCATAATAAAAGAGTGTATTCAATTTTGATAGTGGTGTTCCACATGGTTTCTGCATGGTTAATCAAACCATGCACACTAATTATGTTGTATGCCCCATCCTATAACTTATTTCACGTGGTTTAAACATGGTTTTTCTGATCATGTGGCCAAACCATGTAAAGGGGATTTTTTGGTAAATTTTTGATTTTTAACTTAATGATATAATTAAATAAAATACCTTTATTATTATTTCATTCGAGAAAACAATAACCATACTCCTCTATATTTTGGAGCCAAAAATATTGATAAGATAGGATTTGATCTGGAGTATCTATCTAGAGTCTTGTCAAAGCACTATCTATCTTGTTAGATCTACATCGGTACATTCTCAATTCATTTTTATTATTTCTTCATTCTTTTTCTTATCGATGAAAATATTTAGATGTAGGCTCATATGAACTATTATTAGGGAATCAGTCCATTCCTTAGGTATATTCCAATCTAATCCAAATTAGAGACTAATACTGGACGAGGAGAGTCTTATGAATATGAGGTAGGTGGTCTATAAATAATTCCTCAAAATTTTTCATTTTATAAACTGCACCGTGGGCATGCCGATTTCATCAGGTTCTCTAAGTATAATTTATATTCTTTGATTATAGTCATTTGACCCATATTTTAAGACTTACGACATATATGTTATTCAACATTTGTGGTTATGTCCACACCACCATCCACCCCATATAGGGTGTTTCCATATTTTATTCCTTTTTAGGTTGTCATGTGCGTTTGCACCGCCGTTCGAGTGTACTTTGACTTGAACCTTCAAAAGGTAGACCCATCCTTAATTAAAAGACATTTTAATTTTTAATTGATCATTTAATGTAACATGTATTCTTATTACATGTCCTACCTAAGGTATGTGCTTAAAAGTGATTTGTCAATGTTAAATGGAAAATTAGAAAGAATGTGGTATTGATATCACTTGGAATAGTTTATATTACATTAATTTCATGTGGTTTCTCATCATTATACCGACCATTTCATGTTATGAAAGTTAATGGAAAGAACTATGTAATTAAATATAAAATGGATAAATGGTTTTATGCCCCGTTGGCCTTGTCACAATAAGGAAAGGCAATGGATTGAACCTTGATTATATAAATGGTATAACCAATAGATTGCTTAATTAATAAAATTACTTAATTACAAGGTGTCTAGTTTTATATGGACCTTGAAATCACTATAAGAGTGGTCTGACACAATTTTTATTTTAGATTCATGAGGGGATTCCTTGATTAGTCGTGGACTCTATTCAGATTCAAGGATGTTAGTTTCCTTGGTTGAGACCCTCCTTGGAACTCGATCCTCTTCTATTAGTGTATGATTGATATGACACGATATGATACCTCCTTTACTATTACATGATTCCTTTGATAAACTCATTTTATCTAGTATGGCTTGTACGGACACAAGGTTCCTTAGTTACAACCTTGGACCTAGCCATATCTTGTCCCATTTGAACATGGATGTATTCCATAAACTCGATTAGATCATCACTATTATATAATGTTGGGAATGATGCTCCTTGGATTACACTATTTCGCAAAATCTAGGCTATAGTTACTACTGAGTTGGAAACCCTTGATGTATTGGATGATTCAGTTATTAACATGGATCCCTTTTATTATTAATAAAAATATAGGTTGCATCATTACATATTAAAACCTCTACAATTACTATCATGTTGTGATTTTAGTGATGGATATGCCTCATGAGACATAAATATATAATACAGAACATAATAATTTAACGAAATGGTGACAAGTTCATACACCAACCAATGGATGAAGTAGATTCTTGGGTATTTACATTACTTTACTATTTTACTTCTGTATATGCATGCTTTCAAACTATTTCACTATATATTACATGGATATGATGTTATAGACACCATTGGGAGTGGAATATTGTTATTTATCTCAAACCCTATCGAGGAGGACAGTGGAACCTGAGTATAATATATGTGTGAAGGTTTTCATTAAGGGAAGTGTATGGTTTCACACACTTGATTTCTTGATTGATTACAAGGGAGCCAGTAACATATGATCAAGATGTAGCTCACGATTCTTGGGATAATTTTTGGATTTCATTTTGAAACTTTTTTATACCATGTTTTTATGTTGATTTGTATCCATGATTTCATGATTTATAGATACATGACATGTCATCATCAGATTTTGTATGTTTATATCAGCTGCTTCAATTTTTATTAATTAAGTCTCCTTCTACTATGCATTTTTTATTTATTTATTTATTTCTCTACTTATCTCCTTTTATATAATATTCATCCACTATGCTAAACTCTGGTAATGGGGGAATAGTCTCCCAATGGAGACACCCTAGGCCCTCACTTCCAGTCATCAGCCTCTAGCGTTTAGATAGATTCTATTAAGTCCATGTGGCTTACCAGGCTTAGGTCACCTATAAGTGGCATCCTTGTATGGTAAATCATAACAAAGAAACGTTAATATCCTTTAATTAATGAATCACTACAGAATTTAAAGACTTCTATCCAGTAGGGTCGTGTAATCACATTTTTTTAACCAACATTCACTTCAGTTATTTGAACCTCGCTTCACATTTACAAATCCATAAGAACATGACCCCATTCTAATAAAACATGGTGAGATGAATATATAGTCATGAAAAATATCTCCCAAATTTTTTTTAGTATTTAAATATGATAAGGAAAATCTAGATCTCGGTTATTGTGGAAGGCCTAGGCTATTTATCAACAACAATATACATTGAAGTGTCTACATTTATATCCTGATTGGGGAATATATGTCACCAGATTGATACTTTTTTAAGAAAAAATCCACACTTGGTAAATTCATAATACAATCCATCCTTCCTTTGGTTATTTCGAAGAGTTCTAAAATGTTATTTATGTTCTTACATACTCATTTATTATATATGAATATAATATTTAAATACTACCACAATCTGATCAATGTATTCTCTAAAGACTATGTTCATTAAATACATGATGATAACTGGATCATTGGTATTTTTAAATGGAGAAACTATAAATTCATAATGCACATACATTATATAGAATTATTTCTTGGGAATATCTTCTTTATTTATCCTTAGTTTATGTTATTATGATTGAAGATCAATCCTGAAAAAATATATATCTCTTTATAATTGATCAAACAATTCATCGATATTTTACAAAGGGTAATGTTTCTTAATATTAATCATGTTAAATTTATGATAATCATTTAAAAGATGAATCGACCCATCATTCTTCTTTAGAAAATTAACATCTGCAACCCATGGGTCAATTTATCTTTTACATGACTCTAGGAATGTCCACTTAGGCAATAGTAATTTCATAATCTTAGCATTCTTCCCTTTTGGTAAGTTATCTTGAAATTTGATGCATTAGTTGGAATAGTTCCCATTCTCCTTAAATTTAAAGCACTTCATATTGAAGGATTATACCTTACACTTGATTTCATGAGAATGACAAGATTTTGTTACTATATTTAAATAGATATTCATTCATTTTAAGTAGGTACTAATGTGTTTCCTTCCACAGATATCACAAGTTCGAAAAATATACTTTCTCTTATTCCCCCTATACATTTTTTATCAAAATTAATCATATTCTATTTCCATACTTTGAATCCATAATACATTGAATATTATTTCCCTATCTTGATATGATATGATACTATATCCTTATATGATGAGAATATTTGTGATACTAGTACCCTTTAATTTTTTTTCAATCACATTAATTAATTGATCACACTTTATATTTTGATTATGATCATAGTATGAAATATTCCTTCCAAACCTTGTAATGTTAGATTAATACATAGTACCATTTTCTTTTTCCTTATGTGTTATATTGAAAAAATTTCCTCTCCCTATTAACTCATTTTCTAGATGGAATATAATTATCAAATAAAATATCCTTGAAATGCTATTATTCAATACTCACTATTTCCTCCTCAGCCTTAGTATTTTAAATAAATTATCACAACTGATCTTCATCCCCAGAGAGATGATAAAATAAAATTATAGCCTTCTCCCTTTTATTACTTTCCTATTAGAGAAATATATTCTCTAAGGATATTGTACATTAATTAGTTACAAATGGATTTGTAGTCCAATTGAAGGATAGTGTTTTCTGACACATGATGTAGTCTAGAATTGTGAAACCACATTGTAGATCAACATGATAATCTATATGTGAAAGGTTATTGGGGATATCCCGAGACAACTAACCTAGAATAGTTATAATTGTTTATCTCCAGCTGCAACACCAACTCCAAAAACATTATCTTTCATAAGAGGGAAACCGTTACATGTATTTTATGAATTAATATAGTTTTCATCATTTCCACTAGGATCCATTTATAAACAATGCAATACACTATATTAGATCACACTTGTATGAATCATAATGTGAAATTTCTATACCAATGAAACTATTTACACAAATTAAAAAATTTGTGTACAACGAATCTTAGAATCATAAAATATGATTCTTTATGAATATTCATATAACCCCCTAACCCTATATACCCAGATTTAGTGCATTATTACATAACATTGGAAAGATCACAAGGAATCAAATCCCAAATGACCAATCAATTTAGTAGCCTTGTATGTACTATATACATACATATGTTTCACACTACATTATGAATTGAAAAACAACAAAATTGTGTCTCCTTTGAACACACTCCTATCCCTTAGCTTATCCCTGATTGTTAGTCATAATATACTTCTTTGTATACTGTGAAAAATAAAATTTATAAATGGGTGAGATCAGATGCTTAGTAAGGATAACAATATAACGGAAACATTCATAAAAAGTATAATAATTTAAGGCAACATATAAGAAGAAAACACATGCCTTTTAAACATAAAAATCAGTATAACATGGAAAATATAACTCAAATAATTCCATTTACTTGTTAACATGGATATTATACTAATCGTATAATCACATGTAATATCAATACTTAATTTTATAATGATGGAATGCATAGTTCCAGACATCATAACCACATATTCAAGGCCTCGTGTGAAGACTACAAATAAAAATTCTCTCAAGGCCTTGTACCAACACACTGATTTGTCTCATGAGACCAAATGATGCATCGAGGGGATATAGCGGGCCCTGACCATCACTTAAAAAGTCCAATTCATTCCTCATATGAAAAGGTTGAAACATAATATAAACATTCATCTTAAAACTATCATAAGAAATGTCAATTCTTTAACCATAAAACTTGAATTGTATAAAAATAGCACATCCATAGTCAAACATATCAAAAAACCTTCAATACAATATGGAATATTGTATCATAATAAATCAACTTTAAAAAAAATGTAAAATCCCACAAAGGATGTTGACATAGATGAAATTAATCCAAAAACTATTTGAGTGAAATATCTTATTATATCTTGAAATCATTTAAAATTAAAGAAAATAGTTATATTCATAATATACTTATAATATTTTAAGAGAAGATTCGAAGGAGTTATAATTTCGGAAAATATCAGCACCCACCATATAAGTTAAAAAAACATTCATTCCTTAATTTGTCTGAATGCTCATTAAGTACCTTGTTTCAAAAATGACAAAAAGATTCTATTAAAACATTTTATAAAAAGTAAAAAAACGGTATAAATGACTTTAACCCATATTCTAGGAAATAGTAAAAATGTTTTGAAATATATTTTTATGAAACACAGATATGGATGGTAAAGAAGTCCCAATAGATACTTTCATAAAAAAAAACTTGGATAATAATGAGATTGTAAAATTAACCATTACATTGTACTGTTACTTAGTCGAGAGTACATTAAACTCCTCTATAATGGAGAAATCATTTTTATTAAATTTTAAAAGAACCACATAGATAAATATGATATCATATATGATCCTCTAATATTGCATTATTAGTGATATTTTAGTAGTATCATTGTTTTGGGTGTTAACTGATTCATTTTTCTTTTATATGGTTTGTTACGTAAGTCATTTTTGTTATGGATATGAAGTATTTGATTCATATCTATAAAGATATTATATTTTTAAAAATTATTTTTAATTCTCAAATAGAAATTATTCTTGAATGGTTTCGATGGGGAATGGAATCTCATCACGTCGTGGAGACGGAAATCCGTACATACACATGAGAAACAATATCATTATATTAGTGGAGAAATTATATTTAATTGGATAGTATATTATATATAAAAAATCATTGACATGTTATATTTATTATTTACATCAGTTGTACTCATTATTATACCCATCCAAATAATGAAGTGTTGTATAACAAACTACACCACGACTTGGAGACAATAAGTCATACGTACGCACGTATGGTAAATTTTTCATTCATAAGATGGATAGAATAATGAATATGGTTGTACCATATTTATAAAAAAATATCACTATATAGAAGGAACTGGAGTAATTATTTGATTATGGAATCAACAAATAAAGAGGCAGTGGAAGAAGAAAAATAATTTTGAAATAGGTGATGACGTAATTACCTCTTCTTCGGGTTCTTCCTTTTGATTTGAACAAAATGGATCCTTAGGTTGGCTTTATGATAAAATTAAGATCTATAGGTTGAATTTATGGTTGTTGGGAGGATATTTGGGGAGGTTTTGTCTGTGACAAAAGGCTTTGGAAGTGTGAAATTAAGAGAAGGGGAATTACCCTTTTATAAGAGAGGTGAAGGTCACTTTAGGAAAAGATTGAAATATTATTTTATTATAAAATAAATTTCGGTTTCTGATGGCCCCAAATTGATTTATTTAGAAGATAAGGTGGTTAGGGGTTGGAAACCTCTCAACCAATATGTTTTAGACAAGTTTAGGTCACCATATTCTCCTTATCTTTTATATTTAACTCTAAGATAAATAGTTTAACTTTTAACATTTCTTCTTATATTATTATAAAACATGGTTAACAAACATACTATAAAATGAAAATAGAACCTAAATTGGTTCATTAATGATATATCTATAATTATTCATTTCCTTTTTTTGATCCTTATGTTTTTAGTACTATTATATAATTTAAAAAAATAGTATTTGTTTTAAAAACTCATTTATGTCAATTTTGACACTATTTTGTATTTGGTTTTGGTAAAAGTAATAACAACTTGATTACTTATAAAAAATATATTTAATAAACATTAAAATTTAAAATTTACTTAGTAAATTCATGGATAGAATAAAAACATTCGAATTATATTTATTTTATTATTTAAAATATCAGTTATTTGATTCATTCATAAATAAGATACCACGATGTAGGAAATTTTTTTAGATTTCTAATGAATATTTATAGTCTTAAAAATTACATACATAAACCGTTATTAAAATTGGTTTACTAAATATATATTTTTATGTCACATTTTCCTTAACTTTAAATTAATTTTTATAAAGTGTAATTTTCACTTTCAAGTGGATCCATGGGGTCCATAAATCGACCGAAGGATGACCATGGTCATAAATGTATCATAAAGTAGGGTTAGGACACATGTTTGTGTAATTTAATATTATTATATTATTATTTTTACCCTTATTTACTGGATTTACCCTTTAATCATGTTAAGAAAAATATTTACTGAAGTTACTATTCATAATTTCTAAAAATAAAAGCTACCTATTTACAAAATTTGGAACATAGGATTCCAAATATTGGATCCATTTTTCAAAATTCAAAAAATATATGTTTCAGAAATTAATTTAAAATAAATTCATGTTGCAAAACTAAAAAGTGGGGTTTTAAGAAGTAAAAACTATCAAAAGATCAACCTGTGTTTATGTACAATTTAAATGTGAAATTACCTCTAATGAACTAAATTACATTAATTGAAAAAATATAATCTAGTGATACTTTAAAACTACTCAAATGTATAATTTAACAAAATAAATTATTTCAATTAAAAAAGTTTTTTCTTGTTAAAATTTAGTATTTTCCACTATTCATCAAAATATGAACGATATCATCAAAATACCAAAATTTTACTCTAAGATAATTTTGGTATTCTGAATCCAAAAATGAAGTCCAATTTGAAAAATAAAATTTATAAAATTTTCAAACATTGGGTATTACTATTCATAACTACTTTTAAAATGACTTGTTTTATAGGTTGCGGTGCACATGAACTCGGTGTTGCATACATCACACACTATTGAATTATTCCAAGAGAAACATAACATGGAAGCTTGGAATGTACATTATCCCCTCCTTCAAATAATTTGATCCTCAAAATTTCAAGAATACTACTACATAAATATATTCGGGTGGTTCTTCATCATAAGTTTCTCAGGATCCCACGTTTCATCTTCCATTTTATGGTTTCTCCAAAAAACATTTACCAGATGAGTCATTTTGTTTCTCAACACCTGTTCTCTAGTATCAAGAATCCTGATAAGCTCTTCACAATAAGATAGATCTGGTTCCGGTTCTATTTTTTCAAAGGTGATTACATGCATTGGGCCAGACATGTATTTTCTCAATAGTGATAGGTGGAACACAACAACAACATTGGAGAGACATGGTGGAATTTCCAAACGATAAGCTACAACCCAAATTCATTCTAGAATTTTGAAAGGTTCAGTGTACCTAGGAATCTTTTTACCCTTCCTACTGAATCCTACAACACTATTCCTTGGAGATACCTTCATGAAAACACGATCACCTACACGAAATTAGAAATCTTTTCTTCAGTTATCACCATAGTTCTTTTGCCTAATTTGAGCTGTTTTGATGTCAGTTTGGATAATCTTCACCTTTTCCATTGTTTCCTTAACATGTTATGGGCCTACAAGTCTTCTTTCAACAACATCAGCCCAACAAGGTGGTGGGAAACATATCTTTCCATATAACACTTCATATAGTGACATCTGAATACTTTAATGGATGATATTGTTATAGGAAAAATCTACCAGAGGAAAATACTTATCCCACATAACATAAAAGTCAATTGAGAAAGATATCAATATGCCTTCTAAGGTTTGAATAGTCCGTTATGATTTTCTATAAGTTTGAGGGTGGTATATAGTGCTTAAATGATGTTTAGTATTTAGGTCTTTTTGAAAACATTTCCAAAATAATGATGTGAAATGGGGATCATGATAAAAACAATCGATAGGGGTACTCAATGATGTCTTAAACAATTATTAATATATAGTATTGCTAAACGTTCAAGTTGTAAGTATTCTCTTATAGTGAGAAAATGTGATGACTTTGTAAGATGATCAAAAATGACCCATATTGAATCATTCCTTCTAGGATTATTTCATAGCCCCAAGAAAAAGTATATTGTAATACCATCCCATTTCCACTCAGATATGAGAATAAATTCCATGAATCCTCAAGGATGTTTCCTTCCAGCCTTAACCTATTGAAAAACCAAACATCTAGACACAGAATTAGCAATCTCTCACTTTATGTTGTCCCACAAAAAATGTTCTTTCAAATCACTATACATATTAATGATACCAGGGTGTATAGAAAAATCAGAGCTATGGACATCATACAAAAGTTCCTTTTTTTATCAGGTATATTGTGAATACAAAGTCTCTTCCCAAATTTCAGAATTCCTTATTCCTATAAGAATTCGATCAATATTGTATCATTCATAGCTTTAATTTTCTTTTGAAACACTTCATCATCAGTTTGAGAAATTTTTATCCTTTATTGTAAAGATGGATTGACAACAATTTGAAAAAGTATCGATGTTTCACCTTCTATGATTATTCCCATATCCATCTTTACTAGATCCAAGAACATAGGACCCCTTTCATCTCCCATATTATTCAGAACACCCAAATCCTTTCTTCTCAAAGCATCTTCCACCTTATTTGGCTTCCTCGTAAGGTAGTGTATAGTACAATAAAAATCATTGAGTAGTTCAATCCATCACATTTTCCTCATGTTGAGTTATTTATATGATAATATATACTTTAAAATCTTGTGATCAGTATATATCTCACATTTTCACCCTAAAGATAGTGTCTCTATATCTTTAGACAATATATTACGGCTTCTAACTCAAGATCTTGAGTAGAATAGTTTTTTTCATGAATTTTTAACTATCACGATGCATAGGAAACAACTCTATCATTTTGCATAAGGACACAACCAATTTCTTTCTTTGATGAATCTGTATAAATAAAACACATCATTCCACAATAGAAGAGTCAAGATAGAAGAATTGACTAATATTATCTTCAGTTATTCAAAAAAATCGTCACACTCTTTTTTCCAAAGAAAATTAACCCCTTTACGTGTGAGCTTTGTTAATGGATTAGACAATTATGGAAAATTATGGACAAAAATCCAATAATAACCTACTAAAACAATAATAAAGTCTACCTCAGTTATACTCATCGGTGCCGACCATTGTTATATTTCTCTTATCATAAAAGGATCAAGAGAGATTCCATCCGTCGAGACAATATGGCCATGAAAAGTAATCTACTAAATCCATAATTCACATTTTCTGAATTTCCCATATAATTAATTTTTTCTAAGAGTCTTTAGAATAGTGTGCAAGATATTTTCATGATCTTCGTAGATTTTGGATTATACCAAGATATCATCAATAAATACCACCACAAAGTTATAAATATATCCCTCAAAATCTCTATTCATTAGATCCATGAAAATAAGGGATTCATTAGTTAGTCCAAAAGGCATTACTGTAAACTTTTAATGCTTGTACCTAGTTCATAATGCTATCCATAGAATTTATTCCTTTTTTTATACACAACTAATGGTATCCCGATCGATGGTCAATATTTGAAAAATACTGAGCTCTATGAAGTTGGTCAATTAAATCAATAATGAGAGGTAGGGGATACACAATCGTTATTGTTATATAATTGATCTCCATGTAGTCAATGCACATCCTCATAGATCCATATCTCTTCTTAACAAAAAGAACATGGGATCCCCATGGAGAAACACTAGGGAGAATAAATCCTTTTATTACTCAATTACTCGAGTTGTTTCTTTAGTTCCACAAATTACACAGTGTCCATTCTATAAGGGGTCTTCAATATAGGCATTGAACCTAGAATTAAGTCAAATGGAAAACTCAATTTATCATTATGGAGGATGTCTAGTGAAATCATTTGGAAAACTTCAACATATTCTTACGTAGTTGGTACATCTTCTATTTGAACATTCCTTTACTCACCCATAGTTATTTCACTCTCTTCCAGTCCAATAATTAAATTTAGTCGATCTAATGGTGGTGGAACTAGATGAGAATCCGATGGGGACATTTCTTCTCTAAAGATAATGTATTCCGTATCATCATCAAAAATTGTAACCTCCCTCTTCTTAAAATAAATTTTCAAATACTGGTCTAAAAAAAATCCATACTGAGGATTATATCGAATTCAATCATGGGTATGATGTTGAGATAAGTAGATAAATAACATCAATATACTATAACGGTAACTGATTCAAAAAACATTATTACAATGATACTTCCCTTAGGAGTTTTGACTGACAACTCCATTGTTAAATCAAATTGAAAATATCTAATTTTCTTGGAAAACTGGGAAGATATGAAAGAATGTGATAATCAAAAATCAAATAAAGCATCAGCTAAATTTGGGGAAACGATTAATGTACCTACCACCACATCATTTGGAACTTCAACCTCTGTAATTGTGATCGAATAATCTTAGCCATTATCCCTTGTCCTTTTCTGAGATAAGTTTCATTGATTCTTAGGAATAATATTTTCATAATTCCTTATTTCATTACAACTTTAGCATTCAACATTGAAAACCTTTGTCTTCCCCTTGAAATCATGAGCTTGGTGGAATTTTTCTCCACACCTGAAATAGAGTCTCATTCCCATCAATAAAGTACCAGGGTGTTTCTTCCTTCATTTACTACAGGATGAAAATTCATCTTTTCCATTCATCCCCTTATTTCCATTTCCAGAGTGTTCAGCAGATCTCTTCTTCTCTTGATTTGATTTAAAGTCATAATAATTAGATAATTCCTTTTCTCCCTTGATAGCACATGAGACTATATCATAGTAAAATGAGAAGGATTGTGAGACTAATGATCATAGATAAATGTTTTTAACCCATCAATTAATCGATTATTCTTACTCCATGGGTTACGTATATAATCTGCAGTATGCCATTCTAACCATGTAATGTTAGCCTCATACTTTGCAACATTCTTATCCTCATTTTTCCTTAGACTCAGAAACTACCTTTCCATATCTGCTCGATGTTCAAGAGGAAATTATTTTTATAATAAATTATCTCTAAACTCCCTCCATCCCATTTTTTATACTTCTTCATCCCCCTTTTTGTATTTAATTAATGAATAGCACTGATATGCATTTCTTGTGAGGTGATAAACTGTCAAGAAAAGTTTTTTCCGTTTCTCTACTCCCCAAAGCATGAAATATTTTTTCCAAGGAACTTATTCATTGTTCCGCTACAAATGGATTTGTAGTCCCATTGAATGTTGGTGGTTGTTTCCTTATGAAGTGGTCTAACATTGGTCCTATTAATTGTGGATCAGGGTGCTCCATACAGGTTAAGTTACTATTCATAACATGAGTGAGGTGTCCCAGTATGGTTATAAGATGTTCAACACCAGTGGCATCATCAGCTCCACTATAATTATCTTGAGTAGGTGGGAAATACCAACATGGATTAGGTGCATGGATACAATTTCCATTCCTTCCACTTGGAGCCATTTCTAAAAAATGGCATACACTATATTAGTTTATGAATTGTAATACATAATTCCAAACTAGTAAAATACCAAACCTGAATTGAAATGTTTTTGTATATAATCTATAATAAAAAAATGTTTTATTTTTAGAAGAATTTACTCATAAATCCTTTATAATGGTTTGTAAATAAATTTTTTATTATCCTAAGCATATCCACCAGGAGTGTCGTAACCAAGAGTGCAGCAAGGCCCGTTGTTGTCCACCAGTTCCTGTTCAAGTCTAGCTCAAAGTGGTGTTTTTTGTTTTACCCCTAGATACATCTGTTCAAGATCCACCTATACCTGCTTGTATCTATACAATGATGTATTTCTTGGGAAATACACAAAATCACTACGTTACTGAAATTCTATGAATTTCATATATACTAAGCCTCAATGTCTATCTTAGGGTAATGTTTTCTAATCAGAGTTTTTCTAACTAAGTTTCCAAGGATTATACTAAACCTACTACGATACCAACTAGAATTCCCTGACCCTAGTTACACAGAGTCGGTTCATTATTACATAACATTGTCATGATCACAAGGGATAAAATCCCGAAAGACTAATCAATTTTGTACCCTTGGAAGTACTAGAAACATATATAATTTTTACATTACATTATGAAAAGAAAAAAAACATTGTGTCTCCTTTGAGAACACCCATATCCTTTAGCTTATCCCAACAAGTCAGTCATAATATACTTCTCCGCATCCTAGAAAAAATAATACATAGAATGGGGTGATCTCAGATGCTCAATTAGGATAACAATATAGCAAAAACTTTCATAAATAAGCATAAACATTAAAGGCAACATATAAGACTAAAACAAAAGCCTTTTAAACTTAACCATAATTATAATATAGAAAATATAAATCAAATAATTCCATTTACTTATTCACATGGATATTCTACTAGTCAAATAATCACATGTAATATAAGTAGCTAATTTCATAATGATAGAATGCATATTTCCAGACATCATAACCACATAGTGATGTCCTCGTGCCAAGGCTACAAATAAAATTTTTATCAAGGCCTTGTTCCAAGGCACTAATTTATCTCATGAGACCTACTGATGCATCGGGGGGCTATAGAGGGCCCTTCCCATCACTTAATAAGTCCAGTGCATTCCTCATATGAAAAGGTTGAAACATAATATAAACATTCGTATTAAAACTAACACATGAAATGTAAATATTTTAACCATAAATCTTGAATGGTATAAAAATAGCACATAGACATTAAATAATATAACAAAACATTCAATACAATATGGAGGATTGTATCATAATAAATTAACTTCAAATGAATGTAATATCCAATGAAGGATGTTGACATAGATCAAATCAATCCAAAAACTATTTGATTGAAATATCTATTTCTATATTGAAATCATTTAATAGTAAAGAAAAAATTAATTTTTAAAATATTATTATATGATTTTAAGGGAAGCTTAAAAGGTGTTTTAATAGTGGAAAATATCCTCATCCAATGTATAAGTTAAATAAACATTCTTTCCTTTATTTTTTGAAATGGTCACAAAGTACGTTGTTTTGAAAATAACGGAAATATTCCTATCAATTTTTTTTTATAAAAATTGAAAAAAGGTATAAATGAAATTAACCCATATTCTAAGAAATAGTAAAAATGATTTGAAATAAATTTTTAAGAAACATTTATGTGTATGATAAAGAATTCCCAATAAATACTTTCATAAATACAACCTCAGATAATAAAGAGATTGTAAAATTAACCCTTACCTTGTACATTTCCTTAGTTAAGGGTACTTTAACCTCTATAATAATGGTGAAATCCTTGTTATTAAATTATACAAGAACCACATACATAAATATGATATCATATATGATCTTCTAATATTGCTTTGTTATTGATATTTCAGTAGTATCATTGTTTTGGGTGTTAACTGATTCATTTGCATTTATATGTTTTGTTACGTAAGTCATGTTTATTATAGATAATATGTATTTAATTCATATCTAGAATGATATTAAGTTCTTAAAAATTATTTTTAACCATAAAATGAAAATTATTCTTGAATGGTTATGATGGGGAATGAAATCTCATCTCGTCGTGGAGACTGTAAGTCGTACATATACACAAGCGACAATATCATTCTCATAGTGGTGAAATATTATGTAATTTGATGGTATATTATATATATATATATATATATAGTCTTTAACATGTTATATTTATTATTTATATCAGTTATACTCATTATTATACCCATCTAAATTAAGATGCGTTGAATAAAAAAATACACCACGACGTGGAGACGATAAGCCATACGTACACACGTACGGTGACTTTATCATTCATAGGTTCGACAGAATAATGAATATGGTTTTAACATATTTATAATAATATCTGAGTATGTATAAGGTAATATAGTTATTATTTTTGTTTGTAAACAACAAATAAAGAGGTAGTGGAAGAGGAAAAAAACTTTGAAAGAGGTGATGAAGTAATTACCTCTTCATCGGTTTCATCCATTTGATTTGAACTAAAGGTATCATTAGGTTGGATTTATGATCAATGTAAGGCCTCTAGGTTGAATTTATGGTAATTTGGAGGAATGTTTAGCAGGTTTTTCTCAAGTAAAAAGGTTGTGGAGGTGTGAAATTAAGAGAAGGGGAAGTACCCATTTATAAGAGAGCTGAGTGTCACTATAGGAAAATCATGAAATATTATTTTATTATAAAATCATTTTCAATTTATAATGGATCCAAATGGATTTATTTAGAGGATATTGTGGATATGGGACTAAAAACTCTCATCTAATAGGTATTATAAAAATTTAGGTCACCATATTAAACTTATCTTTTAGATTTAACTCTTAGTTACATAGTTTATCTTTTACCATATCTTCTTGTATTAATATAATACATTGTTAATAAACATACTATAAAATGACAAGAGAACCCAAAGTGGTTAATTAATGACATATATATATAATTATATAAGTCATTTTTCCAAGCCTTATATTTTTTGTACTATTATATAATTTAATAAAATAGCATTTTTTTAAAAACTCATTTATTTTAATTTTGTCCATATTTTGTATTTTGTTTTTATGAAAGTCTTAACAACTTTATTACGTCAAACAAATACATTTAATCAACCCTAACGTTTCATATTTATCCAGAAAATTGGAGGATAGAATCAAAACATTCTAATTATATTGATTTTAATATTTATAATATCATTTATTTGATTCTTTCATTAATAAAGAAAATACTGCATCATTATTGTGTCATAATTATATATATATATTTTATGTCTAAAAATAATAAATAAAAAATATTTATGTATTAAATATTTTTCATGTATAATTAATATTTATATTTTTAAATATTACTTATATAAACCCTTATAAAAACTGTTTTACTAAAATATTTATGTCTATGTTACATTTTCATTAACTTTAAATTAATTTTTATAAAGTGTAATTTTCACCGACAAGTACCTCTATGGGATCAAAAAATCAACCCAAGTATTCCCATGGTCGTACATGTATCATCCAATAGTGTTTTGACACATGTTAGAGTAATTTAATATTATTATAATATTCTTTTTACCCTTATTTACTGGACTAACCCTTTAACCATGGTAAATAAAATATTTACAAAAGTTTCTATTCATAATATCTATAAATAAAAGTTATTTATTTACAATATTTGTACATTCTTGTTATAAATATAGAATTTATTTTTTCAAATTCATAACACAGAAGTAGAAGAAACTAATTTAAAATTTATTATCATTGTCAAAACAAAAAAGTGGGTTTTTAAGAATTAAAAACTATAAAAAGATCGACATGGGTTTATATACAATTTAACTATGAAATTAAATATAATGACCTAAATTATATTCAATGATAAAAATAAAATCTAGTGATACTTTAAAACTACTAAAATATATAATTTAACACTATAAATCATTTCTATTAAAGTTTTTATTTAAAATTTTGTATTTTTAATATTCATAAAAATATGAAAGTTATCATAAAAATACCAAAAAAATTACCCTAAGATAATTTTGATATTCTAAATCCAAAAATGAAGTCCAATTTGAAAAATAAAATATATAAAATTTCAAAAATTGGGTATTACTATTCATAACTGCTTTTAAAATGGTTAATTTGATAGGTCACATTGCGCTTGAACTCCGTGTTGTGTACATCACATGCTATTGTCTTATTAAAAGAGAAAAATACCATGGAAGATTGGGGTGTTACAATTCAAAAATCATATAAATATTTTCAAATCCTTAATAATGGTTTAAAAATAAAATGGGATTAACCCTAGGTTATCTATTGGGAGTCAAAATATTTGTACATTATGTTCACAGACACCATGCACCAAAATGAGGGTCAAGATATTATTCAAATACTCGTTTAGTGATTATTACCCATACATGCATTTGTTTCAAAACCACGTGTACATACAGTACAAAGATATGTATTTATTTCTTGGAAAACCAAAATAATTACATATTACCAAAACATTAGGACATTATCATATACTTATACTTATTCTAAAATTTACTCATAGGGCTATTTTCCTTCATCTATGCTTTTATAAATCTAGTTCCCATGGTTTTTACTATTCTTTTTCTTGTAACAAAACTAAATACACTGACCCTAATTTTCTATACTCAATGAGTACATTATTTAATTGATTATATATACATGAGATCATATCATAAAGGTAAAAATAGTTTACTAGTCATAAAAAAATTGATACATACTTTAATATCACATTACATTTCATAAAATAAAATACAACATCATATTTTAACATAGAACACCATTAATACCTCTAGAATATCCCTAAATATAAATAATAACACACTTCTGAACACCATAGGTAAATAAAACATTATAAAGGGGTAAGATAAAATGATCAGTAAGGGAATTAATACATCATAATCTAAATAAGGCATTAATTATGTTACAAGAATAAAATAATGTCCAGTAATTATATATAGATTATCACATGATATTGATACATTTACATGGGTGTCATAAATATGAAAATAAATACATTTACATATATAAATTATTTTATATTGATGAAATTAATTATAATGTACAACTAAAACATACCATTTAGGCCTCCTTTTGAGACCTCACAAACATACCATTAAGGCCTCATACCCAGACATATTACATAAATTAGAAAGGCCTCATCCAAAAAGAAAATCTTGTTTATCTTATGAGACACCCTAATACATATATGGTGTAATAATTTTAGGCCACACCTGTCAATTAATATATCCAATTAATTCATCATGTGAATAAATAGCAGAACATAATCAACATGCCTTAAAAAATCAATAATTTTTCGTATCGGAAGAACTAGTATGCAGAATATCAATTTCATCACTAGTTAAAATGATAAAAAAGAATCAAAATAAATATTGTGGATGATATCAATAGAATTGTTTCATATTAAATCATAATATTCATTAAATTATGTTGAAATATATGAAAATAATATCAAAAAACAAATAAAAAAATTCCTTAGTAAAGTTCCCTTTTTAACTTTTAATCACTTAATTAAAATTCTAAAAAATTTCCAAATATAAATTAAAAGTTTATATATGAAAATAATCTTTTAAAATTGGAATGTAAGAGTTAAGGTAATGAGTGTTGATGATGTAGGAGAATTCCATTCATGTCAAAGAAGTTAGATTAAACATTCCTTTCTCACTTCTGATAAAAGGTTAGAAAGTACCTCATTCATAAAACGATAAGAAGATTCATTTTGAACCATTTTGCTAAAATAAAAAAATAGGTAAATATATATTTAATTACTAATTAATGTTTATTAAAAACATTATTTTTTTTAATTAATATAATTATATTGAAAAAAAATCCAATTCAAGAAGGAAAATAAAGTCAGTTTCCCTTAAAAACATTATTTTTGTATCTTCAGTACTTAATGAGAGTAAAATGAAATGAAAATTTTAATTTTATTGGAATAAACATAGAGGATGAAGATATATTTATTTTAATACATAATTATAAAAAAATTCCCCAATATATACTTAAAAAAAAATAATCATGAATAATTTTTGAGATTATGAAATAAACCCTACCTCTGGCCTAACTTCCTTTATACATGATAAAACATCATATTATAGGAAATAACTACTTTAGATCTCCTATTAATTACCTAAGGGTTGGGTTTTTAGTGATCCCATAAAGTATATATGTGTATAGGTGTGTTGGGAAGAGAATTGGTTTTGGATAGGTCAAGTTAGGTTTCCCAATGTGTTGTAAATAAGAGATGGAAGTTGTGGTCTTTTATAAGTGAGGGGAGGGACAATCTTGGAATTTCATAAAAGGTTAAAATAATAAATATTCATTCACTAGGAAAATGATTCCAAATGAATATATATTTTATTATAAGGAAGTGTTTTTTTAAAATCCCATCAATCAATAATATTTTGACAGGTTTATGTGGTGTTTTAAACCTTATTGTTTGGTTTAACCCCTTAATTAACTAATTTTAACTATGTACACCATAACTAATTTCTGAATCATTAAGGGTTATTATTTTACTTATATTTTGAAAATTTGATCTTAAATGTGAATGATATTTTTTTTATAATATATATTACCAATATTTTCCACATTAAAGATTACTGTGATTTTTATATTTTTGAATAATATATTATTATTTTTTCAAAATAAAATTAACGTAATTTTTAAATAAATTCCACTAATTTGAATTTAAAGATACACATACTAGGATTAAATGATAATATAGTCAATTAACACTCCAAAAATATGTTATTTTCATCAATAAAACATTTTTAGAACAATAAATTAGTGAAATTATATTACTTTTAGAACTTTTAAAATCATTATTTTATTTTTCTTTTAATTGAATAAATATTGTATCTGCATTGCGTAAGAATTTTAGGAAATTATATATTCACTAAAAATTATAAAAAACTATCAACATGAAAATAATTTCATTTTTCTTAAAATAACTTTTAATATCTATTCATTACTTTCTTTTTAACCTATGTGAATACATAAGATATATTTAAAAGTAAAATTGTGATATTTTGTATTCTTATTTTATAAAAATACTATATAAGTTATTTTCAATGAAAATTGCACCTTAAATAATTAAATATAAATAATAAGTATATAAGGTTTTAATTAACTTCGTCCAATAAGAATTATGATGAGAAATGGTTACGTTAACACTAAGGTTTAACAATTCTTATCCCGAGTTACCCATTACCAAGGTGATGGATTTACGATGATTTTTATTCATAATTCTTAAAAATAAAATCTAAATAATTATCAAATATGGAATTTATGAATTATAATATAGAAAATAATTTTTAAAAAATAATTTATTTTATTGGTATAAATTTATTTTAATATTAAGTGCACAAAACAGGACAAAAATTGTATATTATAAAAATATATTTTAAGCATAAAATTGGTTCTTATATCCTTAATTGAAAAAATATTAGATGGATTGTAAAATATTTTATTAAAAAATATCATATATATTTTATTAAAATCATCCACTAATAGTGATTCAGTTAATTTATTACGATAAAAACACATTACTGCATAAAAAATTGTTTATAGAAGAAACATATATTTTGGGGACAAATGATTTTTAGTTTCATTTTAAATATATCTATAACTAATGAATTTTTATGTGAACTATATATTTTTTATACTTGAGTGAGTTCAATTCATTCTATAAAATTTTACATCTAGGTTATAAGAGTATAATATATTTTGATTCGTTTATACTTGAGGTTAAATGTATCATAAGCTATTTAGGAAACAATATTTTATATATAAAAGTATATATTAAAATACCGACATGTTACATTTGTAGCCTCTTCTTCATAAAAAGTAAAACCATTACTTGTACAAACTTGTTAATAATCTTTTTAACCATTCCCCCTTAGTAAATTCCTTTGTAAAGTTACTATAATTTATATAATTAAAACATCTAACCATTGATTGTAACTTAGGGAAATAATTATTATCATCCAATGATTTAACCAAAACTTTCATTTTTCCCACAAGAAATAGTTTTTCTATATCCTTATTCTCCAAACCAAAAACATATTGTTATTCCATTGAAACATTTCCTATGGTGATTCTTCCAACATACATGAAATGTGTAAAAATAAATCTTCTTCTCTCATTGGTCTCCCTGAAATTACATTTTCAATTATTCTTTTTGTCAAGTAACTCAACCAAGCTATGATTGTTTATTATATAATGAGACACTTTTTTTTTCATAATATGAATGTTTTATATTCTATCTTCTATTTCAATTGTTTTATTTTATGTAAAATCATTCCATTTTCTTTCACAATTAGTGTTATCTCAATTCCTCTTTGTTCCAGCGATTGGCTGAAACTAAAAACCAAAGCTCAACCAACATAATCATAGTGGGAAACCCATAATAGGGAAAAATAATGTATAGGATGTCAAAATAAATATATATTATTTTTAATAAATGACACAATAGTTTTAACCTAGTTCATTCATTATTATCATCTATTCAAATCCTTTATATTTGTTTATAGAGAAAATGTATGTTCACCTAAGTATATCTCCTAGGAGTTTCAAACCATGTGTGAAGTAAGTGGACACTCAATGTACACCAAAATAACGATTGGGATATAGTCAACCTTATATTTCCTGGGATATTATACCTGTATAGATCTTTACAAAAACTATACAAACATGTATTATCCTAGCATGTTTGTATTTGAATGAAAGCTATATAATCTCTACATTTTAATAAATATAATATTTTATCCTATAATTAGACTTATCCTTGGGGGTTTTACTATTTTTTCCCACCTTAATTTCTGATGACTTAATAAACATATCATATAAAAACAACTAAAGCGACCCATATATTTCATATATAGATATCATATCTTAATATATAATATACCATATATTTTACAAATACATACTCAATGACCATAAATGGTTAGTATCATTTGATACTAGATACCGAATTTTCTTATTTATTGGAAGATCCTCATTATCACCCATAAAGGTCATCCCACATATAACACTTCTTAGACATATTATACTTATAACATTTCTTCCTAAACTAGGGAAATGATACATAAAAAATGTTGACCCTGGATTCTCAATAAGGGTGAAAATGGAAGATATATATTATTACAGGACAATATGATCATAATATATAATTAGTTATTCATCTTTATGTTCTCACTATAAAATATTCATTAGAAAACCATAATAGTATTAATCAATTTATATAAATTATAATTTTCAATAATGTTGTCAACATCTTAATCAATATTCAAGAGTCATAATGTAGTGATATGACATCATAATCATATGAAATAATAATCTTGTAAATATATCAAATTTTAATCATTTCCCCACATAATCTTGTGATCATAACTATAAAGGAGTTACACTCACACATTAAATTGTCAACAATGCTATGCACAGTCATGTGCATAAATATATATATGATAATTTCCAGAACGAAATCATACTCATGAATCAATATGTGAAAAAATATTTTTGCATTCATTCCCATTCTGATCATAATAATCTCATGAGATATCAAGATTACTTTTCTCAAAGAATTGGAGGTCTATAACAGATTCCACTATACAAAATCGCAATTCACTCATATAAATGTAACAAGATCACAAAAATTTAATCATATTAACATATCCCATATAAAATAAATAGTTTAAAAAAATAATATGATCATTATATTAATAATCATATAGAGACTAAATGACTATGGTATAATTGGATCATATCACTAGAAAATCATAATAAACCTCAAAAGATGTTATTATAGAATAAGAAGTTCAATAAAATATATCTATAATAGTTCTTTAGAAAAATATACTTTTAATTTTTAAATCACTTCATTAAAATCTAAAAATTTCCAAAATATTATGGAAACCAATTTATTTTAAAATAACATTGGAAACTAAAAATGTAATATTAAAACTATAGAGTAGTTTTGATGGTAAAAAGTTACAATTATGAAGTATATGTGAAAAATCCCTTTCATACTTTTGTAAAAAGGTAAAAATTATCATGTAAAAAAACATGAATATTGTTTTGATTTTTTTTAATATAAAAAATTATTTCAAAATTATTTAATAAATAATAGGATAATATTTAAAAAATGGACATGGAATAAAATGAATTTTGAATTGAAGGGGGAAATAAAGCTGGGTTTCATAATAAAATATTATTTTATTTGATGAGTTTTTGAATAGTTTTTATTGAAATTAAAACATTTAATCTTATAAAATAAACAAATTATAATAAATATAATGAAAATTAATTAGATTTAGATCATAAAATTTAATCATTAGGAGATTAATCATGAACAATCTTAGTAAACAATGTGATTGTTACATAAAACGCTTACCACTGTGGATACATTTGAATCGAAATAACATAAATTAATAACATAAAATTAAAAATTAAATATCATGATAATAGGGATATTAATGATATAACATAGAAATTGTAAATTTTATACACCATAGAAAAGAAACGTGATGTTATTACAACACATGTCTCCAAAAAATAAATACGAGACTAGAAATATCCTTACTTCAAGTTTGAATTTTTTTTAAGGTGTGATAAACTCATGTATAATAAATTTAATTTTTTTATAAATATATACAATAATATTTTAAATATATTAAATATCCTATATTATCCATTTATAACATTTAAACACCCATTTATTAGTAATTTATTAATAAAATTGGAATTTCTGGCTTTGAATTGTTTCATTTTTTTATGGGAATTTAGGTTTGGTAGTTCTGGTCCATAAACATGGATCCTAGTTCCATAATCTATCTAATATTATTTACTTTATAAATATAATATAAATTAATTATGTATATATATTTAAATTCATATATAGAAGGATGATATATAAAAATGAATTACACGATTCATGGAGATTGTATTCCATACGTACGCATGAAAACTATTTCCATTTTTTGTGGATAGACTGAAAGAATGTTATGAAGTAATTAACCTTTAAAAAATCATTATTATATCATATATATTCCATAAATATATCATTAATACCTTCCCATATTAATATAATTACGAAAATATCATCGCTTTGTGGAGGTGGTAAATGTACACATGAGTAACATTATCATTTTATAAAATATTAGAAAGTAAAAAAATATATATGATATTATGGTTATATAAACATAAATACATCAGAATTATAATATAAGAAAATTAAATCCATCATAATAATAATAAAATAGTTATTCTGATAGAAAATTAACTGTTTCACTATGTAGAGATGGTAAGCTATACGTGCACAAGAGAAATAATTTTACTTCCCATTTGATGAAAAAGAGCGTAAACAATGTGGTACAAAAATCATAATAAAATTTTATTATATTTAATATTTTGATGTTATTTTCATTTAATAATTTGACATATTTATTAGAATTATAAGAAGAAACAAATTTGATGATGTTAGGTAAGACGATTACCAATTATTCGATGGGTCTAATTTAGATCCCTAATTAAGGAACCCTAGAATTGTATTTTAAGAATAAAATCACTACTATTTCTTGTATATAGAACTTTTGAAGATAATTTCTTAGGTTTTGGTTCAGATATAAGGCTAAAAGTGTTCTAAATAAAAGAAAATAGGGGCTCTCTTTTATGAGTGAGGTAAGGGGCACTATAGAATTAAAATAAATTAATTTAAGATAAAAACAAAAATCATGGGGAAAATATGTTTTTAGGAAAAATGACTTTTTCTGTATAAAATTGTTTTTATACTAAATTTATCCAAAAAAATTGATTCCAATGAAGTAAAATATATTAGTAAAAATATAATTGAACTAATTATTCATTTCAACCATTTTCAAAAATATAACTTTATATAGGCTTGAAATAAAAATAATGTTTCATTGAAAATGAGTATACTTCACTATTCACTAGAAAATCATCAATTAAAGAATAATCCAAAAAATTCAAAATGAGATAGTTTTTATTTTTTATATTTTGAAAATTAAGGTCACTTTATCAAATAAATTTTCTAAAGTTTCCAAAAAAATTAAATGTAGTATTTTTTTACAAAAAGTGTTAAAAAAAGAATCTTGGAGATTTATTTTTTGAAGCATAATATGCCTTAAAATAATTGGGTAATTATTTATTAATAATTTATAAATAAGTTTTTATTGAGTATTAAATAAATAAATAAATAAATAAATATATATATATATATCATAATATTCTTATTCATATTCATTCCTATCAATTTAAAAACTATATTATACTAGAAAAATTTAAATAATAATATCAAATGGTTCATTTAAGCTTAGTGTTTCGTGTCATATACACTATAGAACTGAATGTTCTTATTTTAAAATATGGGTGTGATACACACTTTGAGGGAATTATAATTACAAAAATATATTAATTTTTAATCCCCATATAAGATAAGTATAATTATTATGTAATGTTATATCTGAATATATCATTTCAATAGACCTAGATTATATCAAATCCTAGTTTTCTTAGGAGCACACACAGAACTTATTCGAGATCCATGTTTCATTAGATTTTGTGTTCCACTAAATTGGATTCAACTTAATCTCATCTAATTTAAAATCAATCATGAAATATTTTCTTGATAACATAGGGGTGTTGAATTGAATGAGTAATTATGAGAGTGATTTTAGGAGATCACGGTGTGACATAAATCTACTTATATAATGAATTTACATGATATATATATATATATAGAATATTGTGTATCTGAATGGATCAAGAATTGGAAAATATGAATATTTTATATGGGGTTTGTGGGTTATCAATTATGTGTCTCAATAGTTTAGTCTACATGAGAGGAGCAATTTTAATCATGATATATAGTTGTTTTTTTGGTATACACACGAAAATATTTTTCACACAATCTTAGTGGAAATATATTTATTATTTACAATGAACAAAAAATAATACCATGGTATAACTTATTTATGTGACACATAAATATATAATATCAAGGATGGGTATACTATCTAAAATAATTTTATTTTGAGAAGTATTACACCCATAGGAAAGGAAAATCTATTGAATAAGATCATAGTATGAAAATATAGGTATATGTGTTGGGTTATTCTGGTGATGAGTGGTAGTGGATAGTTCTCTTTACTGATCAAAATTTTTATATTTAACGTGAGCAGGATATGTTTTGACTGGATTTATTGATCATGAAATCATATTTTATTGATAGGGTGAAGGAGGGCTAGGAAAAATATTTGGACATTCATGTGAGGAAGCATAGAATATTTGTTGGGGAAGGTGTTCTAGGTTTGGAATAGGGTGAAGGTGTTGTATTGTATATTCCTCATAATGTAGTGTTCTAAGAGATAATTTGGGAGTATCTACTATCGTATTGTCACACCTAATGATGGGTGGTACATCCTTGGTTAAATAATATGTACTGTGATATGTAACATCATTTTTTGTGTCGATAGACACTGAAGGACATATCGAGCTTCGTTTCATGGTACAACACTTTTTATTAGGAAAGAGATAAACATAAAATTCATTTTGGTCATCTAAAACCACTTCTTATTCTTACATTGATGTTTTATAAGGAATCCATTTATTTTGTGATAGGGTTACTGAATTTTCACTGAGGAAGGTAGAAAATGTGAGTCATAATCGATATTTAGACCAATGTTACACACTTTTTATCAATTGAAACGAATCAATCATTTGACTAGATGAGTGGGTTTTATAAGAAAGTGATTATTAAAATCCTAGAGTTTCTATGAGTATCTATTTTATTTTTGATTGTGATATTCAAATACAGTTTTTTAGTGTCTACAATAAACACTTGAATGTTAGGTGAATCTCTTTACATCATTAAATCATTTAAAAACTCGATTATCTGGGGGAATAACCATAATTCTTGATAAAGTTATTTGATCAAGTATTTTATATTTTGGAAATTTTTTTATAATTATCATTATTTCATTGAGTTTTTATGTATTAAAAATTACCATTTATCGATAAAGATGGATCCATTTATTGCACTATATAGTGGACTATAAAATTATCCTTTATGATTGTTGGTGGTAGGGTAGAAAATTGTAATTTAAGAATGTATTCTATAGAATAATTCATATCATATTTAGGATATTTATATGTGTTTGGATACTAATTAGTTCTACTTGTGGTATTATGATGATTAATGAGATCAAACGTTTGAGTTTGAGGGAGTTGGTCATGGATTTTTAAGAGTACCTCTTTGATTAGGACATTTATGTTTGAAGACATTGAAATAAGAAAATGACTTATTATTTGGATATGCTTGATGTTGTAGAGGGTTTAAATACTATGTAATACACATAATTATATCCTCTAAGATGGAAACTAATATAGGAATTATTTCTTATATCTAAAAATTAGAGATACATGTTGGACCCCTCTCACACGATCAGTGTTAACGATGATGATTTGAAGGAAAGGGATGTTTTGAGTTCTGAAATATCATTACAGTTGATCATATCTGAAATATAATTCATAGAAATATTGTAACGATTCCATGAATGTAGTTGGGGAATGGTAATTTCTACAAGGAGACTTGGGATTTAGAGATTGAAATGAGAGCTCAATAACTTTTTGGTTTTCACCAAATTAACTTAGCATTGAAAATTGGTTATAGTATATGATATAACAGGGTTTTCATAAATGAGGATATACATATAAGTGGAATTATTCCTTAGAAATAGATGATTAAGTGGACCTATTAAAGGGGTTATATGGTTTGGATGTTGTATGGTATTAGAATGATGAGTATCTTCAATGGAGGTCTAATAGGTGTTTTTAAATTAGTATATTTTGGTATTAGGGTTTTTATTGGATAAAATGTTTTGTTATGAAATCCATGAAGACTTATTATGATTCTCGGTATCTTAGGATGGGGTTATAGTTATGGTTTGGAAAGGTTTCTATTATATCAACATTTAATTATACTAGTTTTTATAGTGATGTTTGGGTAAATTAATGGGATTGGCTGATGAGAATTTCATTTAAAGGGTTTAATGTGATGAAAGGGAAAGGGAAAATGATAGGTACTTTATGGTTATATGGTTTTTAGGGAAATTAAGGTTTTTAAAGAAAATTTTTGAAAATTAATGTCGTCATTTTGGCCTCCACTACATTATTTATATCATGTAATGAATATAAACATGGTTTATATTACCTTGACATGGTTTGGATTTGGATTAATTTGGGATTTTTGATTTTATTGATCTATGACATCCACACATGGAATATTTTATGACCTGAGATAGGTTATGCTTTGGGTCCCTAGTTTGGTAAAATGGACATATCATATTTTGTTAAATTATGTCCTAGTTTTGGTGGGTTTCAAGGGAAAATAATAAGATAGCTTAAACATGGAGGAAACATAACCATGATTTTGGTTTTTATTTTATAAAATTCCAAGATAGTATAGTTTGGAATAAAATAATAAATATAGGCATCATAGTATTATATTGAATAAGGTAAAATATGGTTGGGTGTTCCTAATAGTGTGGGTTTTCATAGTGGTTTGTGATGTGGCCTAGTGAAAAATAAAAGCTCACTAGGGGCGAGGGTAAATCAGTGAAAAATATTCTTCTATGAATTTTCTTTATTTCATATGAAATAAAATTTCAACACTTTCTATAGTGAATGATATCATTAGGATGCATCACACACACTTAGTAAGGATCACAAACAAAGAAAACCCAATATATAAGGTTCACTACTCCAAATTAGTATCTATATTCTTATAATGTTCTAAAAGACCTGATATTATACATTCTATTATAATAACTATGTTGATACAATGAGTAGGTAGTATACATGAATTCATATTATAATATATCAACATAGAAACATCTCAAAAAAGAAGAAAAGATTTATCGTTGATTTATCTTGATTCTAATGTTGTCTTATATTCACAATGGTAAGGATTATAATTTTACATTGAATTATTGTCTTACAATAATTTATATTCCTCCCAGACTTCTTCATGATATAGAACATGTGTGAAATTACTTCTTATATAGGACATAACAATATTGTGATCATTGTTGAAAAATAAGGTGATCACACTTCTTCTTATTCATTTTATTGTTATTTTCTATGGACTCTTGTCTTGAAAAATATAATTACTCTATTTCTCATTATAATTCATTACATACCCTTGTTCACATAGTCCCATATAGAAAAGTTCTATAATGTAACTATAATTATAGTTATAATTTAAAATTTAAATTTAAATTCAAAAAAATCTTTTACTCACATCAACTTATCCTTCCTTTTTTGAGCCATTGGATCATACAAGAATATTTTAATCCCAATTAATTTTTTAATAAGAATTTAGATATTTAGTTTGAGTATCAACTGGGTTATTAAATGAGCAACATCATCAAATCCACTAAAAATATTAAATTCATAATGAACCAAGGAATGCATAACTTCAACACATTGTTTGATAATTAATTTTTTTTAAACTACCTAGAAAATATTTTTAATATACCTTTTACCACGGAATGTTATCCCTTTTATATTTTAGATAAGTAATTTCTTCTCACATCACTGCATGTTCCATGAAATAAGGCTCAATATTTTTAGCCTTATATAATATCCATAAAAAACAAATCACATTCACTTCCTTGAGTACAAGACCTCCTCAACTTATCGAATTTCATTAAATTCAACAATATAGGAGAACTATGGCTTGATAACCACCTTTTAGATTCTAAGATAACCACAATTATTATTTCCCCATGGAATCTAGTTATTACTCCTAGCTAGTCTCACATAAATTAATTTTTTTTCTAAGTAAATCATTTGGGGGACACCATAATTTTTCTCTTATATCAAATTTGTCTTTATCGAGAAACCATAGATTCAACTACAACATGTATGGGCCTAAATGTTTCCCATAGAGAAATTTCACAATTTAGAAACCTTGTAAATTACCCACTTCAATGTTTATCACACTTTTTTAAATCTTATGGAATTTACTTCACTATAACACAAACTAATTAGGTCATCGTCCTAAGGTTATATCTTACCAATGCACCAGTATAATAACAATACATGTTGTTATAGTTCCTAGAATAGTGTTATGCCCATTTCATATTTGACCACAGTGTCTTTAGGACACAGAATTATTAAAAAAACATCAAACCCCACTCTTCAACCTAAAAAATTATTCAATTTTCTTTTAATCACTCAAAAACCTTGTATCCAACATCACTGAAAATGAAACAACATAAAACACATGACATGAAACAAGGGTTCTGTATTTAAAACCAAAGTAATCATAATACCTACATACACTTCATATATTCTCCAATTATTCATCCCATTGATAAATTTTATAGTTATAATTAATTCTTCTTCAGCTTCTAAATTTAAAAATTTTCCTTGGGCCTCAAAATCCTTAACAAGTTCAAAATAACTCTTTATGTAACCATTTTCTTGATTCATTGTCTCAATAACCCCCTTTTAATTTCTGTATAAATAATTAATAAAAACCCTCTTTTAAAACATGTTATACATAACTATGATTAATAATTCATTAATTATAATCCTACGTGAGAAAATATGATAAAGTAAATAAGACCACTAAATAACAATGTCATGTTTCAATATACGGTGAATTAAAAATTGCCTCACTACTTAATTTTTTTAGGGATCCTCTTTCACTTCAAAAAAATAAATTCCTTGAACCCTTATATGAGATTTTACATTATACATTCTAAATAAATATTTCAGATAAATTCAAATTCATTAAACACACAAACATACTCACTAGATTTACTACATTCCCTTGTGAATGAATCCCCATAAATATGTTCTCCCCTGAATGAAAGTCATATTATTTTAATTTATTTAGTTAAATTATATACATATATATATAATTCTCCACCATTGAAAACCAATATCCAAAGAATAAATGAGACATGGGCATCATTACCTATACCTTATTCTTGAAACAGTTGAGGTTGAACACCTAACAAAACCATCATATTCTTAAATAAATACATTGGAATAAGTTTAGTGAACACATACTATATTTTCTCCATTATCATAAAAAAATAAATATTTACCACTCATGTTTCGAAAATATTGTTAATAAAATTATTTCTGATATCAATTTGATTTAATAAAAAATTTTATTCTATTTTCCATGATAGATTGATATAACATTCATTAACACAATCAAATAGAAATGAAAACCTCACATAAATATTGAGATATTAAAATTGATTTTTTATGAAATTTAATTGGGTAGTTCCATGAGTTTTAGTAGAATATTATACCTCTTTATTACTAATGTTTACTGGACATTTCTTTTTTGTGTTTCATAACACTCACATTTTTCATAGAATGAAACCCCACCTGATGTAAATCATCAGTCATCTACATTTCTATAAAAATAAACATTAGTATATCCAAATAGGTCACACCCTCTATTATTTTCATATTTGAACCCATAATTCTTTATGACTTTGATATATTTGAGTACACTCTTTACAAAAATAAAATGAAATTCCGTTGGTTCACTCTTTATTCCATAAAAATCCTTACAATATAAACAAGATCCCATCATGATTCTATTAATTTAGGTAAATAGATAACTTGTTTTTTAACTCCCTTGAGTCATCTTAATTTCCCTAATATTATTTTGAAAGATTAGTTCCCACTAAGACTAGGGTACAAACCTTCTTCGAATACTATACATAAATCTTTTCTAGAAGTTAAATGGAATTTTTTGTGATAACAAAATTGATTATACACATAAGAAATTTGAAATCACAAGAAATAATTAACCTCATGTGGAATAGAATTATAATACAAATCCTTTTACTCTAAATTAAATTACTCACATGATCCTTATTCATTTCAAAAAAATATTATGTCATCTATATAAATGAAAATTATAAAAGATACATCTTTAAATTCTTTGGTATTGAGGTTGATGTCAACTCTTCCTTTCATAAACTTAAACACCTTAAATAATGAATAAATAATAAAATAAAATGACACTACGTATATATTTAATCCATATAGATCCTTCCTGTACTTGATGACATGTCTTTAATATTATCCAAGAATGAATCATTTGGGTTTGTTAATATTTCTCCTCTTCCAACAATACATTGAGAAAGGATGAAATTGCAATTTTTAGGAAGATCATTTGTCACCATTTCACTGTGATAACACAAAGAATCCCAATAGTTACATACTTATAAAAAAATGTGAAGGTATCATCAAAATAAATTAATCAACCAATTGATATACTTTATCTCTAAGTGTTACCCTATTTCTAATCACTTCTCGATTATTATTGAGTTTATCATATAACCCCATATTTTCTATGATGTAATTCATTTTTTGGTATTAGGTACCAAATCCAAATTTTTAGTATTAAAAATATATTAAAAATATTAACTTATTGAATTGATAAAATCTTGATTCCCTACATCATCTTTGAAATCTCTTGGATAAATATATGATAATAATATGGGTTGTGTTATTGACATAAAGTTTATCCCTATATGAACTGACTCACCTTATTCTTGAATTATGTTTATTCCTCCATATTATTTCTTATCCTTGTATAAGTTAAAAAATTATTTATATTATAAAAAGAAATTGTTGAAAAATTATTCTTAACTTGTCATTCATCAATATTTACATTATTTTAGATGATTTATTCTAGTTCTCAATAATTTCTTATTTATCATCTTCTCTTTTGGAATGTACTCCATGGTTTGGGAATTCATTATTTTATTTCCACATAATTTTATTAAAAAAATATCAAAAATATTACCCATTTCCTTATTGTCATAATGTTATAATATTTCATTTAGAGGACAAACATGGAAGAGACCATCGACACACAATTATTTAAACATCCCCATTTTTTCACCTTTCACCTCGAGGACATAAAGGATAAAAAATACCCTAATTTAATTGAATATTGGGGTATTAATTTAGAATATATCATATGTTTTCAAATAATACATTGATCTATATATATAATGATTTTTAAAATGAAATTTTGTGCTTAATACTTACCTATAGAAAAACCAAGCAGTATTATACTTAGGCAACATCATATGAGACACTTCCACTGAGTTTCTATTCTTCCACTAAAAACACCATTATGTTATAAAGTATATTTTTTACTTAATTCATGTATAATAACTTTATTCTTAGTGTATTATGTATATTTTACAATTATATATTCAATATTTTTTTCATCCCACAACATTTTTAAAGTGATACTCCACTCCTTTTATGTATTTCTTTTCATTTCTATTAAAATTTTTAGAATTATTTGACTTATCATTCATAATATTAATGAATTTAATATTATGTAGTTAATTAATAAAATTAATTATAATAATTATTTAAATATTTTTATTACCTAATCATAATCCCAGAAACATCAAAATAAATGAAAAATAATGGATGAGACATTAGAATCTCCACTCTATTTTGAGAATAGTTAAAAATCATCTAGTTTTTTAATATAGAGAACATCAATACATTTATCTATTAAAAAATGAAAACTCATTGAAATTATTTCCTTACAAAAAATTTTTCATATTCATTTGACCAAGGTATCTAGGTCCTTAAGTCTGTAATTGGTTTTATTCTTTTTTTCTCACGTTGCATTAATTTTTAGTTCAAGGGCCTAATTATTTTCCCTATGTTCACTATCCTCTTATAAAACCGCATAATTATTTTAAAATATTACTATAATATTAGTACTCCAAAACATCACATGAGTTCCTTGTCTATAGAGATCAGATAGTTTTGGTAAATTGTGTTTTAACCAATTAAAAAACAATGTGTTCTTCAATTCCCACACGTATTATTTATGGACTGCTGAACCAATGCTTATTATATTGAATGATCCATAATATAAAAAGTTCATTGATCCTTATTTTATCATTATAACATCCTTCATGATCTTAAAATGACCTTTCATACCAATTAAAAATCCACTATATATAATCTATTGATATAGAAATGATGCTTTGAGTGGTACTTAAATATTGAATTTATATTAATTTCATTTCTCTTTCTTATTCATAATGTTTTGAGTATTATGATTCATACTCTTATATGCAAGTAAAATGGTTATATAATCACAAAAATGAAACCTATTAGATATAATATTCCATAAATCACATTCTATAGTTGTAACTTGCTCTCAATATTTGATCCATAATTTTTAGATTTCCGCGAAACATTTTATCTTTTAGTGGGTTGAATCCCTACAAATCTTTTTCTCCGTTAACCTATGTGTTGAATGTGATACTGGTTATCAAACCAAAATCTAATTTCTATATTACCAAAAACTCCATAATTCCATAATTAACCCTATAAATCATAATTTCAATCATAGAATGTTTCTTTTAAAGTAGTAGACTCATGATACCCTTCACTCTATTTCTATAATGCCCTAGATTTTTGGAAACATATTATCTTCATGTAATAAGTTTTTATAATTGTGAAGTATTTTTATTATATTAGTTCAAAGTAATAGAAATATATTAAAAAATCAGAACAATAAGAAAAATTTTATTTAGTGGTGGTTTTGAAAAGCCAATGCGAAAAGATGTGTTGTTAAAAATTTCACGACGATTTTCAAAAATTTCCACAAAATGATTTCATAGTGGTTTGGAAAAACATCACAGAATGTTTAGCAGTGATTTGTAATATTTTTTTTTCAATTTTTCTTTAATTAATTTATTATTTATTTCTCATACCAAACACGCATATTCAATGCATGCAATGAATAAATTTAGCATATATATGGGTTGGGAGAGATCAGAACCCCTTACCTATTGGTAATTATAGATAGACATTACCACTCCAGAAATCTTGTCTTGTGGGGACTAAACATAATTTAATATACTTATATATACACACTAAAAAATACATATAAAAAATATAAATAAAAAATAATATTAAATAATTATAATAAGGAATCAATTATAAAAAAATAAAATACAAGGGTTCGAATACTAGCAAGCCCCTTTGGGGGATTTATGATGCAGGTGGTGACACAGGTACGATGAGGGCAGATAGTGATGCAGATGGAAGGTGACACATGCCTTGTGACACAGACGCGATGATGTAGAAATGACCCTGCACTAGCCATTCAAGCTAGTAAAATTAGGCCTTTGGGCCATTTAGTGGGATTCATTCCTAGTAGGCCATCAGACCATTAAAATAATATAAATAATGTTTGATGGGTGGGATATCCCCTTAAGGGGGGTTGGTTATGGCATGCCTTTCTAGCCTCTATTTGAGGTGTGTGTGTTTGATATAATTGTACCCCAAGAACCTAATATACATAATAAATAATAAATTTTTAAAAATAATACATAACATATAAAAAATAAATAAATAAACGATAAATAATATTTTAAAAAATAATTAATAAATAATGTTTAATAAACAATGAAAAATGAGTAAGAAATCATAAATAATAAAACATAAATGAAAAATAAAATATAATAAATAATAAACATTTAAAAATAAATTATAATGATAATAAAAAAATGAATAAATAAGTAATAAATGGTAATTCCTAAAACAATAAAAAATCAATAAGTTGTAAATAAATAAATAATAAATAATAAATAATAATAAATAATAAATAATAAATAATAAATAATAAATAATAAATAGAAAATAATGAATAATGAATAATGAAGAATAAATAATAAATTGTGTAATAATATATAATAAATATTAATTAACTAATTACTAAAAAATAATTCAATAATATATAATATTAATAAATATATAATAAATACATAAAAAATAATAAATAATAAATAATAAATAATAAATGATAAATGACAAATGATAAATGATAAATGATAATTAATAAAAAATATATATTTATTAGTTATATGTAATTACATATAAATTTACTTAAATACACTTTTATATATCATTCAAGAATATAAAATTATGAATAAATATACACCAATGCATATGAATACAAGCATCAAGACACTCACACACACTCAAACACCTTCCAGAAGAATATATATAAAAATATATACCAACAACCTATATGTAAATATATATAGAAGGATATAAATATATATAAATCAAGACTAACATTAATAAATACATATAAACATATATGCATTGATGTAATTATACACAATTTTTTTAAAATTTTGATATATATATATATTATAAATAAAAATACATGAATTCATATAAATACAAATGCACACACATAGATATATAGATATATATATACATGTATATATATAATATATAATAAATAACCAAAATAGTTAAAACTAGAATCTTTGAGACGCCATAAAATTAATAGGAATGTAGATTCATGGAATAAAGTCATATTAGAACAAAATATAATTTTAATAAACTTTTAAAAGATGATAGAATCCATTAGAATGTTCAAACATCATAATATTCGAGAAAAAAAACCCATTTTATGAGGACTTTTGGGACTATTTTGCTGTTCAAAAAGTGTTATCATGGTCTCCCTAATCAAAAAGATATTTAAATCACCACAATCCTTTATTTGATATATGTTAGAGTTGAAACGGAAACCCTGATCCAAATGTATGGAATATTGATGTTGAATTTTTCATTTCATCTTTTATTTTATAGAATTAATAAGTTTTATTATATTACCTATTAATTTTTTTATATAATTTCATTATATATTATTTTATAATCTTCAAGTTGATTGGTTTTGGAGAAAAAAATCACCTAGATGAAAATTTATGGTAATTTATTTCTTATCAATTTGTGTTTTTAAAATTATAATTTTTTTTATATATTTTTAGCGTTGGATTTTTTTTTAAAAATGGTTATTAATTTTCCATAGCTTTTAAAAACCACTTTTAAAAATATATAATTTCTATTTTAAATTTTCAAAATCATAATAAGGAATAGATTTTTAAAAAACCACATCTAAAAAGATAATTATGAAATATTTAGAAATGGTTTTAGAAAAAGTAACTAAAAACCATTACGGATTTATAATTTTCATGTAGTGAAGTTTTATAACACAAACACGAAAATAAAAATATCTTGTGTTTTAAATCAATTAATATTTCTCTAATATTTTTAAATATGTTCAGGTTTAGAGTTTTATAGAATAAGGAAAATTATTAAACAGTAAACCCATACATTATAACTAGAAACTTTTACTCAATTTTCATTTTCCCAAAAAACAATATTCTTTCAATTAAAACATTATTTGTTTTTATGAAAAATCATTCCAATTTTATTCTTGAACTCATCCTTGTCCCTAATCACCCTAAAGCATTGTGTTTTTTAAAACATTGGATGAGAAAAAAAATTCTGTAAGTGAAATATATGAATAAATATGTTATTTCAATGAAATCATGGAAACCTGCTAATTTAATTTTCATAAAATCATAATATTTTATCTCAAAAGGGCATAGTTTTTCTTTAAAAGGAATCATTATTTTTTCATTTTGAGATAAAATAATTTCCATGAAAAATATTTACAAGCATGGGGAAGCCATATATGTTCTTTGTGACATCATTATCATAGAAACATTACATAAAACATACAAAAACTTTACAAAAACCCAAACAAATGGAAAACCATACAACCAAATTCCATTATAATTCTCAATAGAACAAAATCATTACCACATTTATTGGAACACTATATTGGAATACCCATTATATATTTTATAATGGTATAACCCATAAGCTAAAATGTAGATAAACCCTTTATAGAAACTATCCTTGAAACATATCATGAATAAAAACCTTGAAAAACTCTTTTAAACCCATGTATACAACACATTGAAATATAAATTAACCCATTTTTTTAAAAATAAAATTTAAAATCAAAAAGACTGTCCAAAAAATAAAGAAATAATTTCCATGAAAATAACCCTAAAAACAAATAATTGAAAATAATAATAATTAAGGAATCCCGAGGTTTGGAAAATCCACTAATGTCATCTAATTTAAAAAACCTTCATTTTCACTTTAAAAAAAGCAGAAAGTAGAATAATAAAAGAAGGTCTTTAAAATAAAGTCACTTAACTTGAGTCTAGATCATTCGAAATGTTGTTTATATTACTAAATAGTGTACTTAGGATAATTATTTACCTGGATAAGAACCATTTTAAATTTTTATTATTCTTTTTCATATCACTGACCACTGTGTTTCAAAAACTACTAAATTATTTATTCTCACAACGGATGTTTTGACGATATTTGGTTTGTAAGACAAAAATGTGTTGTGTAATATTATTATTGTCAAAAAGTTTATAATTCCACCATCTATAGAATAATTATCCTAAAATAATTATCACTTTTATTAATTTATTAAACTTTTAAATATAACCATGAATATTTTTTATGAAAAATGATCCCCATTATAATCAGGGAGATAGTAGGCCGTACGTACGTACGAGTAACATTTCCATATTTTAATGATAATTATGGAAAGAAGGTAAGTATTATTTTAAACTTTAATTATTATAATAATATAATAAATACTTTATTATGTTATTAAATTTACTTTCATATATCATTTACGTGATGTGGTGATGAAAAATGAATCACATTGCTTTGTGGAGGTGGTAGTCCATAGGTATTCATTAACGACATTATCATTTTTTTAATCAATTGGAAAGATCATAAATGATACCTTACATTTTTATAATAATAAATATTTCCTAAATATCATATATAATCATTAATTCCATCATTATAATCCATCTATGAAAAATGGTGATGGAAAACAAATTTCATCTATTCATGAGGCTGTAGTCCACCGTACACGGAAAAGATGAATTATTTTACCATTTGATGGATGTAGAGAAAAATATTGGTCATGAAACTAATAAAATAATAGATCAATATATTTAGGATCTTTTTATTTTATTCATGGTTTTATAAACTCTTAGTTATGTGGAAGAAAAAAATAGGACCACTCGATTAAAAATGATACCTCTTAGGCGGACAATATCCTTTTCTTAAAACCTTAAGAATAAAATGATTTGTGTTATAACTAACTTAAAATCTCTATAATTATTGTTGTTATTCTTGTAAGGGATTTGGGTTGGGGTTTTATAAACCAAAATTGATTTTAAGTGTGAATAAATGAGAATAAGAGGTTACCTTTTATAAGATAAAGGAGTGACACTCTTGGAATCTATCATAATATTAAATTAATTTAATTTAATTTTCAATTAAAAATGGATAAAAATTGAGTTGTATAAAATTAAAATGTTAATGGGTTTGAATCACTACATACAAGGAAACATAGACAAATTTTGAAAATATATCTACCATTATATTTTTGTTTTAACCCTTATATAACCCTTTAACTTTCAGCATGACTATATGGTTTTTTGTATTTATTGGTGAATATAGTTACTATAAAATGAATCACAATCCATAAATTGAACATGAATTATATTTCAAATATTATCCTAATAAATTGGATGAACATAATTGTTTTATGAATTTTATATAATTTAACAAAATATTATGTTCTATAAAATATCCTTAATGCCAATTTTAAGAACTATTTATTGTTTTACATTAGAAATATTAAGATAACACATATAATTTGAAAATTGTATTTTATTATTTTAATAAAATATCAAGGATATCAATAAAATTAATTTATCACATTATTTATCTCAAATTATATTCATTTTTATATATTTATTATCATTTATTCTATTTTTTAAATAGTTGAATAATTTATACATATGTGTTGTCAAAGAATTTACGGTAATTATTTCATCCATAAAAATTAAAAATAAATTTTAATGATGAAAATATTATTTTAAAAATTAATATATATAGTCTAATATATCCCGATTATTGAACTAGATTAAATTAATTTTTAAAAATTAATATTATATAATTTGAAAAGTATTCCGTTAAATATAACCTTATATGAAATGATTTTAATAAAAATGTTTCCGTTTTTATTTATTATGAATATTAATATTTAATTTGATTATACTAATAATTAAGAAGAAATTTATTCCATTAGTACCTGGGTTGTTACATTATCTCCCCTTTTAATAATTTCATCATGACAATATTATTAACTTATTAGACAAGTAGAGACAACATTCCCTCATAGAATTTTTTATATTCCCATGTCTCATATTTAAGCATATGGTTTCTCCAAAAAACCATAACCTAGTGAATTATCTTATTCCATGATACTCACTCTGTACAATAATGAATCTAAACAAGATTATCCCCATAAGGAAGGTTATATTCAAAATTCAAACCCCCAGGGATCAAAACATAAGATGAAACCAGCAATTATTTTCTCAACATGAAAACATGATAAACATTTTGTACATTGGATAAACTCATAGGCAAGACCAATCAATAGGAAATTGATTAAAATTTATCAATAAGTTCATATATTACAAAGAACTATGGAATTAAATTTCTATTCTTTCAGAAATTCATATCTCTTATCCATAGAGATATTTTAAAAAAACCCGATTACCTACCTAGAAAAAAAGATCATTCCTCCAGTTATCTAAATGAAATTTTTTCCATCATTGAATCGTCCCCATATGTTACTGAATTATATAACTATTTTTAGCCATATCCTATTTCAATTCAGGTCCTATCAACTTCTATTCACCTATATAATTCCCAAATGCTGGAGTCTAACACTACATTCTATATAATGCCTCAATATTTCCATCTGTATAATGGAGTGAAAAATCTATTTTTAAGAAAATTCAACAAAGGAAATATAATAATCACAATTTCCCTTATAATCCATCTAACAGTCCTAAATCATTTATTCTATGGTATGAATTTTTTATTCTGATTTTCCACTATACTGAGGATAAAAAGTTGTGCTAAAATTTAATTTAGTGCCCAATGCCTTTTTATTCCTTTACATAGATCTAAAGTTAACTTAGGATAATGGAAAAATATAATGGATAGATAAAATCCATTTAACATGGATATATTCTTATTATACAGACAATAAAGTTTCTCTAAAGATACATTATCTCAATTGGGAGGAAAATGTTCTTATTTAGTCATTCGATCAATGATAACCGAAATTCTATTATTTCTATGAGAAGTGATGGGAAGTACCCATATGAAATCAATATATATATATTTCTTATTTCCACTCTAGAATAAAAAAATTATGAATCATATATATTAGTAATTATAATTATTCTTTAACTTATTAACAAGTTAAACATTTCATGGGGAAATGAATAATATCTATTTTTATTCCTTACCACCCATAATAAACTAAAAGGTCTCTATATATCATGGTATTTCAACGATGAACAAAAAATGGGGAAATATGAGATTAATTTAGAAACTCAATCCTCAAATGGGAATCAGAAGGCACACATAATCTCTATTAAAATTTCAAAACACATACTTTATAAAATTCTAATTTAGGAAACTTACCATTATTAACCAATTCCAACTTTTCCTATAACATATGGCCTTCCTTTTGATCCTTCATAATTCTTTTTCTAGGAGATAATTTCAATGAAAATAGAAATAAATCAATGTTCTTACATCCAAAAATTCAAGAAAAAAGTTTTCAAATCATTAACCAAAGGGCCATGGTACAAATGTAACACGGTTAATGTTGCATTATTTATCCAACTCAGAGAATATACTACTTTTTTTCTTTCAATGGTGGAAATGGACCATTCGAACATAGTACTTACTAAGTTATAGCTATATTCACCTCCTTATTTCCCACTCCTTCGGAGTAAATATATCCTCTAATCATTTATGATCAGTATATATATAACACCTTCTGCCATATAAATAATGCCTCTAAATTTTAAAGGAATAAACATAGATGCTAATTTCACATCTTAGATTGAATAATATTTACCCTGAGGTTTTATTTTACATGAAGCATAAAGAATTTCCAAATAATTTTTCATTAGGAAACAACCATGTTCCTTCAATGAAGCATCACTATAGAATAAATAATCACCATTTCTTGAGGAAATTCCAAAACAGGATAATTCTCAATTGATTAATTTATGTAAAAAAAAGATCATCAAATATTTTGTGTAAACAAATTTAAATACCTTCTAAATTAATATAGTTAGTGGGGTAGTCTATAGAGAAACGTTTTCAACAAACATTCAATAGTAACTCACAAGCCCAAGTAAAATTTGAATCTTTGTGACATTTTTTAGTGTTTTAAATTTTTCAAAAACCATTATTTTAATAAGATCAATATTAATTCCATATTGTGAAACAACATGAGTATGAAAATAAATCAGTTACAACCAAAATTAATAGTTACAAATTTTTCCATAGAGTTTCCTTCCTTTTGTTTTTTTAAAAAACAAACCTTATGTGTCTTTCATGTTCTTTATTAATATAATAGTATATCATAAATAAAAAACCACACACTTGTCCATGGATTAATAGAGAACCCTATTAATTAAATCCATAAAAACAACATGTGAATTGTATAAACTAGATGGAATAACTAAAAAACTCATAATTCCTATATCTATTCTAAAAAAATATATACAAAATATTTGATTCCTTCAACTTAAACAGATGGTACCCTGACATTAGAGAAATCATTGAAAAGTGATGATCTATCTAGTGATGTTCAAAAAAATCATAAATATGAGTCAAATTATACTTATTCTTAATAGTTATGTTATTCAATGAACTATATTAAATGAGAATCCTCAAATAACCATCTTTATTTTTGATAAACAAAATAAGATAAAAATGTGGTGAAATTCATGGTCGAATCAAACCATTATCTCGAAATTCCTATATTTTATTTTTTAGTTCCACAATTTCCACTAAAACCATTAGGTAATGTGTTTTTTAAATAATATTAACTTTCGAGATCAATTAAATAGTAAACTCGAAAATCTAATTAGGAATAAAACACTTGGAAATTCACCTGAAAAAACATTCATATATTAATTAAAGAATGGAACATCACTAATTTGAAATGTTTTCTTCTTTTCAAATACATGTGATGAATAACTTTTAATAACACTTATAATCAATTTATCAACTTAGAATAAGGTTATTAAAGGTATAAAATCATTGAACATAAGTATCTTATCTCTATAATCTATCTAAGCATGATAAAATAAAAACCAATCAATATAAAGATTAATATCCAAATCTAATTTGGGTAGTTAAAAAATATTTTCCGGAATGTCCATTTCCCCAATAACAATATAAAGAGAAATATATATATATTTGTTTAATTAATATTCCCACCAAATGTTTTCACAAAAATTTATTTCATACATTCCTGATATGATATTTATATTACTCATGAAAATTTCTAAGAAATGAAAGCACATGAAGATATAGAATCAAACAGAATATTGGAATAATTTTTATAAAAAAATAAAATACTATCCACGAATTCATTTGATGGACCTATGTCAACTTTAATAGCATAAAATAAATTTTATACACCAATCCATTTCTGATCATGATAATATAAATCCTGTGAAACTAACCTAGTTACCTTGTTAACATAAACCAAACTAATTTCAACTAAAACACATAACCATTGGCTGGAAATCGATTTATAGAATCTTTTGTAGTTCATAATTATTATTTTTTTTATTAATGAGAACTGTGGGAACAATGAACTCACCAGTAACACTTCCTTGATTTCATGACACATTCTCTAGGGTGATTCGAATCACACATACCAAAATATGGGAACTTGATTTTATTACATCAAATTATAGTTCATGTATGTTTTCCCATATCATTCCATCCTGAACACTTCTTACATTCATCATCAGGAGGTAAAAATGTTTCAGAAAACTCCATCTTAACTTTTTCACCATAAAATAACTTTTTCATATATATTAATTTAACATGCAGATGAAAAAATATTTATAATTTTTTTCAACCGTGATTAAAATCTATTAATTTTACAATCTGTGTCTGAAAAAAAATCTTGTATATAAATAGAAAATATTGAAAAATTGTTTTCATAAAAGACTACCAAATCTTCATCCATTTACAATAATTTTGAGAATTTTATTTTCATATGGAGTGAAAAAAACATAGTGAAACATTTTTCAAGGAAAATATAATTATATTTTTTCCATTCCATGGAATCAGGATCATTATTATCTCTTGTATTATCTATGAGATACCTCCATTAATTGGGTTCACCATCAAAATGATAAATAGATAGGGTTACCTTTTGATGTTACATACAAACCATTAAATCAAAAATATTTTCTAGGGAATTGATCAATCCTTTGGCTAATACTAGGTCACATGTCACACTAAATTTTGGTTGATGTTGTCTAAAAAATTATGTACTACTATCATGTTACTCTGATATAGATTTAGATTCTATATTTCATGGATTCTTCCACCATTTATATCCTAAATTAACTAATCCATCACTATAATAAATATCTTAGTTATTATACCAACCATTCCAGGTTGCTGATTTCAAAGGACTTTTTCCTCTTAATTCATACCAACTATATCATCACAGTTTTATCTATAGAAAACCATTTTAAAAAAACCAAGTTTATTATTAGAAATATTACAATCATTAAATGATATATAATTTCAACTAAACCCTTGAGTAAACATTATCATTTTAATTCTATAATCATTATCCTTACCCCTAAAGATATCAAAACAATCATCTGACAATTACTTTAAATACCCAACCCTATATATCACAAAATGTTGAGTTTTATTTTTTCTCTTATTTAAAGGGAATTCTCTTGTGTGGCATTTTCAAAACATCCACAAAAGGAAATACCCCTCCCCATGAAGAGGTCACTCCAGAGAGATCCCCAGCCGGGAAGGAGCCATTTCCAGCCAAGATGGCAGAGCGTCTCAGAGGGTGACAACCCAGGCGGTGATGGTTCCTAAAGCAATCTGTCCGCACTGGTGGGTTGCACCTCATTTTTTCCACCCAATCCAAAACTGGGTGACCTGTCAAGGCAAGTGGATCCTGGGGGAGAGGTTCTCCCTGAAAGCGGACTCCCAGGATAAGAACCTTGTACCTCCCAAAGAATGGAATTGTTATACCCCTCTCCTTCACTACTACGCCACCACCAAAGTGGCTACAAAATATTGAGTTTTATGTAAATACTTTTTTATATTAAAGGTGAATATATTTTCATCTTTATAGTTTTAAGGAATTATGAAAAATAATTACATAGTAATCCCATACATTTAAAGTGGAAACTTATATGTAGTATTCATTTTCCCATAAAAAAATTTATTTAAATTAATACATGATATCTTTTCATGATATATATTTTCAATTTTCTTCTTGATCTCAGACTTGTCCCTACTGTCCCTTAAAACATGTGATTTTTTTTAAAATTTATGATGATCAAAAAAATATCAGTTTTGAGAATAAAATAAGGATTCTATTATTCCAGTGAAAACATAAAAACCGATTAAAATTATTTTCCAAAAAAATACCTTTTATTCCCATAATAAAATCAATTTTCACTAAAATAAATCATTATCTTTCCTTAATAGATCAAAATATTTCCATGAAAGTTTATTAGTAATTATAGAGAATTAATGTAGGTCCCTTTGGAAATCATACCCCATGAAAACATATAGAACTATTACAAGACCCCTTTCAATGAACATTAAAAATTAGAATTACTATAAATCCGAATTCAAATATAATTCCCCAGAGAACCAAATCATTACCCAATGTATTAGAGCACTATCGAGGTAAACCCATCGAATGATATATAAAGGTATCACACTTGAGAAATAATGGGGATCAACTACTGGTAGAAAATTTACAAGGACAATATCATGAATAAAACCCTTGATGAAATATTTTAATAACATGTACAAAACAATTTCTGATATAAAAATACCATTTTTCTAAAAAATGATATTTATTATTGAGAAACTGCAAAAAAAAAAAGAAACCAATTTTTTTAAAATAACCTTGGAAAATAAGAATGGAATCATAAAATCATAAATGCTTAATGATTTAAAGATAATATTTTCATGACATATAATTTAAAAAACATTCCTTTTCACTATTGTAAAAAAAAGTTGAAAGAGGAAGTTTAACAGATGGTTTTTGAATGAATGTAATTTACCTTGATTCCAACTAATTTTTTACATTGTTTATCTTATAGAATAAAAAAATTGGTTTATTATTTACATGTCTAAAACCATTTTCCAACTCAATTAATCCTTTTTATAGAACTTATCACCATTTTGTAACAAATATTATTTTTTATTTAAAGTTTACTTCAAATGATTTCACAATATTTGGCTCACAAGTTCAAAATGAATTCAGCAATTTGAGTGTGGTCAAAATGTAATAATTAAATCATATATTAAATAATAATAATTAAATAATTATCTTTTTTATACATTAATTATACTTTTAAATAAAACCATGTATAATGGTTAGGAAAGAGGAGCTATTTATAATCCTGGAGATGGACGACCATACATACATATGAGTAATGTTCCATTTTTTTAGTGAAAATTATGGAATGAAGGTAAGTAATATATTACATTTCCATAATGATAATAATATAATAATTATAATATTAATTATTTATATATATATATATATATCATTCAGTGATGTGGTTATAACAACTGGGCTCTGCCCACCAGTTGCCCCATAGACACGTGGTCCCCACCCTGGGGCCCACCACGTGCACGAGTAGGTCTTGGCCCACAAGGTACCACCAGTTGCCCCGCAGACACATGAGGCCCACCCCAGGGTCCACCACATGCTCGAACGGGTCATCTTTCTAATGATAGTCCCCATAGGCCAACACATGTCCTTTCCAGTGTACTTTGTCCTCACTCCACACACCCTAGAAAAACTTCCCAAAGGTCACCCATCGTGATTACTACTCCAGGACAAGCATGCTTAACTATGGAGTTTTAATCAGGTAGGCTCCCAAAAAGGAAGGTACACCTTATTTTCATGAGTAATAATGTTTAATCATTTAACCCATTATCATTATGGGGTGTTACAGTGGCAATGAAAAATGAATCACATCTCTTCTTGGAGGGAGTAGTCTCGATGTACGAACGAACGACATTATCATATTTATGTCCATAGAAAAGTGATACTGAAAATAATATATTATTTTATGAGAATGATAATTATTCCATTATTGTCATGTATAAAACCTAAAAACATCATTATAATACATCCATGAGATATGGTGATCGAAAACGAATTACATCGGTCCACGAGACGGTAGTCCACCGTACAGATGAACGATGAGTTTGTTTCGCATTTGACAGAAGTGGAGATGAATAAAGGTCACAAAAATAATCAAATAAAATATTTTTGTTGTTATAATACCAGAATTATGATTTTATCATGTTTTAAGATGGTTTTTGGGACATAGATTAATAAATAAAACAGAAATTCCTGATTAAAAACAACACATATTCTTTAGAAAATATCAATTTATTAACACCTTCAGACCACTATGGATGGTGTTTTCCTAAAATAAGACCTATTTAACGGGGTAAATAATTATATGAATTTATTATGGTAGTTATTTTATAAAACCAAATGGTTTTTAATTGTATAGAAATGGTAGGTAGAGGATACTATTAATAAGAAAGTAGTAGGGTACTCTTGGAATTTCTCAAAATATGAAATTAATATAATTCAATTTATAATTGAAAGTTTCTCCAATGTAATTTATTTATAATAGAATATTATTATGGGTATAAATCACTTTATATAATAAAAGTTTTATTATTTTTGACTATAATTATACCTTTATCTTTTCGTTTTAACCATTATTTAACCCTTTTAAATCTTACCGCGACAACATTGATTTCTTACTATGTGATTGTTAATATGGCCACTATAAAATGAAAAAATATCCACAAATGGTTGATTATTGAAATTTTAAACTGACTAATTATCTATTTTTTAAATTTAATACTACTAGGAAATTTACATCATTGAATTAAAAATTATTAACTGTAAAATATATATAACGTCAATCTTAAGAACTATTAGTTAATTTGAAAATGAAAATATCATGATAAAACATATAATTTAAAAAATTATTTTATTAGATCCCTAAAATTTTGAGGTCATATAAATAATTCTATTATCACATTTTTTGACTCAATTTATATTTATTTTAATATTTTTATCATCATTTATTTGATTTGTCTAATAATTTTATAATTACTATATCATCATTCTGAAAGCTGTTAAGGTAATTATTTATTCCCTAAAAATTAAAGATAAATTACCCAGATGAAGAAAAATATTTTATATTTCTATTTAATATTTATAGTGAAACATATTATCAATATAAAACTGTTGTAAAAAATTACTCTTATAAAAAACAAGTGTGTGACAAATTAGTGATTTCATGAAATGATATAGTATGAAGTTTATAATCTCAAGAATTTTTCCCAAAAAGGAGATAAAGTTAACCCTTAGAAAAGTATGGATTACATAAAATTATAAAATAAAATTTAAAAAGGTTTTGGTGTAATTTTATTGTGCTTATCAATTTATTTCTTATCCATTAATTACCCAATTTACCCTTTACCGTGGTTATAAACATTTCAAATATCATAATTCATAATGAAAAAAATAAATGTAACCTATTTAAAAATTTTTTATTCGCTTATTGAAAATATGGAAACAATTTTTAAAAATTAAAATCAAATTCTTAGTATTTAATTTAATATTAAATTATAAAATTTTAATGAAAAATAGTTTTTTTTTCGAAAAAAATGCCTTTTTTAAAATAAAATTTATTATTCAAAATTCAAATGTAAAATCCATTGAAAAAAATCGAGTTGAATTATTTCAAATCAAATTTAAATATTCAAAATTTTAAAAAATAGTTGAAATAATAATTTGATCTTTTAATACATTAAAATAAAATATCGTTTTCAATAAAAATATTTATTCTTTTATTATTCCTTGAAACACAATATTTTTAGAAAATTACCAAATATTAATTATAAGATTATTTTGACAATACATATTAAAAATAAAATTATTTCAACTCAATAAAAATTATTAAATTTTAAAAATAAAATTTTAAAAATAAAATTTTAAATATAACGACTTAAGAAATGTGTTTAATAAAATTATTTTCCTTTTTATTTTATATTTATATTCAATATAACAATTTATTTCAAGAATACAAATAAATTTGAAAAAAAATATTATATTAGTAATTTGATTGTTAAAATAATATTATAAGATAATATTTTAGATAAAAAAATATTCATTCAAAGGTAAATAGTACAAAAAAAGAACCTGAAACTAAGTATTAGACCATAGGGATTATTACATCCATTAGAAGTGAAAATATGTGAAGGGGCCTATAAATAGGAAATAATATCTTTAAAAATAGAGACTCTTTTAGACAACCGTCAAATTTGAGAATCACCTTTGGGATAACAAGACCTACAGGAAAAATAATATAATGAAAGGAGAAATTATATTGAGAGATCTAAAATGAAAACTATGGAATTGAGAAGCATGACTTTAGATGTGTAAATTAAATAAATGAGTTTATTAAGTGTTTATATACGAATGAAAATTGGTCATTATAAATTTGTTTTTTGGAAATATGGAAAATAGATATACATGTATCCAAAACATATATCAGATTCATGTTTGGTTATTTTTAATTTTAAAATAATATATTATATATAAAATTAATTAAAGAAAAATAAATATTAAAATATTATAAATAAATAAGAAAATAAATAAATGTTTGTACTACATATTAACAATATAATTATTAAATTATGATATGATGTATTTATAAAAATAAAACAAATAAATTTATATCAATGTATTAGTATTATAATTATTATTTCAATAAAATAATTTATTTTAAGGGTATTTGGTAAAGTTTTTCATTAAAAAATAGAAGAATTTTTTTCAAAATAATATTTTGATATACAGTAATATATTCTACACCAATATAAAAAATTGAAAAATTAAAAACATTATTACATATGAACTAATATATTAACATAATTTAAATAAAAAATTGGTAGGAAATATTATTATGAAATATTAATGTTTAAAAACATCCTTCTTCAATAAAAGTGATTTTTTCTTTGTATTTTGAATTTAATTTTAAAAATTAGTATTATGAATTTAATAATTTTCATTTGAAAAAATGTAATTCATTTTTGAATTAAATATAACTTTAATATCATAAGATAAATTATACTAACTTTAAAAAGAGATTTATTTTTTTGTGAATCTTGATAAATTATCTTTTCACCATAACTATACATTTTTATGAGTGTGTTATTATATAAGTAACAACTAAACGTTTATGAAACATTTTAATTGGATAATGATTTATTTAATGAGTAAAATTATTTTTATTAAAAATTAGTTTTTCTATGAAAACCTATTTATAACATTTTAGAACATAAATACCAGTTCATTCTACATAAAAAATTACTTTTTGTATTATATTTTTATTAAACATTTTAGAAGTGGTATTCAGATTTTTCTTTCTTTGAATGATAGATAATGATTAATTTTAATAATAAACAAGTTTATATAATTAAATTCAATGAAATTAGAAAATACAGAAAATAATTAAATTTTAAACTTAAAGCACACTTTTCAAAAGATGGGTTTTATAGATCATCTTTACTGACAATAAAATTAACTTTATAAAAATTTTGAATTTATATTTAATAAAAATATTTTATTACATTAAATTACCAAGTTTAAAATATGTAATAAGTTCAATTTTAATTATTTTCATTAAAATTTTTTAGCATGATTAAAAAATAAGTTACAACCAAAAAGTAAAAAAGGGTAAAAATAGTTTTACTAATTGTAAAATTTATAAAACATTTAAAAATTATTGCAATGAGTGTTTGTACTATATAAGGTTTAGAAAACCATCACATCCTAAATTATTTTAAATATTTTTTACTTTGAACCATCTATATTTTGACACGTCAAAATTTTAAAAGAATTATTTATTTGAGAGTGTATACAATACACAACACTGACATTAAATGAACCACGATATATTCTTAATCTATTAATACTTAAATATATGAATTATTAAAATTCCATTAAATAAGAAGTTTTAAAAAATATTATATAATTTGTAAAATATATATAATGTTTATATAAAATAAAAATGAATTCATAAATAATTACAAATTAAGTAATCAATATTTGGGTAAATATATTTTATTCTACCAAACTAATTTCTATTTCTTTTTGTGAGAAACTATTATAAATAATTTATTGATATTATATAAATTTTATATTATAATATAATTTTTTTCGTATCATAATATCATAATTTAATTTTGGTGTTTTTTTTTATTATTTTGAGAATATTTTTTTTTCATTGAATTGAGAAAATACAACATTTTTATGTAGAAATGTCATTTATTTTCAATAAATTAAGTACTTTAAAAGTCCCATTTTATTAAAATTTATTTCAATGTGAAATAAGTAATATATTTTAAGATTTTAAATAAATAAATTCATATTAATTAAAAAATTTCATGTTTTTGGTATAAGTGTATTTTTATTCAAAAAATCACAGTTTTCTACAAAATTGTTTTTAAATAGATAAAGTTTATCCATTTTAATAAAATAAATAAACTACAAATAAAGAAATATTAATATTAAATATATAGATCAAATTTATATTTATATTAATTTAATTTCATATAATAGTGAATAATAGTGACGTTGTTAATAGAATACCATCTTATACATGAAAAATACATTTATTCAGAAACTTCTTTTCAACACATTTTACAGGATTAAATTTAAATTTAAATTTCCCAATTTTGTGAATTGAATTTGAAAAAATTGATTAAATAATTTTAATAATAATAATAATTTTTATATAATATGTTAAACTATTTTTTTCTTAACGAATAGTAAAAATAGTAAAGATCTGTTAATATAGTTATTGTTTGGTTCAATTTATTAGGGGGTGGTGGGGTTAAAATACAGTGGTAAATGGAATAGCATGACTTAAAAAATATTTTATGAATATTATATTTTTTTATTTCCTATATCACTCATCCTATAAATTATTTATCAATTAATCTAGAACCTACTCACCATTATTGAATAGTTTTGGGTATTTATAAAAATTCCAATTCTAATCAATTATAAAGGGGAACCCCATATCCTTTTCTCTCGATGATTCCAAGGCCTTTTGGCTCATTAAATCCATGAAAAAATATCTTACTTACTTATCTATCCATGTCTTATAATCCTTGTTTTGGTTATATTACCCTTAAATGAATATTTTTTTGTTGAAAATTATTGAGATTATTTGAAGAAGTGGAATCACACTTAACCAAGTAATATGTTTATTTCTTCTTCCATCGGATTAAAATCATATGAAACCATGATAAAATAATATAATTATTATCTCCCACTTAATTATATGTTATTATTTAAATTTTATAACCTACATCAATATCTTCTTCATTATAATGGGAAATAAAACCATCATTCGTGTGTATAACGGATTACCACCACACAAACTGATGTAACATTTTATCTAATATCATATAAAATGTATTATTATGATAATAAATTTATTTTAATATATTATTTTTCACTATGATAAATCATTTTTGAAAATTTATATATCACACACTTTCTTACCCTTAATTCTATTGAAAAACGATAACCTCATTCATGTGTATGCCAGATTATCACCTCATGAAGGGATGTGATTAGTTTATAATCATTACATCACATGGATGATATATTTATGTGTATTTAATGATATAATATAATATTTATTATAAAATTTCTATTATTTAAGGATTGGATTATAGTTACATTATTTCAGTCATGATCGTTAAAAAATGGAAACGTTACTCATGCGTGCGTACGACATACCATATCAAAATTTTAACATTTACAAATTTTCATAAGAATATTGAATTATTTTTTAAATTATAATTTATTTATAAAAAGATAATTAATTAATGATTATTATTCTATATAAAAGGGAACAATTACCACATTGACATTGGTTAGTACCCCGATGCCATTTTAAATTTTTGTACCGAATATCCAGAAAACTCACATTTTGGACATTACCAATTATGTAATTCAATATGAATATAAATAAATTAAGTAAATTATTTATTTATAATTTATTAAAACTAACAAATTTTATTTATGAAAAAAATATACTAGTTAATTATATATGAGATAAATGACATACACAATAAGTCTAGGCTCGAGGTAAGGATTTGTGTCTCAAAAATTCCTTCTTTGAGAAAAATATTATTTTACACATGTAATTTATTTTAAATAGTGTATATAATTAAACTTTTCATATTATATCATTTATTCATAAAATATAATGGTATTTTAATTTCATTATCAATTACATCATTAACTGAAGTTATGATTCAAAAGTTACCAATGCGATAAGGGTTTATTCTTTAATAAAATTTTAATCCGGTTATTTATTCGTGAATGTTAATTGAGGAAAATTATTTTATCATTATCTTATAAAAAATTTAAATTTTATTATTATATGTTTATTCCCAAACATTTTATGTAATAATACCACTTTCCTCTCTTTAGAATATAGAATTATTGTTAATTTGTTTTATGATTCTTTGTATTTATTTCTCACTTCAGTCGAAAAGCATTTTTCAGGAATATTTTTTTAATGAATTATATCCAAAAATGTTTTTTCATTCTAATAATTATTTATTTAAAAATATTTCACCAATTTTTTACTTTATAATAAACATTTTTAATGGAATATTCTTATAATTTTTGAAACAAGGGAATTTTAGCTATTTTACAATAATGTGAAATGAATGTTTTTCAACTTATATGATATGAATAAAATTACCCTATATAATTATTGGTCATATATTTTTTTTAATTTTAAATTTTCCTAGGTTGTTTTCAAAAAATCTTTCCTATTAAATTCAGTAATTTTTTTAAAGAAGTAATTTTAGTGTGAAAATGAAATTTTCCTCTACAAATATTACTTCTGATATTTTAAATAAATTTTCTTTAGTGAAAAGTACCATTGATGTTATGGATTGGTTCTAAATTTTATGTATATGTCTGTTAGTTACATACCTATCTTATTATACCTTCCATTTTCTACATTATACATGCCTTATGTACTTTTCTCAAATTCCTTTATTATGAAATTTCCTTTTATTATGATACAAGGAAGGATTTTGAAAATCATTTTCTTTCGAGGGGTAATCCTTATGTATATGAATTATTATTGATTAATTCTATGGAATAAATAAATCATTTTCAAGTTATGATGGGTGCACCCATATAACACTCCAATTCACTATGTAAATATTTAGTCTACTGATATTAGAATTACTGTCATGACCCGTCCCCCGGGGCCCATGTCTTAACTACCCCAAGCACGCCTTCCATAGGCCAAGGGATGGGGACTAGCACCAAAGAAGTAAAACCCTAAGCTGGGAAGGCATTTACTTTATAAAAGTAAACACACACAATCAGAGAACAAAACTGGAAGAAAACACTATGCAATGTTGTATACAGAAGAAGTGCTGGAAAGTAAAAAAAGGGGTCGGAAATACAAGCCCAACAGTAAAGTACAGGTACAGTTGTAGGAAAGTACAACTGAAAAAAAGTAAAGCAGCTATTGGGTCATCCTCTAAAGTTCCTACATGAAGGGTAGGTACATATGGACTCCTCAGCACTCAATGTCCGTCTGTATGCTCCTTGCACCGTCACTCCAAGTGGTCCACCTCCGGGTACCATCCAGTCCTGCTACTCTCTGCCTCAGTCAGTGCTGTCCATCATCTGCATCTTACATAATGAGGTGTGGGCATAGCCCATGTAGGGGGGGTATAAAGATACTCAATAGGGACCTTGAGACCCTTAATGTCTCACGAAATCCAACAAGGATAAACCATAAATTATGAAAACCATGGATAAACATTACTTAGGTATATTCTCATACATATACATAAGTTATCTTGTAACCCATCTCAATCATGAGGAAAACACTAAATTCATCGAATCAAGACAAAAAATGATTTTATTATAGGGGTGGTATCATGAAACACTCCCAGTCAAATTTTCGGATCATTGGCTGATGGTGTACTCCTCCTCTTCTATTGGCTCGGCCCAGCCCGAAGACGGCCCGGCCCGAAGGTGACCCGGCCCGAGGGGCAGCATGGCTCGAAGCGGCCCATCCCGAGGGGGACGCCCGGCTCGATGGCAGCCCACCCAGATGACGGCCTGGCTTGGATGGGCAATCTGGCCTGAGGGCGGACCGAGCCGGTGGCCCGGCAACCCGGCGGCCCGGCGGCTCGCGGGGTCCGCCTAAGCCACGACCAGGGGGAAAGCCGCATTCCCCTAGCTCTCGAATGACTCTGCCATTCGGTTGGAGCTCCAACCGGTTCCAGGTGGCACTGGTATAGAACACGCGGGGCTCGACGAGGTGCTTCTCCTCCCAGATGGATGAGCGACCCGCCGCTCTGCTCCACAGGCACAGCGCGACGGCGTCGTGCCCCTCTGCTGCGGCCCGCCCTGACCTCGGACCTATGTTGGCCTCCGTGTGGTGCGACGACGCCGCACACCTCTGCCGCTTCCCGTCATGGACGCGACTCTCCTTCCGTGTGGCACAGTGGTGCTGCGCCCTCTTGGTGACCCAGCGGCCTTGCGCCGTCGGTTTGTTCCCGGCCGGCCCGTCGTCGGACGCCGTTGCTTTTACTGTGGTCCATTCCTCTAGCGGCGCTGTTTCACTACCATCATCGTCAAGAAATGAGAACAACAAAGAGGGAGGGTTAGATGGTGTTCGTGCGGTCCGAGGCCTCCTCGTTACGGTGATATAAATTGGTGTTTCACATTCCATAAATTGAATGATGATGATCAGGAATAAATTCAACTCAAATACCCCTACCTCATATGATGATGATCGTTGACAAAGTCACGGGAAGGCGGCGTTGATTCATCGATGTCGGAAAAAGAACTTGACAACCGTCGTTGGCGGATGAGCGTTTAGAGGGGACGAAGTCGAAGAAGACATTATTCACGGCCGTCTCCTTCTCTTTTGGCATGGTTAAAGATCAATAAAGGAGTTCGACGATCTTCTGTGAGAGATGAAGAGGCGTTCTTCGAATTATTCATTGAGAGGATGAAGTTTTAAAAATTCTTCCAAGTCCTCTCTCAAAGTCCCACCCAAATGAAATTTCCAACGAAAATAAAATAATAGGTTTATCTATTATTTAATTTTTGGCAAGAATTCAAAAGATTTAAAAAGGTGTAGTTTAATTAATTAGTGAAACATAACCAAATAAATGAAGTGGGTTTGCTCAAATAAAAGGTGGGGGAAGGTTAAGAGGCTCTCTACTTAATTGGGGGTTCCAAGGGGATACAACCCCTGGGTGGTCCCCACCATGAAATATCCTCCCAAGGGAGGTTATGTGTGGGTGGGCCCCACCTCTATAACATCTCATTGGAGGTTATGGTGTGGTGGCCCCCACCACTAACCTCCTCTTGGAGCTTTTAACCACCACAAATAAAAAAAGTTAACACCTTGTTTTTATTCAATTTAATTAAAAACCAAAAATCTAACTTCCATTCTCATCAGAACGCAACTGCATTGAAGGTCTCACTAAGAAATCACCGATGCTGCAACCTCAATGGTGCCCTAAAATTCCAATTCTGAGCACCGGTTCAAGTGATATAAAATCCTGCTCATAAATTTACTAAAAGTACCCGAACAAAACTTCAGAAATTGATTCCGGGCATATCGGGCCTCAGAATCAAGCACCGTAAATTTTCGCAGAATTGTAAAAATCCCATGAATTTAAGAAAAACATTTCCATGGAATTTATGGGTCTTTGAATTCTCCCCACCCGAGGTCTTTACGTCCTCGTAAGCTACAACTCACACTAAGGGAAAAAATGAGGGTACTGAGCATGCATCTGAGCCTCCCACTCCCATATTCTCTCCTGGAGGTTCCCATGCTATCAGTGAATGCACACCAGAGGTATAGATCATCCATGTGGGACCCGCTCTTGTCGATCCACAATCTTCACTGTAACCTCTGTGAAAGTTGTCCCTTCATCGATGTCTAGCTCTCTGTGGTCGATGATGTGGGATGGGTTATGAATGTTTCTCCTCAGCTGTGATACATGGAAGACGTCTTGCACCCGGTGGAACTGAGGTGGAAGATCCAGGTGGTAAGCCACCTCGCTTACTCTGCTGAGGACCTAGAAAGGTCCAATGAACCATTGAGATAACTTTTCATCTCAGCCGAATATCTGTAGAGATCATCGAAGTGAGAACCGTAGTAAGTCGTAGTTTCCATCCTCGAACTCTAGCGGTCTCAGTCTCCTGATAGCATACGACATCTGCCTACTCTGTGCAGTCTTCATACGCTCCTGGATGATCTTCAACTTCTATGTGGTAGCCCATACCATCTCTGTTCCCACTAGTGTGGACTCCCCTGGGTCTGTCCAGCATAGTGGTGATATGCATGGTCGACCATAAAAGGCCTCAAAGGGTGCCATACCGATGGAGGAGTGATAGATGTTATTGTATGAAAACTCCACCAAAGGAAAGTGGTCCTCCCAGCTTCGACCGAAGTCAAAGAGACAGGCATGGAGCATGTCCTCAAGGGTCTGGATGGTCTGATCAGTCTTACCATCCATCTGAGGATGAAAGGCGATGCTCAGACGTAGCTATATCCCGAAAGTCTCCTACAACCCCTCCCATAGCCAGGAAGTAAACCGTGCGTCATGGTCAGAGATAATAGAAGAATTTACTCCATGTAAAAGAACAATCTCCAACACATAGAGGCGTCCCACACTCTCTACTTAGCCCTAGTCTCTAATCAGTACGAAGTGAGCCGACTTGGTGAGTCGGTCGACGATCACCCAAATCAAGTCATGACTCCTAGATATACGTGAAAGAACCATCATGAAGTACATAGATATCCCATCCCCCTTCCACTATAGGACCTCTACGGGATGAACCAAGTCTGCTGGTACCTAGTGCTATGCCTTCACTTGCGAACAAGTGAGGCACCGTGAGACAAACTATGCTACTTCTTTCTTCATACCTGGCCACCAGTGCTATCATCGGAGGTCCTAATACATCATCGCCACTCTTGGATGTACCGTAATAGGGGAAGTGTGGAACTCCCTCAACACTTCATCATGAAGTGAAATAGGTAACATGGTACATCCTCTGAAGAGGATGACGTTATCTCCACCTTCTGAAAATTCATTAGGTGCCTTCCCTATGGATATCTGTGCACGTTGTGTCTCACAATCAGTCTCTCTTAGGTGTACCTTTTTGACGCGCTAAAGAAGTGGAGGAGTGACTGTAAGAGACTGAAGGAAATCTACTATATCTCAGTCCACATAAGATATCTGTAAAGTAGCCAGCTGCTCTTTCGCCTCTCATATCAGCTGTATACCAGATCTCCTGCTGAGAGTATCCGCAACAACATTCCCCTTCCTTGGAGTATAGACTATCTCAATGTCATTGTCCGGTAGGAACTCAAGTCAACACCGCTGCCTCAGGTTCAGGTCCATCTAAGAGAAGATATACCTGATACTCTTATGATCAGAGTATATTGTGAAACGCTTTCCCATTAGATAGTTCCTCCACGTATTCAAGGTGAAAACCGCTGCTACTAACTCCAGGTCATGGGTAGCGTAGTTCTACTCATGTTGTCTCAGCTACTGAGAACCATATGCAATCATTTCTCACTCCTGCATCAGGACACGCCCAAGTCTGGTCCCTGATGAATTGAAGTAAACTACATACCCTACACCCTCCTCTGGAAGCCTCAAGATGGGGGCACTAGTCATCCTCTACCTCATCTCTTGAATGATCTTTTGGAATATCACTGAACAAACAAAGTGTTTCCCCTACTTCTTCAAGGTTGATAATGGTATTATAACTATGGAGATGTTGGGAACAAACCTCCAGTAGTACCCATCCAAGCCCAAGAAACTCCGTACCTCCGCCACACTCCTAGGTGGCTCCCAAGCAAGTACCGCCTCAATCATCACTGGATCCACTACAACTCCAACCTTTGAGATGACATGTCCTAAGAAGTGAACCTCTCGAATACAAAACCAAAACTTCAAGATATTACCGTAAAGCTGGTGCTCTCAGAGTCTGTCCAGTACTACCTTCAAATGGTATGCATGCTCCTCCTTAGTACTCGAGTAAATTAGTATGTCATCGATGAAGACCATGACAAAGCGATCAAGGTATGGATGGAAGATCCTATTCATGAGATACATAAACACTGCTTGAGCGTTGGTTACGTCGAAGGGAATAACCAAGCACTAGTAGTTGCTGTACCGACATCTAAAGGCCATCTTCTGCACATACTCATCTCGAAGTCCGAGCTGATGATAACCTGATCTAAGGTCTATCTTTGAAAACCACCGTGCTCCCTTGTGCTGATCAAAGAGGCCATCAATCCTCGAGAGTGGGTAATTGTTCTTCACGGTCACTAGGTTCAGGCGACATTAGTCAACACAGAGCCTAAAAACCTATCCACCTTCTTGGAGAACAGAATTAGGGATACCCTGTGAGAAAACACTGGGCCGAATGAATCCCTTTGCCTGAAAGTCCTCTAGCTGTACCCCCATCTCGTGAAGCTCTGCGGGAGAAATCCGATATGCTAGAGTAGATATTGGTGTCGTCCTGGGGTACAGGTCAATGTTGAAGTCCACCTCTCTAAGAGGAGGTAGTCCTAGGACATCATTAGGGAAAACATCAGCATACTGGTCCACCACTATAGGATAAGTCAGACTCTCCTCATCAACTACTCCGAGGGTAAGACAATCTAACTGGTGATTGATTGGATGAACCCTCTACCGAGTAAGTCTGTCATGTGCTTCATAGGTTCACATCTCACTGGTGAATGTGAACCTGGTACCATCTGTGCGAACAGAGCGCACTTCGCACCTAATATAGTTAATTTGAGCATGGACTGTAGATAACCAGTCCATACCCACGATGATGTTGAAAGGCCTCGACGCCGCTACGAGGAGGTCCCAGCCGAAGCTCTCGCCTCCTAGAGTAAGATCACACTACCGATACTGGTGAAGAATCATCGAGTCTTCTCCCATAGGAGTCTCTAGACATAGGGATCAAGGCAACAGATCCGTCAGAATCTTTGAGCTCTGAACGAGGGTAGTGGAAATGAAAGAGTTACTGGCACCTGTGTTTATAAGAACTGCAGCTAAGGTGGAGTAGACACATATAGTACCTCGAATCATCTCCGGAGCAGCATGATCATATACCTCAACGTCCTGTAGCTGAGCTCTACCCTTTCCACCCACTCCCTGTGGTCGGGGTGGACCTCCTGGTGGTGGTTGGGGCAACACCTCGAAACGTCGTCCACCACCAGCTGCTCAACCAGCTCCTCTGCCACGTCCACCTATGCCATTTAGACCACCTAAATCGAACCTATTCCTCAGACTGGGAGGTCCCTAAACTCTTTGATGATCATTTGAACGGTGGGTTGGATAGTCATGATCCATGTGACCGTGCCTGCCGCATGAGTTAAACTGCCAGCTCCTAGCAGGTAAGTCACTACCTCAGGTGCCCCGCCCAACTGATCCAGAGTCCTGCGGTTATCCACCCATGGGTCTGGTCCTCTTGGGCCTCTGCTTCATCTATCCCCTCCCAGCTGTAGAAGACTCCGGTGCATGTTGACTAGTAGTGGGTCTCGCTGTTGGTGTCTGGTCAGCAAGAAAACTCTATACTAGGAGGGCTCTCTCTAACACCTCGCCTATATCAGCATGATGAGGGAGATCATCAATGCCCCGATCTCTTTCTTGAGCCCCTTCTCAAAGGTCCAAGACCTAAATAATGGGTTCCGTACCATATCTGGGGAGTAGCACGAGAGAACTGTAAACCTCGCTGAGTACTAAGCTACCATCATGCTACCCTGCTATAGATGCAGTACCGCCTGTATCCGTACCTCTTGAAGGGTGGATGGTACAAACTCCGCCCAGAGGAGGCTCTCAAAGTCTATCCATATAAGGCCCCAACCTTAAACCTTACTTAATATTGAATTAAATGAATAATTCACATTGAGAATCTTTTCAAGTTTAGAGTTTTATAGAATTAGAACATAACTATTACATCTCAAAAGATTACAAAGTAGACACTTCTACTATGTTTCCATAATAAAAAAAAACTCTTAAAAAGAAACATGTCTAGTTCCATGTTTTATATAGAGTGGAATTACCTTGATCCCATCCTTGACCTTATTACACTTTAAGTCCTGTGAAAAACATTTCGAAAAACTTGGGGTGAGCATAAAAAGCTCAGTAAGGGATACACAAAGAATGAAAACTGTTACTTTTTCAAACATCAAGTAAAACATGTATACTCTATCAAAGTAATACCATCACCTTCATGAAGTAATAAAAACTCTTCACTGAATAAAGTATCATGACTTACCTTTTTGTAACCAAAGGGTTACCATAAAACCCATATAAAGAACACATAGCATATATAAAGGTAACTTGGGACATAAACATACTTAAGTGGAATAACCATACGGTCGAATTCCACACATATCACTTAATGGAATAGCCATATGGCCAATTTCCATACATAATTAATGGAATAGCCATATGACTGACTTCCATACCCAATGCATTGGAGGTTATAACGTAACCACCCGTCCTGGTATTCACGGCACCACCCGTCATATGGTTTATCACATAACCACCCGTCAAATGTCCAAGTACCAATATAAAATCATAAAACATAAATCCAATAAAAAGGAAAGATAACATTTCCACATTTCAATCACAATATATCACAATAGAATCCTTTATCAAAACCATTTTCAATACCAAAATACATAAAAGATTATATGGTATTTATTTTATTTTAAAAACATTACGGCTTGTTGAGGAAGCCAAAGACCAAATAATACTCGCGGCAGAGGAAAAAGGTCGTTGTCACCGCATACGTTAGAAAAATATTCCTTTTTGTCGTTTAGTAAAATGCTTCGTAGAAAAATATTCCTTTTGTATAAAAGTAAAATTCAAAGGGTTTTATACACCGTATAAAAGAAAGTTGTGTATAAAATAAAATATGCCTCAATGAAAGGAGATTGAGACGAAGTCCCTTACCTTGGGACCGACTTGACTCGATCGTTCTTTAATCTCCTGAATAATAAACTTGAGTTAATTTATACTTGTTTAAGAACATTTTTCAAGTTCATTATTCCTTTTATATCACTTATTGCCATGTCATGAACACTGTGTAATTATTTAAGTTAATAACGGTCGTTTTAATGATTATTGGTACTTGAGTCAAAAATAAACCCTTTATAATTACATGTTGTTCATGTATCCATTATATCCTGAATTATAATAATGATATATATATCATATATATCCATTATATACATGCATTTATAATATCACATAATCATTTAGAGGTAAGAAATGAAATGCACCGTTCATGGAGACGGTAAGCCGTACGTACGCATGAACACTACTTTCATTTCTATTTCATATTTTATAGAATGGAATCATAATGATATAAAGGTATATTATAATTCCAGTATAATATCATATATAATATCATAGTTCCATCCTTTATACATCCCACATATGGTATTTAACGAATCAAATCACTTGAGGGGGCGGTAGTCCGCACTTCCTTAAATGAAGATATCGCGTTTACCCATAATGGAAACCATAAAGGTATGCCCAAAATGAAAAATACAGAATCTTAAGGAAAACATAAACATATTATATATCATATATAAATATAGTGACATCTTAATGGACACCTTTGAAGGTGTTAAAGGAATGTTGAACAATCATCGTTTCGGGAGGCATAAATTCACCATCCACGGAAACAGTATGTTCTTTAACCATTAGATGAAGGTGTGTGTAAGTGTATATCGAATCCTTCTTATAACAACATCCTAGTATATTGAAGATACTGTATTTGTTACAAAAGAAATAAATAAAAAGAGTTTAGGGGGTTGGAGAAGCAAAGTAAAACAAAAGGACTCAAGTGAAGACATTACCTCAAAATCGGGTAACTCCCTTTGGTTTGAGATCAAAGGCTTCCTTGGGAAGACTTATGCCCAAAGTGAGGCTTCAAGGAGTAAGATAAATAAGTGGAGAGACAAAATGGGCAGGGTTTGGACGAGCCAAAGGCTTTGGGAGTGTGGGTAAGGTGGTAGAGGTGGGGGCCTTTTATAAGAGGAGAGGAGGGTCACTTTTGGAAAGTAAAGAAATATTACTTTATTTGAAAATGTGTTTCGGTTTTAAAAGGTCCCACATTGATATAATTCGTGGATAAGGTGATAAGGGTTCGAAATACACCCATACAATAAGTTTTGTACATGTGTAGTTCATAGATTTTACATTATCTTTCTATTTTATTTAAATCGTCAAATAATGATGTCATCACTGCATCATTATTATGTCATTAATAATTTGATTTATTTAACGTCTAAAAATTATAAAAAAAATACTATGATGTAGGAAATCTTTTTAGCTTTCCAGTGACTATTTATAATAAAAAATATGACTTGTATAACCCCATTTAAAAATTGTATTAGTAAAAAATGTCATGTTTGTGCCATTTTTTTACATTAACATTAAATAAAAGGTATCTATGTCATTTTCCAACCAAAGTGGCTCCATGGGGTCCCCAAGTTTACACATGGATTTTATTGGTCGGCCATGACATATCCAATGAGGGTAGGACATGTGTCTAGGTCATCTCATATTATTAAAACATTATTTTTACCTTAAACTACACTAATTACCACTAATCGCGATTAAAAACTTAATAAGTTACTATTCACCAAAAAATTATTTTAATCTCATTGAACCACATTTTACTTATTAGTGACAACCATGTATGTTGGATTTTTTAAATTCAATACACAAATGTGTCAAAATTTCATTTAAATGGAAAATCAATTTTTATAAGTACCACTTAGTGATTTCACTATTCATCAAAAATTGATGTTTTTCAGAAAAATTCCAAAAATTCACCCTAAGCTATATTTGATATTACGAATTCAAAAATGAAGTAAATTTCACAAAATTCAAAATATATAAGTCAAATTAATTAATTTAATAATTAATTCCCGCTGTCATGACAAATAGCGTGTTTTTGTGAAACAATAAGTATCAAAAGATTGATACTAGTTTAAGTCCGATTTCAAAGTGAAATTAATTCCAACGAACACTATTGGATTTAATGGTAAAATTGTTTTCTAATTTCACTTTAAAAACAATTAAAAAGATAATCTAATCATATTAAAAATTAGATTAAAAAGAGGTTTTGAATTAAAATACAACATTTTACACTATTCAAAAAAATGAACTTTATCGGAAAGATACCAAAAATTTACACAAAGTAAATTTTGATGTCCCGATTCTAAAGAAGAGTTATATTTGGTCCAAAATAATGTATAATAGTGATCAAAACTATATTTAATAACGGTTCTCCATCAAAAGGTGATAAGTGAACCTTTAGTGAAAATTAGAGTATATATGCCTAAAATTGAATTCTTTTCGTATTTTAAGCCTTTATCCTTTATTGGATAAATGTAAAAACATTTAAAAACATATATAATCATATTTTAGTTATTTATATCCATTCCCTCCAGTACAATGGCTACGTGTAAACTAACATTTAAAATAATATTATTTTATTACTAGTGTGCAATGTAAGTTTTCAAAGAAACTCATCATTGCGTATCGAGTATGATATCAAAAGTAGAAACCCCTTTTAATTAAAATTAATATTTAATTCGTAAATGTTAATAAATATGAAAATTCTTTATTCTTTATTTACCTGGGATGTTACATCCTTACCCCTTTTGGGAATTGCGTCCTCGCAATTTTATTCACTTATCAAAATAAGTGGGGGTATTTATCCCTCATAGCATTTTCAGATTCCCACGTTACCTCTTCAATCACATGGTTTTTACACAAAACCATTACCTGATGAATCACCTTATTCCGTAACACCTTCTCCCTGTGGTCAAGAATCTGGACTGGTTGTTCTTTATAAGATAGGTTCTCTTCCAGCTGAACTACCTCTGGACTCAAAACATGAGACGGATCTGGCATATACTTCCTCAACATTGAAACATAAAAAACATTGTGTACCTGAGATAAAATTGGAGGTAAAGCCACTCGGTAAGCAACTGATCCAACTTTCTCCAGAATTTCATATGGTCCAATGAACCTTGGACTCAGCTTTCCTTTCTTACCAAATCTCATCACACATTTCCATGGAGAAACCTTGAGAAAAACATGATCACCTACCTCGAAAGATAGATCCTTCCTCCTGTTGTCTGCATAACTCTTCTGCCTGCTCTGAGCTGTTCTCATGTGTTTCTGTATCATCTGAACTTTTTCTTCCATCTCTTCTACCAATTCTAGTCCCATCAACTTCCTTTCACCCACTTCATCCCAGAAAGATGGAGTTCGGCACCGCTTCCCATATAATGCCTGAAATGGTGCCATCTGTATACTGGAATGAAAACTGTTATTATAAGAAAACTCAACCAAAGAAAGATGTTGGTCCCAACTTCCCTGATAATCCATCGAACAAGCTCGTAGCATATCCTCCAAGGTCTGAATTGTTCGTTCTGACTTCCCATCTGATTGAGGATGAAAAGCTGTACTAAAATTTAATTCAGCACCCAACGACTTCTGGAGGCCTTTCCAAAAGTTAGAAGTAAACCTGGGATCACGATCCGATACAATGGAGAGAGGAACTCCATGTAACCTGACTATCTCTTTAAGATACAAACGGGAAAGTTGATCAAGAGAGAAAGTATCTCGTATAGCAAGGAAATGAGTAGGCTTGGTCAAGTGATCAACAATAACCCAGATTGCATTATTACCTCGAGATGTCTTCGGTAATCCCACAACAATGTCCATGGATATATTCTCCCATTTCCACTATGGCACTGGTAAAGGCTGAAGCATCCCTTTTTGTAAATGCCGCTCTGCTTTAACCTGTTGACATGTCAAACACTTCACAGTAAAATCAACAATATCTCTTTTCATTCCATCCCACCAGTAATATCCTCGCAGATCTCTGTACATCTTAGTACTGCCAGGATGAACTGAAAACGGGGAACTATGAGCCTCACATAACAACTCATTATTCAACTGTGAATCACAAGGCACACATAACCTCTTCCCAAACCTCAAAACACAATCATTATCAATGTTGAATTCAGGCAACTTACCTTTCTGAACCAGCTCTACCTTTTTCTGCAACTCGCTGTCTTGCTTCTGTGCTTGCTTGATTCTGTCTGATAGAGAAGATTTCACTGATACCTGAAACAAAACTGAAGGACTTCCTGCACCAACAACTTCTATTCCAAAGTTCATCAAATCAAAAACCAAAGGATCTCGTTCCAAACTTAGCATGGTTAATGAAGCATTACTTTTTCGAATCAAAGCATCGACCACTTTATTTGCTTTTCCCAGATGGTAGTGGATTGTACAATCATAATCCTTGATTAATTCCAGCCATCTCCTCTGTCTCATGTTCAATTATTTCTGAGTGAATATATACTTTAAACTCTTGTGATCAGTATATATTTCACACTTTACTCCATAAAAATGATGCCTCCAAATTTTTAAAGCAAAGACAACAGCAGCTAATTCCAAATCATGTGTAGGGTAATTTACCTCATGAGTTTTCAACTGACTTGAAGCATAAGCAATTACCTGATCATTCTGCATTAGGACACAGCCAAGTCCCTTCAACGAAGCATCACTGTATATAACAAACTCACCATTCCTGGAAGGAAGTGCCAAAACTGGAGCATTCACCAATCTTCTTTTCAACTCCTAAAAACAATCATCACATTCTTTTGTCCAGATGAACTTAACACCCTTACGAGTTAACTTAGTCATTAGACTAGATAACTGTGAAAAATTTTCAACAAAAATTCGGAAGTAACCTGCAAAACCAAGAAAACTACGGATCTCGGTTACATTTGTGGGTCTCGGCCATTCTTCAACAACTTTTGCTTTAATAGGATCAATAGTTATGCCATATTTTGAAAAAATGTGACCCAGGAAAGAAATTTGTTGTAACCAAAACTCACACTTACTGAATTTTCCATATAGTTTCTTTTCTTTTAAGGTTTGCAAGATAACCCTTAAATGACTTTCATGCTCCTCTTTAATTTTAGAAAACACCAAAATATCATCAATGAAAACAACCACAAACTTATCCAAGAACTCATGGAAAATTCTATTCATAAGGTCCATGAATACAGCAGGTGCATTAGTTAACCCAAAAGGCATAACTACAAATTCATAATGTCCATATCTAGTACGGAACGCAGTCTTCGGAAAATCTACTTCTTTTACTTTCAACTGATGGTACCCCGACCTCAAGTCAATCTTCGAAAAATACTGAGCTCCCTTGAGATGATCAAACAAATCATTGATATGAGGAAAAGGATACTTGTTCTTAACAGTAATATTATTCAAGGCTCTATAATCAATGAAAAGTCTCATTGATCCATCTTTCTTTTTAACAAACAAGACAGGAGAACCGCATGGTGATGTGCTAGGTCGAATGAAACCTTTATCTAATAACACCTGCAATTGTTTCTTTAACTCTAAAAGTTCAACTTGAGCCATTCAATAAGGGGGTTTTGAAATTGGCTTAGAATCAGGAACTAAGTCAACAGTAAATTCAACTTCCCGATCATGAGTAATACAAGGAAACTCATCAGGAAAAACATCAAGATACTCATTTACCACTGGTACATCATTAATTTGAACAGTTCCATTATTTTCAACAATATGTGCAAGGTAACATTCATTTCCATCTTTTACTAGTTTCTCAACTTCCTAATATGTTATCAAAATCAAGGGTTCATTCTTGTACACAAACTGAAAATCTTTCTGAAAAGAAACCATTTTAGCTCTGCAGTCAATCTTAGCATGATAAATAGAAAGCTAATCCATGCCCAAAATAACATCAAACTCTACTAGAGGAAAAACAATAAGGTTTGCTGGTAGATTCTTTCCACACACAAGAATAGGAAGGTTCTTATAATTCCTTTTTGTCTCAACGTTCCCTCCAGGTGTTTTTACCATAAGTTCAGGGTTCATATCTTGAGATGAAATTTCCAATTTACTAGAAAACTTCTCAGAAATAAAAGAGTGTGTAGACACTGAATCAAACAACACATTGGCATAATCTGAACAAACAAACAGTGTACCTGATACCACTTCATTCGATGGCCCAACATCTGCTGAAGTTGTTGCAAAGGATTTCACCACCCCTTTATGCTTATAATCTGGCTACATTCCCCCAGTTGAGTTCTTCGTTGGACACTTGTTTTCATAATGACCCATTTCATTACACTTAAAACATCTTACCGTTGGCTTTTCATTTCCTGCTTTATCATCTTCCTTACAGTTACGAGCAATATGAACAGACTTACCACACCGAAAGCACTTACCAGACATGGATAAACATTCTCCAGGATTCATTTTACCACACTTCTCACAGGATGGATATTTGGTTTTCTTAACTCCTTGCTTCTTTGATGAATTCTTCCCCTTTGCCTGCCAACTATACCTCTTATTCTGTTGTTTGTCATAGAACACCTGATCATCAGTAAACTCCATTTCCACCTTCTCCACACATCGAACAAGTTTTTCATAACTTTTGAACTCACGAGAAGCTAAAGCCCTTCGATAATTTGGCTTTAACCCTAAGTAAAAACGGTTTATTTTACTATCAAGATCTCATATGAAGTTTGGAGCATACCTTGCCAATCGAGTGAACTTTGCTTCATAAGAAGCCACTGAATCATCCTCCTGCCTCAATTCTAGGAACTGTTTTTCCATCCTAAGATGAACCACCTTAGAAAAATATTTCTCAAGAAACATACTTTTGAATTCGTCCCAGTGAAGATCCTCAATCTCATCACTATCCCTGATATTTTTCACCATCGACCACCACTGATCAGCTTCACCTTCAAAACGGTAAACAGCAAGACTAACCTTTTGATGTTCTGAACACCCCATGATATAAAAAATCTTCTACAGTGATTTAATCCACCCTTCAGCTTGCACAGGGTCAGATGATCCTCTGAATGATGGGGGATGTTCCCTCATGAAATGTTCCACCACTGACATGTTCCTCTGTGGTTGATCTGGCTGATCTCGTCCATGGATACCACCACCATTTATAGCCTGAGTCAACTGTTCCATCACTGCAACAAACTGTTCAGTTCTGATTCCGACCATCTCAGGATGCTGATTTGGAAGGTTGTCTTCCTCCTGATGTCGTCCCAACATAGATGATTTGTTTCCTCTGCGGAAAACCATTGTGAACACATAAATATCTTAGGCGAAGCAACATGGTAATCTGTAAATGCTATATCATTTCAATCATATCATAAATTAACTTATAATTTAACAATTTTCTAACTCCTAAAGTTGTCTAAACCTACCTTTGATACCAACTATAAGGCCCCAACCTTAAACCTTACTTAATATTGAATTAAATGAATAATTCACATTGAGGATCTTTTCAGGTTTAGAGTTTTAGAGAATTAGGACATAACTATTACATCTCAAAAGATTACAAAGTAGACACTTCTACTAAGTTTACATAATAAAAAAAAACTCATAAAAAGAAACATGTCTAGTTCAATGTTTTATATAGCGTGGAATTCCATTGATCCCATCCTTGACTTTATTCCACTTTAAGTCCTGTGAAAAACATTTCGAAAAACTTGGGGTGAGCATAAAAAGATCAGTAAGGGATACACAAAGAATGAAAACTGTTACTTTTTCAAACATCAAGTAAAACATGTATACTCTATCAAAGTAACAACATCACCTTCATGAAGTAGTAAAAACTCTTCACTGAATAAAGTATCATTACTTACCTTTTTGTAACCAAATGGTTACCATAAAACCCATATAAAGAACACATAGCATATATAAAGGTAACTTGGGACATAAACATACTTAAGTGGAATAACCATACGGTCGAATTCCACACATATCACTTAATGGAATATCCATACGGCCAATTTCCATACATAATTAATGGAATAGCCATACGACCGACTTCCATACCCAATGCATTGGAGGTTATAACGTAACCACCCGTCCTGGTATTCACGAAACCACCCATCATATGGTTTATCACGTAACCACCCGTCAAATGTCCAAGTACCAATATAAAATCATAAAACATAAATCCAATAAAAAGGAAAGATAACATTTCCACATTTCAATCACAATATATCATAATAGAATCCTTTATCAAAACCATTTTCAATACCAAAATACATAAAAGAGTATATGGTATTTATTTTATTTTAAAAACATTACAGCTTGTTCAGGAAGCCAAAGACCAAATAATACTCGCGGCAGCGGAAATGGTTGTTGTCACCGCGTACGTTAAAAAAAACATTCCTTTTTGTTGTTTAGTAAAACACTTCGTAGAAAAAGATTCCTTTTGTATAAAAGTAAAAGTCAAAGGGTTTTATACACCATATAAAAGAAAGTTGTGTATAAAATAAAATATGCCTCAATGAAAGGAGATTGAGACGAAGTCCCTTACCTTGGGTCCGACTTGACTCGATCGTTCTTTAATCTCCTGAATAATAAACTTGAGTTAATTTCTACTTGTTTAAGAACCTTTTTCAAGTTCATTATTCCTTTTATATCACTTATTTCCATGTCATGAACACTGTGTAATTATTTAAGTTAATAATGGTCGTTTTAACGATCATTGGTACTTGAGTCAAAAATAAACCCTTTATAATTAAATGTTGTTCATGTATCCATTATATCTTGAATTATAATCATGATGTATATATCATATATATCCATTATATACATGCATTTATAATTTCACATAATCATTTAGAGGTAAGAAATGAAATGCACCGTTCATGGAGACGGTAAGCCGTACATACGCATGAACGCTACTTTCATTTCTATTTCATATTTTATAGAATGGAATCATAATGATATAAAGGTATATTATAATTACAGTATAATATCATATATAATATCATAGTTCCATCCTTTATACGTCCCACATATGGTATTTAACGAATCAAATCACTTGAGGGGGCGGTAGTCCGCACTTCCTTAAATGAAGATATCGCGTTTACCCATAATGGAAACCACAAAGGTATGCCCAAAATGAAAAATACAGAAGCTTAATGAAAAAATAAACATATTATATATCATATATAAATATAGTGACATCTTAATGGCCACCTTTGAAGGCGTTAAAGGAATGTTGAACAATCATCGTTTCGGGAGGCATAAATTCACCATCCACGGAAACAGTATGCTCTTTAACCATTAGATGAATGTGTGTGTAAGTGTAGCTCAAATCCTTCTTATAAAAAAATCCTAGTATATTGAAGATACTGGAGTTTTTACAAAAGAAATAAATAAAAAGAGTTTAGGGGGTTGGAGAAGCAAAGTAAAACAAAAGGACTCAAGTGAAGACATTACCTCAAAATCGGGTAACTCCCTTTGGTTTGAGCTCAAAGGCTTCCTTGGGAAGACTTATGCCAAAAGTGAGGCTTCAAGGAGTAATAGAAAGAAGTGGAGAGACAAAATGGGCAGGGGTTGGCCGAGCCAAAGGCTTTGGGAGTGTGGGTAAGGTGGTAGAGGTGGGGGCCTTTTATAAGAGGAGAGGAGGGGCACTTTTGGAAAGTAAAGAAATATTACTTTATTTGAAAATGTGTTTCGGTTTGAAAAGGTCCCACATTGATATAATTCGTGGATAAGGTGATAAGGATTCGAAATCTACCCATAAAATAAGTTTTGGACATGTGTAGTTTATAGATTTTACATTATCTTTCTATTTTATTTAAATCGTCAAATAATGATGTCATCACTGCATCATTATTATGTCATAAATAATTTGATTTATTTAATGTCTAAAAATTATAAAAAAATACTATGATGTAGGAAATATTTTTATCTTTCCAGTGACAGTTTATAATCAAAAATCTGACTTGTATAACCCCATTTAAAAATTGTTTTAGTAAAACATTTCATGTTTGTGCCATTTTTTTACATTAACATTAAATAAAAGGCATCTATGTCATTTTCCAACCAAAGTGGCTCCATGGGGTCCCCAAGTTGACCCATGGCTTTTCTTGGTCGGCCATGACATATCTAATGAGGGTAGGACATGTGTCTAGGTCATCTTATATTATTAATACATTATTTTTACCTTAAACTACACTAATTACCACTAATCGCGATTAAAAACTTAATAAGTTACTATTCACCAAAAAATTATTTTAATCTAACTGAACCACATTTTACTTCTTAGTGACAACCATGTATGTCGGATTTTTTAAATTCAATACACAAAGGTGACACAATTTCATTTAAATGAAAAATCAGTTTTTATAAGTACCACTTAGTGATTTCACTATTTATCAAAAGTTGAAGTTTTTCAGAAAAATTCCAAAAATTCACCCTAAGCTATATTTGATATTCCGAATTCAAAAATGAAGTCCATTTTAAAAAATTCAAAACATATAATTAAAATTAATTAATTTAATAATTAATTCCCGCTGTCATGACAAATAGCGTGTTTTTGTGAAACAATAAGTATCAAAAGATTGACACTAGTTTAAGTCCGATTTCAAAGTGAAATTAATTCCAACGACCACTATTGGATTTAATGGTAAAAATATTTTCTAATTTTACTTTAAAACCAATTCAAAAGATAATCTAATCATATTAAAAATTAGATTAAAAATAGGTTTTGAATTAAAATACAACATTTTACACTATTCAAAAAAATGAACTTTATCGGAAAGATACCAAAAATTTACACAAAGTAAATTTTGATGTCCCGATTCTAAAGAAGAGTTATATTTGGTCCAAAATAATATATAAGAGTGATCAAAACTATATTTAATGATGGTTCGCCATTAAAAGGTGATAAGTGAACCTTTAGTGAAAATTAGAGTATATATGCCTAAAATTGAATTCTTTTCATATTTTAAGCCTTTATCCTTTATTGGATAAATGTAAAAACATTTAAAAACATATATAATCATATTTTAGTTATTTCTATCCATTCCCCCCAGTACAACGACTATGTGTAAACTAACATTTAAAATAATATTATTTTATTACTAGTGTGCAACGTAAGTTTTCAAAGAAACTCATTGTTGCATATCGAGTACGCTATCGAAAGTGGAAACCCCTTTTAATTAAAATTAATATTTTATTCATAAATATTAATAAATATGAAAATTCTTTATTCTTTATTTACCTGGGATGTTACAATCCAAATAAGTGTCTCATCGACTTTCACCAAGATAATCATGCTCCCCCATCTGCCACCTGCTTCCTGAAGGAGATGGCAGCAATGATCACCATGACGTCTTCAAGTGTCCCTACCAGCCCGAAGACTCTCACCACAACCTCCAAACAATCCTCAGCTGTCTTTGGTTCTGTATCTCTCTAGAACCTAGGTGGCCTCTGGCATTGGAACACATGAAACTCTCTCAAGCGGCGTTTATCATCTGCTGCTCGGGCTGGTGGAATCGGTTTCCCAATGGGAAGTAGTACGAATGGTTCCTCCACTGGAAAAGGGCCCTACACCGAAGCCTCATCCCTCGGTGGGCTGTCATTGCATACAGCTCTCGGGGAACTATGGGGAGGCATCCTAAAAAAATAGTAGCGACATAGTCAAATGTTTATACCTAGTGAGCTGACCTGGTTGAGATGACTTAAAGAAAAACATTGAAAACACACACGCAATTAGTGTTTTCATGCACTAAGTCGGAAATTAGTAGTTAGGGTCCTGGTGCATGGATACGTCTTCCGCTTCACCAACATTGGACTCCCTGAACTGAAAGCCACACTTAGTACCCTTAACACTATTGCTTCACAGAAAATAATGATCGGAGTCCTAAGTTCTGTGGTAGAAACGAGTGCCTCTGATACCAATTCGTCACAACCCGTCTCCTAGGGCCCGTGTCGTAACTACCCCAAGCCCACATACCATAGGCCAGGGGATGGAAACTAGCACCAATGGCGTAAAACCCTAATCTAGGAAGTCATTACCTTTATAAAAGTAAACACACACAATCAGGGTACACAACTGGAAGAAAAACACTAAGAAATACTGTATACAAAAGAATTGCTGGAAAGTAAAAAAAGGGGACAGAAATACAAGACAAACTGTAAAGTACTGGTACAACTAAAAGAAGTACAACTGAAAACAAGTAAAGAAGCTACTAGGTCATACTCTAGGGTTCCTACCTGAAGGGTAGGTACAAATGGCCTCCTCAGTACTCCACGCCCGTCCATACGCTTCGTGCACTGTCACTCCGAGGGGTCCACCTCTGTGTACTGTCTAGTCCTGCTACTCTCCGCCTCAGTCAGCGCTGTCCGTTGTCTGCATCCAATACAATGAGGTGCATGCATAACCCGTGTAGGGGTGAGTATAAAGATACTCAGTAGGGACCCTGAGGCCCTCAAGGTCTCACAAAAACCAACAAGGATAAACCACAAAATTTGAAAACAATGGAAAACCATTACTTAGGTATATGTCCATACATATACCTAAGTTATCTAGTAACCCATATCAATCATGAGGAAAACACTAAAGTCATTGACTCAGCTCAAAACCAAGATTTTATTGTAGAGGTGGTATCATGTAACACTCCTAGTAAAACTATCGTAACCTTGTCAGATGGTGTACTCCTCCTCTATTGAGTACTATGGGCATGCCGCGTCACACAGAGGCGCTTCCCACTATCCTAGACTACTGTGGTACTCCTCCTGTTGAGTACCATGGATCTGCTGCACTCACACAGAGGTGCTCCACCTCATAGCCTGCTGAGGTACTCCTCCTGTCGACTACCGCGGGTCTACTGCATCAAAAATAGGCTCTCCCCACTGTGGGTCTGCTGCGTCACACAGAGTTTCTCCCCACTAGACTAGTCTAAACACTCTGAGTTAAAACGTCAGTAGTCGTCAGGTCTCAGCCATCTACTAGGTATCTGTACTCCACTCGCTTGTCTCCAGGACGATCTGATCCACGAGCTACAAGTTGATACTCCAACTATCACGAGGTCCCAAGGAGAAGTATCTCAGATTTCCACCTCGTCATAGGGGTGTCAACTCAATAGACGTTGTGTCAATCAGACACCTGATCTGTGAGTTGTTGGCATTTCCGTTCTAGGGTCCCGGTTGATTTTTCAGTTCAAACCAACCCAACCGTATCCCAACTGTATCCAATCCTCTGGTGGGTTATTCCAAAAGAACCGTCTCGCTCAAAGATTTCTATCACCGCAGATGGTTTGTCTATCAGACACTCATAACCCATGATATGGCCACCACCAATAGTGTCTATAATATCCATTCCATGTAATATAAACTTAAACATTGTGAAAGCAATCATATATATATATATATAATTAAATAATTGTTGTAATCTAATTACACAAGTACCAGATTCTGTATCAGTAGGGGTTTAATCATGTAATCATTTTATCAATTATTTATGTTTTAGTTTATATATATATGTCACATGATGTATAACCAACACTAACATCCTGAAAAGATAATAATATTGAAGGATCTAAGATATAAAACTGTATACTGAAAAGATAATAGAAGTGAAAGGTTCCAAAATGTAATATGGTTTCTTGTTATTATATTTATAATGAAAGGTATCTAAGGTAATAACCATGGAATGCATGACCTGAGGAGATGAGACAACTCATTAGTGACCTATAGCATGTATAAACTGGTAATAGTGTGATCCTAGAGGCATCTTCTAAGGAATTACACATTAATGTAAATCTAGACAAGTCCAAAGAAGGTGTGTAATATAAAACAAGTTATGAAATGGATTTCCCAAGAGCGTATCCAAGGTTCCATGTGTCTGTGGACATCACAATGTATCCATAGAGTGTATCCCAGTTGTCCTATAATAATAAAAAGGGATCCTATGGTTTCATTCTGAGCATTCAATAATAGAAAAGGTCTGGGTTCCATGGTGGGTATCATCCATGGAAATAGGAATCCCAGATTTGGAATGGAACCCATTAGTGCTAAAGGGCTTCCCTTAGGAAACCAAGCTGAGGTCATGTCTCACCACTCTTGTTATAATGAATAGGTCCATATGAAGTAGGAACCATATAATTAATTCATTTAATTAGTTAGACCATTTAATTCTCATTCCATTTATAAAGACATTATATTTATTCCATACATTGAATTTGTGTGAGAATGTTTAAGGACATGAAAAAACATAGTACATTAATTAATATATGTTTTAAATAGTTCATTATGATCACTTCACTTTATTCCATCAGTCATTTGAAGTTGTCATAGAGACATGTGACAAATTAATTTTATTACATTAAATTTGTCCTTGCCATATATATAATTTACTTCCCAATTCTATATAATATTGACTTATCAGGTTGAGGTACTTACATTAAGAGGTTCAAGTGGAAAAAAATATATATTCTAGAAAATAAAAATTCATTATCTTAATTAAAAATCTACTTTAATATGATTAAGAAAAGGAACACCTGAATAATGGTTCATTTAGAAATACAACCCCTAAATACAAATTAATGGAAAACACCCAAATTAGGGTGGATAACATTGAGGTTATAACATCTAATGACTTGAATATAATTCATGAAAAAATTTATAGAACATATTTATTATGAATATAATAAAGGAATATGAATTCAATAATCATCACCCGATGAAATTGGCTTTCACACAAAAATGAATATTTATAAATTCACCGAACTTGAGGGATGTGTTATATACCACCTTCCTCATACTCATTCAACTCTCATAATTTATTATGAGGGTCTAATTTTCATGGATTGGAATAGATATGAATACTAGATCAACTCACTAAAATAGGGAAAATGTGCCTGTTTCTAAATACTTTCATCGATAAAAATAAGAACAACTAAAAAACTAAATAGGAGTTGATATATTACTGGTGTGGATCTAATGAGATAAGAAGTGATCGAATAAACTCTAAATGACCCAAATTTGGGAGATTGTAGCTTAATAATGAACGGGGATCATAAAAGTGATATAGGGGACCTGTCCTCCATTGAAAAAGACAAATCGGATGAAGGAGGGTTTGTTAATCATTTCATTAAGGGTGTTTTAGTAATTTTTATTAATAAAAGGAGCCGCACGGGTTGGCTGCATAGTTGGCCAATCTATGCCCCAACTATGTGCTATTTTATATGCTATTATAAGACCTACATAGTTAGGCCTCATGGTTAGGGAAACCATGTTCCAATCATGTGAATCACCTACTCTAAAAACTAAAGACATTTTACATGGGAATACGACCTATGGAGCACGGCTAGGGAAACCCATGGGCCCTGCTTCACCACACTATTCACCACTTCATGGACAAGGACCACATTTTGGCCTTACACACATAGATTCTACTAACTATGTGATGAGCTTGTTTCTAAAAAAAGGTTTTGGGCCCCAAAAAATCCACAAACACCATTGATACAATCACGAACTAATTATTCATCCGTAATAGGTCCAAAATAAAAAGTTAAACTAAATTTAAAATTATTTATAACTATAATAAAAATGATATTATTATAATAGCATGATGTTTTAGGATCACAAATGAATTTATGAGATCTTTATAGAGAATAAAATGAATTAATTTTGTTTTAGTCTCACATTGATGTATTATGAACTGTGTCTTCCAAAGAAGCTATTCTTTTTCGATCCTTGTTTTTTATATATGTATAATTATGTTAAAAATCATAAAATAATAAATGAAAATGTATTTGGTCACTACAGTTGGTATAATATGATGATATAGTTATTTTTGGGGATTATAAATTGAATAATTTACTGTAAACCATTGGGATATGTATAAAGATATCAAAAAGTGTTTAAAAATATCCATAAATTTTGGTGAAGGATTGAGTGAGTAGATTCTGATCAATTACACCATTTTTTAAATAATACAGGTCGATGTGGATTTGTCACTGTGGTAGAATGGGGTAATAACTTTGAATGGGATCATTGATTTGGAATCTATCATCACATAGTGCATGAAAATAGGCCTTGTTGTACCACTGGTTTAACACTCTCAAGGTATATTATTTGGAAGTTAAAAAACTCTTCACAAACCATTATCAAGGACTTGAAATAAATTATGTTATAAAAAATAGTAGGGAAATTACAATGCATTACTGAGAGAAAATATTATTGAAAAATAAGTTAGGATATACCCATAATTTTTAAGTTATTTCTTCTAGGATTATAAATTTCTGTTTCTTATGTTTATATATTATCATCTTTCTTTTCACTTAGTCAATTGTATGAAATATGAGAAGTTGTGCCAATAACCAAAGTGATTGGAAATATAATGATTTCTCTAAGAGGACGCCAAACCTAATTGGAATGAACATAAGTAATCTTTTTATAATGATAAATTTACTATCTTGAATTAAGACCAACTACTCCATCATAGTTTAATTTATAGAGAAATAAGATAAGAAAAGGATGACATTTAATTTATGTTAACATGTTAAAGAAGATAATGAAAATAAGATTCATTTTTTCACATGTAAAAAAGGTGGGAAGATACACCATAGAAAATAACTTATTGTTTATAGAATATGTTTTATGTGTGTAAAATGAGGGAAAAAAGAAGCCAATTACTGTAGAAAAATTAAGAGTCTAGTTAACAAGATGATTGGAAATAATGCTCACCATAATTAACAACTAACTGTTCAATGTTGTAGAGGTCGGGAAAATGGTTATATCTAAATTAATTCCATAATACAAGGAAAAATTCCAAAGAGAATATGTTTTGAAAATCATTGAATTTAAATAATTGATCTGTTTAGGTGTTGGATGTTGAGAATATTTTTTTTATGTTTTTTATTACCGGTTATCTATAAACAGGAATCATGAAAATTATATGGGTCATTTTGTAGTAGTTTTTCATTATGGGTTTTCCTGAATATGTTGAATGGTACTAGTGACCTAGAATATATTAATGATAAGTTGTAATTTTGTGGGGGAAAATGATTGAGGTAAAGATAATATTAGATATGTTCTTGATTTTGGGGTAGTAATGGTCGAATAATATTATTTTATTTTGTGGAAAAGATTGATTTGTATCGAAAAACATAAAGGTTAAAAAAATTCATTTGATAAATTTTATTTTTTTAAAGATGTTAATCATATTATTCATAATTTTATAGGATCATGTTGAGTTATGAATCATATTATGACTTGTTTTACAATGTTTTAGAGAAAGTAAAACTTGCAAGCCATGTGATATATCATTGTATCTGTTAAGGATGTGGGGCTTTAACTTAGTCCCAAAGGGTGAAAAATGTATAATGCCTACCACTAGATAATGTGATGCACTAGTTAGTAAGAAATTGTTTACACATAAACTATTTTACGGATAAATAAAAATTTTATTTTGTGACACATATATCAGGATTAAGTCATTTTTATTTTTTAGGATTTTGATTTGTTTGCTGATATTTTAGGAAATGGTTTATCTAGTTGAGTTATATATAAAACTTATGTTTAACTTAAGTATTATTTGGTATGGACGCTATTATGTGTTATGTGATGTAATTTTAGTGTAATGTGTTGAAATTTTATGTTAAAAATCCTATCATGTTGAGGTTATTGAGGTTATATTGGATATATTTTTTACTTATTAAAAGAATGATCTTTGTTAAACCATTGGTTTTGTTATTTAATTTTTGAGATTAGAATAGTCATACTCATTTTGGTTATTATCTTATACTATGATATACATTTTTATTTTAATAATGATAGGAGAAATATATGATTTCCCTTTTATACATCTTATAATGTGTTAATGTATAATTTTATTGATTTATGAATAAAAAAAATCATATTGGTTATTCATTCCTTAGAGTGATAGGTGATGTGTAAATTGATAGAAGGATAAGCAAAGAATGAAATTGTGTTTAGGAAATAAAAATAAATCCAGTACATAAATTTTTTTGTTCTCTATCTTGATATTAAAAGAATCCCTAAATGCTAAAGAAATTATCTTGAAACAAAAATTTCATCATAATAACATTATATTAGATGAATAAAGGGTCATTTAAGTAATAAAATATTGATGGTTTATTCTTCATTATGTTTTTCTTCATAATTCACTTTCTCATGATTAATGATCTTTATCTCCCTCTATAAATATTTCATTTTTTATTCAATATATATATATTTTCTACATACCACTAATTTTCTCCAACCTAGAATCCTAGTTCTGTGTTATCTTGGATGGACATTTTATTTTTATTCCCTCTTTATGTGGAGGTTATATTAATAGTTTATATGATGCGGGTTCTCCACAAAATAATTTTTCAAATGTCAAACCCTTGAATACAAAGAACAATTTTAAATTTGGAGGCTGAAATTTAATTAATTGGGTATAATGTAAAACCCTGTGATTTTAAAAAACATTATGTTAAATAGCCGATACAACCCAAAACATTGAGATTAGACAAATCATGGTATATTATTAAAATATTTTTATATAAATAGGTAAAATATAACCTAGATGATAAATTGGTAAGAAGGAATATGATTTACTACTTTATTAAATAGATAAAAAATTTCTACTAAATATAAATATATTTAAATGTACTTAGGAAAAAAGAACTCAATATTCAAATATAGTCATTTTATTCTTTAAAAATAATTTTTATTGATTTTTATAATAACATGTTATAAATAATTTATTGAAAATTTAGAAAAATTAATATATAAAACAATCACCATTTTTTAAATAATAATATCAAAATTTACTTAGAGTGAAATTTGGGAACTTTTTTTTGAAATGATTGATTCTTTAGAAAACAGTGAATAAGAAAACTTTTTGTCAAAATGTATTTTATTTTCAATACGTAATGTAATTTAAAAGACTTATTATGATTTTAAATTGACTTAAAATTATCATATGTATAATTTGTAAAATTTAATCTAAATAATTTAAAATTAATAAACCATTTTCATGATATTGGTATAAGTTTATTTTTATTCTGAAAAACAAGGTTTTCAACAAAGTATTTTTTTTGGACAAAAAAATTTCTCTATTTTAATTAATTAATGTAGCCCCTAATATGTAAAATTTTCAAATAAATTTATAGATTATATAAATAATTTTATTAATTTAAATTCATATAATTTTTATTACTAGTAATATAGTTATTGTAATATAATCTTATAGTTGAAAAATACATTTATGGATAAACTTTTTTTTAGACAAGTGTTATAGATTTAATTTTAAAATAAAATTTTCATCTTATATGAATTTAATTTGAAAAAATTGATTCTTTGTTCGGAATAAGAATAAATAATTTTATATAATAAGGTCAACTTAATTTTTTTGTCTTAATATAGAGTATGAATTATAAAAAAACCTAATAGTATTTGATGTTAAAAATGGTTTACTAAGTGGAGTGTAAACTAAAGTGGTAAATGAAATAAAATGTTTAAAACATCTAATGTGGACATATAATATTAATTTATTAAATAATTTATTAAATTAAATGAATTAAATGATTTATTTATAAGGTATTAAAATTAGAAATGTTTTGGTGAAATAAAAAAATTATATAAGTTTATTATACATGGGATAACGGACATACATAAAAAATTGGACTAAAGGAAAGAGTTTCCATCTAAAAATATCCTTCTTTGAGTCACATATTATTTCATGAACAAAATTTCTTTTATATTGTGTTTTTACTAAAACTTTTATATTAAATAATCAATTATTCATTATTTATAGTATTTTAGGTTAAAATTAATTTACTTTATTCATGGGTTATGATTAAACTTTTACCAAGGTGTTTAAGGTTTATATTTCAATCTAATTTTAATTAGGATTATTTATGTCTGAGTTTACATTAGAGGAAATAATTTGACTATTTTCTAATTAATCCATTTAATTTTATTCAATTTTTACTATTCATGAATTTTTCAAGTAATAGTACCTTTTACACTCTTTTAAAATGATTGAGAAAATTATTCTTTGAAAAGTGGTGTATATTTATGTCTCTGGAAAAAAAATTATTTTTATGCTATATCCACTGTTTCTTAACCTATTTTTAAAAAAATGGTTTTAAAATTATAGAAATGATTTATTGAAGACATTTTTACTCATGTTTTACTTTTTTGGAAATTATTTTAAAGGGAATTTCTTGTCATTTTTTGATGAGGAACTTTTAACCCTTTTACAATAGTTTGATAAGAATATTTTATAACTTATAAAACATGTAAAAAATTTCCCACCATTATGACCACTCAATAATTTGATAATTAATTTACAATTATACAAGGTTATTTTCCATGAAAATTAATTCTATGAAATTATGGATATTTTATGCTTTTGAATAATTTATTTTAGATAGAAAATGAGAGTTTTCCACAAGATATATTACATATGACCTTTTAAACATATTATAATCAACAATAATAATTATTAATGATATGTATAAACTCTAAATTATTTTTATATGTCTTTAAATTTTATAACATTCTTGTTATCCTATACTCTTATTGGGTAATACATGCCTTATGTTCATTTCTCAAATGTCTTCAATATTTAATTTCCTTTTATTTTTATTTGAGGAAAGACTACGAAACCAGCTTTCTTTCCCTATGTAATTATTATGTTTTTGACTTATGATGGATTTCAACTGTGGGATGACTAAGTCATTAACATGTTATGATGGGTGTGTCTAGAGAGTGCTTCAATTCATTGGTTAGGGCTTTAGTATCATGAGACATTATGTATAGGACAAGGGTGTAAACTTAATCTGTTATGGGATTTTATTCCACCATGTGATATTTTATAGGAGTTTATCCTTAGATCATATTTATTTTATTTTATATTTTTATGTTTAATCCCGTATGTTTCTATGTCTTTATGATAACATGTTCATTATGTTATTATTCCATGTGATTACTCATGAGAATTCACTTTTATGATATCATGTTATACCTTTGACTAAAATGTTATGTACAAATATAATGTATATTTCCTTATTAGTATTTTTATCTCACATCTTTTTTCTATGTATTTATTAGGTTATCCCATGACATTTTAGGAGACTGAATGGATTTAGGAGATCATTATTAATAAGAAAAGAAGTTTTCTATTTTAGTCTCACTTTCATGTACTATAGGCATATTCTTACAAAGAAGCTAGTTCTTTTCAAATTTCATCCAGAAAATCAAAATTTTTTCTCAAATTATTAAAAACATTTATTTTCATAATTATCTTGTCTAAATTATATAGCCTAAGGCCCCTATTTCTAAAAATATTTCCCAGAGAAATTTCAAGTGTTTGAACGTTGTAGTTCTTAATGATTATCCATATCTTCTTAATATTCCTCTATCAAAGGATTCTATCCACCATTATATATCTATATCATAATATCTAATATTCTAAAATGATATTATATTAATGTAAAATTAATTGTTAAATCCTTAATATAATCTTATAAAATCAATACAAATATAATCGGGCATAGTTGAGAACTACTTTACCTTAAAATGGTTGCAATTTTTCTCACCACTCCATTTCATTTACTGAAAAAGGATGTATATATTGATTTAAGATAGTGAAAATTTATAAATTATAAATCTAAAATGATAATTTATCATATACCTTTTTTCCAACCCATTTATTTAGAAATGGAATCATTAATCATGCATATGTGTGGAGTACCGCCACCATGAACAAGGAATTTAATTTTTAATCACCACCCAACAAGTATTGTTTCATGAATTAATTTAATAAAAGTATGTGATATAAATTAAATGCTTGTTATCATGTAAAATTCATATTATAATTATATAAGTACATTTTCTAAATATTATAATCATTATAAAAAGATATTATTTGGGGTAGTTTTACCACCTACATGAATGATGTTATATGTTTTATATGATAAATGATTAAAGACTTTAATATAATGTCAATATCAATTAATATTAATATATTTAATATTTTAAAATTTTCTAGAAGAATTATATCAGTATGTTATATTTTTAATAATATATCACCTTTCGATCATTACACACACAAGAATTAGTTCATCCAAAATTATTTTTTCATGAACCATATTCATGTATTTCAACTAATGAAATGGGAATTAATCAATAATTGAAAAATAAATTATATTTTAGTTTTTTACAAAATGATAATGATGAATTTTGAATCAATATGTGAGAATCGAACCCTTCTTCAAAAAACTTTTATGAGATATAACTTCAAAAAATTCTAATATCTGATGATTAAAATAAATTATAAGCTGGTAACATATTCTTTTAGATGGTTATAAATAATTCCAATAAAAGAAAATAAATTTGAATAAGGATATTAAATTAATCATTATGATAGTTATATTCTTTAAATTATATGTAATATATTTTATCTCATGATGTTTTAATTTCATCTTCATTGTGAGTATATCATATTATTTTTATTCTTACATTACAATTATCATATTAGTTTCCACATATCAATTTTGATTCACTGTGATATGATATGTTATCACAAATTACTCCCTTTTTATGATGAAACTATTTTCTTGGGATGTAATTTTAAAATAATATTTTTTAATTTTAATGTATTTTTTTGATAAATCTAAGGTTCTACCTTTCTAGATTTTTTATTTGAAATACAGTGAAATCATAAGTTATCTGTTAAAAAAATTATTATTTCCTTTTGGTTCATGAGATATCTATCATTACTATTATTTTATATGCTACTGTATTCTACCATTTCATTATTATAAAATGTAACTCATATTTTACAAATTATGAGAATTATTTTTTAAAAACAAAATATTATTTTTCTGTTTATTTCTTGCTAAAATTTATTTTGTTATTAGAATTAATAGTCATAATTTCTAATGGAATTTTATTATTCAAGAAAATATTTTACATTATTTCCATTGATCTTTGTTCTTATATGGGACCCAAAGTACTTTTTATCACTTGTGATCATTGTATTTCTCTTTTCCCTTTGGTAACAGGTGATTTTTTCAATTTTATTAATTTGGTTTTCAACAAAGGTAATTCAAAATATTAAAAATGTTATTTATCATTTTATAATACAATTTTATATCTTACCCTGCACATTCATTTTTTATAACCATTATATAAATTCAAGGATATCTTATTGAATATTAATTTTAATGATTTTTTTCCAATTTTTATCACATAATCTTTTTAAAATGAATTTTTATATGATCGGTAACCTCATCTTTTAGGAAAATACTAAATACATTTTAAAAAATCTTTTATGGTTTCAATACAATTTTTCTTATCCATATCTATTTTTTTCTTTAGATGTAATTTTATATGAATAAACCTATAAATTTTATTAATAAATCTCTTTTAGGGTGAAGAATTTCTGGTATCAACTATTTACATTCCTTTATTCAATTTTATTGATACCATTTGGAAATATTGTGAAACCAATTTTTCGGTATATGATTTATTTATAATGTAATTGTTGTAACCCATTTTCTTCCCACAGATTTTAAGAATAAGTTGAATGATTGGTATATTATGGTGTATATATGTGTGTGAAAGATAATCGGTGGGGTCATATAACACCATGTAATGAATTGGTGATTGTTTTATATATCATGAGATAATGAAGAATATAAAATCTAGGATTTTTACACTACATAAATAGTAGAAATGAATATATTTTTTCCACAAAATAATGTAAGTAAATGATTGGATTTTTTCAAAACATAAAGCAGTGCTATGTATGAATTTTTTACAACTTATAGTGTGTCCATTCTTGGAATTTTCCACAACAATGATTTTGGACATTTTTGGATTTGTTCACAGCTGAATGGGTAGAAATTGTTGGAATAGTTAAAAATATAAAAATAGTTGTATTTTTTATGAATACGTTGTCTTTCTATGATTATGTTTGCAGAATAATTTCTATACGTTATATGATTTAATGATATACCATGTTTCTATGTTATATGCACATGATTATTCCCCCTGGATCATGTTTATTATATCACACACCTATTTAATGTTATATGTTTATACATTTTTATTACATTTCCTTTTATCATAACTTTAAATTGGATATAGATGTGGTGTCGATACATCCATGGCTAGTCCCCCTATAAAAGGGAAGTTAAATATCTACCTCATCTTCACATAGTGCATGATTAGTTATCATAATATTTGACGCATGGATTAACAGTCTGAGGGATATTCTTTAGATAAATCTCCTTATCTTTATAAAACATTATCATGGATATGAATTCATTTTTATGATATAATTTGATAACTTACTTTGAAAATGACCATGAAAAACCTTTGTCCAAACTAAGCAATTTATAGGTTGATCCAACTATTTCATAGTTGATTAGAAAGTATAATAGGTTGAAATAATGGTTTCATTATAGATGATGTATTAGGATTGAGTTGTCATTTTACTATGACTATTTAATGTGATATTATGAGATATTATTATAAAAACATGGTTTTAGTACTTTCTGGGAATTAAGATCAGGAAAATTAATCTTTAAGAAGTATTTCACTAGAAAATAATAATAATTGACCATATATGATTATTCGGAATAAATGATTTAGTATATTAAAATATGCATAATATGATGGAAAAGATATGTCACATATCCTTTAGAATGTTTTTTACCTCCTTAGAAGCTATATCATGATTCTTGATTATCGTATAGATAACCTAAAGTATTTTTATTCATATTTGATGACTAACATTCTATGAAGGGGATTTATTTATTAATGGGTGGAGTATGTAAAAACTTGGTTTATGGGAAAAAAATTATTTAAATAAACTATATTTATATAAATAAAAATTATTTTTTCTTATATTTTATTAAATAAATATAAAAATATAATGAATTAATTCATATCATATAGAAATTTAAATAACATATACGTTACTCATTCATAGTAAAATATTGAAATATAATAAGATCGACGCAGGTATTATATACCATGTTTAACTACACAAAGAGAATTATTACATCATTTAGAAGTAAAAAATTGAAAATGGGATAATAAATAGAAAAATATTATATATTTAAAATTCAAAAACTCCCAGAAACCACCTTCTCCTTTGAGAATTTCCATTTGGGTACAAATAAATAAAATTAGAAAGAATATATTTAATGTAGAAATCATATTGTGAGTCTTAAAAAGACAAATGTAGGAATCATAAGTGTGAATTAATTAGTACGAATGGAATGGATGAGTTAATTAATGATATAAATGTTTGTGAGATTGTTAATTACAAAAATAACTTTTTTGGATTTTTTATAAAATGTAAAAAGAATTTAAAAAAAATTATATAATCCACATTTATATTTAAGTTATTATTTTATTATAAAATTAACTTCTAGAAACTAATTTATAAAATATCAAAACTCAAACTAATTTATAAAATATCAAAACTCAAACTAATTTATAAAATATCAAAACTCAAACTGATTAGATTATAAATAATCCATCCTTTTTCATAATTCAACCCCTGGAATTTGTAACAATGTTTAAATTCATTTAACATATTGAGATTTTCAAAAGATGTTGTTCGTTATAAATATCTACAATTTATTTATGGAGAGTTCAATTATATTAGTGATTTGTTTTCTTTTTCTATGTTTCTTCTAGGAGAGAACATTATATTATATGATATTTGTAAATAAATTACTTTTTTAATTTTATCTATTCTACATTCAATCCTTCACGATCAGAGGATTCCAGAATTAGGAAGAAAAAATGATCATTTGATCATGGGATTATGGGGCTTGAAAGAATCATATAAGGAATATCTGGTTTTTGAAAGATCAGTTGTAAATTGATTTTGATAGGTATATTTGGTGGCTCTATATGATAGGAATATAGAACTTTAGATAGGTATAAAACCATCGATACCTTATATGTCATGAACCAGTCTGGGGGGACCCCAAACCGGTCACCTGAGCTGATCTGTGGTAAGGACCAAAGGGAATTTTCAATCCCCATGGTATAGAAACCATCGTATACTAATATATAACCATGATAATACCTAAAACAAAGGCCAAAAAAAAAGAAAAAACTATATTTGTGCATAATAAAAATTTGTTCGCATTCCCGGAAAATCTATTTCCAATGCACTTCCTTTAAAATAGATGAAACATCAACATCAGATTTGAAATTCGATATTTGAGGGTATACTATTCCACATTTTTCACTATAAAAGCTTGCATGATCCATATCCCATTTACCATATAATGCCACATTATTTTTTATGGAGGGACCATATTAAATTTGAAAGAAAAAAATTTCATTTCACATATAATAGAGAGATAGTGTATAAAATATTTCTCAAGATTTTTTCACACAAAATTAATTTTTATATTACTGCTTTTTGGCCTAAAGGCACATCACTATAAAAATAAGTACAAGAATCATGCAATAAGGGAATTGGAAAAATAAAAAAATTATCGTAACCAACCAATCATAAATCGTAGTAAACATGTGAAAATAAATATGGGAGAAATCCTAGGAGCTCATGAATAATCCAAAACATACTAATAAATGTTTAATCATCTCAAAAAGAAAACCTCACTAGAATATAAAAAAACCTCCGAACACGCTCGGCCAAACCCCACATGGTATAGACGCAGGGGAAAACCCCCATAGTAATAATAACAAATATTCCCCCTGATACGGTCCACTAGCTAGTGAATAATCTATCTAGTGCAACAATGATTATCCAAAAATTCAATAGCAATGCCAAGTACCATGGAAAGATAATAAAAGATGTTGAGCCAACTGATACAAACTAAGCATCTGGTCACATACAAATATATAATAATTCACACAACAATCATCACCCAAGTCAACCCATGGACGAATCTGTTACCTTTAAGCCAAAAAATCTCAAAGGAGTTCATTCCAAAGATATCCCTTTCCTCAAAAGGTATATGGTTCATGAGGATTCTAGAGAGAGGACATCCCACCCATTCATTATATAAATATAAATGATAAGACAATTTTCTAAGGAGAGTTTTCAGGATAAAAGTTTCACCAATTCCACAAAATGCCAAACAAGCCTCAAGAATACTTCATAAAAACCATCATTTCAAAAGAGTAAAATCCACCTATCAAAAAAGGTACATATACACCATTTAATATTTAAAAAAATTCCCCTTTTTTCAATGATGTCACATTTTAAAGTCAAATAGTTTTCATTAAGATGCCAAACAATCCATTAACCACCACCACATGCCGAACCATTCTTAAAAGCCAAAAACACATTTCCTGTAAAATAAAAACCACTTCGAAATCCAATTTAGGGATCCAAATCCATCATTCCAAAGATCAAAAATATTTTTACAACACCAAAAACATCTCTAGATATCATAAAACACCTGAAAAAGCAAAACAGGGATTTAATCGAACACTTGGTGTGAAATATTTACCAAAAAAGTTATATTTATCACACAACATGGTATAAATCACCACTTTTCACTCCCAAATATTAATGTAGAGATCAAATAACACTATTTAGTATACAAAAGAGGTACTAAAATTCATAAACTAGTGAATATTAAATTTAAAATTCATGTGAAAAGGGAAACCTACCTCAATCCACAAATCCACACAAAGCACACCCAAAACAACCTCACTAAGGTTCCTAGATAAAATATCTACCAAGAGAGACCTCAAACAACGAATACCACTAAAAATAATTAAGTGAAACATGAAACCTAGGTTCAAGGGTCCACAATAGAATATGATCTTAGGTAATAATAAAAGAAATAGGAAGAGGGAGAATATATGAGGATAACTGCATGAGAGATCTAGCCCCAAAATCAAAGAATAACCTTAGATCTATTCAAAGGGTGGTTGGAGAGTCTTGGATTGAAAGGGGTAGACACCCCTTTTGTCACACTAACTACTGGGAGGATAGGGGAGGTGTTTTTTCTAAAAATATCAAGAGGGAATAACTAGAATTTTTTTAAAAATAGATCTGGGAAACTTGTGAAGTTTACCAAACCATGCAACAACCATACTCCCCGCATTGGACACACTTGATAACCTACAATGTTTGAACACAAAATTCCCAAACCATGCTCCTACCATGATGAATGGTTATGTCTTGATACGATGGCTATCAAAAATCATTAATTATGATTGGAATAACTATTCATGGATCATGAACCCTCAACCAGAAGCACTCTAATGATTGCAGGGTTTCCTGGAGCATGCCACACATTTTTACAAAACAGTATGATGACCATACACTAAAGGATACACTCCAATGAATCTCAAACTTTAAACATGTAACAACGAAAAATTAGGATCCAAATCCAAGGCTTAATGATAGACCAAATTAGATGTCAAAAATAAAAATATGGGTGTGATAATTATCCCTACCTATAACTCATTATTCCCCCATAAGGCTATATCATATTTCAGTGTATTGATCCATGACTAAGGATTTCAAAACCACAACTTCCATACTCTTAAATCAAGAAAATATCAACCGCAATCAAATTTATTTTTTGACTCTTTATCTGAGAAAAGAAACCAAATGAATCAATTTCCCATGAAATTATGGGAAAATCAATCCATAATCTCCACAACCAATCATAAAACAGGTATGGTGGAATTCTATAATGAATCTCAATTCTCTACAAAATAAAAAGAACAAAAAAATAAACATCTTCAAATAATACACTTTATATTGGACCAATATACATGATTAAAGCATATTCCCAACAATGGTGGATGGAACAGACTCCCCACAAATAGAAAACTACAAGAATAACTAAAATTTTAGAATAAAACTCAACTAGACTAGTGGTGGTTCTCCCCACCATTAAGGAACATTAGCTTAAACTGATGAAACATTACAACACAAAAAATACGACAGAAAACTACATAATAACACCCCAACATGATAAACGAACCCCACCATAATGGATCCCTCTAAAATGAAATCAATCCTTGTGGTATTTATACTAGGATAATGAATTTCATAACAAAGAAGCTTAAACTATATCAATTCCCAATCTGAAGACAAAACAAAACGAAGGTCCCTCACACCCATGATATTTTTGACTGCATGTGAAATTCACTCTGAGGCCTATTGATAAAGAATTGATGATTGAATTATCTCATGCCTCATAACCATAAGATAATAATATCCAATCAGCAATATAAAAATTCAAATATACACATCGGAGATGCCTCTATTAAGAATGGATAATGATTCAGAAGATTCAAAGGTAAAACAAACCTTCATATGAATATATGTTCTCAAGAGATCCAACCATCCCCTTACATCCCAAGAAAAGAGAACACCATTGGGCTCAATCCCCAAAACATGAATAAAAACTAAAAAATAGGACTTTAAGCCTAACCAAAATAGAACTCTACTCCAGTGACCTGACGCCATGTCACTTACTAGAAACACACTCATAGAACCATTAACTTTGGAATAGGAACCCATAAGCATGATAGGTCTTCACTGCACTCGGTCACTTGATATTTCTATGATCCGGATTCTTACACTGATGAAACAATTCAATTTCATTCCTAAAAGATTATAAAAAATGACCTTGGGGCGTTTTAATTCCACAAATTGCACCAATAGCTTCTGTTCACTTCCCTACCTCCTTACTGGAATTCCGCTCACCGCATCCAGGAACTAAATATGGGAATAATAAATCAACAAAACCTTCTTGCATATATTTCACATGAAAAAAGTTCTTTTCCATGTTAGAAAAAGATGATAAATTGAACTCTGATATATTCGAATGCTGATCAGGATGAAGCCCAAACTCAAAATATCGAGCCTTCAATGAATCATCCATAATCAATTCTAGATGTTAAGGAACTATATCCTCAAAATTAAGGAAGAACTCCAAAATTGATTCATCGCCTTACTATAAACTACAGATATGTATCCCCTTTATCAATTTTACTATCTCATAGAAATGTTTCCACATGAATGACGTCTTGAAGAAAACCCATGTAAGATATTATAGAGGCATGTTACGAGACACAGATTTCCACCTCTTGCACACAAGACCCTCTAGCATAAGGGTAAAAAATATAACCTTTGACGTCTCAAGAAACTCAATAAGGATAAAGTTAGTTTCCATTTTTTGCACCCACTCTTCCTATTCTAGAGGATCCTCTATAACCTAAAAGAAAAGATAATTTATCTTCTGAAGTTGAAGAATGAAATACTTATATTGAACAATTATAAATCCTACTAATGGGGAACCACCCTTAGCTGGACAATGAATATCCATCAAATTTACCTTGGGGAAGACACTAGGAAATATGAAATCCAAGATTTGAATAAAAAAAAACTGATCAAAAATATTTCTAAAACTCAAAACACATCATAAAAAACAATACCAAGAAACATTTAAAAACAAATCACAAAACATTGGTTATCAAAAAACCACAATGTTTCGCTAAATAATACTAAAATAAGAAAAAATACCTGGTTTATTTTCACACTCACCAATGGTATTGCTTATAGTATCTCTCACATGTGCTTTCTCATTCCACCTTGGGCATCCATCGTCTCATTCCATATCAGGCACTCATCCGCCCACATCAACATCCAACCATTTTCCACACATATCCAAGAAATTTAAGCACCCAAAGATATACTAAAGGAAAAAACAAAACATTTCCATTTTCAAACGCCACAAAAAATTTCAAAAGATCACCAACCACTATGTCAACTACCATTTTTGAATTCCATGCCTCAATCCATTTCATTATATTCAAAAATATGAATACATAAAATTTTTATCCAAAATTGTTTTTTATTTCATTCAAAATATTTTTTAAAAGTTTAACAAATTCCATCCCATTGAAATCATTTTTAAAAATCCACTTTTACATGAATTTCATCAAAATGAAACTGAAAATCATTTCCATATTTCCAAAACCAAACCATTTCCATTTCAAAATCCACTTTTCAAAATCCCAAAGAACATGTTCCCAAAACAAATTCCAAAATCAAGAGGAGCCCAAAGAAACTCACAAGGGGGAACTACTGTTAGTGGGTGACTTGTTCTTATGATCGATGGCCATACACCAATCACTCCACTATCATAGAGAGTGTTCTAGGACCATGTCCCCAGCTCCACAAGGATTTATAGAGCCTACATTCTCACAAATACTACTATAAAAACTAGCATTTCATATCCCTAACATAATCAATCCACAAGAACCAATGAGACCAAATAAAACATGACTTCCCCTAGAAACACAAGGTTCATTATGGAAAGTGTTGGGCAGATAGTCCCTCATACCTATACCTCATGGTTCTGATTGTCTTACTACTTATACATTAACATCCCCTAATAATAAAAGGTCACTATGAATGAAATATCTTCTAAGAGAATCCTACTTTGAAACCATTTTTTCATGAACCATCCAAGGTTAACCCTAAACCGGTCACCGGAGCCGATCCGTGGCAAGGCCCAAAGGGAATTCCAGATCATAATGGTCAGGAATGTAGTGTCAGGAATAAATAGAGTAAAAAAGGGATTTTTTTGAAAAATAATAATAAAAAAAAACAAATGAACAATGGAAAGATAAAAAAATCATCCCAAATGATATAAAAATATCCAAACTGAACATATTAAAAAAAACATAAAATATAACAAAATATAAATGTACATAATGATCGAACATTTCCATGTCACCCTGAGGGTAACACTTTTATATAAAAAAACAATTTCCCATAGTGATCTAATCATGCTGAAACCTGCACCAATGGATAAAAACAAGAAGAAAATATATGAAGAAGTATTAAAGTCACGACCCAACCCTACTCGGGCTCGAGCCGCAACTACCCCAAGCCTGCCTCCATATGCCAGGGGCTGGCGACAAGCGCCGAAGGATAAACAACTTGGGGAGGCCTTTTCCTGAGTACTTGTACACACACACACACGTAGCACACTCAATGCAAAAGTGCAGAGTAAAATAAAGGAAAATTAAAGAAAAAGAGAAACATCTATAAATAAACCACAAAGTGCATCGACCTCTAAAAGTACAAAGCAAAAGATGAAGGCACACTAAAAAGAAAAGGGGAAAACATGTGCCCAACGAGAAAAGTGACATAACCTGTTAATTGGTAAACAAAAGTAAACGGCTGGAAGGGTCCCCCACCAAGAACCAGACACCAACCACCATACGCGGTCCAAGCTTCTGAACTCCTAAGCTCCACTGAAGTCACGACCAACCTGTCCGTCATTTGAAAGGGCACACCAAGTGCGGGGAAAGCCCAAGCAGGGGTGAGAATAAAAATACTCAGTAGGATACCCCGAAGTCTCGAGGGAGCAACCAAGGAGGTACTGAAGGTGAGTAGTAGATCGAATAGGGAAAGTAAAGATGTACAACTGAGAGTGCAGTAAAGAGTATAGTAAAAAGTCATACTCAACCCAAAAACAGGAAAGAAGGTAGACTCATCCCGACACAAGGAGCTAGAAACGGTGAGAAAATGAACTTCCCGTCAAGTATTCTCTACCTATAGCGGGAGAGTAGACTCGTCCAACCCTGAGAAGCTAGACACAGAAAGCACATGGAATACCCCGCGAGTCTTCAACTCCCCTAGAGGGAAAGTAACCAAACCCAAGAAGTGGGTACCAGAACAAGGTATATACATATCTTTATGCTCAATAAAGATGCCCGAACAAGGTCGTAAGTGGATCTCCACCCCGTAGCTCAGCCCAAGAAAGTGAGTAGCCAATAGTATCAGATGTAAACACTATCGATGCCCAACATCACGCATGTCTACCCCAAACTGCAAGTCAAGGGACTCAAATCACCGCACCTTGACACTATCTGCTTTGGGTGGCATTGACTTGCCCGCACGGCTTTAGGTTGCATCACAAGGACACATCGCGGTGGGGAAAGTACCCATCATACTTGAGATTTCTGGGGAAAGTCAAACCACACCTCGACACTCTCACCCAACTAAGAGAACAACTCAAAGTCAAGATGTCACATCATCGACCCGTAAATCCAAGGGTCCCGCTCCGGTAGTCACGGGGGAAATAGCTACAGACTAGTCTGGTAGAAAGGACTGAGTCTGAAAGTAGTCGTCGGGTAACCCATTTCCAAGCCCTGCTAGAGGGTAGACCCTAAGAGGTCTTCGGGTAACCCACTGCCCAGTCTCTACAAGAGGGTAATCCCTATGTAGTCGAGAAACCCACTGCCCAGCATCTGATGGAGGGTAAACCCTAAGTCGAGCAACCCACTACCCAGTATCTGCTGGAGGGTAAACCCTAATATGAGCGCCCCACTTACCAGTCACTGCGGGAGGGTAAACCCTGAGTAGTCGAGCAACCCACTGCCCAGTCTCTGCTGGAGGGTAAACCCAGAGTGGTCAAGCAAGCCAGTGCCCGGTCTCTATTGGAGGGTAAACCCTAAGAGTGACCCACTGCCCAGTCTTTGTTTGAGGGTAAATCTTGAATAAGTCTATGAGAAACCCACTACCCAGCCCCACTGGAGGGTAAACCCTAAACCGCTCTGGACATCCCTACTGAAAACAACCACATTGGACATCCTGCTAGAAACCACCTCATTGGTAGAGGATCGGTACCCGCTTAATGTGTTGGTCACACCGAATCCACAAGAACTCTTCCAAGGAACATGAAAAGATGGGAGAATATCCCCGGGCCTCCCAAGGTGATCACACTCCAATCCATTCAGTCACTGTCGAAGAAGACCGAGTCAACTCATCCCAGAAAGTGGGGGAAACACCCACACCGTATGAACACCCGTAGTCGTAAACGGTGCTGCAGTCCGGTGAAAGGGAACGATACTGAAACCCCTCACATCCAAATAAACAGAGGAACCATACCATCTCTGTCGGCCAAATGAGAACGGAACCAGGGGAAAACTTAACCCTGCCAGTCAACAAACGGGAACAGGGCCGAGGGAAAACTCAACCCTGCTGGTCAACAAATGATAATAGAGGAACCCTCTATGTCTTGAGAGGTCAAAAGTACGTAAAGCAGTACAAAACACGCACATGGGGCCCACACGACGTGTGGCCCCAAGTGAACCCCGACCGAACACACACATTTTCTCTGGTACCAACAACCACATGTACCTCCAAGCGTTCCCGTATACTCCCAGAGTATACCACGTTCTTGCCCAAAGGCTATCATGCGCACGACACCCAATGTCAATGCGAAGGTGTAACGTAACAACTCCAACTTGCCACCTCAACGGATGAGGCACGACCAACCACATCTCTATAAACACCAACATCACTCTCCTAGGAGTGAACGCGATCACACGCCAAGGGTTCTCTGCAATCACGGCAAGAAGAACCTCCACCGGTACACCTTCACATTTCCACATTTAATAAGATCACGTAAGAGGCTGCGCCCACCCGAACAGACTACATCGTTGTAATCCTAGTAGAAAAACATGCGAGATCGACAACTTACTTGCCTTCAACGGATATCCGACGCAAAAGTTGCTAACACCGCTTTATGCCCGAACGACGTCCCGTGATCCTGAGCCTCGGCCTCGAAAACAGTCGGGCGCATCACACCATTACGATCCCCTCAAGAAAACATGCCAAAAGGACTACTCACTTGAGTGGAACAGATATCCGTAGAAAAAGATGCATACCAGCGCATCGCACACGAGCGGTGCTTCGTGAGACCTGCAACCCGGTCCCGAAACTCAATGAACTGATCTCACTATTGCGATCCTCTCGAAAAATTACACAAGATGAACTATTCACCTGTCCAAAACGGTCCCCTGGTGATAGAGATGGAAGAATCATCGTCAATGCCCAAACGACAATCGTGGGGCCCACACAACCATGTGTAATCATTGCAAGCGGATTTCACCATTACAATCCCATTGGAAAAACATCCAGAATCAACTGCTCGCATGCCCTGAACAGACGCCCGATGAGAAAGTCGCTAAATGCATCTCTCATCTCGAAGGATGGGCCATGGGGCCCACACGGAAACTCCGGTTTTGGGGCCCGGAACCACACCGGAAAACTCCGTCTCGGCACCAGGGTCCCAACGCCACTGACGGTGCTCAAAACGGACGTCGGACGCGTCTGCGCCGTCCAAAACAATATCTCCTGGAAGAACGTCAATTCACTTAATGACGCGTCGCGCCTCTGAGGCGCCTCGTTTCGTGAATTAAAAATTCCCAAAACTACCTCAAATGGTTCTTCACTGCATAAGGAACGTGTCGCTGCTGACGACGACCTAATCAGAACCCGTATTGCATTTTATGGGTGTTTTAGTGTGGATGGGCCGAAACGGGGTGGGCCAGGCCGGTTCGGCCGGCCTACCCACTCCCTGGACCAACGGTCCGCAGTTCACTATGCGGACCGCCCGTCCACATTCGGACCAGCTTGGCCGGTCCGGATTTTCCTGACACGGACCCGCACTTTGCGGGTTCGCTTCACACCACGGGGTCGCGTGATGACCCCCTTTGTCGCGTCCTGCCGGCCGGCCTCTCCCATGACGCCGCTTGAGGGGCGCCCACATGAGGAGCCGCCTGCCGCCGCAACACCCACCTGAAGCCACCGACGCGCCGCCGACTTGGCCTGTGCGCGCCACCGCTTGTGAAGTCCAGACCACCCGCCAGAAAACATCAAAAACCTCCAATTCCCGCAAACTTCGGTGAATGATTGCGAAGTCATCCGAACTCAGATTTAAATTCCGAAAAGTGCGATGGAAAGATCTAAAAATATTCTACAAAAACATGGTCTTCGCTTAAAAATTAAAAAGCAAATCAATGCCATAAATCGGTATCAATGTTGGTGAGGGAATTAACACTAAAAACGAAAACTTCTATCTCTTGGGTGTTGCCCAGAGCTTCGTCATCGAACCGCTGGAGCCGCCACGCCTCGCCGGAGCAGCCTCACCGGAGTGGAGGAGGAGAGGGAGGGGGATGCCACCTGCCGCTGTGCAGGTGAAGAAGAAGAAGAAGAGGGTGGGAGTGGGTGTGTTTAAGTAGAAAACACTTAAACCTCCCGCCCCGCATGCCCCCAACTTTTCTCCCGACACAGACAGGAAGAAGGGAACCCCTTGGGTAAACACAACGCTCTGAGTGCAACGGTGGTCTCAAAATTTTAGTCTGAGTCCCCGTTAAAAAGTTATAAATTTAACGCCCGAAGCCGCTAGATTATGAAAATGCCCCCGTGGCCATTTTTCACTGACGGCCCATGCCCGTGAAACATAAGCCCCTCCCAGGGTAAACAACACACTCTGAAATCAATGGTGCCCTCCGTTTTCCAATCCGAGCCACTGTTTAAGAGATACCTGAGTTAAGTTGTTAAACGAATAAATTAATTATTTAATTTATCTGTTCCACGCTCCGATAGTGAGCGTGGGGTCCAAACGTCCCGCGCTGACATGCTTTATGTCGCTACTAGGGTAAAAACATCATTTTGGACCCATACATAGACTAAAATCTCGGATCCAAATCACTGTTTAAGAGTTATCCCATTTATTTGGCGTGCCCAGTGTGAATGCACTGAAAATTTAATTCCGGCCACACCGGGGCTCGGAATCACACGCCGTCTAATGGCGCTGCTCTGGATTAATATCAAGAATATTCCAAAGTCCGTCGCAGTAAAAATTGGGTTCTTACAACATTCCATCCTTTAATATTTTCATCCCCAAAAAGCAAAACTAGGGAATAACTTAGGGTGCTAAGCCCGCACCTAGCTCTCTCGTACCCAGAAGAACTCATGAACATTTCTGCGCCACCGCACACAGACTAAAGGATTTAGTCTGTTCACGCGAGGTCTTCCCTCACTGATGACGTGTATAGGAGCACACACACTTTTTCTTGGGTGAGTCACGTGGAAGACATCATACACGCACTTCAGACTTTGGGTTAGGTCAAGGTGGTAGGGAACCTCTCCATCCTTTCGCACATTCTCAAACGGTCCGAAGGACATCGGGGATAGCTCACCTCCCCAACCAAACCTCAACGTCACATTCCATGACTGGAATCACCGCACGCACTTGGAACAAGGTCCGGTGATTCCCTCCTTCAGAATATCCATATGGTGAAACACCCAAGGATATCTTGCCACACAAGGTTTCACAGTCGATGTCTCTCAACCAAGACTCTCTTACATGCTTAGATAGAGATGGAGTCAACTCCATAGACTAAAGATAAAGGTTACACAATGTTGACGCTTCTTTCGTCACAGAATCTAAAGATCAGAAAAGGGAATATCTGAGCTCAGAGTGATTCAGCCTTTGAAGAAAACATCAAAAATCAACAAAGGAAGGAAGAAAGGATCAACAGCAACCTCACCGCGCAAGTTATCTAACTGGCGTGCAAGTGTACTTGCGCGGCTACCTTGGTCGCGCAGGTGACTTGCGCGACCTAATTGGTAACCGCCCGGTAACCGCTCGGGATCTTCTTTTGCCTATAAATAGACCCTGTGGGCCCCCCATTCGAGAGGATCTTTTTTCAGAAACTCGGATTGAAGCTCCCGACACCCAAGTCTCTTCTCAAAGCTTCCGGAACACTTCTAAGGTAATTTCTTACCTAGAACGGAAGATTTAAAGAGAAGAAGGAAGGCCTAAGTGTTGAAACTTATCAAACACTTGCGCGCCGACTTATTTCCTTCAATATAACTTGCGCGTCCCTTTTTTGGAAGAACCTCGAGAACATTCTAAAGGGTTTAAAAAAGAGTCTCTCAAGTATTTCAATGCTGGTTGAAAATTGCGCAAGCACACCATGTGCCGCGCAGGTATACCTGCGTGACCAATACTTGCGCACCCACGGAAGACTTGCGCGCCTTGCAAGACTTGCGCACCCCTATCTTTTTGGGTGCCCATCTTGCCCATTTTTACCCCTCTTAAGCCATCACACCTTTTCTTTTCAAGATTCAGTCTTCAAGACACTCTTCAAAGCCATTTATGGCATGATTTCTTGATTTGACTTTCTTATCTGAAAGGAATTCTGTGGAATATCTCTCAAAGTCTAGTGATTTAAATATCCTTATGTCACTAAAATACGGAGAGTTCATTCATTCAACCTCATCCTTTAAGATGAGAGAATCCTAACCTGGGTCTCCTTTTCAGGAATAATCCCTAGTTATAAAACATTTAATCTGGGCATCTTCCTCAGGAGTAAGCCCCAAATTTTTAAAGTTCCCAATCTTGGGCATCCTCCTCGGGAGTAAGCCACAATCAAGTCCTCTAATCTTGGGCATCTTTCTTAGGAATAAGCCCCAACCTCAAATATGGGCATCCTCATCAGGAGTAAGCCCCAAACCTTAATCCCTAACCTGGGTCTCCTTTTTCAGGAATAAGACTCAGTCATAACCTTGGGCTTCCTTTTAAAGAATAAGCCCCAAGTCCCCTAACCTGGGTCCCCTTTTCAGGAATAAGACTCAGTCATAATCTTGGGCTTCCTTTTCAGGAATAAGCCCCAAGTCCCCTTAAATTTCTCTTAACCAGTCATAATTTACCTTTGATTTGGGTTTCCTTTTCAGGAGTAAAACCCAATCATATGTCCCCTCCTAACTTGGGCATCCTCCTTAGGAGTAAGCCCCAAGATTAGAGTATTCAAATCTCCATGATGCACATATAACTTTATGGACCCTGTTCATGGATTTTCTCCCTAAAAGTAAATCCTAAACCTTCATCTATCTGGGCAGTCATCCATACATAAGCCCCAAACAAATTCTTATGATTGCATCTTTCATGGCACAATTGTCTAAATTTTACCAATACCTCTTGTTTCTCACACCGAGCATGACTCACGTGAGCTTAGAGTGTAAAAGTAATTATGACATTCATCTTTGAGCCATCAATCATAAACATCATACTCCATTTCTCGAACTACGTGGGTTCTGATTCCTTTTCCAAAACAAAGGATACGTAGGTAGCCCATTTATGGGTTCAATCCCAACTTTGAAATAATATCTGTCCTTCTGAATGATGATAAACTTCAAGTGCCCCACTGAGTGTCTTTAAAACCAGCCTGGTCATCATAATGACCAAGAGAATTTTATATAAATGTTTTGAAGGATACCATTGACCAAGAATCTCTAAACAGATATAGATGATTCTCTATTGATGAAGAACCTCGAATACATATAAAAGATTCTCTAAATTTCTTGCATATTTAATCATTGATTGTTAAAACTAAAGGAAAGCTCATTTTATACTTGGTAATGTAATAAGGATTCACGAACATAACATAAATCTATAAAGAGAGTCCCAGAGTAGACAATAATTCCCCTCAAAAAGGTGTGATGAGTCCGACCTCCCATCCTCTCGACCAATGCAAATTCCTAAGCCTCATTAGTCCACAAGCTAATGAGCGCCTGCCTTTGGAAAGTAGGTCCAAACAGATGTGGAATCATTGGATGTTTCCGGTTCTATGAACAAACCCGTTAGAAACCGATCAGAACGTTTGAATCTCCCGTCCAGGAGGTCATCCCCGGATTCCGTGCGAAACAAAAATGGTGAACCCGACGTGAATACTTAACCAAGTTAAAGTGATGTTCTTCTTATTTGTTAGGCCCCTTGGGCCAACAAAGCAATCATTGACATGTGCTCATCCAAAAGATGCAGTGGCCGGATTCATCTTGATTATGTCTGTTACATGGAACAAACACTCTTTTCTCAAGATCTTCTGCAAAATGGCTTTCCTTAAATTCACCCCTGTGAATATTGCTGCTGTGAACACCTCTACTGTGAGGTCTGTTGCTGTGAAAACCAATGCTGCTACTCCTGCTGGAACGTCATCCGCTCTGAGGATGACATCACCAACTCAGCGTCTTCAACGCTGGGTTTCTAATGCACTAGTTAAAGAGTACCGTCACAATGGTACTATCCCAACTCTGGAGGCCACTCTTCAAGCCCTCCAAGTTAACAACTCTACCTGGTCGTCCGGACAACGGCGGCCAGCGATCAAGAAGCAGGCGGTGCTGACTACCGTCTCCAACCGTTTCGGGTCGTTATCCCCGGAATGCAATTTCCATTCACTCCCTTACTCTGAGGAAGTGAATGAGCAGGTCCCGCAGGACCTTAATTCAAAAAGACAGGAGTCCTTCTCAAGGGCTCCCATCAACAATCGCCGCCAGAATCGTGCGGTAGTGCGCCCTCAACATGATGAGGGTACCGACTCCAGGCATTCAGCTCAGGTTCCTCGAACCCGAGCAGGCAAGATGAACCGCCAGAGACGGAATCCGGTTAACAATATGCAGGTTGTCATCCCTGCCATCTCTGGAGAAGTCCACCAACCTAACTTGGTGGAAAACAACGAGCAGGCATACACACCTGTTCGTTTTAATTCCGCTATCCAGCAGACTCGTCTGGCAGCATCAAGGCTATCCCGCCAGGCAATTCCGGCGGAGTACCATAGGCAGGAACATACACCTGCTTATACATCACCAGTTAGTCAGTAGGCTCGTCTGACTACATATGATGGATCTCGTCAACCACGTTTGGCGAAGTGTAATCAGCAGGCACATACACCTGCTAATACTAATCAAGCCTACCAACAGTCTCGCTTGGTAGCGCATGGAGAAGTCAGTCAGAAAGTCCCGACGACAAACAGGGGGCAGACTCAACTCTCTGCCTCCACACTTGAGTACTGTCAGGATTCACTGACAGGAAAAGGAGGACAGGAGCAGGCACATACACCTACTCCAAGCCCAGAATGGACGTATATCCCCGTTCCGGCAGCTGAAGTCACCAAACATATTTTGTCAATGGTGAAAGAGCAGAAGAAAATTCCTGCTCATATTCTGGATGCTTGCCAGGATATCATAACAGCTTCAGCATCATCTCAGGGACAGACACATAAATCTATCCCTAGAAATGGAGTGACACATCAACGATTCACTCCGGAACAGAAACACACATCTGTTCCAGTCCAAGAGGGTTATGGGGCATACTCCCCCATATCATACGGACAACCAAGTCAGGCACATACACCTGATTTGAGTGGAGATCGTCAGCCTAACCTGACCATCTTTCCTGATCAGGCACATACACCTGCTCAGAGCAATCACTTTCGTCATCAAGTGGTTTCTAAAGCGAGTAAGAAGGCATCTAAGGAAAAGATCCGCCCAACACAACCAGGAGATCAAAGGCCAATCTGCAACAAATCCTTGCTTGATGATGGAGTTCTTGAAGCCCTCAGACATTTATCTGTCGGAATTCAAGATTCTACTCCCTCAGTTCCCAATAACGGGAACATTAATTCTGAAGGTCTTCAACAGACACTTCCTCATGAAGAATTGCTTCATGAAAATTCGGTCAATCTTGAAGTTTCTTCTTCAGATGAGAGCCACAGGAACCCTCTGTGTGGTCAGAAGGCCAAGGAGAAAGAGATTTTATCTTTTGCTGTAACCCATCATGACGGTCCTCTTCATGGTGATGAACTTCGCTGCGAAAGTCCTCTCCGAAGTAGTGATTCACGTTGTCTCGAAAATTCTTTAGAAGGAAATGTAGTGACGAGAAAGCCCTCCTATCTCGAGGCACTTGAAAACATAAAACCAGTCATGTCTGATGCTTTACTATCGGCAGGTGAAACTCTTTCTCCATCAGAAGATAGCCTGGGGTTCAGGTTATTCTCCGAACCATCCCTGGGTCATTCATCTTCCAGCATGAATAGTGATCTCTCTACCAATCTTGTTGAATCCGATGAAGCAACAAGGAAACACCAAATCGGGTCCAAACAGGTAGAAGAATCTTCATTTAATGATAAAGAGGAAATGCTGAACATGAGGAAAAAACTGGCAAAAGGTGAATTACCAGTCATGCTTTGGCCTTTGGCTGACTCCCAGTACGACATTCCAAAGATGTTGACGGATGATGGAATCCATGATATTCGTCTCAACATATGGAAGACTCTTTGTCAATTGAAGAAGAAAGTATTATCTTATGGTGATTATGAAAATCATATTAAGATAATAGAAGGGTTACAACGCCAGATTGATTTGCCATCTCTATCAGTCTCTCGGTATCCAAAGGCTGAAAAGCAACAGAGAACCCTTCAACGTTCATGCCTTGGCGCACTAAGAAAATTGCGTCAGTTAATTGCCAATGCTCCATCTGATGTTCATATCAGAGGATGGGGTGTTCACGGAGCACTACATTTCACAGTGCTTTCCGGTCAGCAAAGCCCGCCGAAAATGGTCTCATGAAATGTTATTGCCCATGGCCGGCCACAGTCAATGGGCTTTGTTCATAATCAAAATCTTGCTCAAGAACAAGCTTCAACTAGTTCCTCTCAAAATAAAGTATATAGAGAACAATTTGTTGAATTGCTCCTACATCAAGCAGGCGAGAATATTGCACAAGCCTCTCGTCTGGAGCAAACACGTCATCAAATGACAGAAGTTTCGGAAATCATCCAACGATCTGTTGAACCAGGTGATAAAAGTGGATACAGTTTAATGCATCCAGCTAATTTCCGAACTAAGATTCGCAAGATCAAGAGAGATTTTAAGAAGATCTCAGACATAGAATGTCAAGAGACACCCCAGCTTGCCAGACTGGGGACTTCTCTAACCCAACCCTCAGAGTCAACAAATGGGACTCGAGGAGTTGAGCGGAAGCAGCAGGAACATCCCCAGTCCACCGGACTGGGGACTTTTTCAAATCCTCAATCCCTCCCTCAGAGAAAGTCAGTATTCTCTCGATTAGGGAATAAGCCTCAAGAGGAACGAAGAGCCAAGCTGTCAGGAGATTCTCTCCAAGTGAAGGTTCTCCAAGAAATTCCTGAGGGATCAAGTCAACGGAATGCCATGTCTCATCATGGACATAGAAGAAGAAAATATCACAGAAATGCTGATAGAAAGGATTCCATGCAATATGCATCCATTAATGTCATCAATGCCGTTGCTGCTGATTCACCAGATGAGGCTCAATCAGAAGGATCAGACGAAGAGGTTCCTGCTCAAGAAGTTGCGCACACAGACCTAAATAAAGAAGGTGTGCGCACACGTAATCAAAGGCTTACCCAAAATCTGTGTATTCCTTCAAGTAACCCACTTCCCCCTCTCCGAAAAGGATCCAATAAGGGGAAAGGAAAGAATCAGGTTACTTCTCACCCTTCCTTTGAAGGAGGTCAATCGCTCTCATTAGAGCAAAGGTTTGCACAACAGGAGGAAGAAATGAAAGAATTAAGAAGGTTGAATGCAGAACTACTTCAGAGTAGTCTTCTTCTTAAGAATTCTGAAGTCCGACAACCGAAGGAATTTGTTGTAACTACTAAGATGGATCAAGAATATCCTCCTTTATTAGTACACCCACAGAGGTATAATCTTATGGGTCAAACACAACAACGGTTGGCAGCACTACCATCAGTTGGAGCACCAATCACCACGTCTGTCCAAGCTCCATTCATTGCACCTACCAAAAACCAAGTTCAACCTGACGTTTCTCAAAAGTTAATAACTACTATTGAGTCATTAACAGCTCGGTTAGAAACTATGGAAGGGAAATGGGTGCAAGTTCAACCTGAAAAGAAAGTTTACCCTGAATGGGTAGATTCAATTTCTCCTCCATCCAGTTTTGGAAACCCTATTTTCCCTACTTTCAATGGATCAGGCGACCCTGAACAACATTTGACGCATTACGTGTCTTGTTGTGATCCTATGATGGGAACTCCAGAGCAGCAAGAAGCAGTGAAACTCAGATGCTTCGTGCGAACCTTGCAAGGACCAGCTTTTGTCTGGTATACAAGCTTGCAATCCCGGTCAGTCATCGGATGGGAGGATCTTCGTCAAAAATTCCTTCTTCAGTTTAGCTCAACTTTGCCAAAAATGACAGTTTTCGATCTTACAAACTGCAATCAAAGGGAGAATGAAAGAGTCTCTGATTTCATTGCTTGTTGGAATGGATTAACGTATTCCTTGAGTTTAGCACTCCCTCATGAGGAATTATTGCCAATCTGTGTGGCAAATTTGCGTGACGAATTACGCACGCCATTGATCCCTGTGAAATACACAGGAGCGTTTCGATACCTTACTTCAATCGCTCAACAGATTGAAGATTCCCTTATACAGGCTAAGGTTAAATCTTGTATAATTCCATCAGCTCCAGGAAGAAGAATGGGTAAAGTAGAAACTACTACAGTTATGCTTAAACAAGCACCTGTACCTATTTCTACTTCAAAACCTTCATCTTCTCGAAGGGCTCCACCTCCTGAACGCCAACAACAAAGGCTGTTTCGTCCAAATGATCAAAAAGATCAACGACGGAAACAAGTTGAGGATATGAAGAGTAAAACATACTCTTTCCGAAGTGAACAAGTTCCTGGTTACATCATTTCAGCTCTGGAAAATAATTTGGTTCAATTACCAGTGCCCAAGAGGCCAAACAAGGAAGGTGATGAAGACCGTCCCAACTATTGTCCCTTTCATCAAATGTTGGGTCATCCCATCCAAGAGTGTTTTGTCTTTAAAGACCTCCTGCAAAAGATGGTCGACTTGGGACAAGTCAAATTGAAGGGTTCTTCAGCTCATGTAGCGTGTATTACCGCTACAGATCCTGAGGAAGGAGGCGAGTGGCAGGAAGTCAAAAGCAAAACTGTGAAAAAATATGATGATTGGATGGTCAGAAAGAAAATCAATCAGACCCATTCCATTTTGCAAACACAATTGAAGAAGCCAATTGTGTCTCCTACAAAATCTGCAGTAAATCCTCCATCAAAAGAGAAATCCTCAAAAGGACAGCGCAATTCAAAGAAGAAAGAGGAATCAGGAGAAGATGAGTATGTATCAAAGCCTAAATTGTCTTTGCCTATGGCAGATTTCATGCCATCTACTTCGAAGCCACGGGCACCGTCCCACCAAACGGCACAGCCTAAACAGGCTAACCAGGCAGAGTCTTTATCAGACGAAGAGATAATCTTTGGTTCTGTTAATATGATTCAATTAATAGATTCATATTCCAGTCTTGATGAGCCTGAATTCCCTGTATCAAATAAGGGAACCCGAGGAAGTTCTAGAGGTTCAGGATATAGGGGAAGACGTGGATCTTTTCGAAGCCACAACTCTAATTCTACCCCTGCTAGCACTGTATATGCAGCAGAAACTCATGGTAGAGCCCTTCAGCGAGCTCAAAAAGAACAAGCAAGTTCTTCTGCCAATGGCCAACTCAGTTTCGGCACAGTTATTTTGGAAGACCAATTAAAAGTTCCATCTTCTTTATCTCAGCAAGTAAATGGATCTAATCAGTCTAATCTTCCAAAACCAAGGATGTTGCCAACTTCAATACAAGATGCATCAGCTTCCAAAACATCTGATTCCAAGGTACCTGCTAAACCGCATATTCCTATTGGAAAACGCAGACCTCTAGATCAAAAGTATGATATATTGAAACACTTGGCCCAAGTACCATCCAAGTTATCAATTTTGGATGCTTTGAATCTGTCAAAAGATCTTCAGGAAGCACTCATCGAAGCTTTGTCAAGTCCTCAGGAGTTTGAAGCTGAAATTGCTGCAGCTGAAATCTATCACATAGAGAATAATCCTACAGAATTCCATGCAGTGATATCTTTTACTGATAAAGATGAAGATGATGTTGTGCTTTAGCACATATAACCTTTGTACTTATCTGGAAAAGTCAATGGTATAGATGTTCGAAGAGCTTTCATTGACAATGGTTCAGGAGTCAACCTCATGCCCATTCGCACACTTCGTCGATTGGGCCTCACGGAATCTGATTTATCTCCTTCTACCATGATGTTGCAAGGATATGATAAAAATGAACAAGAACCACTTGGAGAAGTTACGCTCAGAACTCAGTTTGGAGATCTTGTTTCCAATTCGGATTTCATGATTGTTGATCAAGACTCAGCTTTCAATATCTTGCTTGGAAGACCCTGGCTACATCAGCATGCAGCTATTCCGTCATCATACCATCAATGTCTCAAATACTGTTTCGATGGTCAGGTTGGAACATTGTATGGTGATAAGACCCCGTTCAAGACATGTGAGTCTCAATACATTGAGGTGTAATTTTATCACATGAAGGGGAGAGAAAAATCTACAATGAAGGAAATTACCAAAGTTAATGCTCCATATGGTTTGGAAAAAATTCCAATAAATCCATTTTCACATGTGAGTACAGATTATGTGTTACCTATCAGTCAAATTGACAAAATAGGCCCAAATCAAAATACTCTTATGGAAAGATCCATAATGTCAATTACGGCAATCGAGCTAGACAACATGGGAGAAATTGGTAACTTACCAAGCAGTGATGAAAGCATAAGTGGTGACGTTTTCATTTCGTCTGCTGAAATCCAACAAGTCTATACTTCGCTAATCAGGCCAGAAGAAGTTATAGCAACACCAGAGGTGAATATTGATGTCGATTCTAAATCCATCATCTCCTCTTTATTTCCCAAAGAAGACCCTTTATCATCAATAGGGTCGGAAATGGAAGCTTCTTCTTCAAAATGTGAAAATTTTGACATCTCTTATGATCATGAGAATTTCGTTTTTTTCATCTACTTTGCAAGTAGAAATGGAAGAAATAACACATGATGAAGAGGAAGAGGAAGATCTTAGAGATGCTCCTCCAGCATTTGAAGAGGGTATCTCTACCACTGTGGATGAACTCAGAGAAGTAAATCTGGGTACTGAGAAAGATCTACGCCCCACTTTAATTAGTGCGGCCATGACCCTTGAAGAGAAAGAGATGTATATTTCTTTTCTAAAGCAAAATAAAGATATTTTTGCTTGGAATTATACAAAGATGCCTGGTCTTGATCCTGATGTTGCCACCCATCATTTGGGTTTTCCAAAAGAACATCGAGGATTCAAGCAAGCCTCGAGAAGAACACACCCAACCTATGCTTCCAAAATCGAGGCTGAAGTGAATAAGCTTATCAAAGCTAACTTCGTCAGAGAAGTTCAATATCCCAAGTGGTTGGATAATATTGTCCCTATAAAGAAGAAGAACGGACAAATTAGGGTTTGCATCGATTTCAGAGATCTTAATCGGTATTGTCCTAAAGATGATTTCCCAGTTCCGATTACAGAACTCTTAATTGATGCGACGGCTGGTTATGAAGTACTTTCTTTCATGGATGGATATTCTGGATATAATCAGATCCGAATGGCCCCAGAAGATGAGGAATATACAGCCTTCAGAGCTCCTCAAGGATGGATGTCACCTATCAGGGAATACCTTCAAAATGGAACACTTCCAGCTGATAGAGCCGAGAAAGAACAAATTCGGCGACGTGTGGTCAATTTTACTCTTTATGATGGCCCAAACCACCTCGAGAAAATTCTCTACAAACGTGGTTTTGATGGAGTTCTCTTCAGATGTGTTGATGGTGAAGAGACAATGGCTGTCATAAAAGAAGTGCATGCAGGAGTCTGTGGTGCCCACTAGTCTGGACATAGACTGTCTGATCAAATTCGAAGGCTTGGATACTTTTGGCCTTCAATGATACAAGATTTTGTTAATTTCACAAATAAGTGTCATTCATGCCAAGTATATGCCAACTTTATTCATAAACCTCCAGAGTTGCTTCATACAGCTAAATACTCATGGCCATTTTCCACATGGGGAATGGATGTGGTGGGACCTTACCCTTCATCTACGACCAAGCAGTTTAAGTACATTCTTACTTCTACTGATTTCTTTTCCAAATGGGCAGAGGCAGTACCTCTCAAAGAAGTCAGTTCTAAATGCATTGCTAGCTTCATCAAGTCTAACATCATTACTAGATTTGGTGTCCCTCATACCATATTGACGGACAACGGCACCAACTTCTGTTCTTCTGAGGTAAAGAAATTTTATCAAGAATACAACATTAATTCCAACCATTCATCTCGATATCATGCAGCGGCTAATGGCCAGATAGAGGCCTTCAACAAGACTCTTTCAAATATACTGCAAAAGATGGTGGATAATGATAAGAGGTCATGGCCTGATAAACTCTTTCATGCTTTATGGGCTTATCGGACTACCACTCGCAATGCAACGCGATCTACTCCATATTCATTGGTATATGGAACAGAAGCAGTCTTGGCAATTGAAGTTCAATTGCCCTCACTCAGAATAGCCATTTGTGATCAGTTATCAACAGATGAGCAATCCCAAAAGTGGTTGAATGAATTGGAACAGTTAGATGAGAAAAGATTGTGCACTTTGCACCACTTGGAAATCTATCAGAATCAGATAGCACGATCTTTTAACAAAAAAGTTCGTCTTCGTTCATTCATTCAGGGAGAATTGGTATTGGTTCTCAGAGCACCAATGATACCAGGAAAGAAGCCTCCCAAGCTTGAACCAAAATGGGAAGGACCTTATTCAATACATAAGGTCTACTCCAATGGAGCATATTCTCTGATCTTAATGGATGGAGAACACATCACGACTCCAACTAATGCCAGATTTCTGAAGAAGTATTTTGTATAAACACAAAATATTGTTCCCAGATCCAAAACAATCACATTAGACCCTTTTTTATGTCCTACATGACATTAAACTGTTATTATGTCCTATCTACATGACATTAAACTGTACAGAAGTTCCATATTATGTCCTACATGACATTAAAATGTTATTATGTCCTATCTACATGACATTAAACTGTACAAAAGTTCCATATTTTGTCCTACATGACATTAAACTGTTATTATGTCCTATCTACATGACATTAAACTGTACAGAAGTTCCATATTTTGTCCGAGATGACATTAAACTATATTTTGTCTGAGATGACATTAAACTATATTGTGTCCTAGCAACATGACATTAAACTGTGTGGCACTTCCAACGTCCAGCATGACGATAAACTGTAAAAAGTCCCCAGAACTGATATCCTCATATTGGTTCACCTTAGTCCTAGCTACATGACTTTAAACTGTACATCACCAGTTCGTCCTTGCTATATGACGTTAAACTATACAGCAATGGTCCAGTATGACTTTAAACTGCAACTTCATCCCACACGACATTAAACTGTGAAAAAGTTCCCTAAATCGTCCAGCATGACCTTAAACTGCATCATCCCTGGTCCATGTATATGACCATAAACTATTTTCAAATCCCTTATGTCCAGCAAGACGTTAAACTGTGACGTCCTAAACTACATGACGCTAAACTGTATAAAAGAACCTCACGTCCGGAAAGACGTTAAACTATATAATCATCAAAGGTCCAGCATGACATTAAACTGCACCATCCACGGTCCATGCATATGACCTTAAACTATTCACACTTTCGTCCAACATGACATAAATGGTGTGTTATTTTGTCCTTACGACATGACATTAAACTGCACAGTCCCCCTTTCGTCCAATATGATGTTAAACTATTTTATCCCCATCGTCCTAACTACATGACGCTAAACTGTACAGAAAATCCTTGATAGGTCCTACATGACATTAAACTGTATTTTGTCCCTGCTACATGACACTAAACTGTGCAGCACCAATAGTCCTAACTGCAAGACTTCAAACTGCGTAGTCCCTTTTTTATGTCCTACATGACATTAAACTGTGCATCGTTAAGGTTGTTATTACCTCTTGTTTCTCACATCGAGTATGACTCACGTGATCTTAGAGAGAACATCAACCATAACACTCTCTCTGGGCCGCTAACCATGTGTAAGTCCAAACAACATTTATTAGATCATTGTCCCCAAGAACAACTTGATCATTAATTCATTCTTTAATTAAACTACATGGACTTTGATTCTTGCCCTCCAGGCTGGGTATGTAGGCAACCTCCCAGGGTTCAAGCCCAAAAACAATCTCTTCACATCGGTTCACCACCATCTCATATGATGTTGATTCGTGAAACCGCCCCTGGAATCAATATCTTTACATTGATTCACTTTCGTCCTTGTTATATGACGTTAAACTATACAACACTTTTGTCCAGTACGACAATAAACTACAATATTCTTTGATTTCCTCATTTGAGAGAGAACTATTATTGACATTGATTTTTCAATCATGGTTTTCATTTTCAAAAGACTACGTGCATACATGGTAATGCCTGAACTTTCTATCTTAGGTTAAACCATCATTGCACTAAAGTCCCCTTTCACCCTTCACATGTACGAACCAAATTTGTACAAAGGGTAATTCTAGAACTACGTGGACTTGATTCCCATCCTTATGGGATACGTAGGAACATTCGAGTGTCCCTCAAATCCAGTCCCAAGTCTTTTGGGCCTAACCCCAAATTTCACTTTCAATCCCTTTGCTAAAAAGTCCTCACGAAAACACACACTGTGTATTCATTATTATGGTCCAAATTCTATGACCTTAAACTAAGATCACTCATACTTTCATCCTGCACGACGTTAAACTGCATTTTAAGAACTACGTATGGCTTGATTCTCATTCTTATGAGATACGTAGTGAAGTCCAAGTTTCAATTCAGGACCCAGCCACAACATGATTATGGTTTTCATTGACCTATGTATCTCTATATACATTGGACAATACCCATATTTATGTGTTATAATCCTAACCTTAAATATTTTCAGATCTTCATAACCCTTTTCATGACTTCTAGTCACAAAAATGTCAAAATTCTGAAAATTCTTTTGCCTGAATATGCAGCACGTGCCCATAGGTGGCCTTGCATAAATAGTCCACATAACAGACTTGTCATCCAAAAGATGCTATTCATTTGACCATGCAGCCAATGCCCATAGGTGGCCCTGCATATTTCAACCCCTAACGGGTTTTGTTAAATAATATTAACTTCATTCTTGGGAAGAATGCCTATTTTGTCCTTATTTGTCTTAAACGACAGTATGTAGGGATCCGCAAAAATAGCCATCCTTAACATATTTGTCCCATATCCTTTTTCATGATCTGAAAGTATTCAAGTCTATGGTTTATTCTTCTTCCCTACGTTTGGGTCAGACCTTCGTAGGAGTGATATTCATCCAGTTCTTCGATATTCTTGTTCGGAAATATATTCTCCATATTCAAGTACCCCTTTCCATACAACAAACTCTATACTTTAGAAAATTTGAATCTCCATAAACTTTCACTGGCTTTTAGCACTAGGAAAGTAAATTTCTAAGAGTTCTTTCGCCTAACTATGCAGCATGTGCCCATAGGTGGCCTTGCATAAACAGTCCACATAACAGACTTGTCAGCCAAAATATGCTATTTATTTGACCATGCAGCCAATGCCCATAGGTGGCCCTACATATTTCAACCCCCTAACGGGTTTTGTTAAATAATAGTAACTTCATTCTTGGAATCTACTTCTTCTAATGCCTTTTAGCTCTTTTTCATATCATTCCTCAGATTCAAATATTCTTAAGCCATAGTTTACATATTTTCTCTCATACTTGAGTATGGTAATATGTTTTCAGATAAATTGTCAAGGAATTGAATCCATTTTAATCCATTTAGATCAAATCTATTTCGACCTTAAACATTAGCCCCTTTATGTCCGGCGTGCATGACTTTAAACTGCCTACACAAAAGACAATGGAACTCTGAATAAAAGTCAAGTTCCAGCTCACTAAATATACATTTTTGTATGATTTAGGTAATATTGAGCAGTTAAAAGGTTCAAAGTTTGTAGGATTATTTGTAATAATCCTAGTAAAAATCAAACTATGCTTACTAGGCCCATTGGCTTAAGTAAATTTGAAGCATGTAGTGAAAAGAATGCATGTAAAAATGATTGAAGACAAAAGTGTTTTTTATTGATACACAAGAGTTAGAAGGACATCCACAGACTGTAGTCTCTTCTCTTCTTTCAAGAATTACAAGAGGCTTTCAACATAACACTTCATTTGATTTACGGAATCCCGAGCTTCATTAGCAAACCACCTGGAATTTCATTCATTCAACTGGATACAATAAGAGATGCAGTGATACCAGCTCTTCTTGGAACAATTGTAGAAGGATGTTCTTGAGTGCGGTTTGAGAAAATTTTCTGCTGATCAAATAGTGACTCTGTTTCTGTCCAAGAGACTTGGAAGATGGATACATGGATTTGAGAATGGAGCATTGGAAGTAAAGAGCCATTTGGAAAGAGTACTCTTTTCAGATATTGCTCTAATACCATGTTTGTCTTCTCTCCACCAACCATTAGTGGAAAACATTTCAGCCCATGGGTTGGCCATTTTCATATCTGCAAGGAAATGACATGGAGGAAGAATTTGAAAGTTCACACCATTGTTGTTGCTCTTAATGCACAGCATAACCGAAATAGAGGAGTAGCAGTGCAGCTGCATCTCATATGTATAATTGTTTGCATTTGGAACATTGACTCTTTGCAGATGACCATGACCACAAAAAGGCAGATGGATGCTCTGTGGAAAATTAGGATGATATTTCTTCAAGTACATAGCCAAATCTGGGAAAGTGTTGTCGCAGATATCATAGTAATCATGGCCAATAATTTTCATCATGTCATCAATCCGCTTGCTAGCCAGTTCATCAGCCGTTCCAATTCCCTTAGGAGCCATTGAATCTGCACAAAAGTTGAACAAATTTAACTCTTAAATGGGTTTATTTTTTTTAAAAAATTTTGTGAAAGAATCCGGAAAAAATGGCCAAGGCATTAAGTCGCGCAAATCTAAACAATGGCGCGCAAGTATTTCGGGTGTCGCGCTAGTTTTGGACGTCCAAGTCTAAACCGCGCAAGTACGAATACCTTTACAGGAGCGCTACAGTGAGGGAACAATGGAAAAGAGACTTGCGCGGCTTAGGTGACCTGCGCGACGAGAGCTCGAGAAGGTATGAAGTCCGGAAACCGGATACTCGTACGGAGGTGAGGCCGTGTATTTATAGGCCCGGAAGGCTACCTGCGCGCCGCACCCAGAGCGCTTAAGGCCTGCGCGACGCAAACTTGCACGCCGCCCTCTGTGCACTGCAGACTTGCGCGCCTCCCTTTTCCTTTTGAGGGATTCGATTTCCTCAGAGTCAAATCCTCATTTCTCTCCGGATCCAACTCTGAGGGGGGACTTTTGTTGACGCTCCTTTCGTCACAGAATCTAAAGATCGGAAAAGGGAATATCTGAGCTCAAAGTGATTCAGCCTTTGAAGAAAACATCAAAAATCAACAAAGGAAGGAAGAAAGGATCAACATCAACCTCACCGCGCAAGTTATCTAACTGGCGCGCAAGTGTACTTGCGCGACTACCTTGGTCGCACAGGTGACTTGCGCGACCTAATTGGTAACCGCCCGGTAACCACCCAGGGTCTTCTTTTGCCTATAAATAGAACCTGTGGGCCCCCCATTCGAGAGGATCTTTTTCCAGAAACTCAGATTGAAGCTCCCGACGCCCAAGTCTCTTCTCAAAGCTTCCGGAACACTTCTAAGGTAATGTTTTACCTAGAACAGAAGATTTAAAGAGAAGAAGGAAGGCCTAAGTGTTGAAACTTATCAAACACTTGCGCGCCGACTTATTTCCTTCAATATAACTTGCGCGTACCTTTTTTGGAAGAACCTCGAGAACATTATAAAGGGTTTAAAAAAGAGTCGCTCAAGTATTTCAATGCTGGTTGAAAATCGCGCAAGCACACCATGTGCCGCGCAGGTATACCTGCGCGACCAATACTTGCGCGCCCACGGAAGACTTGCGCGCCTTGCAAAACTTGCACGCCCCTATCTTTTTGGGTGCCCATCTTGCCCATTTTTACCCCTCTTAAGCCATCACACCTTTTCTTTTCAAGATTCAGTCTTCAAGACACTCTTCAAAGCCATTTATGGCATGATTTCTTGATTTGACTTTCTTATCTGAAAGGAATTATGTGGAATCTCTCTCAATGTCTAGTGATTTAAATATCCTTATGTCACTAAAATACGGAGAGTTCATTCATTCAACCTCATTCTTTAAGATGAGAGAATCCTAACCTGGGTCTCCTTTTCAGGAATAATCCCCAGTTATAAAACCTTTAATCTGGGCATCTTCCTCAGGAGTAAGCCCCAAATTCTTAAAGTTCCCAATCTTGGGCATCCTCCTCGGGAGTAAGCCCCAATCAAGTCCTCTAATCTTGGGCATCTTTCTTAGGAATAAGCCCCAACCTCAAATATGGGCATCCTCCTCAGGAGTAAGCCCCAAACCTTAATCCCTAACCTGGGTCTCCTTTTTCAGGAATAAGACTCAGTCATAACCTTGGGCTTCCTTTTAAAGAATAAGCCCCAAGTCCCCTAACCTGGGTCTCCTTTTCAGGAATAAGACTCAGTCATAATCTTGGGCTTCCTTTTCAGGAATAAGCCCCAAGTCCCCTTAAATTTCTCTTAACCAGTCATAATTTACCTTTGATTTGGGTTTCCTTTTCAGGAGTAAAACCCAATCATAAGTCCCCTCCTAACTTGGGCATCCTCCTTAGGAGTAAGCCCCAAGATTAGAGTATTCAAATCTCAATGAAGCACATATAACTTTATGGACCCTGTTCATGGATTTTCTCCCTAAAAGTAAATCCTAAACCTTCATCTATCTGGGCAGTCATCCATACATAAGCCCCAAACAAATTCTTATGATTGCATCTTTCATGGCACAATTGTCTAAATTTTACCAATACCTCTTGTTTCTCACACCGAGCATGACTCACGTGAGCTTAGAGTGTAAAAGTAATTATGACATTCATCTTTGAGCCATCAATCATAAACATCATACTCCATTTCTCAAACTACGTGGGTTCTGTTTCCTTTTCCAAAACAAAGGATACGTAGGTAGCCCATTTATGGGTTCGATCCCAACATTGAAATAATCTCTGTCCTTCTGAATGACGATAAACTTCAAGTGCCCCACTGAGTGGCTTTAAAACCAGCCTGGTCATCATAATGACCAAGAGACTTTTATATAAATGTTTTGAAGGATACAATTGACCAAGAATCTCTAAACAGATATAGATGATTCTCTGAAGAACCTCGAATACATATAAAATATTCTCTAAATTTCTTGCATATTTAATCATTGATTGTTAAAACTAAAGGAAAGCTCATTTTATACTTGGTCATGTAATAAGGATTCACGAACATAACTTAAATCTATAAAGAGAGTCCCAGAGTAGACAATAATTCCCCTCAAAAAGGTGTGATGAGTCCGACCTCCCATCCTCTCGACCAATGCAAATTCCTAAGCCTCATTAGTCCACAAGCTAATGAGCGCCTGCCTTTGGAAAGTAGGTCCAAACGGATGTGGAATCATTGGATGTTTCCGGTTCTACGAACAAACCCGTTAGAAACCGATCGGAACAAAAAATTAATATACATAATGATCGAACATTTCCATGTCACCCTGAGGGTAACACTTTTATATAAAAAAACCATTTCCCATAGTGATCTAATCATGCTGAAACCTGCACCAATGGATAAAAAGAAGAAGAAAATATATGAAGAAGTATTAAAGTCACGACCCAACCCTACCCGGGCTCGAGCCGCAACTACCCCAAGCCCGTCTCCATATGCCAGGGGCTGGCGACAAGCGCCGAAGGATAAACAACTTGGGGAGGCCTTTTCCTGAGTACTTGTACACACACACACACGTAGCACACTCAATGCAAAAGTGAAGAGTAAAATAAAGGAAAAGTAAAGAAAAAGAGAAACTGCTACAAATAAACCACAAAGTGAATCGACCTCTAAAAGTAAAAAGAAAAAGATGAAGGCACACTAAAAAGAAAAGGGGAAAAACATGCGCCCAACGAGAAAAGTGACATAACCCGTTAATTGGTAAACAAAAGTAAACGGCTGGAAGGGTCCCCCACCAAGAACCAGACTCCAACCACCATACGCGGTCCAAGCTCCTGAACTCCTAAGCTCCACTGAAGTCACGACCAACCTGTCCATCATTTGAAAGGGCACACCAAGTGAGGGGAAAGCCCAAGCAGGGGTGAGAATAAAAATACTCAGTAGGATACCCCGAAGTCTCGAGGGAGCAACCAAGGAGGTACTGAAGGTGAGCAGTAGATTGAATAGGGAAAGTAAAGATGTACAACTGAGAGTGCAGTAAAAAGTATAGTAAAAAGTCATACTCAACCCAACAACAGGAAAGAAGGTAGACTCATCCCGACACAAGGAGCTGGAAACGGTGAGAAAATGAACTTCCCGTCAAGTATTCTCTACCTATAGCGGGAGAGTAGACTCGTCTAACCCTGAGAAACTAGACACAGAAAGCACGTGGCATACCCCGCGAGTCTTCAACTCCCCTGGAGGGAAAGTAACCAAACCCAAGAAGTGGGTACCAGAACAAGGTATATACATATCATTATGCTCAATAAAGAAGCCCAAACAAGGTCGTAAGTGGATCTCCACCCCGTAGCTCAGCCCAAGAAAGTGAGTAGCCAATAGTATCAGAAGTAAACACTATCGATGCCCAACATCACACATGTCTACCCCAAACTGCAAGTCAAGGGACTCAAATCACCGCACCTTGACATTATCTGCTTTGGGTGGCATTGACTTGCCCGCACGACTTTAGGTTGCATCACAAGGACACATCTCGGTGGGGAAAGTACCCCTTATACTTGAGATTTCTGGGGAAAGTCAAACCACACCTCGACACTCTCACCCAACCGAGAGAACAACTCAAAGTCAAGCTGTCACATCATCGACCCGTAAATCCAAGGGTCCCGCTCCGGTAGTAACGGGGGAAATAGCTACGGACTAGTCTGGTAGAAAGGAATGAGTCTGAAAGTAGTCGTCGGGTAACCCATTTCCAAGCCCCGCTGGAGGGTAGACCCTAAGAGGTCATCGGGTAACCCACTGCCCAGTCTCTACAAGAGGGTAATCCCTATGTAGTCGAGAAACCCACTGCCCAGCCTCTGCTGGAGGGTAAACCCTAAGTCGAGCGACCCACTGCCCAGTCTCTGCTGGAGGGTAAACCCTAATATGAGCGCCCCACTTACCAGTCACTGCGGGAGGGTAAACCCTGAGTAGTCGAGCAACCCACTGCCCAGTCTCTGCTGGAGGGTAAACCCTGAGTAGTCAAGCAAGCCAGTGCCCGGTCTCTATTGGAGGGTAAAACCTAAGAGTGACCCACTGCCCAGTCTTTGTTGGAGGGTAAATCCTGAATAAGTCTATGAGAAACCCACTACCCAGCCCCAATGGAGGGTAAACCCTAAACTGCTCTGGACATCCCTACTGAAAACAACCACACTGGACACCCTGCTAGAAACCACCTCCTTGGTAGAGGATCGGTACCCGCTAAATGTGTTGGTCACACCGAATCCACAAGAACTCTTCCAAGGAACATGAAAAGATTGGAGAATATCCCCGGGCCTCCCAAGGTGATCACACTCCAATCCATTCAGTCACTGTCGAAGCACACCGAGTCAACTCATCCCAGAAAGTGGGGGAAACACCCACACCGTATGAACACCCGTAGTCGTAAACAGTGCCGCAGTCTGGTGAAAGGGAATGATACTGAAACCCCTCACATCCAAATAAACAGAGGAACCATACCATCTCTGTCGGCCAAATGAGAATGGAACCAGGGGAAAACTTAACCTTGCCAGTCAACAAACAGGAACAGGACCGAGCGAAAACTCAACCCTGCTGGTCAACAAATGATAATAGAGGAACCCTCTATGTCTTGAGAGGTCAAAAGTACGTAAAGCAGTACAAAACACGCACATGGGGCCCACACGACGTGTGGCCCCAAGTGAACCCCGACCAAACACACAAATTTTCTCTGGTACCAACAACCACATGTACCTCCAAGCGTTCTCGTATACTCCCAGAGTATACCACGTTCTAGCCCAAAGGCTATCATGCACACGACACCCAATGTCAATGCGAAGGTGTAACGTAACAAATCCAACTTGCCACCTCAACGGATGAGGCACGACCAACCACATCTCTTTAAACACCAACATCACTCTCCTAGGAGTGAACGCGATCACACGCCAAGGGTTCTCTGCAATCACGACAAGAAGAACCTCCACCGGTACACCTTCACATTTCCACATTTAATAAGATCACGTAAGAGGCTGCGCCCACCTGAACAGACTACACCGTTGTAATCCTCGTGGAAAAACATGCGAGATCGACAAATTACTTGCCTTCAACGGATATCCGACGCAAAATTTGCTAACACCGCTTTATGCCCGAATGACGTCCCGTGATCCTGAGCCTCGGCCTCGAAAACAGTCGGGCGCATCGCACCATTACGATCCCCTCAAGAAAACATGCCAAAAGGACGACTCACTTGAGTGGAACAGATATCCGTAGAAAAAGATGCATACCAGCGCATCGCACACGAGCGGTGCTTCGTGAGACCTGCAACCCGGTCCCGAAACTCAATGAACTGATCGCACTATTGCGATCCTCTCTAAAAATTACACAAGATGAACTATTCACCTGTCCAAAACGGTCCCCTGGTGATAGAGATGGAAGAATCATCGTCAATGCCCAAACGACAATCGTGGGGCCCACACCACCATGTGTAATCATTGCAAGCGGATTTCACCATTACAATCCCATTGGAAAAACATCTAGAATCGACTGCTCGCATGCCCTGAACGGACGCCCGATGAGAAAGTCACTAAACACATATCTCATCTCAAAGGATGGGCCATGGGGCCCACACGGAAACTCCGGTTTTGGGGCCTGGAACCACACCGGAAAACTCCGTCTCGGCACCAGGGTCCCAACGCCACTGACGGTGCTCAAAACGGACGTCGGACGCGTCTGCGCCGTCCAAAACAATATCTCCTGGAAGAACGCCAATTCACTTAATGACGCATCGCGCCTCTGAGGTGCCTCATTTCGTGAATTAAAAATTCCCGAAACCACCTCAAAAGGTTCTTCACTGCATAAGGAACGTGTCGCTACTGACGACGACCTAATCAGAACCCGTATTGCATTTTATGGGTGTTTTAGTGTGGATGGGCCGAAACGGGGTGGGCCGGGCCGGTTCGGCTGGCCTACCCACTCCCTGGACTGACGGTCCGCAGTTCACTGTGCGGACCGCCCGTCCACGTTCGGACCAGCTTGGCCGGTCCGGATTTTCCTGACACGGACCCACACTTTGCGGGTCCGCTTCACACCACGGGGTCGCGTGATGACCCCCTTTGTCGCGTCCTGCCGGCCGGCCTCTCCCATGACGCCGCTTGAGGGGCGCCCACATGAGGAGCCGCCCGCCGCCGCAACACCCACCTGAAGCCGCCGACGCGCCGCCGACTTGGCCCGCGCGCGCCACCGCTTCTGAAGTCCAGACCACCCGCCGGAAAACAACAAAAATATCCAATTCCCGCAAACTTCGGCGAATGATTGCGAACTCATCCGAACTCAGATTTAAATTCCGAAAAGTTATATGGAAAGATCTAAAAATATTCTACAAAAACATGGTCTTCGCTTGAAAATTAAAAAGAAAATCAATTCCATAAATCGGTATCAATGTTGGTGAGGTAATTAACACTAAAAACGAAAACTTCTACCTCTTGGGTGTTGCCCAGAGCTTCGTCATCGAACCGCTGGAGCCGCCACACCTCGCTGGAGCTGCCTCACCGGAGTGGAGGAGGAGAGGGAGGGGGATGCAACCTGCCGCTGTGCAGGTGAAGAAGAAGAAGAAGAGGGTGGGAGTGGGTGTGTTTAAGTAGAAAACACTTAAACCTCCTGCCCCGCATGCCCCCAACTTTTCTCCCGACACAGACAGGAAGAAGGGAACCCCTTGGGTAAACAAAACGCTCTGAGCGCAACGGTGGTCTCAAAATTTTAGTCTGAGTCCCCGTTAAAAAGTTATAAATTTAACGCCCGAAGCCGCTAGATTATGAAAATGCCCCCGGGGCCATTTTTCACTGACGGCCCATGCTCGTGAAACATAAACCCATCCCAGGGTAAATAACACACTCTGAAATCAATGGTGCCCTCAGTTTTCTAATCCGAGCCACTGTTTAAGAGATACATGAGTTAAGCTGTTAAACGAATAAATTAATTATTTAATTTATCTGTTCCACGCTCCAATAGTGAGCGTGGGGTCCAAACGTCCCGCGCCGACATGCTTTATGTCGCTACTAGGGTAAAAACATCATTTTGGACCCATATATAGACTAAAATCTCGGATCCAGATCACTGTTTAAGAGTTATGCCATTTATTTGGCGTGCCCAGTGTGAATGCACTGAAAATTTAATTCCGGCCACACCGGGGCTCGGAATCACACGCCGTCTAATGGCGCTGCTCTGGATTAATATCAAGAATATTCCAAAGTCCGTCGCAGTAAAAATTGGGTTCTTACAACATTCCCTCCTTTAATATTTTCATCCCCAAAAAGCAAAACTAGGGAATAACTTAGGGTGCTAAGCCCGCACCTAGCTCTCTCGTACCCAGAAGAACTCATGAACATTTCTGCGCCACCACACACAGACTAAAGGATTTGATCTGTTCACGCGAGGTCTTCCCTCACTGATGATGTGTATAGGATCACGCACACTTTTTCTTGGGTGAGTCACGTGGAAGACATCATGCACGCACTTCAGACTTTGGGTTAGGTCAAGGTGGTAGGGAACCTCGCCATCCTTTCGCACATTCTCAAACGGTCCGAAGGACATCAGGGATAGCTCACCTCCCCAACCAAACCTCAACGTCACATTCCATGACTGGAATCACCGCACGCACTTGGAACAAGGCCCGGTGATTCCCTCCTTCAGAATATCCATATGGTGAAACACCCAAGGATATCTTGCCACACAAGGTTTCACAGTCGATGTCTCTCAACCAAGACTCTCTTACATGCTTAGAGAGAGATGGAGTCAACTCCATAGACTAAAGATAAAGGTTACACACTGTTGACGCTCCTTTCGTCACAGAATCTAAAGATCGGAAAAGGGAATATCTGAGCTCAAAGTGATTCAGCCTTTGAAGAAAACATCAAAAATCAACAAAGGAAGGAAGAAAGGATCAACAACAACCTCACCGCACAAGTTATCTAACTGGTGCGCAAGTGTACTTGCGCGGCTACCTTGGTCGCGCAGGTGACTTGCACGACCTAATTGGTAACCGCCCGGTAACCGCTCGAGGTCTTCTTTTTCCTATAAATAGACCCTGTGGGCCCCCCATTCGAGAGGATCTTTTTCCAGAAACTCGGATTGAATCTCCCGACGCCCAAGTCTCTTCTCAAAGCTTCCGGAACACTTCTAAGGTAATTTCTTACCTAGAACGGAAGATTTAAAGAGAAGAAGGAAGGTCTAAGTGTTGAAACTTATCAAACACTTGCGTGCCGACTTATTTCCTTCAATATAACTTGCACGTCCCTTTTTTGGAAGAACCTCGAGAACATTCTAAAGGGTTTAAAAAAGAGTCGCTCAAGTATTTCAATGCTGGTTGAAAATCGCGCAAGCACACCATGTGCCGCGCAGGTATACCTGCGCGACCAATACTTGTGCTCCCACGGAAGACTTGCGCGCCTTGCAAGACTTGCGCGCCCCTATCTTTTTGGGTGCCCATCTTGCCCATTTTTACCCCTCTTAAGCCATCACACCTTTTCTTTTCAAGATTCAGTCTTCAAGACACTCTTCAAAGCCATTTATGGCATGATTTCTTGATTTGACTTTCTTATCTGAAATGAATTCTGTGGAATCTCTCTCAAAGTCTAGTGATTTAAATATCCTTATGTCACTAAAATATGGAGAGTTCATTCATTCAACCTCATCCTTTAAGATGAGAGAATCCTAACCTGGGTCTCCTTTTCAGGAATAATCCCCAGTTATAAAACCTTTAATCTGGGCATCTTCCTCAGGAGTAAGCCCCAAATTCTTAAAGTTCCCAATCTTGGGCATCCTCCTCAGGAGTAAGCCCCAATCAAGTCCTCTAATATTGGGCATCTTTCTTAGGAATACGCCCCAACCTCAAATATGGGCATCCTCCTCAGGAGTAAGCCCCAAACCTTAATCCCTAACCCGGGTCTCCTTTTTCAGGAATAAGACTCAGTCATAACCTTGGGCTTCCTTTTAAAGAATAAGCCCCAAGTCCCCTAACCTGGGTCTCCTTTTCAGGAATAAGACTCAGTCATAATCTTGGGCTTCCTTTTCAGGAGTAAGCCCCAAGTCCCCTTAAATTTCTCTTAACCAGTCATAATTTACCTTTGAGTTGGGTTTCCTTTTCCGGAGTAAAACCCAATCATAAGTCCCCTCCTAACTTGGGAATCCTCCTTAGGAGTAAGCCCCAAGATTAGAGTATTTAAATCTCCATGAAGCACATATAACTTTATGGACCCTGTTCATGGATTTTCTCCCTAAAAGTAAATCCTAAACCTTTATCTATCTGGGCAGTCATCCATACATAAGCCCCAAACAAATTCTTATGATTGCATCTTTCATGGCACAATTGTCTAAATTTTACCAATACCTCTTGTTTCTCACACCGAGCATGACACACGTGAGCTTAGAGTGTAAAAGTAATTATGACATTCATCTTTGAGCCATCAATCATAAACATCATACTCCATTTCTCGAACTACGTGGGTTCTGATTCCTTTTCCAAAACAAAGGATACGTAGGTAGCCCATTTATGGGTTCGATCCCAACTTTGAAATAATCTATGTCCTTCTGAATGACGATAAACTTCAAGTTCCCCACTGAGTGGCTTTAAAACCAGCCTGGTCATCATAATGACCAAGAGACTTTTATATAAATGTTTTGAAGGATACCATTGACCAAGAATCTCTAAACAGATATAGATGATTCTCTATTGATGAAGAACCTCGAATACATATAAAAGATTCTCTAAATTTCTTGAATATTTAATCATTGATTGTTAAAACTAAAGGAAAGCTCATTTTATACTTGGTAATGTAATAAGGATTCACGAACATAACTTAAATCTATAAAGAGAGTCCCGGAGTAGACAATAATTCCCCTCAAAAAGGTGTGATGAGTCCGACCTCCCATCCTCTCGACCAATGCAAATTCCTAAGCCTCATTAGTCCACAAGCTAATGAGCGCCTGCCTTTGGAAAGTAGGTCCAAACGGATGTGGAATCATTGGATGTTTCCGGTTCTACGAACAAACCTGTTAGAAACCGATCGGAATGTTTGAATCTCCCGTCCAGGAGGTCATCCCCGGATTCCGTGCGAAACACACACCTTATACTTTACCAACACAGGGTTACACCCGACACTCTGCGTCACCCTAGTAACACCTCAAACAAGGATGAGGGAGAAAATAATTCCACACACGGAGTTTAACAATTCTACTAAAGAAAGTAGAATAGCTGTAGAGCGTATCTCTTATCATCTCATGCTTAGCAGAATCGTAGACATCCAAAGCTCGTGGCTGTCTGCGGTACCAACTGTCAGCTCCCGGAGCCTGACGTAGACCGCATATTGGTGATGGGAAGACCTTGTAAAGTCATCCTCCACTACCAACTCCTCCCGCTCCTCTGCTAGCATCACCTCTCAGGGCGCTACTCCGATCATGGTGCTGCCTCTGTCATGGTGGTGCACCTGTTGCCTACCCGAAGGTCTCTGCATGCCTAGTCGGGTAGTCTCGCGCCAGGTGTCCTTGCTCATCGCAAGCATATCACCTACTATCATCGGGCTACACTGGTTCCCTCCGGCTCCACTGTAGTGTACGACCATGCCCCAGAGACCGGTTTTCAGAAATCCACCTGCGTCGAGGTTCTGCTTGCCGACGCCTGCTAGCTGCGACAAACGTCTCGGATCCAATGTGCCTGCTGCCACCACCAACTATAGAACATGACAGGAAGCTCACTGTCGCCAACACTTTCTCTAGCACCTCGGCATATGTGGAAATGCCCAAGTGTACTATGATAGCACGAATCTCTCGACAGAGACCCTGCTCAAATTTTCTGCTCCGAAGTTGTCGTTATGGACCAAGTCTAGGTAAAAGCGTGCACGGTCTACAAAACTATCCGCGTACTCAGCCACCATCATCCATCCCTGCTGAAATTGTAGGAGATTATGAGTCCGTACGGAGTGCAATAAGGAGGGGAAAAACTCCCCACAAAACAACAACTAAAAGTCTCCCCACGAAAGCGACGACTCATCAAGAAACTGAGTCACCAGACTCCACCAAAGCCAATCTGCTACATGAAAAAGGTCGGCTGCCAAATGGACTCTCTGATCTGTCAGCGTCTGCACAACCCTAAAATGGCAAACCACTGTCTCTAGCCAAACCTTTGCTGCCTGAGGGTCTAGATCACCACTGAACCTTAGCGGTCTCTGCCACTGAAACTCATGGAGTGCGCTCAACCTATGCTCAAGATCAGTCTGCTCTGCTGAAGCTATCTGCTGCTGAACAGGTGGGGGTGCTACTACCATCCCACCTAGAGAAAGGGGATCACATGATGGGACTTGGACTATGGCCTCGTAGCTCACAAGGTCGTCGTCACGAACTAAAGCTGGTATCCTGGCCGACTGTCTTCGTGGAGACATCTTGAATATTATCAAGGAGTTCTGCGGTCAGATTAGCATATATGTATGTTCCAATAACAATGATAGGGAGATGACTCAAGAAGGATAGTCAAAGACTCAATCCTATGTGATGCAGAAACTAATTTTACCTGCAATGAGTGTCTCAGCATGATGAGTCGACAAGCGGGTTATCAGGGTCCTGGTGAATGGATACGTCGACCGCCGCACCATCACTGGACTCCCTGGCCTGAGAGCTTCTCTCGAGACACGTTAACACTATTTCCCAAGGTCCCAAACAATTCCTCTTTTAGGGATGTCCTCACAATGTCCCAAGGAACGAACCACCTTTGATACCACTTTGTCAGAACCCGACCCTACCCGGGCTCGAGCCGCAACTACCCAATGCCAGCCTCCATAAGCCAGGGGCTGGCGATAAGAACCGAAGGCTAAACAACTTGGGGAGGCCTTTGCCTGAGTACTTGTACACATGCACACACATCACACTCAATGAAAAAGTGTAGAGTAAAAGAAAGGACAAGTAAATAAAAAGGGAAACTGCTATAAATAAACCCCAAAGTGCATCAACCTCTAAAAGTACAAAGAAAAAGCTGAAGGTACAATGAAAAGAAAAGGAGAAAAACACGCGCCCAACCAGAAAAGTTCCACAACCCCGAAACAGGTAAACAAAAGTAAACAGCTGGAAGAGTCCCCCCTAGAACCTGACTCGGACCACCATACGCAGTCCAAGATCCTGAACTCCTAAGCTCCACTGAAGTCACGACCAACCTGTCCGTCGTCTGCATGGGTACACCACATGCGGGCAATTCCCAAGCAGGGGTGAGTATAAAAATACTCAGTATTATACCCCAAGGGCTTGAGTGAGAGACAAAGGAGGTACCGAAGGGTGAGCAGTATATCGAACAGGGAAAGTAAAGAGGTATAATTGAGAGTGCAGTAATGAGTACAGTAAAGAGTTCAGCTCAACCCAACAAGATGAATGAAGGTAGAATCGTCCAGACACAAGGAGTTGGAAACAGTGAGAAGATAAACTTCCCATCGATTCTTCACTACCTATAGCGGGATAGTAGACTCATCCAACCACGAGAAGCTAGATACGGAAATCACGTGGCAGAACCCGTGCGTCTTTGCCTCCCATTGAGGGAGAGTAACCAAACCCAAGAAGTGGGTACTAGAAAAAGGTATATACATATCTTTATACTCAATCAAGAAGCCTGGACAAGGTCGTAAGGGGATCTCCACCCCGTAGCTCAGCCCAAGAAAGTGAGTAGCCAACAGTCTCAGAAGTAAACACCATCGATGCCCTGCATCCCGCACGTCTGCCCCGAACTGCAAGTCAAGGGGCTCAAATCATCGCACCTTGACACTATCCGCTTTGGGAGGCACTGACTCACCCACACGATTTTAGGTCGCATCACAAGGACGCATCTCGGTGGGGAAAGTGCCCCTCATAATTTAGAGTTCTGGGGAAAGTCAAACCACACCTCGACTCTGTCACCTAGTCGAGAGAACACCACAAAGTCAACCTATCACATCACTAACCCATAAAACCAAGGGTCCTGCTCCGGTAGTTATATGAGAAATGACTACAGACTAGTCTGGTAGAAAGAACTGAGTCTGAAAGTAGTCGTCGGGTAACCCACTACCCAGCCCCGCTGGAGGGTAGACCCTTAGAGGTCGTCGAGTATCCCACTGCACAGTCTCTGCTGGAGGGTAAACCCTATGTAGTCGAGAAACCCACTACCCAGTCTCTGCTGGAGAGTAAACCCTATATCGAGCCACCCACTGCCCAATCTCTACTAGAGGGTAAACCCTGAGTAGTAGAGCAACCCACTGCCTAGTCTCTGTTGGAGGGTAAACCCTGAGTAGTCGAGCAACCCACTACCTAGTCTCTACTATAGGGTAAACCCTAAGAGCGACCCACTGCCCAGTCCCTACTGGAGAGTAAACTCTGAATAAGTCGATGAGCAACCCACTACCTAGCCCCACTGGAGGGTAAACTTGAAACCACTATGGCCATCCCTACTGAAAACAACGACACTGGACAACCCTTCTAGAAACCACCTCCTGGGTAGAGGATCAGTGCCTGAGTAATGTGTTGGTCACACTAAATCCACAAGAACTCTACCAAGGAACAAGATAAATGGGAGAATCTCCCCGGGCCTCTAAAGGCGATCATGCTCCAATCCGATAAGTCACTGTCAAAGTGGACCGAGTCTACTCATACAAGAAAGTGGGGGAAACACCGACACTATACGAACACCCGTAGTCATAAATGGTGTCGCAGTCCGGTGAAAGGGCACGGTACTGAAGCCCCTCATTTCTGAAGAAACAGAGGAACCACACCATCTCTGTCGGACAAAAGAGAATGGAATCAAGGGAAAAATAAACCATGCCGTTCATCAAACGCGAACAGGACCAGGGGAAAACTAAACCCTACTGCTCAACAAATGAGAAAAGAGGAACCCTCTACGTCGCGATAGGTCAAAAGTATGTAAAGAAAAACACGACACGCACATGGGTCCCACACGACGTGTGGCCCCAAGTCAACCCCAACCAAACGCACAAACATTCTCAGGTACAAAAAACAACATGTACCTCCAAGCATTTCCCTATACTCCCAGAGTATACCACGTTCTAGCCCAAAGGCTATCATGCACACGACACCCAACATCAACGCGAAGGCGTAATGTAACAACTCCAACATTCCACCTCAACGGTTGAGGCACATCCAAACAAATATCTTTAAACACCAACATCACTCTCCTAGGAGTGAAGGCGATCACAAAATAATGGTTCTCTGCAATCATGACAAGAAGAACCTCTACTGGTACACCTTCACATTTCCACATTTAAAAATATCACATAAGAGGGTCCGCCTACCTGAGAAGACTACACCGTTGTAATCCTCGTGGAAAAACATGCGAGATCGACTACTTACTCTCCTTAAACAGATATCTGACGTAAAAGTCGCCAACATCGCTTTACGCCCGAACGGCGTCCCGTGATCCCGATCCTCGGCCCCGAAAAAAGTCGGGCGCATATCACCATTGTGATCCCCTTGGTAAAACACATAAAAAGGAATACTCACTCGAGTGGAATGGATATTCGGAGAAAAAGATGCATTCCATCGCACCGCACACGAGCGGTGCTTCGTGGGACCTGTAACCCGGTCCCGAAACTCAATGAACAGATCGCACAGTTGCGATTCTCTCGAAAAAGTACACAAGATGAACTATTCAGTTTTCCAAAATGGTCGCACAGTGATAGAGATGGAAAAATCTCCATCAACACCCAAACGACCCTCGTGGGGCCCGCACCACCATGCGGAATCATAGCGGGTGGATTGCAGCATTGCAATCCCCTCGGAAAAACATCCAGAATTGACTGCTCGCACGCCGCGAACGAACGCCCGATTAGAAAGTTGCTAAATGCTACTCGCAGCTCGAAGGACGGGCCATGGGGACCATGCCTCAACTCCTATTTTGGGGCCCAGCACCACACTGGAAAACTCAATCTCGGCACCCGGGTCCCAATGCCGCTGACAGCGCTCAAAACGGACGTCGGACTCGTCCGCGCCGTCCAAAACAAGATCTCCTGAAAAAATGTTAATTAACTTAAAGACGCGTCGTTCCTCCGAGGCCCCTCGTTTTGGGAATTAAAAATTCTCAAAATTACCTCAGAAGGTTCATCTCTGCTTATGGAACGCGTCGCCGCTGACGGCGAGCGAATCCAACACCCGGACTACATTTTATGGGGTTTTTAGTGTGGACGGGCCGAAACGGGGTGGGCCGGGCCGGTTTGGCCGGCCCACCCACTCCCTAGACCGGCGCTCCACGGTTCACTACGTAGACCGCCCGTCCACATCTATACTAGCTCGGCCGGTCCAACTTTTCCTGACACGGATCCGCACTTTGTGGGTCCGCTCCACACCACATGGTCGCGTGGCGACCCCGGTTGTCGCGTCCTGCCGGTCGACCTCTCCCGTGACGCCACCTGGGGAGCACTCGCCTGATGAGCTTCCCGCCGCGGTGACACTCGCCTGAAGCCGCCCACGCGCCGCCACCTTGGCCCGCGCCGCCGCTGCCTGTGAAGTCCGGACCACCCGTCGGAAAACATCAACAACCTCCAATTCCCGCAAACTTCGGAGAATGATTGCGAACTCATCCAAACTCGGATTTAAATTCCGGAAAGTGCGCTGGGAAGAATAGAAAATATACTACACAATCACAGGCTTCACTCGATAATTCAACAGCTAATCGATTCCATAAATCAGGATCAAGTTGGTGCGGGAATTAAAACTCAAAAACGAAAACTCCTACCTCTTGGGCGTTGCCCGGAGCTTCGCCGTCGAACCGGTGGAGCTGCCACGCTTCGCCAGAGTGGAGGAGGAGAGGGAGGGGGCTGCCGCCTGCCACTGTCCAGGTGAAGAAGAAGAAGAAGAGGGTGGGAGGGGGTATGTTTAAGTAGAAAACACTTAAACATCCCGCCCGACACGCCCCCAACTCCGCTCCCGACGTAGACAAGAAGGAGGGCGCCCCTGGGGTAAACCCGATGCTCTGAGCACATCAGTGGTCTCAGAATTTTAATCTGAGGACCTGTTCAAAAGTTATAAAATAAATGCCTGAAGCTTCAAAATTATGAAAATTCCTCCTAGGCCATTTTTCACTGACGACCCACGCCCGTGAAACTTACGCCCCTCCTAGGGTAAACGACACTCTATAGACTCAACGGTGCCCTTGGTTTTCCAATCAGAGCCACTGTTTAAGAGATACCAGAGTTAAGCCGTTAAACGAATAAATTAATTATTTAATTTATCCGTTCCACGCTCCGATAGTGAGCGAGGGGTCCAAAAATCCCGCGTCGACATGCTTTATGTCGTTCCTAGGGTAAACACCACATTCCGGACCCATCCGTACACTCATATCTCTGATCCGGATCACCATTTAGGAGTTATCCCATTTATTTGGCATGCCCAGTGTGAACGCACTTAAAATTTAATTCCGGCCACACCGGGGCTCAGAATTGCACGCCGTCTAAAGGCACTGCTCTGGAATAATATCAATTATATTCCAAATCCTTAGCAGCAAAAACTGGGTTCTTACAATTAAAACTTAGTAGGTATTCTAGAATATTCTATTAGCAATACACATCCTTTAAAATAATGTTGACATAAATGTCATGTTTAAAATAGAATATATGAAGGTAATATTTTCCACATTTTCCACATTTAAACTAAACATGATCTATTTACCTATTATGATTTAAAAATTAAATCTTTTATAAAGAGGGACCACATGCAATTTATAAGTGAAAATTTCTATTTTACTTATATAGGATGATAGGGTCTGAAATGTTTCCAAAACCTTTTTCACACAGAATTGAATTTTTATACATTTTCTCCATAAATCTATAATAATTTATTACTATGTAAAAAATAATAAAATAAGGGAAATGGAACAATAAACACATAAGAGTTACCCACCAATCATGAATCTTGATAACAATGTGCCAATAGACATGGGATAAATCTTAGGAGCTCATGAATAATCTCGAACATACAAATACAAGTTGAACTATACCAGATGGAATGAATCACTTGATGTATTCAAAATTACCTAACATTATCATCCATACCCTATATGGTACATGCCACATGGAAAAATCACATAGAAATAATAATAAATATTCCCCCTTTTATGGGCCACTAGCTAGTGCATAATCTAAATTGTGAAAAAATCATAGTTAGACAATTCAATAACTATTACAGGTTCCCATTTCAAGAGTATAGAAGATGGTGTTCCAATCGATTCCAATAAATCATCAAATCACATACACATATAAAATAATTCACAAAACTATCATTACCCGAGAAATCCCATAGACCATTCTCTTGACTTAAAGGAAAAAAATATTAGGGGAGTCCATACCAAGGATCTCCCACTCCACACATGGTAAATGTTTCACAAGGATTACACATTGAGGAAATCCCACCCATTCAATATTTACATAAAAAAGTCAAGAAAAATTTCCTAGGAGAGTTTTCATGATAAATAATTTCATCAATTACAGATAATGCAAAACAAACTTCAAGAAGACTTCATAAATACCATAAATTCAAAAGAGTATAATCCACCTATCCAAAAATTTACAAATACACAATTTATAATTTCAAAAAAATACCATTTTTTTCAATAATATACCGTTTTCAAAACATTAAAATCTCATTAAGATTCCAAACATGCCATTAACCACCACCACATGCCCAACCATTTTTAAAATCCAAATAAACCTTTCATTTAAATAAAAAACACCTTGAAAAACCATTTAAGTAACCCAAATGATTATTTCAAATATCAAAAAATATATTCACAAGGACAAAATATTATTTAGATATCAAAAAACATATGAAAAATACATCCGAACATTTAGTCAACACATGGTATAAAATATTTAACAAAACTATATTATTTTTCACAAAACAAGGTATAAATCCCCACTGTACACACCAAAAAACCAATGTAATTATCACACAACACTATTTAGAATACGATGGAGGTGTCTAAAGTAAGAAACCAATTATTATTAAAAAAATAAAATTGGAAAGGGAAACCTTACTCAATCAACAATTACTTCAACAACATAGACAGAAACAACCCCTACATGGTTCCTATATCCATGATATACCAAGAGAGACCTGAAAATAGAAAAGACCCTAACATATTGTAGGGGAAACATGAACCCTAGTTCAAAGGGGCCTTATGTTAATAAGATCCCAAGAAATACTAAAATGAAAAGGAAGTTATAGAATAGATTAGGGGAATACCATGAGAGATCTATCCCCTAACTTGAACACTAACCTTTGTTCTACACTAAGGGATTGTGAGGATGCTTGGAGAGTAAGGGGATGAAACCCCTAGGGTCGAATGAACAAGATAAAGGATAAGCGATTTGTTTTGGGTTAAAAATAAATATAGTGAATAATTTGAATTTCATAAAATTTTAGATCTAGGATGCTCACACTTTCTTTCCAAAATGCATTCCAAACTTTGAACCCCTCACTAAAAAAACCTTGGAACCTGAATGCTTTAGTCTCAGAGTACCCAAAACATGCACCAATAGTGTTGAATGGTTTTTTATGAAGACAATCTCTACCCAAATGATTTAATACTCAATAGACTAATAGTGTGTGGGACATGCACCGTTAACTAGATGCACTCCATGGTTTTCAAATTTTCTTGGAGTATACCAAAAAGTTTTCTCACACCCTGTGTTGACCATGATCAAAGTGAAAAAAACATTAAAACTCAAAAATTAAACTCGTCACACTTGAAACAAAATATCCAAATCCAATACCAAAAAGATAAAATAGATAAGAATCCAAAAATAAAAATATGGGTGTGACATTATGATTGGTTGAATTTTGTAGATAGCTCAGATAGGGTTTACATGTCAACCTATAACTTTAGTTTAAAAGTGAGGTTTCATTAAATATTCTTTATATGAGTATTTTGTTGGTTAAAAAATACACACTATTTTTTAAATATTCATTTGTTTTAATTTATAAATTTTAGTTTCTATAATTGAGATACTTTAATGTATAACTACTTTAACTCATTAATTGGTAGTGGAAAATTCTAATGTTTAAAAAAAATTCTATTAAAACAAGATTATAATTAGTTAATAATTTTAGTTACTCTGATATTTAATATCAACGGTAATTTGATAAACTGTCCCTTATATGAGTTCATCAGATACTAACTTTTAATTATCATATAACTAAAGAGTATGAAAATTTTATGTTTGTGTTTAAAACTACAATTCACCCCTATTGTATATTTGTTTAACCATAGCACCCATAACAATTGGTATCAGAGAATGTATTTACCATTATTATAAAATGTACTTTTTGATAAACTATAATATTTTTTGTTTATTAGAATTTCAACTAAATTTTCTTATATTAATTGCATTGGTAGAGGAAATATCTTTTGTGATGGATGAAGGATCTAATAGAACACGATTAAATTTAAATCATGTATAGCCATCTATCTTTCATGGAGATAATTGTGATTACTTGTGTGATCATATGAAATCATCTATTATTAAAAATATAATTAAAAATTTTATCATACTAATATGAAAATAAAAATTTCTAGAGAATTATGAATACCAATTTTATCAAGAAGAAAATCCAGAGTACTAGGTTATTGTTGATGTTTTTAATATATTCTTATGTTCAATGATTAGAAACATATAAAACAAAATATATTCAAGTGAATGAAAAAATATAATTTGGAAGAAGATGAAGATAAATAATTTTGTAATTACTAATGTTTAAGAAACTCATAGATCTAGGATAAGAGAAGATTATCATGAAATTTATTTTCTACATAGATAAACTATAAAACAGATGTAGCAATGATTTATGATGACAATAAAAATTTTACAATCCTAAGATGGAGAAGAGTAATTGTACGATGAACTCATTATAATGATTACTAATATTATGAAATAATAATGGCTTTCCAAGATGAAATATATTTATGATTATGATCATTTAATAAAGTTATGTTCAAATGACTTAATTAGAACTCTATTTTAGTATGAGATAATAAAAAAACTACATAATAAAAATTAGAAAAATAATAATGGATTACAATGTGCGTCTACTTCAAGAAATTATAATTCTTGTACATTTAATGTTTATAATAATAATATAAATTTCTTGATCTGAAGATAAAATGAATGAATTCAGAGAAACGTTATTTATAATATAGTGATAGTGAACATACAAAAATTTCATTAAGGAAGAATAAGTTTGTAGGAAATAATGTTTTTTGAAATTATCATCTAAAAGAAAAAAAATATAATATATAATAAATATTTTTCTGAAGTTATTTTTAATAAATATAGGAAGGAATTTATTATCATATATTTTTTCCTAAACTAATGAAGAAAAAAAATCTAGAATGCTTTCTTTAAATTAGGGAAAGAAAACATTGAAATCTCAAGATAACCAGAGTTCTAGTAAAATTGGAAGATATTAAGAATTTTCATTAGAATATAGAAGAATATAAATTAAGAAGAATGTGGGATTACACTCAAAAATTCCATGGAAGTAAAATGTTACATAGAAAAGGTGAAAAAAATATCATGAATATTTAAGAATTTATTCAAAATTTAGGTAAAAAAGTAAGGATTATTGTTCAACTACATCATAAGATAATAAATATGATCCAACTAAATTTGAAAAAAATAATTTAATAGAATGATTAGATACATTACCTTATATAACATTAAGGGAATGATATGTTATTCTAGTGAGTTGATAAAATAGTAAACTCATAAATACATATGATCTTAACAAAACCATGAATCTTAAATTTAATAAAATATTTTTTGGAATTTTTTTTCAGAATCATAAATAATTCCATTGAATTAGTTTTATATGAAAATCTGACTAATAATAAGACCATTGATAAAAAATCATTTGAATAAAATTTCATTGATCATAAATTAGATGAAGACAATAATATTTTTGTTGTTCAACTTATACCCATATTTTTTTGTTTAATGATTTTTGTGCTAAATTTTCTTCAGGAAAAAATGATTTTGATAAAATAAATATAAAAACAATCTCTTATTCAAATTCATGATGAATGGATTTTACTTATGAGAAAATAGATTATGAATCAAATTATTATGCACATAAAAGTATACAATATTATATTAATTGTTAAAAAGGATTTTACTGAATTATATATTTTTATTTATATCATTTCCAGTGCTATGGTTTTTAAAAAGATATTATTTCATAAAAATTTACATCTATAAAATAAAAAATTGGTTGGAATGATTTGGGTCCCCAAAATTTAATTTTTAAACATAACTACACCCAAACATGTATGGGTACCAGTAACACATATTTTCTGATGTTAAGAAATGATGACCAGTACGAAAATAATAATAATGGTAAGTGAATAGTGGTTGTTCATAAAAGATGAATGAAGAAAAGTCAAAATACTAAAATTTCAATAAGTTGAAAGGGAAAAAATTTTCATTTTAGATAATTTATTAGGTAAAATAATAAAAAAAATAGTGATTTTTATTTTATCGAAAAATATCATATTTGTAATGTTTTATATTTTCTCAATGTTATGAACAACCTTATCAATATATGTATGTTATGTGATGAAAGATATCTTGGGATTTTATGGAATGAAAAATGTACTATTCAATGTTCATAAGTTAATCTCATTTTATCTTTCCATATGCATGAAAATGTTTAGAAACTCAACTTAAAAGAATTAAGTAATAATAATTTTCATTGATTTTAAAAAACCAACGAGTTATCTTGGTTTTTGAATAGGATAGTAGGAAACAATATCTTTTAAACATTTACTAAATTATCTTCAAAAAGTCTTTTTAGATATCTACTAAAATTTAAATACAATTAAACATTAATATATGAACCTTATCAATATAAAAAGAAACATAATTCATGATTTAAACCTAAAAAAGAATTCTTAATTAAAAAATCTTTCTTGTTAGTTAACATTGGCCATTTTGGTCCTAAATAAAATGGGAGTGTTGGAGGAAATACTATGTATATGTTTTCATTGATTTTTACACTAGATTTACATGGGTTTTCTTTCCTTCTTGAAAATATAATGCTTTTAAATATTTTAAGGATTTCCATGATTCTATAAAAAATCCGAAAACAAATATTCGTCCCTACCATGGGTGATCATTATTATGAGTTTATTATATATAATTTTGAGATCTTTTGTAGGAAAAAGTTTTACTAATAATTTTTATACACTAAGATAACATAAAAAATATTGTATTTGAATAAAGAAATATTAATCTTCTATAAATTAATTGAACTTTTCTATGTGAGTATTCTATATAATAATTTTTTGGACTGAGATAGTGAGCATGGATTGTAATACTATAAATTACGTTTTACTTAGAAAATTTATTAATAAATCCCCTCACAAGTTAGTGACTTTATGAAAGAAAAAATATTATGTATAGTTTTTTTCTATAAACTTTTCATTCTGAATACAAATGACCAGTTACATAAATCTTATTATAATGATTTTGAAGGAATTTTTATCTGTTTTTATATAACTCATAATTCTTTTAGTGTTTTTAATAAATGAACTAATATTTTTTTGGATACATTCCATGTAAATTTTGATAAAACAAATCCTATTACTTTGGTAAAACCATATTAATATCAAAATACTCATGATGTTTTCAAAAAATCATATATTATTTTTTAGGATGATAATCTAAAACAGCCAGTTTTTAATCCACTAGAAGTCAGACCAATAAATTTTCAATATATAAAAGCTAATCTAATAAAAAAATACATCTGATAGATGAATATCATCATTACATTTTACATAAGAACTAGTTAGTTTTATGAAATCATTATTTTAATTATATAATTATAAATGTAATTCAATCAATTAATACAACCCATTTCCTATGAAATCAATGTGATCATAATGATTTTAGATCTCAATATAAACATAAAAAACAAATAATTCTTTATGTATTGAATGTTGGATATGTTGCATGCATCAAGTGATAAATTAGTTTGAATGACACTATGATTGGATCTTAGATTGATGTTTTATAGATCTCTTGGTATTTGTCTTAAAATGATTTTTCTAAATAAATTAGTGAATTGTAAATATTTTTTATAAGTAAATATTTACTAATTATTAATGGTTATTGTCAATAAGAAGTAATAAAATGTTGTGTACTTTTTTCACCAGTAGAAAGACATGAATATATCAGAATCCAATTATCCTTTTCAATACATAAAAACTTTACTTTATTTTAAATGGATGTGAAAATTCCTTTCCATAATGGATATTTTCCAGTGGATGTTTTTATTGAAAAACCATATTATTTTTAATAAAAAATGCTACTGAACAATGTATTTAGACTTAGTAAACCACTCAATGTACTAAATAATGTTATATGTTCATGGTTTAGAAGAATTTATGTATGTTTACATCAAATTAACTTTTTTAAGGCATGTTTTGATATAACTATTTTCATAAATAAAATTTTCAAAATCAATAGTTTTGTTCAAATATATATTAATGACATAAATTTCGATTCAACTAAAAAATATCCTGAAAAATAAATTATAAAATATGTATGAAAAATGATTTTTAAATTATTATTATGGGATAGAATAATCATTCTTCCCTTTATTTTTTGATTTTTCAAATTATAAAAAATTATTACTCTGATAGTAACTTCAATAAAACATGATCTGGATGACTCCAGTAAATCAGTAGATTAGATTGTTTATAGAATTATGATCAGATGTTTAATATACAATAATAATATAAAAAATGAATAATGTTTTCAATATGTATATGTTGAACTTTTAAAGACTATCCAAAAAAATTTCATTCAAAAGTAGTAGAAATTATTTTCAGATATATCAAATTATAACTTTGGAGGTGGAAAGTATATATAAAATATACATCACAAACAAGTCATTTCCTAGGAAAATGTTTAATATCTTGGTTTATAAAAAACCCATATTTTTTAGAACGTTTTAATACTGATGAAGAATATGTTTCAGTTGAATTTTTTTCCTCAAGTGCTATAGATGTAACAACCACTAACATATTTTTAATTTATTTTTACTAAAAATAAAATTATTTTTCATAATAATTGTGTCATATATTTATATGGGATCCCGGTACAAAACTCATGAGTTATGAACATAGATTTTAGACACAATTTCTTTATAGTTCACACACAAAATAATATATATTTCATGAATTTACAGGAATAAAAATTCTTCATTATAATATTTTTACCAAACTCTTTATGTTTGATAGATCAAAATTCAATAAATTGATATTGGGAATGGTTAAATATAAGTGATCTTATATCTGATTCTTATTTCATATATCTATTTAAATAAAAAAAGACTAAAAAATAGTTGATAGATTTTTTTTAAAAAAAATCTGAATTTTAAAATTAAATGTTTCTTTTCAAAATTATTTTATAAGTTTTGAAACTTTTATGAATTCATAATGTCTTATGTGATTTGAAAAGATATATAATTTTCATTATCAATATGTAAAACACAATTTTTTTCAAATCGATAGGTTATCGTTTGTTTTCTATAAAATATTTACATTTATTTTGTAACTTGTTATTGAACCATCATTGAAAGAAGAATGCTGTCCATCATTTATAAAAGATTAATTCATGAAGGTTTTATCTATTTACATTTATCATTTACTTTATATTTCAATTATTTTTTAATTTAGTGGAATATTTTAGTAAAAAAATTGTATAATTACATTTCAGGGAAATTTGTAGCACCACCGGTTTGCGGTATGTGACCTTTTGTTATACCTTTTTATGAATATAAAGTGGTTGGGAATGGTTTGGGAGAGTTTGGAATGGTTTTGGAAAATATTAGAGGCCTTTTTAAGGCAATATGGTTTGAACATGGTTAAGGGAAACAATGGGAGAATCCCTAGTAACTGTGTGACATACCACTGTTTGGACAGTATCATCCACACATTTGACACATGGTTTGTCAAACTGTATGAGCTAACCATGTGGCCCATTAAAAATGTTTTTATAAATTGATGTTATATAGGATTTTCCCTAACTAACCCATTTCTTCTCCCATATTAACCCTATGTGGTATTTCATCTTATTAAGGGATATGTGTGCTTTACCGCTCATTTGGAAGGGATTTGAAGGGGTTTCAAGGTGGTTTAAAGGTGGTTCATCTGGAGTATGTCATCTACCTTGGTTGTTTTTTGGTATTCTCTAGTACTACTCTTCACTTCCTCTTATTTTTTAGATGTAAAAATGTATCATGAAGAATCACGATTGTGGTATTGTAGAGACCCGAATCTTGACGTACATGGACATTACATTACTTTTGTGGAATACTTAGTACAAAAAAAAACACACACAAGGATCGTAATAGTTTAGTGTCTTTGGAAACTCGGAATATAATCTTCTAATCGTGGTGAAAGATCTTCAACATCTCCCATAAAGATCTTCCTTTTTTTTACCTAAAACCTTTCTTTATATCCTGGGGAAAAGAAAACATAAAATCGTGAGCTCAAATGCTCAGTAAGGGTAAACAAAAGAAATATCAATCACATCATATTCATAAGAACATAACATTTTGGAAATCTTAACCTACAAAAGAGAGCATAATTTCCTAACATGTGATAAATCATAGTAGTGAAATGGAATCCCAATAATCATAACTTAAAACATAGAACTTAGTGTCATACACACATAATCATAGAGAAGCATATCTTATTAGTCAAGACTCATTGCCAAGACTATCTTAGTGGACAATGTGCCTTTCTGAACCGAGTCACCCTCGTTTCAGTCCTGTTTCACTGAACCAGTATAACCTACAATTACAGCCATTTCAATATCATGAGATATAAAATCTTTACCCAATGTATTGGAGATAGTTATAGGTCTCACCCATCTCATAATGATACCATTCTTATGTGTGCCACAAAATCATAAACCATACATCATTGCAGAATCCATGTAATAAAAATGGGATTCTTAAACAACATGACATCATAAAACAATTAATATAAGATAAAGGAATTCATAAAAATAATGCCATCACAACATAATCAAATCAATGTAATAATAGGGTTAGAAACAGAACCCTATATTATCTTATATGGAAAATAATTTTGATAAAACACTTGAACTCCATTCTTGAGGAAAATATCATTTCTACTTCAAAAACATTTTCCTTTCTTAACATGTCATACAATTTTAAACTAAAAGAATTTGATTAAAAATAAAATTGAAAACTTGTAAAGGAAGCTTCTTGGAAATAATGTTTTAAAAATCCATTCATGCCGTATAAGTTAAAAAAACATTCTTCGTACTTTTGTCAGAAAAGTCAAAAAAGTACCTCGTACGAAAAACGACAAAAGATTCCTTTCATATCTTTTACTAAAAACTCACCGAAGGGTAAAATTTTATATAAACTATTGTAGAAGGATATAAATATTACATATTGAGGAAACATGGATGTGGATGATAAAATACACCCCAGTAAATACCAAATTATAAACAATCTCGGATAAAAAGGAGATTGTGATATTTCCCTTACCTTAGGTCCGACTTGCTTTGAAAGTGTCCGAACCTCCTGTATAATGATCTAAATAATGTTATTGACTTATTCCAGAATCATAATTATTTTTATGATATCATATATGGTCATATTCTTAGCTTCTTAGTAGTAATATTTCATTGCTACTTGTTATTCGGGTGTTTATAACTTTTTGTTCTTATGCGTGTTTTGTCGAATAAATTATTATTATTATCTTTAGGTTATAGATACCTAATTTACAGAATGTTATTAGTGTAATATATATCATATTAATTAATTCAATTCATTTATATAGTCATTATGAAATGAAGATCATGTAGAACGAGTCGCATCACATCGTGGAGACGGTATTCCGTACCTACACACGAGTGATGATATCGTTCCTATGATCGTGGAATTGTATTGGAGTGTATGTATAATATTTCAGTATCAATATCACTTTATAATAATCATATATAGTTACTAATTACACCATTATACCCATCCAATTAAGGTGGTAGCGGAAAATAGATTACACCACGGCGTGGAGACGGTATTCCGTACGTACGCACGCGCGGTGATTTCCTTTTTCCGTAGGATGGATAGAAGGTTAATTAGATTTGTTTTATATTTATAATAACATATCAGTATATAATAAATACTGATGTTATTACTTTATCATTAAACAACTAAATAAGAAGAAGTTTAAGAAGAAAGAAATTGAAAAAGATCGGTAATGGATATTACCTCTTTTTGACGCGCCTTCACTTAACCTCCACTTAAAGAACTAAGGATGGTCTTTGAAGAAGACCAGGACCTCTAGGATGATACTAGGGAAGTGTAGAAGAGATTTTGGCAGGGTTTGGCCGAGCATGAATGCTGAAATTGGTGTGAGGAGGAGAGGGAGGAGGTTCCCTTTTATAAGGGAGGAGAGGGGCATCTTAGGAAAATCTCAAAATATTATTTTATATTAAGGTCAAATTCCGTTTATAATGGTTCCAAATGGTCTTATTTCGAAGAAAAAGTGGGAATGGGTCGCAATCCTCTAATCCAATAGGGTTTAGACAATTTTAGGTTATTATTTTAACCTTATCAATTAGATTTAACTCTAAGTTAAATAATTTAACTTTTAACGTGTCTTTTTGTTTTCTTACACTATATGGTTAATAAACTTACTATATCAAGCCAAATGAACCTGAAGTTATTTATTATTAATATATCTATTCTTATCTAAGTCATTTGGCCGAAACTTAGATTTTTAGGAATTAAATAACAATTAATAATATAATATTTGATTTAAAAAATAATTTATGTCAATTTTGAAACTATTTGGTACATGATTTTTATGAAATTTCTAAAAGAATGATAAGTTCGAACCAAGTTACTTAAATCAACAATAACATGTCATATTAACCTAGAAAATTAGTGTAAGTCATAAAAAGTCTCAAATTACATTTATTTGGGCATTTATAACATCAATTATGTTAATAGTTTCTTAAAAAGGTAATTTGCTGCATCATCGTTGTGTCATAAATAAATTAAATTATTTAAAGTATAAAAATTACAAATAAAATACCCTTATGTATTAAATCATTTTTTCTTTATAATGAATATTTATAGTCTAAATTATATTATGTATAACCCTATATTAAAAATGTTTTAGTAAATAAACTTTGAGTTTAACTCTTTTAACTCTTCTTTGAATTAAATAATAATAAATGTCCTAATCTAATCCAAGTTGGCCTAAATGATAATATTTTACACTTAAGGTTGTTTTTGGTCGAGATACACTTTTCCAATAGGATTAGGACATGTGTTAGGGTAATATTAATATTATTTTTACCCTTAATTACCCTATTTACTTTTAACCGTGGTAAATAAAAGTTAAAAGTTACTATTCACCAAAAATTATTTTCATCTCATTGAACCACATTTTACTTACTGACATCAACCGTGTCTCTCGGATTTTTGAAATTCCATTCACAGAAGCGGTAAAATTAAGATTTAGGAAAAAATTAATTTTTTTAACAACCACTTAGTAGTTTCACTATTCATCAAAAATTGAAGTTTTTCAGAAAAATGCCAAAATTTCACCCTAAGCTATAATTGATATTACAAATTCAAAAATGATTTATATTTTACAAAATTACCAACATATAAGTTGCATTAATTAATTTTATAATTAATTTCCGCTGTCACAACAAATAGCGTGTTTATAAGAGATAATAACTATCAAAAGATTAACACTTGTTTAGGTCTGGTGTAAATGTAAAATTACATCCAATGACCAAAATTGTATTGAATTGTAAAAATATATTCTAAATATAATTTAAAACCACTCAAATTAATAATTTATCACTATTAATTATTTCAATTAAAAAAGTTGTTTTTAATTAAAATTTAGTAATTTTCACTATTCATCAGAAAATGAAAGTTATCCGAAAAGTACCAAAATTTTACCCTAAGCTAATTTCGATATTACGAATCCAAAAATAAAGCCCATTTTGAAAAATAAAATTTAAAAAATTTCAAAAAGTGGTTATTACTATTCATAACGGATAGTTTTAATAATATTTTAATAGCATATCGTTGTTTAGTGAAACTCGATATTGCGTACTACACACACTATCGAGGAAGGTCGCGATTGCGTGTAATGAAAGGGAAGTCAAGGATGCGTGTTGTGAAATATCCTTTTGGTGTAGCGTACAACACAAGATATTAATGAAACTAAAAAGAATATTTTTCATAAAAACTCGGGGTGTTACATTCTACCCCCCTTAAAATGAATTTCGCCCTCGAAATTCGTCGGGGGTTATAAATGGTTTACTATTCAAAAGTTTCTTTGATAGAAACCCACATCGTAAAAAGGAATACCAAAACCAATATTTAAAAACAAAAGTATGAAACTTAACGGTTACCCAAATAAACTAATCACTGTGTTTCCACATAGGTGAAAATATGGATATGGAAGAGAAATCTAACCATCATGTTCTGATGGGGAGTGGTAGAGAACATGGCTATGGAAAAGCCAGCAATCACAAAGCCATAAATTTGTGACGATCTAGGGTACCATCTGATTCATCGGATATAAGGTCACTAGGACAACATTTTTGGTTTTCAAGATCATTTCCCTAAAGTTGAAGAATTTGAATTAGAATAAATACTTACTTTATTTTGGTACAATCTCACTGTTGTTCATGCCTTGACCAATTTCCACTTCATCTCTTAAATAAATGAAGTTGAATTTGTTATTCGTGAAGTGTTAGCAGATCATGTGATAGAATGACGGGTCATTCCATCTGTCTCAAACAAAAGGTTAGCAAAAGTTATTAAATATACATAAGTCAATCTATAGTGGGATTAATCAGATATGGTTCCTAAAATGGACTTATACTTCATATATCATACTGCTTAATATAATAAAACTAGTTTTTACTAAACAGGGACTTCCTGTAGCCCAGTGGTAGGCGATAAAGGCCAGTCGCACTTCGGTTGCGGGTTCGATTCCCACATCCTTGTCCGACGCGATGGGCTGTCGCCCGTCCTGCAGGTTGTCCTTTTTCTAAAACTACATTACTATAAAATCCCATCAGTAATATCGAAAAAAAGTTATATCCTTAAACAATACTTAGCATATGTCCAACATAATCCATTCCAATATTTAGGCTTATCTAAAATACTTCGGTCTAAGATCATAGTATAAAGAAAATGATTACTTGTAATGTCACAGAATAATCACGTGAATGACATCATTTATCCCCCATATATCATAAGATATATCTTGTTGGTCAAATTACAAACATGTGAATACCTTAATCATGTATTCTCTTGAAGAATGAATACCCATTGAACCTTAGTGAAAACATGAGTGCAGTTAAAAGTTAACACTTTCCACATACCAAAATCCTCAAAATTCTATATCCTCAAACCATGATATCACTTAGTCGTTATATCAATCATGAAGTCATGAATACTATCAAACATATTAGATTCACTTTATCCCTTCATTATGCGCATATCATCTACATTCCAAAAATATATGAATAACCTTTCATGGATACTGGTAACATTAATCATACAGTTTCAAAACTCAATGAAAGACAACAGTGTAACAATCCTTAGATGTCTCTTTATTCCATAGTACCATGAGATTACTTATACAACATTACACATGATAAACATGTAATCATTCCACTACATTATTAAACCATTGACCGAGCTTCAACAATTCTTTCATCTCACATATCATTTGTAGTCTCTTCATCATCATCCATATAAATACTACCCATACGACCATACTGATTCTCTTCATGAGACTTTCCATTAGGGCATTGGTTTTCATAATGCCCATACATTCCACATTTAAAACATTTTACCATTGTTGATGTCGTAGCAATACCATTATCCTCATCCCTGGTGTTAACTGAATATTATCCTTTGCACTTACTGGATTTGTGTCCTTCTTTTCCACACCCAAAGCATCTTCCAGTTGCTTTGAAACATTCTCCTTGATGCCTCTTCCCACATGATTTACATAGGGGAAATTGAACTTTCTTTCCTCTATGATCATCATGAAACTCCATCTTTCTCTTATTAGCCGAGTCAGGAAACTTACCAAATTTTACTTTATTGATCATATTATGAGATTGCTGATTCGGCATAATAATTATATTTGGACTTCCAAATCCCATTTCATTATGAATAATATCATTCCATTGTCCATCATATCCTCCATTATCGTGAATCATCTTGTTTCCAGCCATTTTCTAAAACCCAAAAAAGAATAGTGTGAGAGGCAAAAATCATGCTAGGGAAAACAACATAATAAAGGTGGAGTATCCTCAATATCTAACATCTTAGGTTAAATTCTATGATCGTTACCGTAGTTCTAGGACTGTATCCTATACGTATACTTATCCTTAGGGACATCCCTAGACATACCTTAGAAATATCTCTAGGGATCTCACTAACGTTTTCGCATCCTCGTTTCCAAAGGTTGACTAAACTTTTCCTCTGATACCAACTGTAGAGACCCGAAGCTTGACGTACATGGACATTGCATTACTTTTTCGGAATACTTAGTAAAAAAACACACACAAGGATCGTAATAGTTTAGTGTCTTTGGAAACTCGGAATATAATCTTCTAATCGTGGTGAAAGATCTTCAACATCTCCTATAAAGATCTTCTTTTTTTTTACCAAAAACCTTTATTTATATCCTAGGGAAAAGAAAACATAAAAGGGTGAGCTCAAATTCTCAGTAAGGGTAAACAAAAGAAACATCAATCACATCATATTCATAAGAACATAAAATTTTGGAAATCTTAACCTGCAAAAGAGTGCATAATTTCATAACATGTGATAAATCATAGTAGTGAAATGGAATCCCAATAATCATAACTTAAAACATGAAACTTAGTGGAATACACACATAATCATAGAGAATCATATCTTATTAGTCAAGACTCATTGCCAAGACTATCTTAGTGGACAATGTCCCTTTCTGAACCGAGTCACCCTCGTTTCAGTCCTGTTTCACTGAACCGGTATAACCTACCATTCCAGCCATGTCTATCTCATGAGATATAAAATCTTTACCTAATGAATTGGAGAGAGTTATAGGTCTCACCCATCTCATAATGATACCATTCTTATTTGTTCCACAAAATCATAAACCATACATCATTGAATAATCCATGTAATAAAAATGGGATTCTTAAACAACATGACATCATAAAAAAATTCATATAAGATAAAGGAATTCATAAAAATAATGCCATCACAACATAATCAAATCAATGTAATAATAGGGTTAGAAACAGTACCCTGTATTATCTTATATGGAAAATAATTTTGATAAAACACTTGAACTCCATTATTGAGGAAAATATCATTTCTACTTCAAAAACATTTTCCTTTCTTAACATGTCATAAAATTTTAAACTAAAAGAAGTTGATTAAAAATAAACTTGAAAACTTGTAAAGTAAGCTTATTGGAAATAATGTTTTAAAAATCCATTCATGCCGTATAAGTTAAAAACACATTCTTTGTACTTTTGTCGAAAAAGTCAAAAAAGTACCTCGTATGAAAAACGACAAAACATTCCTTTCATATCTTTTACTAAAAACTCACAGAAGGGTAAAATTGGATATAAACTATTTTATAAGGATATAAATATTACATATTGAGGAAACATGGATGTGGATGATAAAATACACCCCAGTAAATACCAAAGTATAAACAATCTCGGATAAAAATGAGATTGTGATATTTCCCTTACCTTAGGTCCGACTTGTTTTGTAAGTGTCCGAACCTCCTGTATAATGATTTAAATAATGTTATTGACTTATTCCAGAATCGTAATTATTTTTATGATATCATATATGGTCATATTCTTAGCTTCTTAGTAGTAATATTTCATTGCTACTTGTTATTCGGGTGTTTATAACTTTTTGTTCTTATGCATGTTTTGTCGAATAAATTCTTATTCTTCTCTTTAGGTTATAGATACCTCATTTCCAGAATGTTATTAGTGTAATATATATCATATTCATTCATTCAATTAATTTATATAATCATTATGAAATGAAGATCATGTAGAACGAGTCGCATCACATCGTGGAGACGGTATTCCGTACGTACGCACGAGTGATGATATCATTCCTATGATCATGGAATTGTATTGGAGTGTATGTATACTATTTAAGTATCAATATCACTTTATAATAATTATATATAGTTACTCATTACACCATTATACCCATCCAATTAAGGTGGTGGCAGAAAATAGATTACACGATGGCGTGGAGACGGTATTCCGTACGTACGCACGCGCGGTGATTTCCTTTTTCCATAGGATGGATAGAAGGTTAATTAGAGTTGTTTCATATTTATAATAAGATATAAATATATAAGAAATACTGATGTTATTAATTTATCATGAAACAACTAAAGAAGAAGAAGTTGAAGAAGAAAGAAATTGAAAAAGATCGGTAACAGATATTACCTCTTTTTGACGCGCCTTCACTTAACCTCCACTTAAAGAACTAAGGATGGTCTTTGAAGAAGACCAGGACCTCTAGGATGATACTAGGGAAGTGGAGAAGAGATTTTGGCAGGTTTTGGCCAAGATTGAATGATCAAATTGGTGTGAGGAGGAGAGGGAGGAGGTGCCCTTTTATAAGGGAGGAGATGGGCATCTTAGGAAAATCTCAAAATATTATTTTATATTAAGGTCAAATTCTGTTTATAATGGTTCCAAATGGTATTATTTCAAAGATAAAGTGGGGATGGGTCTAAATCCTCTCATCCAATAGGATTTATACAAGTTTAGGTTATTATTTTAACCTTATCAATTAGATTTAACTCTAAGTTAAATAATTTAACTTTTACCGTGTCTTTTTGTTTTCTTACACTATATGGTTAATAAACTTACTATATCAAGCCAAACAAACCCCAAGTTGTTTATTATTAATATATCTATACTTATCTAAGTCATTTGGCCGAACCTTATATTTTCAAGAATTAAATAATAATTAATAATATAATATTTGTTTTAAAAACTAATTTATGTCAATTTTGACACTATTTGGTACATGATTTTTATGAAATTTCTAACAGAATGATAAGTTCGAACCAAGTTACTTAAATCAACAATAACATGTAATATTAACCTAGAAAATTAGTGTAAGTCATAAAAAGTCTCAAATTACATTTATTTGGGCATTTATAACATCAATTATGTTAATATTTTCTTAAAAAGGTAATTACTACATCATCGTTGTGTCATAAATAAATTAAATTATTTAATGTATAAAAATTAAAAATAAACTTTGATTTTAACTCTTTTAAATCTTCTTTGAATTAAATAATAATAAATGTCCTAATCTAATTCAAGTGGGCCTAAATGATAATATTTTACACTTAAGGTTGTTTTTGGTCGAGATACACATGTCCAATAGGATTAGGACATGTGTTAGGGTAATATTAATATCATTTTTACCCTTAATTACCCTATTTACTTTTAACCGTGGTAAATAAAAGTAAAAAGTTACTATTCACCAAAAATTATTTTCATCTCATTGAACCACATTTTACTTACTGACATCAACCGTGTCTCTCGGATTTTTGAAATTCCATTCACAGAAGCGGTAAAATTAAGATTTATGAAAAAATAAATTTTTTTAACTACCACTTAGTAGTTTCACTATTCATCAAAAATTGAAGTTTTTTAGAAAAATGCCAAAATTTCACCCTAAGCTATAATTGATATTCCGAATTCAAAAATGATTTCTATTTTAAAAAATTCCCAACATGTAAGTTGCATTAATTAATTTTATAATTAATTTCCGCTGTCACAACAAATAGCGTGTTTTTAAGAGATAATAACTATCAAAAGATTAACACTTGTTTATGTCTGGTGTAAATGTGAAATTACATCCAATGACCAAAATTGTATTGAATTGTAAAAATATATTCTAAATATACTTTAAAACCACTCAAATTAATAATTTATCACTATTAATTATTTCGATTAAAAAAGTTGTTTTTAATTAAAATTTAGTAATTTTCACTATTCATCAGAAAATGAAAGTTATCCGAAAAGTACCAAAATTTTACCCTAAGCTAATTTCGATATTACGAATCCAAAAATAAAGTCCATTTTGAAAAATAAAATTTACAAAATTTCAAAAAGTGGTTATTACTATTCATAACAGCTAGTTTTAATAATATTTTAATAGCATATCGTTGTTTAGTGAAACTCGGTATTGCGTACTACACACGCTATCGAGGAAGGTCGCGATTGCGTGTAATGAAAGGCAAGTCAAGGATGCATGTTGTGCAAGCTCCTTTTGGTGTAGCGTACAAGACAAGATATTAATGAAATTAAAAAGAATATTTTTCATAAAATCTCGGGGTGTTACAGGTATCCTAAGGTGTTTATTTTAACTCTTGTTGATGACAGGGAAGGGGGTCTAGAGTGGTTTATGTGGGGCGTTCATCCAAATTTGTGGTGAGTTTTCTTGTGGGTTTATTTCATCGAAACCATCCCTCCATTCCACTTTTCTAGAACATGAGGCCTTGTTTGAAAATAATTTTTTATCTTGAAATTATTTTGGAATAAGATGTGAGAATCTTGTTGGAAACCCATTTGGTGATGATTTGGGGATTTTATGTAAAATAATATACTATTGAAAAAATGGGTTTTGTTGTCTGAATTTAAAATGTTGATTTTAAAATCGATACTAGGTCTAATTATGAAAAAATGTTTTATAAAATCTGAATTTTAATAATGATATTGTTTTATTTAAATGTGATTTTGCTTGGGAAAATATTAAAGGGAGTTTTAAATAAAAGTATGATTTATTGAAGTGATTGGAATGTGTTAGAAATGGTTGCAGGCATAATGTGTAGCCTTAGTGTGCTTAATGCTTTTGTTTCATCAAGTTTTATAGCTTGCGTTGATTCAGTGTGAAGGGGGCGGGATGTCTCACTACAAAAGGTGATGGATAGTGGATTGAAGGGACACTATCATAGATAATAGTTTAGGAAGTATGACTTGTTTGGAAAAGTAGTAATGGGTTTGGATGGGATGTTTCACCATGGTTGTTTTTCTTTTGGTGTGTTCCTTTTCAAGATGAAAATTATTGTGCTAATGTGAAATTGTGAAATGGACTGTAGTATGGTTTTTTGGATTTCCCTTGGGTTGAATGGTCTGGGAAAGGTGTCTTGGTAAGGTTGTATTTGTCTTATCAGTGATTGTTGAACTATTTGATGTTTTATAGAAGCTATTTTATATAAATATGATAATAGTTTTATCCCAGTAGCCTATTTAGGGAGGTTATTTGGGGAAATACTGCTGAGTATTTTTCGTCACCCATACTTGGCATTTTGGTTTTTTTCAGATGTTTTAATATGGGAGACATGTAAGAGTAAGGCATCTCAACATGCTAGTGGTTCTTCATGACTCTTGGGTGGTTTGGTGTTATGTGGATCATGGAGCATGTTTTGATGTAGTAGAGGGTCCCTTGGTTCACTTTGGGTCTCTTGTCTAGTCTTCCACTTATCACTTTTATTTGGTTTAGTTTTATTTTTTTATGGGAATTGTTATGGATTTGTTTGGTTTCCTTTTGGTTATCTATGCTTTGGGTTTCATTGTTGACATGAATAATTTAGTTTTGTAGGTAATGTTGTGTTTCGTTGTTTCGTTTATCTGAAGAGAAAATCATTCCCCAATGTATTATTGAATCCCTTGGAATTTATTTAAAGCCTTTAGTGCCTTGGGAAGATTTCCTATGTCTTATTAGCACCTCACTGCCTTCTCAAGCCAATGAGGAAGGGGTGGGGAGTAACAAGTGGCATCAGTATGTTTGGTCATTTGGAGTTAATTGCGGTTCTTGGTGTTGACATTTGTTCTTGGTCCATTTATTGTTTTGGGATGGTAGCAAGTCATAAGATTGTCAGAACATGGAATGTATATATTAAAAGGATGTAGAAAACCCTTTTATGAGAAAATTAAAATTACCAGGGAGTTGAGTACATAAGTATTATTGAGACACTTATAGGAATTAGATATCTCATTGTCGTGGGTGTAACCAATTAGATGGGAATGTCATGAAATGTAGAAATCAGTTCCCTATAGTATTCATATTTTAATAGGTCTAATAACTTATGTTATGGAATAAATATATGAATGTGTGGAAAATCTAGAAATTAATTCAAATATGAAAATTTGAAATGTGAAAGGTAGTGGTATTTTGAAAATGGGTTGATTTTCAAAACATGGTGGATATTTTTGAATAGTGAAACATGGGAAATGTGAACCTGTGGGAATCATGGTTATCATGTTTATTATGTAGTTGAATTTGAATTTTAAGAATTTTAATACCACTAGTGTGGGACTTATGGTTGTTTTATTCTTTATTGAAATAGAACTTTTTAGGCACTGTAGAGACCAACCATAGGAGGGTACTAAAATTTTGGTTGTACCTGAGCCTAAGGTGAACTAGTGGCCAGTGAAGAGTATAGTGATATCTTTCCAAGCTATGGAAAGTGGGAATTAAGAGGATGAACCAAAGCATATAGATAATGCAGTTTGGTTTTAAAATCATAATCCATCCATATTTAGTGATTATATGAAGCTAGAAAGGTATTAATCATGGATGAATAGAATCAATATGATATTTCAATTCTTGGGAACACTTGTAGAGTTGAATTCTAAGTTAGCCATTTAAATTTTGGATGATTTTCCCTTTAGCACTGGGAGCTGGTGGTCCAAACTAGAACAGAATAAGAAGGGGCATGGGAAGGTTTAGGGGAATTATTTAATAAACAATTCTACCATAATACATTCGTAATTTAGAACACAATTTATTTTACCATGTGAATCAAGATAACATTTTGGTAATGGAATATGCATATATGTTTATGAATTTTTTGAGGTTTTCACCATGGGTAGAAGTTAGCACATCATTGAAGGAGTGAATTTTTTAAGTTGATTTGAAGCATGAATTTATTTCCAAGATAGAGGTGTTGTGGATAAATGATTACATAGAAATTATGAATAGAACTATGGTGGATAAGTGAGATCATTTAGGTGCTACAGGCAGGGGAACTATGTTGGTACCCCTGAGGAATAGTGGGATGTCAGATTCTGGGATTAATTTGAAGAGGGACACTTATTTATGGGTTGGGAGTATGGATTAGTATATGAGAGCAGGATTTGTGAATATTCGTATAATGCCAAAAAGTAAGTCGGGATGTTCTTAGTGTGGATCTACAGGAAACATCAAGCGGTATTTTATGACACAACCTCAAGAATATCATAACATTAAGTAGATGGGTCATATTTAGAGGTATATACATAATTATTTGAGGTCAGGTGTTGGTGACACTCTATAGGGGTCACATGCATCCTATACCTTGATGGGATGGGGGTAGAACCACAGTCCTCATCAGCAAATTTGAGTGAGTCTTGGTGATTCTGGAAAGTACCATGACACTACAATTGGGTAATAAAGAGAGGAATGTGGAAAAAAATTAGTTGTTTAGTACTGAAAAGGTTGTGATGGACGACCAGTCAGGACCATCCATAGTGCGAGGTATATTTATTTTGAATTCCACAATGATGCAATCTTTTTTTCAAACTTTTTCATCCCATTATTTTCTTTCTTCTCATGTTATTAGTTTTTTGGGTCTAACTGTAAAAATAATGCCTTCTGTTTTAAAATTTCAAACTCATCTAGTTCAAAGAGAGTGTTGGGCCTTCCTATGTAGATAATACTGCTTAGTTGTAGAAGTCATTGAATTGATGTGGTATTTATCAGTGCTTGAGATGGATTCTTATGATATGATCCTAGGAATTTATTGGTTTTTGATGTTTAAGGTCCGCATCGATTTCTATGTGAAAATGGTTAGTTTCATGATGGAGGATAGAATTGAACACCTATGTAGAGTGGAGAAGAATGAAAATAAGGGTGATGTAGGCTGGATAACACCATCTATTCCAATGATATCATATCAGTTAGTGGTGTTGTTGTTGTAATTAGTGGAAGATGTTGAGAAGAGAGTTTTTCTAGTGGGTTTTATCATTTTTTTGATGTATTTTCCGAATAATTCTAATGGTTTACACAAGTGAGGAAATTGTAGTTTATGATTGATCATATTTTGGAGTCCATTCCTATATCACTTTTGTCCTGCTGAATAGAACCAGGAAAATTGCAGGAATTATAAGTGTTGTTGGAAGAGTCATAAAAAGAGAGTTCACCCCTAAGCACGTATTCGTGTGTAGGGCCGATTTTTTTGTTAAAATGAATGTTTAAACACTATAGCTATATATGGATTATTATAGACTTAATCAGGTTATGATAAAGAACTGACATCCAATTCCACACATTGATGATTTTTTTGATCTGTTGAGGGGAGATCAGTGGTTCTACAAGAATGAATTGTGGTCTAGATATCATCAATTGCGGGTGAGGAAGGAGGATATTCCCAAAATATATTTCAGAAGTATATATGACCATTATAAGTAGGTGGTTATGTCCTTTGGTCTGATGAATGAACCAGAAGTGTTCAGGGAACTGATGAATAAGATATTTAAGAGATATATGGATTCTTTTGTGGTGGTATTTGTTGATGACATATTTTTGTATTCTAAAATAAGGGTAGAGCATGAGATAGACTTGGAGATATTGCTGGGGATCTTGAGGGATCATCATTTGTATGCCAAAATGTTAATGTGTGACTTTTGGATACGAGAGTGTTCATTTCCTTGGAAATATTATTTAAATCAAAGGTGTTTCTATTGATCTAGAAAAGATAATGGCTATATTCTCATGGAAACCCCCAAATAACATTTTTGAGATATCGAGATTCCTCTGTCTAGATGGCTATTATCGATGTTTTGTTTGTGATTTGTCATGATTGGCCTCACTGATAAAAATTTTGACAAGGAATAATGTTCTGTTTCAATGGGATGAGCTGTGTTAGAAATGTTTTGAAGTGATAAAGGTCCTCCTTACATCAATACAATTCTAAGTTTTTTTCAAAACCAAGGAAAAGGTATGTGGTGTATTGTGACACATCAGGGTTATTGTTGGGGTGTGCGCTCATATGGGAGGGGGGCGGGTCACATGGTTTTATATGGCTCAAAATAGTTGAGGTTTCATTAGAATAACTACCCAACACATGATTTGGAGTTGGCGGCAGTCACCCATGCTTTAGAAATGTGGCATCATTATCTATTCAGTGAGAAATTCACGGTGTTTATCGATCATAAGAGTTTGAAGCATATTTTCTTAAAACTTTATTTGAACATGAGACAAATTAGATTGATGGAATATCTCCAGACATTTTACTTTGAAAAAATGTATATATCAGGTAAGGGAAATTTGGTGGAAGATGTATTAAGTAGAAAAACATATGCTCAGATGGTGAAACAAGAATCAGATCAGTGGTAGTTGTTGTCGTTCATAGCCAAAATGCGGTGGGAATGTGAGGACCGGGGTGAAAGATTAATCTTCTTTCCATTTTTGTGGGTTCCAAACTTGGTTGGTTTGGTTAAAGAGGAACATGAATATGATTCTGAGTGTATTGAAATAAGGGAGAAACTCAATTGTGGGGAGACCATTGAGGTCTAAGAACTGAATGGGAATTTAGTTTTGTATTTTTGGAAGTTGATTCTGGTATCGGTGGCTTTTCAAGAAGAAATTCTTTGGGCCTATCATCATTCCATGTAGGATATCCATCCTGGAATTCAAAAAACAATAAGGCATTGAAAGTGATATTTTGGTGGGATGTTATGAAAAGTAAAGTGGCCGAGTTTGTTTCAAGATGCATGAACTTTCAGCAAGTCCCGGAAAAACATCAATTTACAACAAGAATGTTTTAGTATTTACCTTTTCTAGTGTGGTAGTGGGAACAAATAGAGATGGATTTTTTGAAAGGTATCCCAAGAACTGTTAGGAAACATGTTTCCATATGATAGATTTTGGATCGACTCACAATGTCATACCATTTCATCTGGATTCTTGAATCTCATATAGTGGATGATCATTCCAAAATCTATATCCAGGAAATGGTAATGAGGCATGGTGTTCCATTTTCGATTGTATTTTATAGATATCAGTGGTTCACATCCTGGTTTTGGAAATCATTTCATCAATCCTTCAGGGAAAATTTGATGATGATCCTGGCGTATCATCCTGAGATGGATGGCCAATTTTAGAAGAGGATATAAACATTGGAGGATATTATATGGTATTTTGTGATGGATAATGGTTGTCAATGGGAGAATCACTTACTATTGGAAGATTTATCCTATAATAATAGTTATCAGGGGTAAATATATATGGATCTGCTTGAGGCATTGTATGGGCATCTGTGTCGTTCTTCACTATGTTGGGTGGAAATGGGTGAGACTTCGATGATTGGACCAAGGCTTGTCCAAGAGAATATAGATAATATCAGGTTGATTAGAAATAGGATAGAGATGGCTAAAAGTTTCCAGAAATCATATGTGGACAATATTCGATGACCATTGTCGTTTGAGGTGGATGATCATTTCATTTTGAGAATATCTTATAGATTGAGAAATCGTCATTTGGGAAAGTAAGGTAAGTTATCTCTAAGGTATATTGGTCCTTTTGAGATACTTCAGTTGATTGGAGAGGTGGATTATCGATTGGATTTTACACTGATTTTTAGTGTGGTGAAAAATTTATTTCATGTGTAGGAGTTAAAAAAGTATCAACCAGATCATGACTATGTGATTGGTTGGGATCATGTTGAGCTAGAACCATATTTTTCATTGGTGCACTTATTGGGGCAGACTATTAATAGGAATGAGAAAGATGTGTATGGTAATAGTTTCAGTTTATCTAGGGTTTTATAGAAGCATGGTCAGATTTAAAAGGAGACTTGGGAGGGAGGAAAGAGTTAGCCGATCAATGTCTTGAGCTCCTTTGGTAGAGTGGTGTTTCTCAAATTTTTGACGACATAATATACAATGGTGGGAAGAATGTATCATCCCTAGTTAAAGTTATATGACCCTTGTTTATACATTTTTATGAATTTGAATTAGTTAGGAATCATTTGGGAGGGTTAGGGGGAGTTCAGAAAGGTTTTGGAAAAGCTTGTAGGACTTTTTAAAGCTGCAAAATTTGAGCATGGTTAGGGGAAACTGTGTGAGAATAATAGGTAAACATGCGATATTCAATTTTTTGGAAATTATCATCTGCACAGTGAGTGCATAGTTTTCAATCCATGTGAGAAAACCGTACTTTCCATTAAAAGTGGTTTTATAAAACATGGTCAGTTGGGATTTTTCCCACCTCACCCATTTCTTCAACAGTACGAACCCTATAAGGGATTTATTCTTCTCAAGGGTTATGGGTGCTCTCACAATTATTTTAGAAGGTATTTGAAGGGGTTTCAAGGTGGTTTGAATGTGGTTCATCATGGGTATGTCTTTATTCTTGGTTGTTCTGTGGTTTTCTCTAGATCTAGTGTTCCCTCTCTAATGATTTTATAGATCTAAATCAGTTTCATGTGTATCTAGTGTTTTGGTAGACTAAAGTGTGGATTTTAAGTCTTTTTGATGGCTGGGAAGGGGATCAAGAATTGTTTTAGTACCTTGTTCATCTGGATTTTTGATGAGGTTTCTTGTAGATCGATTTTTCTAGAACCCTAAATGTAGGTTGATTTTCTCAAGATTCCACATTGATAGAACATAAGTCCTTATTGGAAATTAATTTGTTTTTATTGATTTTTTTAAGATAATTGTTTACATGAATTGGTTTCCCAATTAATGTCACCTGTGGAATTTATTAAAGTCAAAAAAGAAGAACAACACAACCTCGAGGTGTAAATAACTTACACCAGCTGGGATTTAAAGGGGTTACAAAAAACTCACTCAAAATAAACATATTATTGAAGATAGCCCAGAAGAATCGCCAGTCAATTATATCTTTAAAATATAGATCTTCAAATATGCAGTCCATCTAGAAATTCAGATAGCTATCCCATTGTAAAAAGTAGAACAGCCCAAGCCTTCTCCCCTGTATTCAGCATGAACTGCTAGAAACCATGAGGAGTAGAGAAAAAAAACAGGCAGTGGGTTAAAAAGATAAAACAGAAGGTTAAAATAGAATTATGTCCCCTGTTAAGAGATCAAACCAGACATTAACACAGAAAATACAACAATTAAAGCAAGCTAAAGCCGGGGTCCTCCAGTATGCAGTCCAGGATAGATCAAAAAAATTCTGATCAGAGCTAGCGTGAAGCCATTTTACTTCCATAGATTCCATGCCACAACCATCAAATAGACAAAAGACATACTGGTCCAACCAAAGAATCATAATAATTAAATCTAACACTTTTAGAAGGTATAAAAAATCTTCAAAATCAACCAGAATCCAGGAAAGAACAAGATGGAGGTCTCGAAAATCTAGACCTTGTGGTTTAAGACATCAGAATCCTCTAGAGATCATAATAACATTCATCAAACCACTTAAACATGGTGCAAACAGAAGTAAATCAGCTCTAAGATTCTGATTAATGTCAAGGTAAGTGTTCTTTGAGATCAAAGTCAGCATGCACTAGTAAAAAAAGCATCTACAACAATCAGAAAATACCAAATCCTGTAATGTAGAGGCCAAAAAAACATCAAAGATGAATTAAATAGTTTGTTAAAACTTCCTCTTCAATCATTCATTGAAGATATCATGCTTAACGGAAAAGTAAGTGTTCTTTGAGATCTATCCTTTTTGAAAATATTTATATAAGATTTCATCTCGGAGTTTTTATGAAGGTTCAGGGTCTTGAAAAAAAGGTACAACCTACTTTTCTACCCCTTCATGCTGTTGTGGTACCTCAACATGTTGAGATATGTCAGGGGAAGAAATCACTTCATGTGACATTTCACTACAAGGTTTAACTTGAGTGGATTCATTGGTTTCCCTTCTAGAAAGATCAATATAAACTTCCCTTCATGAAACTTCCATGGATCGAGTAACTATAGTTCTTTCAACATGGGAATAATCCCTATGTTTCCTCATTTTTTTGGGATTGGGGGTAATGAGCCCATCTGCATCCACTATTGACTTTTTTCCTTTCCTAGCCATGGTTCTCAGATAATCTGCCTTAATGTGAGTATATTTTTCTTCCTCTTCATTTGGTGAATCATTACTTTCCGAAGAATTTCACCTCTCATTATCATCATCCTCCTGAGTTTCATCATTCATTTTCACATTCGACACTACCTCAAGAGGAGGTGAGGGATTGTGAGGAATACTGGCAACCACAACTATGGGTGAAGTCTCTTTGGTAAGATGCTCACCCTTTTCTATAGAAGTATTATCTTGATCGCTCCGTGGAATAAAATTGTCCCTACGTGCTGATATCTCTTTAGAAGTCCCAGGTACATCCATGGTTTTTGTCAAGATGTCATCAACGTGCACTGATTTAAGAGCACATGAGATCTTTTTTGAACCAGATTTTTCTACCCAAACTGATTTGAAAAAAGGGGGAGGGGGTTCTGATCTTTGAGACTCACATTCCAACATCGAATGAACAATTTTATAGCATCACATACTATAGGGAGGAACATTTTCAAATACTACTTCTTGAATGAATACTTTCTCTCCATTTTGAAGCCAGAATCAGGATACCAGATCACGCGACATGTCAACCTCAGTGAAAATCCTTGATACTGAGGGTCTAGATAGATTCAAGGTAGTAGTGTATAATCTAATCAGAGTTACAAAAAGACTACCAATTACCGAAATAGAACACTGGTTGAACAAATGTAGAGGTAACCCTGGGAACCCGATCCAGATAGGAACAATAGGGGGATCAGATCCAATTTCAAAATCCAGAGACCATAGAAGAGCCCCCAATGGACTAGGAGCCTCGAATCCAAAATCTATAATAATAATAACAATCCTTGGTAAAGGGAAACACAACATGAAATGAATTTAGAAGCCCAATGTGAATGTTTATAAAGCCAATGTTCTCAAGAGTTTTGAAAAAGAAGAACATAGAAGGGTGATTTTTGATAAAATTACCTACAAGAACAAATCGGAGGTTTGAAGCAAGATTCAATACCTCATCTTTGTAGAAATAAATTGCCGATAGACCTCTGTGTCTATATGATTTTGGTGAAAGGTTGTTGGAGGCCTTCGAGTCTGCACAAGGAATTCTACCCGCGACCACATCTTCAAACGTTCTCTTATCTTAGAACCCTTGATTTTTAGTGTTATGGTTTTCTTTCTTTTCTCCCGAGAGAAGCATCACTCCCCTCTCTATTTATTGAAATTAATTATGAATATGATGTGTGAATCTTGGTAGAAACCCATTTGGCGATGATTTGGGAATTTTGGGTAAAATGGGACATTATTGCAAAAATGGGTTTAGTTGTGGGATTTTAAAATGTTTATTTTAAAATTGATAATGAGATGAATTATGGAAAATGTTTTATAAAAGTTTAATTTCAATAAAGATGTTGTTTAGTTGAAATTTTATTTTGCATGTGAAAATTTTAAAGGGTGCTATCAATAAATGGGTGATTTATTGAAGTGATTGGCATGTGTTGGAAGTGGTTGCTTGCATAATGTGTGGAATTGGTGTGATTTAAGATTTTGGTTAGTCATGTATCGTGGATTGTGTTGATTGGGTGTGATGTGGGCGATACGTCTCACAATAATAGGCAGTGGATAGTGGTAGGAAGGTGAATATTATGGATAAGGGGTCTAGAAGTTCTAGTTGTTTGGAAAAGTAGTAACATGTTTGGATTTGATGTTCCACCATGGTTGTCTTCCTTATTGTTTATTGATATGAAAGATGAAAATTGTTGTGATAATGTGAAATGGTTAAATAGATTATAGAATTGTTGTTTGGAATTACGTTGGGTTGCATGGTTTGGGAATTGTGGAATCATAATGGTGTTTTTGGATTATCGGTGATTGTTGAACTATTTGTTATCTTATATAAAATATTTTAAATAAATGTGATAATGGGTTTATCATAGTGGCATGTGTAGGGTAGTAATTTGGGGAAATCCAACTGATTATTATAACTGACCCATTCTTTGAACATTGGTTCTTTTGTAGATTTTGTATTCTAAGATGTAGGTAAGAGTAAGGAATCTCATTTTTCTAGCAGTTCATTGTGATGATTTAGTGGTTTGGTAGAATATAAAGAATGGAGTTTGTTGTGGAGTATTAGAGGGTTCCTAGGTTCACAATGGGTATGTTGTCTTGTCTTCTGCTTAGAGCTCTAGTTTGGTTTGGTTGTACTTGTTTTTTAGAATTGTTATCTATTAGTTTGATTATATTTTGGTTCTCTATGGTTCCGGACACTATGTTAACATTTCTCACATAGTATTTTTGGTAATAAATTGTTTGGTTGTTTGGGTTATCTCACGGGAAAATATTTCCCTAATGTATTCTTGAATCCCTCAACAATTAGTTGAAGCCTTTTCCACCTTGGGAACATCTATTAAGGCATAGTAACACCACACTACCTTCTCAAGAAAATGAGTAAGGGTCATGGCATTGCAAATTTTATTTTACATTATTTATAAATTACCCTTTTCTTTTCATTTATATTCAAAAATTATGAAAATTTACTTCTTAAAGGAATATGTATGACTTATGTTTTTGGCTTCTCATTTTTTTGGAAAAGAGTTCTAAACAACTAGTACAAAAAGGATAATTCTTTCAAAGATTGAAAGATCAAATTCCTATATAAATACTTCAATATAATATGTTTTTTCTAAACTGACATTCTTGTTTTTTATTTATGTTGAAATGTTTCTCAATGGACATATATTTTTTAAGATGATAGTAGATGTATCCATCCTTTCTATAGTAAATATGTCAGATGTAGCTAGAGTAGTTTCTATTTTTATTACATAATAAGGTGATGATTAAATTCATATATTGTAGATTAATATCATTATTAAATTTATATTTCTAATAACATCTATAAAACTAGAAGAGAAAGTAATGTACAACCTAATATCAATTGAAAATAACTAATTATATGATAAGAAATTAGACCTAAAACAGAATTTATGTTGAAAATATTGATTACATCATCCATGATTAACGAAATTGTTTTGATTATATGATGTGCTATAGAATTAGAAAAGGAATCCAAAACATATGATCAAACATATTTTTAAAATAAACTTAATTTATAATTTTTTATTGTATTTCATTTACTTTTCCTCTTCAGTTCTTTCTTATACATCACTTTTTGAAAATAAAAAACGATGAGAAAGATAAACAGTTTTCAAAATCTATTTTCTTTTCACTTGGATTTCTAAAGTGTTTATTATTTTTTTATTGGGGGAGGAATTTTAGAAATTTTGTTTTTATTAATTTGTAATTTATTTATATTTGGATGATTAATTACAATTAAAGGATGATAGATTTTATAATTTTATTCTTATATTATATATTTAAAAATTTAAATGGGGAATTGTTGGAGAATATTCTTTTTCTTACAAATCTTGTTATGTCCTTGATTAAAAATATGTGTGAAACAAAGGAAGAAAAATTCCTTATCATGAAGACTATATTTAGTTTTATGTATAATATTTAGTTACGTCATTCAAATTTTATTTCATGTTTTTCTTTACAAAAGGGTGGAGATTATTGGGAATACTCTTACTCACTTATTTATTTATTTCAGAAATAACAATACACTTTATATGAAAATGATATGCTATGTTTCGTCTTGTGTTATTATGTTTTGGTATAATTAACTTCAAGTAAATGTTGTATGTAATATTGAAAATCAATCTAATTTATGAAAATAAAATGATCTAATGTTACAATATAATAATACTAACATTGAAATTATAAATAACTATGTTGGTTCTCAAATAACCCTTTGGTGGATGAAGCAACATGTTAAATACGTTTCTATCAATATTATTACAATTGATCATGAGTTTTAAAAAATTTGACTATTGCAGTTTGTTAAAACATTTCCTATAAATAAAGACACATATTAAGTAATAATATGCATATGAATATCATATCAAGGATTATTAATGTTTATGTTCATTTGATGATTTTCAACTACTTTTTTCAAATTGAACATCCAAGAAGTGAAATGTTTCATTCTATGTTTTTCATCTAAGATCTACTATTATAAGAGGAAAAACTTATAAAGGTTATAGTTTTTCTATTGTAATTTTATTCATTTGATCCTACATGATGTAGTTCATGGGAGGATAAAAATATATTGGAAATTTTTATGATTTTATTGAGGGATACTGGGGAAAGAAAGACATAGCTCACGAACATACAGTTCTTGGATGTTATACTGTGAGATGTTATTGACAAGTATAGTTAAGTATTTCTAGGGATAAAAATATTGTAATTCTAATATTTATAAAAGTAGGGATACTATATTTTTGGTTGAAAGACATAGGTACCACTCATAAGTTATAAAAATATACTAATCAATTTGGTTTAAATGTGTTGTTTTAATAGGTATCCACTATAGGGTTATTTGGGTTTTAAACAAATTATCTGTGTTTTGTTTCTAAACATAACTTCTTTTAATATATTAATATTAGTTCATATCATTTATATAGGTTAATGTTCTAATTCCTTAACTCATTCATTGATATTTGAAAATACCAATTTTTTTAATTTCTTCTGTACAAACTGTATTTCAATACAATTTTTAGTATAGTCAATCTTATATTTGATCTCATTGGAAATTCAAAAAACTAAACAATATATGATTTCATAAAAAATATGTGAATCTAATTATCTTATACTTTAGGAGTGTGAAAATTGAATATTTGTTTTAAATATTTTATTAAACACCCGATTTTATTTTTGTTGATCATCAAACGCACAAAAATTATACAGTAATGAAATCCTGCTATCATAAATATGGTTATTGAAAATATGGTCATTGAATATAAATTAATAAAATTGGTATTCTGATGTTTTTTATTGTTAGATTTAAATTCAAAATAATATAATTTCATAATAATAAATAATGAAATAAAAATAAAAATTTAAAATACTGTAAATATATATGTGCTATGTATTAACATTATTATTATTAAAGTATGATATGATGTATTTATAAAATTCATAGAATTATATTAACATAAATTGATTATAAAATTATTTTTTAGAATATAAATAATTAATTCTAATTGTATTTGATAAATAATATTTAACATAAACTTATTCATTTTCAAAAAAGGTTTTTTCTAATTGTTATATATTTTATTATAATAAATTAAATTAGACATTTTTAAATATTATTATATATGAGATAACATATTGAAATATTTAAATTATAAGTCAATATGAAATAAAATTATGAACACTTAATGTTTAAAAATGTATTTGTTAATTAAATCTATTTTTCTTTATATTTTTTAAAATGAATTGAACGATAAAATTATAAATTTTTGAATATTAATTTTAAAAAATTAATATAATTTGTTAATTCCTCATATCATAATTATATAAATTTTTTTTTTGAGAATTTTCATGAAAATTTTAATTTTAAGTGAATAGTGATAAATAATGTTTTTACCAAAACTACAAATTTTTTGAATTTATTATTATTTGAGTAAGAGTTAGAAGCATATAAAACACTTTTCTATTTTAAATATTCTAAGAAAGAGTAAAATTAAGAAATTAAAAATAATATTTTAATCATATAAAACCTATGTTCATCATTTTAGATCATGATTAACATTTCATTCTAATATAAATACTGTTTTTAGTATTTTTTAATTTAAAATATTAACGGTGACATTAAATTATTCATTTATATTAAAGGATTTAGTTTTGTAATTTTTTTATAATTAAAAAATTGATATCAAGATGGTTATTGACAATTATAAATGTAAACTACACATAAATTTAATTCTGAAAACACACTTTTTCTAAAAAAACTTATTATTTTTTATTTGGACATATATTAAAATCAAAATGATTAACCATAGATAATTTTATTTTATTAAATAATTCTATTATTTTAAATTAAATTTATCTGATAAGGTATTAGGTCCGTTTTTTTAATTGAAATTTATTACCATGGTTATAAGATTTGTTACCATGTCAAAAGTTAAATCGGTAAAAATAGTCAAAGTAATCTAAAAGTCATATTTTTTAGAACAAAATATTTCTCTATGTGTGTAGATGAGTAGTAGATATGAAAAACCTACTAACCAATATTATTATAATACTTTTTTTTACCTTTTTTCACTTAAATAGTGCCGTGTAATTTTTGAAATGTAATGTATACTTTAAATAATACAAAACATTTTACTTAAAAAATGGGATCAAATCCACCATTTTCGGCTTCACTTATCCCTTATAATTTCATTTGGAAACACTACCATTTTCATATCCTATAAACCTCTATCAATTTAAAAATTCTATGATCTCAATTATTTATCCTAAGGTGACATTTTATAAGGATATTTTCAAGAGAAATGTCAAGTTCTTAATCTAAGTATTGTTTTACTCCTTAGTATTTTCATGTTAATATTGTCCTTAAAAATTCTTCTTTAAAACTAAATATAATAAAATATTCATTATTAATATATTTTATTTTTTTTATACATATGGATAAACTATTATTAAATCATTTATGTGTTGGATCGAATAGTTGATATAAAAGTCTATTAGATGGAACAATACAAGAGGGGGGGTGAATTGTAGGTTTAAAAACTTTGAGTTTTAGAAACAAATAGATTAGTTTAAATGATCTTAAACTAATACAAATACAAACACCCACAATTGTATTGAATGTAAAAGGTATGATGTATTGTAATACTAATGTAAAGTAATACAATTGTATTCAAGATGAACACAATAATCAGAGTAATACAAATATGAATGATTCTACCTTAAAGCGTATAGAATCAATTGATACAATATGTAATAGAATGATTGTAATTGAAACAATTACAATAGAATATGTAAAGAAGAAAGGAAACAATACAATCCCTTTCTAATACAAACAATCAGCGGAAATGTAAAAGTAATACAATTCTTTTAACCCAAAGAGAAGGGTTATCCTTTCACCTAGGATAAAAAGGTCTGTCTCACCAACACCTTGGTGAGCCCTCGATACGATTATCGGCACGTCTGTCTGCCTATCCCCGGCAGCCCTCGATACGATGATCGGCTCGTCTGTCTGCCTATCCCCGGCAGCCCTCGATTTTGCAGGTAATCGGCACCTCTGTCTTTCAATTACTTGAAAGCCCTCGATACGATGATCGGACGCACAAGGCTGATGAGAGAAGTCACAGTGTCTCTCTCTAGAATCTTCGTAGTTCACAGAGTCTCTTCGTTCATCAGTTGTTCTCTCAGCTTCAAATGACCTCCTATTTATAGGCCTCGGGTTCCAACGGTCATATTGCCTCCAACGGTCATATTGAAACAGAAAGCACGACATCGTTTTGATTAGTACATAACTAACTCAACGACATCGTTTTGTTAGGACAAGAGATATATAGAAATGTAAAACATGAGTATGATTCATATGCAGAGAGAATTTTTTTGACAAAGTACCAAAACAAATAATGATCATCTGAATAGCAGAGTCAGTACGATACGATCGACAGAGTCAGTACGATACGTTTGACAGAGTTAGTACGATATGTTTGACATAGTCAGTACGATACGTTTGACAGAGTCAGTACGATACGTTTGACAGAGTCAGTACGATACATTTTGGTCGGTACGATCAACATCGTACGATACGATAAACATGATAAAAGACAATTTGTTATTTATAAACATATGATATAATACATTTGAGATTTTCAAAATATGACAGAATATATTTGTGATTTCCAAAACATGATGTAAAAGCCAAAAGAAGACTTTTGACTTAACAATCTCCCCCTTTTTGGAAAGCACAAACACACAAAGTAAATGAAACAAGAAATACTTATCTCCCCCTGAGTTATTGAAAACTCTTCTGAATAAGAAATAGAATACAACTAACTCCCCCTTAGGTATTGACTTTCCTAAGGATTGTATTCATAGATTCTCCTTAAGAGCATTGTATTGACAATGGATAAAAGAGAGAATTATAAGAGTTATTACAAAACAAACAAGTTTCAAAAGAAACAAATACAACAATCATTTCTCTCTTTCCTTCTCCTTCTTTATCAGCTCATGAAGCACGGCTTTCATCTTCTTGATCTCCTTCTTGTCTTCAGAAATTGATTCACCCTGAGTTTTGAGAAGCTCCTGTTGATCCGCAAAAATCTGATCCTGATTTTTGATGGTTTCCTCTTGGATTCTGATTACCTCTTCAAGGGTATCAATTCTGCTTTGCAAAGTCTTGTTATCCTTGGACAACTCAGAATTTTGTTTCTTCAGTAAAACCATTTCATCTTTGAAAGATGAAACCTTCGAAAATTCTGATTGGAAAGTATTCATCCTTTATTGCAAATCCTTCACTGAAGGAACATCGGCTCTTTGAGAAGATAAAAGATTCAGCCTTTCAACTGTTTCTTTATCAATCTTGTTGAAAGCAATTGCAAGATCATTTGATAACCTTCTTATATCTTCAATAGCAATCTCATGGTCATTGATTGAGCTCTCTGTTTTGTACGACCACTTAGTCATCTTATTACATGCCTTCCTATGAACAACAGAGCTTTCTGAAAGAACTTTTAAATCGGCTTCTACAGATAAGACTTTCTTCCTCAATTCTTTCACAGATCCAAACTTCTTTCTCTGATTTTCAGTAATAAAATCAATTTTTCCTTCCAGCCTCGGGAAATAAGGAATAGTCTTCTCCATTCTTCTCAAAACATGAACAATGTAATCACTCTTCTTAAGAGAGATTGTATGCTCTGAATCAGTATCATCATCGTACGATGCTAGTAGATATGATCTGCTTGATTCAACAACAGGCTGTTTCCCTTTCGCTTTTACTTTCTGCTTTCTTTCTTCTTCTACTTTATCACTGATGACAACAACTTTGTCAGAATGAGAAGATTGAGCATCTTTCTTTTCTTTAGATGACACCCTGTCCGGTGATCTTTCCTGATCGGCATGAGAAACTTGTTGAACATCTTCGCTCAGCTTTTGAAGCGATTCCTCTCTACTTTTCTTTGAACTTTGAAGATATTCTAAAAGAAAATCTCCTTCTTCCACTTCTTCCATCACTTGTTTCCCTTTTTCTTTCTCAGGCTGACTCTGTACGATTGGCTCTTGATGTACTTCCACAGTTAGTTGAGCACTAGCATCTTCAACAGCTTTCAAGACTTTAGAGATATCAAAGTCCCGAGCCTTTCTTTTCAACAGAGTCTTCTTTTTCTTTTCAGCTTGAAGGGTTTCTTCTACCCTTATCCTTTCTGCAAAGGCCTCAGCAGGATCAAGTCCAAACTTCGGATCACCCTCTTTTCTCTGTTCCTTGTCCTTTCTCCACTTTGCAACAACTTCTTTACTGTACCTCGGCTTCTTCTTCGGCTTTGAACTAGTCTGCGGATCAGACTTTCGAGTAACACCGGCCGATTGATTGTCCTTGGCTGGCGTAGGTGCCGATTGATTTTCAGGCACTTCAGCTTCTACATCTCTTTCTCTGTGAAAGTCTTTCTCTGTAAAGGTCTTTGAAGACATATCAGCTGGAGTGTTGGCAGAAGATTGAGACATAAAGATGATTCCGATTGAGAAGATCGTACGATTGATTATAGCCGGTTGAGCAGAGCTTCGCCTCAATTCCTGGACAAACGATGTGGGTTTGGGGAGGGGAGGGGGGTATTTATAGGCAAAAAAAAAATGACTGTTGATCTTCTACGGTCAGGATTAAAGAAAAGCAGATCAACGGTTAGAAATAAAAATAAAAAAAATGAAAAATAATACCTGTCGAAGATCGTAAGGTGATTGCTGGTTTTGGTGACATTACGATGGAAAACAATCTCAATACTATCATCGGTCGATTAAAAAAAATGAATGGTACGATGGAAAAGAATTTGAATACTATCATCGGTCGATTAAAAAAAAATTTGAATGGTACGATGGAAAAGAATTTGAATACCATCATCGGTCGATTCAAAAAAAATTTGAATGGTACGATGGAAAAGAATTTGAATACCATCATCGGTCGATTCAAAAAAAATTTGAATGGTACGATGGAAAAGAATTTCAATACCATCATCGGTCGATTCAAAATTTATTGAATGATACGATGGAAAAGAATTTCAATACCATCATCGGTCGATTCAAAATTTATTGAATGATACGATGGAAAAGAATTTCAATACCATCATCGGTCGATTCAAAATTTATTGAATGATACGATGGAAAAGAATCTCAATACGATAAACAGAAAAATTGAAAAGGTCAATACGATAAACTGAAAAACTGAAATGGTCAATACGATAAACAGAAAGAAATAGAGTAAAAGATCAGAAACATAAAGACATAAAGAAATGTCCTCCCCCTTTCTACGAGGAGTTTCTTACTATAAGGAGAGATTTAAAACAGGAAGTAGATATGAATGATTATTTTAATGTAATCATTCCTAGATTCTGTTTTATAAATTCAGATCTATCGGAAGGTAAAGGTTTTGTAAAAATGTCAGCAAGTTGTTCTTGCGTTCCGATGAATTGTAAAATAATATCTCCTTTTTGTGTGTGATCCCTAAGAAAGTGATGCCTAACATCTATGTGTTTTGCACGAGAGTGATGTGCTGGGTTTTTACTAAGAGCTATGGCACTTGTATTATCACAAAGAATTTGAGTTTTGGAGAAACTCAAACCATAGTCAGTGAGTGTGTGCTGCATCCACAATACTTGAGCACAGCAACTTCCAGCTGCTACATATTCAGCTTCAGCAGTGGAGAGTGCTACCGAGTGTTGTTTCTTGCAGGACCAAGAAACCAAAGAATCTCCTAAGAAATGACATGTTCCAGATGTACTTTTTCTATCCATTCTACAACCACCAAAGTCAGCATCTGAAAAACTTTTTAAAACAAATTCATTTCCAGAAGAGTAAAAAATTCCTAAATCCATTGTGTCTTTTAAATACCGAAAGATTCTCTTTACGGCTTTTAAGTGAGACTCTTTTGGATTAGATTGATATCTTGCACATAAGCATACAGAAAACATCAAGTCGGGTCGACTAGCTGTCAAGTATAGCAAACTCCCTATCATACCTCTAAAAATTGTTTGATCTACTGGTTTCCCAGTTTCATCAAGATCAAGAGTATTTGAGGTACCAATTGGGGTGCTAATACTTTTAGTTTTGTCAAATCCATACTTTTTGAGTAAGTCTTTAATATACTTATGTTGAGATATATAAGTTCCTTCTGGTTTTTGAGAAATTTGAAAACCTAGAAAGAATGTTAACTCACCCATCATACTCATCTCAAACTCAGATTTCATTAAATTTGCAAAAGAATCGGTTAAAGATTTCTGAGTTGATCCAAATATGATGTCATCAACATAGATTTGGACAACCAAAACATTTTTGTTTTCCATTTTGATAAAAAGAGTTGGATCAGCTGTACCTTTTCTATAATCGTTTTGTAAAAGAAATCCTGTAAGTCTATCATACCATGCTCTAGGAGCTTGTTTAAGACCATATAGAGCCTTGGTAAGTTTAAAAACATGATCAGGATGTTTTGGATCTTGAAAACCAGGAGGTTGTTCGACAAAAACTTCTTCTTGAACAAAACCATTTAAAAAAGCACATTTGACATCCATTTGAAATAGTTTGAAATTGAAATATGCTGCGAAGGCTAATAGAATACGAATAGATTCAAGTCTAGCTACAGGAGCATATGTTTCCTCATAGTCTATTCCCTCTTGTTGATTATAGCCTTTAGCAACAAGTCTTGCTTTATTCCTTACAATGATTCCATTTTCATCACACTTGTTTCTGAAAACCCATTTTACACCAATTACAGTTGTTTCTTTAGGTCTTTCAACTAAAGTCCAGACTTGATTCCTTTCAAATTCATTTAGTTCATCCTGCATTGCTTTGATCCAATCATCATCACCTAAGGCCTCACTTGGACTTTTAGGTTCAAATTGGGAAAGAAAAGCAAGATGTTCTATTTCATTTCTTAAGGAATTTCTGGTCCTTACAGGTTGATTTATATCACCAATGATGTTATCACTGGGATGATTCCTAAGAAACAATTGATTTGGGTTTTGTAAAACCTGTTCATCAACATATGGTAGAAAATCTTCTGTGGTAAATGTTTCAGGAACACTTTCTTGAACATTTTTCTTTATCAGAATGTTCTTCTAATATAGGTTGATAAACATTTTTGGAAAACACATCCGAGGATGTAGGATTGGGTTGGTTGAAAACAAAAGGGTTAGTTTCATCAAATTTTACATGTACTATTTCTTCAACAGTACAAGTGTTTTTATTGAAAACTCTATAAGCCTTAGAGGTTGTGGAATAGCCTAGAAAGATTCCTTCATCAGATTTTGGTGCAAATTTGTGTAAATTATCTTTTGTGTTCAGAATGAACACTTTGCATCCAAAAACTTTGAAGTAAGAAACTTTAGGTTTTCGGCCAGTCCATAACTCATAAGGAGTTTTATTAAGAAATGGTCTAGTTAAAACACGATTTATAGTATAACAGGCAGTACTAACAGCTTCAGCCCAAAAGTGCTTAGCAATTGAGTATTCACTCAACATGGTTCGAGTCATTTCCTGAAGAATACGATTTCTTCTTTCAACAACCCCATTTTGCTGAGGAGTTCTTGGTGCTGAGAAATTGTGAGTAATACCTTTCTTACTACAAAAAGTTTCAAAGTCTGAATTTTGAAATTCACCACCATGATCACTATGAATAGTTATCAATGGTAGGTTTTTCTCATTTTTAACTTGGGCTCTAAAAGTTTTGAAATATAAAAAGGCTTCAGATTTCTTTGTGAGAAAATAGACCCATGTAAATCTAGTAAAGTCATCAACTAAAACAAATACATAGTATTTGCCTCCAATGCTTCCAGATTGTGAAGGACCAAACAAATCCATATGCACAAGCTGTAATGCATTAGAAGTTGAAACTTCATTAATTGGTTTAAAGCTAGTTTTATGTTGCTTGCCATATTGACAAGGATCACAGACTTTTGAAGAATCATATCTAAGATCCGGTAGCCCTTTTACAAGTCCTTTCTTTGAGAGTTTTCTTAGGTTTCTCAAATTACAGTGTCCTAGTCTCCTATGCCATAGCCACGATTGGTCTTCTATTACACTTAAGCAAGGTAAGTCTTGGTTCCTAAGGTCTTCTAAGTTAATAGTGTAAACATTCTCTTGCCTATGGGCAGATAGAATGAATTCGTCCTTGGAATTGTGAACTAGACACTTATCATTTCTAAAATTCACAAGGTAACCTTCATCACATAATTGACTTATGCTGATGAGATTGTGCCTAAGACCTTTTACAAATAAAACATTTGAAATAAGAACTTTTCCAAGAAAAACGATATTACCTATACCAACAATCTTTCCTTGAGCATTATCTCCGATGGTAACCTTTCCACCTTTTGTTTTGATAACCTTTTCAAAGAAATCTTTGTTTCCAGTCATATGTCGAGAACAACCACTATCCATGTACCAAATGTTTTTATTGGTACACTTCTGATTTTCCTGAAAAAGAATCAATTAGATTTTCGGAATCCAAACTTGTTTGGATCCAGAAGGGTTAGATAAAAGAATCTTAGGAATCCACATTTGTTTTGCAAAATGAGCTTTATGAAATCCTAAGGATTGAGTTTTGTTAAGAGAACAATCTCTTCTCCAATGTCCACCACATTGACACTTGGAACAGAAAATGGTTTTTTGAGGAACAAAATAGTTATTACTAAAAACAGATTTGGAATAAGTATAACCAAGACCAGAACGATTTCTCAACGGTCTAATTTGAGAATACATTCTATCAAAGTTTTCTTTTACATGAGTAAAGTTTGACAAACACTTTTTCAAGGATAAAATCTCTGACTTTAGTTTTAAAACCAAATTCTTGTTTTCTAAAACATTTGAATTTGAACTAGAGTTAGACTCTAATAAATCTTTCTTTGAAATAGCAGTTTCAAGATCCTTAGAAAGTTTATCCTTTTCAGATTTAACTTTCTCAAGGGTTTTTAAAATATTTTCAAAATCAGCAGTTTTCTCATCAAGATCTTTAGAAAGATCTGATACCTCTTTAGTCAGAATAGAAATTCTAGAATTTTCTTTTTCAAATCTCTTTTTGAGTTTAGAATTTTCATTTTCAAGTAACTTAGAAAATCTAGAAACTTCTTCAAAAGAAGGTAAAGTATCATCTTCTGATGATGAGGGTTCATCATTTGAAGATTCATAATATCTATTATCAACATAATTTGCATTTAAAGAGACATTTGTAACAGCTTCAGCATTATGTACCTTAGCCATGAGACAATGATCTTCAATTGGTAGTCTGGCTAGAAGTCCAATATTCCTTTGTCCTGACGTCTCATATTCAGAAGAATCATCTGAGGAATCACTACCACTTGCACTCCATGTATCATTTGCTTTCAAGACCTTCTTTGTCTTATAAAACCTTTTCTTGTTTCTTTCAGAGTGTTTCTCTTTTCTATCTTTCCTCTTTAGTAAAGGACAATCAGGCCTTATATGTCCTGCTTTCTTGCATTCATAACAAGTTACCTATGAATCTTTCCTATCTTTCCTGTCTTTCTTTTTGAATCTATATTGAAAATCTTTCTTTCCCACAATCTTGTTCATCCTCCGAGCAAGATTAGCTAACTCATTATCCGAAAGATTACATTCACTTGAATCAGATACAACAACTTTCTTGGATTTAGACCTTGTAACCCTTTCAGGTGTTTTGGCTTTAGATGCAAAAGCTACACTTCCATTCCCATTCTTCTTCTTATTGAAATCAGCATCTCTCTTCATTCTTGTCTCGTGCTGTAGAAGAGTTCCAAAGAGTTCATCAAGAGTAATCTGGGAAACTTTTCTATTTTCATCAATAGCTGTTCTTTTTGACTCCCATTCATTTGGCATAATATCTATAATCTTATCAACAAGAGCTTCATCATCAAGACCTTTTTCTCCCATAGATTGTAAGCTGTTGACAATTGTCATAAACCTTTGTTGCACTTTACATACTGGCTCTCCATAAGGAAAAACAAAACCATGATACTCTGCTCGAAGCATTGCTCTCCTTGTTTCTATAACTTTGGATGTACCAAAATGAGTGACTTCTAATTTCTTCCAAATACAGTTGGCTGCTTCACATGAAGATATCTGACTATATATATTCCTGGTCATAGAGCATAATAAAGTATTGCGTACCTTATAATTCAGTTGATATTCTTGCTTCTCTTGGTTGGTAAAAGTACTAACTTCTTTGTCAGGAATTTTGTAACCCCCAGTAAGCATAATAAAATTGTCTACACCAGTATTGATGACGAAAGTCTTCATACGATCTCTCCAATACTCATAATCATTCCCATCAAAGATTGGTGGTCTAGAAGGATTCAGATTATCTATAGATCCGATATTCATTCCTGCCATCTAATATAACAAAAACAACTTTTCCACTCCACACGTTAGTGTAGTAAGTATTCAAGATAGTAATAAGAAATAAAGCTAGTAAAACAAATCAGTGGAAAACCTCCTCTGATACCAATTGTTGGATCGAATAGTTGATATAAAAGTCTATTAGATGGAACAATACAAGAGGGGGGGTGAATTGTAGGTTTAAAAACTTTGAGTTTTAGAAACAAATAGATTAGTTTAAATGATCTTAAACTAATACAAATACAAACACCCACAATTGTATTGAATGTAAAAGGTATGATGTATTGTAATACTAATGTAAAGTAATACAATTGTATTCAAGATGAACACAATAATCAGAGTAATAAAAATATGAATGATTCTACCTTAAAGCGTATAGAATCAATTGATACAATATGTAATAGAATGATTGTAATTGAAACAATTACAATAGAATATGTAAAGAAGAAAGGAAACAATACAATCCCTTTCTAATACAAACAATCAGCGGAAATGTAAAAGTAATACAATTCTTTTAACCCAAAGAGAAGGGTTATCCTTTCACCTAGGATAAAAAGGTCTGTCTCACCAACACCTTGGTGATCCCTCGATACGATTATCGGCACGTCTGTCTGCCTATCCCCGGCAGCCCTCGATACGATGATCGGCTCGTCTGTCTGCCTATCCCCGGCAGCCCTCGATTTTGCAGGTAATCGGCACCTCTGTCTTTCAATTACTTGAAAGCCCTCGATACGATGATCGGACGCACAAGGCTGATGAGAGAAGTCACAGTGTCTCTCTCTAGAATCTTCGTAGTTCACAGAGTCTCTTCGTTCATCAGTTGTTCTCTCAGCTTCAAATGACCTCCTATTTATAGGCCTCGGGTTCCAACGGTCATATTGCCTCCAACGGTCATATTGAAACAGAAAGCACGACATCGTTTTGATTAGTACATAACTAACTCAACGACATCGTTTTGTTAGGACAAGAGATATATAGAAATGTAAAACATGAGTATGATTCATATGCAGAGAGAATTTTTTTGACAAAGTACCAAAACAAATAATGATCATCTGAATAGCAGAGTCAGTACGATACGATCGACAGAGTCAGTACGATACGTTTGACAGAGTTAGTACGATATGTTTGACATAGTCAGTACGATACGTTTGACAGAGTCAGTACGATACGTTTGACAGAGTCAGTACGATACATTTTGGTCGGTACGATCAACATCGTACGATACGATAAACATGATAAAAGACAATTTGTTATTTATAAACATATGATATAATACATTTGAGATTTTCAAAATATGACAGAATATATTTGTGATTTCCAAAACATGATGTAAAAGCCAAAAGAAGACTTTTGACTTAACATTATGTACACTAATAGAAATAAAACAATATTGATCGTGCATACGTGTAGACTACAACATTCATGAAGAAACATTGTTTTTATTTCATGAATGCCTTTCATGGATGGTAAAAAGTATTTTTCTATGAAATTAATATGGTTAATATTTTATAATTATGTCTTTTTAATGATAATTCTCCATATACATTAATGTTATCCCATTTTATAAATAGAATCATTAAACCTACATACGTACAAGCTTCCACCACAACAAATGATGAATTTAAATTTTCATCTCATTCATGTGTGGATGGTTATAAGAATGAATTTAGCGAAGTTAAATTATATTTATTAAATCATTAATAACTTCTTAACATTATATTAACATTATATAAAAAGTATCCCACACACATGAAATCATTATAACACACTCTCATTTAGGTCGATTTTACTACATATGTAAACAATGTATTAATGTTTATATAAATATTGATTAATTAATGTTATATAATAGTATTATAATTTATTATTTTTTTTTAAAATATATTATTTAAATGTGTTATTATTATTTAATATAAATATATATTTTAATATAACACCTCTTGATCATTAAACAAGATAAAAATAATTAATTTCAAATTATATTTTCATAAACGTTATCCATTTCATTATACTAACAAAATGAGACTTTGTAAATCATATTAAAAAAATATTTTAATATATTTGTTAATCATATAATTTTGTAAATTAATCAAATAGATGGGAAATTATGCTATTACTACAAAAGTTGTAGGGAAAAAAATCAAAAAACATTAGTATGCTAAGATGAAAATAAATTATAATTGGGCAATAAATGTGTGATATGTTTCTATAAATCATGTGTATAAATTTAGGTATACTATAATAAAAATATTAAATTAGTTATTACGATAGTTATTTTCATTATATAGGATGATAGAGCACGTTCAACTAAGTGGTATTTAAGGAAAGGGTTAATTGTCTCAATTTTAATTCTTTGAGACATGTTTGATATTACACACCATTAATTTATTTATATTGTGTATTATCTTCCATATTTTCTTCAAGTATAATTAATATCATTCGTTTAATTAAATTTTAATTTCATTTTCTTTGGGACAAAATTATTTTCATATGATACTTACATTAACCCAACTGTAACATTTTCCACATTTCAAATTTGATTCCCTGAGATATGGTTTGAATTAACCACATGTTCTATTTTTATTGTATAAGTACTTTAATTGATATATTTCTTTTAATCATATTATCATTTAAATATAATATTTTTGAAAATCCTTTACATGTTCCACCTTTATGGGTTTTTTAATTACAAGATAATGATTTCATAAGTGGTTTGAAGAGTCTTTTTTTATTTCCATTTAGGCCTTGATTTATCATTACTAAATACAATTTTATAATTATGATTATTGAAATTTTTATATATTCTATATAGTAACTAAACTTTTAGAATTTGTTTGGAAGATTATTTCTCCAAATCATAAACTTATATATTTTTTGATTTTTTCCTTAAATTTATGATATTGTTAGGATTAATATCTATATTTTTCTAATGGATTTTTTATTTCATGTACTTATTTTTTCCTTCACACCAATGTTACAAATTGTTATTTGGGAACCCAAATTTTTTTAGCTTATATAATACTCGTATTTATCCATATAAAATTTCAAATTTTTTTTTATGTCATGGGTTTTTTATAAATGTATTTTAAAATATTTAGATAGTATTCCATCCTTTCTTAATCAAATATTTTTTCTTCCACACCATATTCCATTTTTTTAACATTATATCCCTTAAAGTATCTATAATTGATGTTATATTTTAATTAAAATGTTTTCCATTGTTTGTAGTTTTTTTAAATGTATCTTCTATATGATATGTAACTTTATGTTTTACGACAATGTCGATTTTCCCCAAAAACCCTTTTACGACTTCGCTGATATTTTCCCTCTATCCTTGAACGATCTATTTACTTGGAAGTAATTTTTCATAAATATTCATTTAATTTTTATTAATAAATCACTTTTTTTGGTTTAATTGTTATTTCAAATTTTTTACATTCTTGAGGTTAGTTTTGGTAATACTATATGGAAATATTGTGAAACCCATTTTTATTTTCTTGGGTTCGTTGTGATGTGATGATTGAATCCCATTATCATCCCATGTGTGATCATGATATGTTAAATGAGCTATATTTTATTGAACAAATATGTATTTATGATGGAATATGGGGTATTATATCACCCTCTAATGCATTGGTTATGGATTTCTATCTCAGGATATAATGAAGTGTGTACATGATTGGTTTTTCCTAATATATACTATGATTATGCCAAACTTTATTCACAATATAATTCATAGGAATAATTTTATTTGATAAAAATATAATTCTTTTTATATTATTTTTTTTCTCAACATAAATGGTGGATATTCATTGAATTTTTCACATCATAAAGGGTGAACATAACTTAATTTGTTCACAAAGTGATGTTTTTCAATGATTATATTCGCTCCATAATTTCAATATATTTTATGAGTCAAGTACATGACATGTTTTCATATTATATTAATATAATTATTTCCCTAGTATCATTCTTATTATATCATACTCTTATACCAAGGTTCATGTTTTTTCATTTGAGATTACACTAATTTTAGGATGAATTATGGGGAACTATGAGTGTTTTGTGATAATTTAATTAATATATATCTCTAATTCTTATGTTTTCTCATATTAATATGATGTAACTGTTGATGTCACAAAGATGATATTTCCCCATTACTAACATTTTTATCTCACCTATTTCTTTTGTTTTCATTCCCTAGGTTACTAAGATGATTATATCACATCAAAATCCCAAAAGGGAGTCTAGTGTGGTATAATAATGGAAGAATTTTCACAATTATTGTAATACAATTTGATTATAATTCTTTTACTTAAAGCTAAAAAACCTATAATTATTGGAACGATGTTATTATTTTGAGTTGTAATAATGTCTGACAAAGCTATGTTTTTGCTCGGGTCACTTCATTGACCATTATCCTTGGCTATATTATCTAAATGAAAATGATTGTAAACTCACAATAGTTATTTATTCAACCTATTTTTATTTTTAACACTTTTTGATCAAAAAATATATTATTTACCACTTTAATATTAATATTTAAGGTTTTTATGATTTTTATGAATTGGTTTTGTTCACAAAAAATTGATATTCCCCACTAAAAATGTCAAATCAATCATTTTAACCAATATATTATTTGATATTTATATATATTCATGAATTTATTTAGGAATGTTTAATTTGAATGTTTCCAAATATCATTCCACATTGATCAATTTTTTTTAAAGACATCATTCTCATTCAAATTTTCTTTGAACTTTATTTTCATGGAAATTTTAACTTCTTCTCCTTAGTAAGTTTGTTTTTCAATATTTTAATCTTTGTTTTAAATATTGAATCTTTTTATCATACCTGATTTAATTTTTTTATATAATTTAAAACAAATCTCCAAACCACAGTTATCCTTTCCAAATAAAAAATTATTTATTTGAAACTCTTTGAGTTTTCATTTCCACACGAACTATATTTTTATTTCTTCATCACCTACTTTATTACTACTTTTATAAAAAGTGAATCCATATTCATTCACATTAAAAATCATTAAAATTTCACCAACAACATTGAAAATTATTTATTTATATTTATACTCATATCTATTATCAATTTAAATAATAGAACAAATATTTTTCATCATTAATTTGAGAAATTACGAACACTCCCATTCTAAATATATTTAGTTCAATTTATAGGTTTGAGTTTGAAAAAATGGATATATGGGAGGTGAATTTACCGTTAAAAAATTAAGGTATATTGCAATGTATTAAAGGATAAATACAAATTTTTTAATATTATTACTGCTAAATCATTTTATACAATATTTAAATGACTAGTGATACATGTAAAATAAAAGAGAATGCATAAAGAATCAATTATATGTTTATATAACCAAAAGTACACAAGAATGAAAAATTTTATGAAAAATTTATTAATGTTATTCTATCATTTAATTTAGTAGTTTAATGATAATATAAATATAAAATGATATATAATATATCTAAATAGAATTATTTGATAACACAGTTTGGGTAAATTTCATTTCTGAACACCTATTTATCATATCTAAATTGTTTAATAGTTTATTATATTAGCTACATAGATTTAATAGAATCCATGTTACCAAAAATATTTTCATTTTTAAATTTTAAATATGGAAACAATAATATAAATAACACTATATTTTTATAGGTTGTACATAGAAACCTAAAAGAGAAGAAATACATTTCCTTCTATAGGTTTTGGTAAAAAACCCAAGTCCCTCACTTTTAATGTTAGTGATATCTAATATTGAATAATTTGAAAGAAATAGTAGAAAACTTGGCCTATATTGAATTTCATATGAGACATGAATTACACTATTAGGTCTATTTATAGACTTTTAAGTTTTCAAGAATATTCTAGAAATTTATGGTTTTTTGAAAGATGATGATGACCAAAATTATGGCTTTTTGAACAACATTAAATGTCGTCTCAATCCTGCTCTACTGATGCCACCAAATACTTATTATCCCTGTCCGAGTATCGAGTGTGGATTCTACAACTGTATTAGAATCTACAGAACTAACAATATTTCCAGTTAGATCCCACTATTTGGACATTGAGATTTTTTAGGGTTGTTTCTCTCCATTACTCCTGTTTGACTAGTGAAATTCTACTACTAGTGGATCCTCCAGTCTTCAACACAGACTGGATAGTGTATATAAAATGAAAATTCAGTTATACATTCTGATTCTTAGTGTACTCTATGTCCATAAAAATTCAGTTCATGCATGTTATAAAACTATAAACTTATCTCCATGACCTTAATCTGACTATAATGACACCTTCAAGGATTATTAAATGATTATATCAATATGTCATCAAGAAAATTAATTTTAATCACTTATTTTAAATCATTAGAAACATTAATGACAATTTTGTGGACATTGATTTTTTGGTTATAAGAACAACACATTACTCTTTGAGATACTTATTATATTCCCTTATTAATCTTCAAAACATCTACATTATTCAATTTTACATTATTTATTTTAAAATATCCACTATACCCACACGTCAATCATTTTAGTGGAATATTACCTTGAATAATTAATTTACCTCTTCTCATATATCATTAAATTAATTACATGAGTTTTAAAAATTTGATTGTATCATTTTCATCATCAAAAGAATCTTACTCATTTTTTTTCAATTTATTTCACACTCTTCGCTTTTTTAAAAATTTTAAAAAATTACTTTATCATCCTTGATATTCTTTATTATGGTTTTTCCTTTACCAATTTCATGATAAATCAAAAATAATGATAAATAATCCCATGTATTTATACATATATCATGTTCTTTGAGGGATAAAATATTCACAAAAAAATAAATATGTAATGTTATACAGTATCATATGTACAACTATATAATGATTCATATTTTCACTAAAACAATTTATAGGGATAAAATCCTCATTATATATAGAGAATAAGTAATCTACCATTTCATCACAATTAATATATAGGTATTCATACATCATTAAAAAACATTTAGTTTCTCTTTTTTTATCATTATGTTTCCTTCATAAATATTTTCCAACTTATCCCAAATCCTTTTTTTCTTAATCCCTTTGACCATGATAAATTATTTTAAAACAATAGGACAAAATATTTCATTTCACATATCTATATCATTCTATAAATTCCTTCTATCTATTTCTATTATCATATAATATTTATTATGAGGAAATAAATTGTTTGTGGAAGCCTATAAAAAATCACTATTAACTGACTAAATAAATGATAATATAAAATATTTCAATATATAATATTTAATTAAATAATTTGTAATAATATAAAATTATTCACTGAATTTATTTCCACAATGATCACTATAGAAACTTAGAACTTGAAATGTCAAATATAGAGAAAAATATTCTATGAAATAATTGATCATCTTTGTAGGAAACCTGGGATGCTCTCATACAACTTGATGTTCACCAACCTACAATAAATATTCACTTGGTGGTAGGGGTGGTGAATCAGTGAAAAATATTCGTTTTACACACTTTTAATGATTTTTTAAACGATAATAATTCATTACTTGTAGATTAAATAATTTATTTTTTGAAATTCTCACACACCATGGAAATTCAAAACACAAAGAAAACCTAATGTAAAATGTTTAGTACTCGAAATATAGAAGTACTTCCACATAATGATATGGATAAACTGAGATCAAATAATCCACTAGAATCACCTTATGGATAAAATTATTAGGTATATACAAGAATTTTTTTCATCGTATATAGACACTATTATATCCTAATATAATAAGAAAGTATTCCACCGTGTTCAATTTTGTTATTGATGGTGTCTAATTTTGTCTGAATTATGGATTATGATTTTTCTCCAATGATTGTCTCTTAATAATGTATTATCCTAATTTACTTATTCATCATTTATAACAAGTGTGAAATTCCTTATTTATTAATATATATGAAAAGTTTCAGTATTATTAAAAAATTATGCACTCCTTTTATTCTTTATAATTTCCTTTTTCTTATTCTTATTTTTCCATGAACTCTTCTCTTTCACACTATCTTTCCTATATTTCATCTCTTAATTTAAATGATACCAAGGTCCACATTTGTCACAAAACAATACTCAGTATCATGAAAATTTTAATTTCTAATTAAAATTGAATTAACAATAACTTTCCACTTTTATTGAATTTATCAAATTTATTTTTTATTCATTAGATTATTTGATACCTCATAGTAATCATTAATATATTAATGGGTCATCATGGATTAATTAAGAGTATCTACTAACAAATTATATTCCTTAATCCATTAAAAATATGGAATTATTACATTAACCTCCTTTTTTGTATTACAAAACATCTATTTTATAGTTTTTTTATTAGAAAATAAATAAAAAATCAAAATACCAATAAATCAAATTCACCAAAATAAGAAAAATAGAAGGGAACACATCAAAATAACCCAGAATACATCTTTGAATTAGGTTAGATCAATTACATATAATTATTAGTTTTTGTTCTCATGAACTATCCATAATTTATGTTGAATATACACTCCTCAAAGTTAAAAAACACGACAATAGAGGATAAAATAATTCTTTAATTAAAAAATAGATACACTAGAAACCTCAAATTCATGACATTCAAAAAATAAGTTTAAAAAATCCTAAAACTTGTCTTATAAAATCACCAAAAACTATAAATATGGATAATACATTTACATTCAATAAACCACTAAAATTGATAATAAAATAATAAAGAAATAATGCTCCTCTAAAGACCACATAATCCATATTTTCTCTAACATAATGTAAATGTTCAAATTAAAAAACCACATGAATAGTTGTTTATAAAATTTTTTAAAAGTTATTTTCCATGAAATATAAAACTAAATTATTATATAAAATTCCTTCCAAGTGAATATCCTTCAAATAGAAAACTATGGTAACCCCAAAATGGAGAACCACTAAGGAAACCAGCTTCCTCCTTCCACAAAATAGAAAAATAGTGACCTAATTCTCTAAATATAATGAAACACAAAATAATTCCCATGAAAAGAGACAATAATGGTCTTAATAACTCCTTCATGTTCCTATTTTTTGTGACATGTATGGTGATACATCATTATAATTTATATTTTCATATAAAAATTCAGACACTCATGAATACAAACAGAATGTTACAATACTAAATAGAAGACATTTGACCTCTATACCATAAATATTCATAAAAATTTAATTGTTATCTCTCTAGAGTAACTATTTTAAGATATATGAATCTAATGGGCAGAAATAAAGTCAACACTAACATAGAATAAGAAAATAGACCAAAAACACAAAAAGAAAACACCATAGAGGGGGACTGAGATAGTTTTAATTAGAATATATGAACTAGGGGAGAATTTAAAACCATTATGAAAATAAATGAATCACTTAAAATGGATGAAAAAATATCAAACTGGGAAACCATAAGGATAGTAAAATGGAATGAGAGTCTGAATAGAGGGAATCCCAGATGAGTGAGACCATAAAGAGGGGAAAATAAGACAAAAGTTATAAAATGACTATGAAAATACCTGAATAATCCACTAAATATAAAAACATGACAAAATATTCAATAGAAATATAATGGATACAATGATAAATTTTTCATAACTACACTGAAACTATATTAGATATACCTTATACTATGAAATGTTATTCATTCAGCATTTTAGATTAGAAATTCTTCTCTAAAGATGAAAATTCAACTATATTGATTTCTTAATTTGGGACTTCATGAAATATCCATGAATAAAAAAGACATTTCACTACCATATGTATTAGTCTCTTCAATATATTGATTATTTTTTCAAAAATTACCATTGTGGGAAAACTATGTGGTCACCACATTTGATCTTCATAGAATATATTGATATTTTCACTTGATGTTTCACCATCCATTAGAAATTGATATTTCTATATGTTAATCACCAAAAAATATATTTCAATCTAGGTCAATCATGAACATGATATAATTATTTTTCTCTTCCATCAAATTAATCCAATGTGGGACACCACTCCTATGACAATAGTGTGTATGGTGCTCATCATTTCTCACATAGAAATTTCTCAATTGATAAATCCTCTGATACAATTATTATAAATATTGTCTCTTCATCTTACTTCCTATGGAAGATAGTCCATTACACTATGAAATATTAAAGACATAATTATCAAGATATGTCTTACTAATTTTTTTATTTACCCTTCATACCCTTTTACTTCCTAAACAAGTTCTATACACATTTTTTGATTGAAAACATTTTATTTAGGTCATCATTACATAAAACCATCAAATTCCACTTTTAAAAATCCTTCCATGTTCTTTCACTAACCAAAAAAAATTTGAATGAAATTTAACTCAAGTCAAACACCCTGTAACACTTGATGTTGAACATGATTTATGTGTTGACCAAAAAATAAAAAACAGAAACCATTTATAGTTCATCTATTCTCCCATTCATATTACACGTGTCAAAAATTATTGTTCGATATAATTATTATTTAACATCTAAACACATCAAAATCTCTCCAATTCTTCATAAACATACCATGTTAATAAACACTCTTGATCTCATATATTCTCTATTATTGATCTCAATAGCTTGGGTATAGATTTTGGGGAACTCTATGTTGAAAATGTAAATTAAAAAAGATAAGGTTGTGAGTTGGTTTGATCAAACATATAAAAACATTGAATTATGATTAGACAACGATATTCCGTGTTGTGTGGTTTGATAATGTTTTTTATAAAATCTATAGGGTCCAAATTTTCATTAAACCATGATATAAAATATTCAGCTTATTAATTTTTTACTCTTGATATTGAAAAAGGAAAATAAGGGTATTTTTGGTTGATATTAAGGGATAAGGTTTGATAAAAAACTGTGATGAGAAATTGGGGTGGTCTTAAGCATATAATTTTTTAATGCGTTCCCATTTATTGATAACGTTAAATGTCTTTACTGCTATGAATGGGGACTGAAGAATCATATAATTGTGAGGTTTCTTAACCATAATTATATTTGGTATTGATTTAATTGTGAGTAAATTTTTTGTTCCATATTTAAAGTAAATCTACTAATTTTTTATCCTTTTTTTTTAAAATTTTCATGGTCAGGAAAGGTTAATAAGATAAGAGGATATATACAAGTGGTATTGTTAATTAAACTCCACAGGCTTCCATTACCACATTAAAATGAAATAAATCCTCATATTTGTGGTAATTACCTTGGAATTTTTTTTACACATACCAATATATTAGATCACTTAAAAATATGATACTTTATCATTTGTTTGTTATATTTGATATCTTAAAGTCCCATAGATTTTTTTTAATTTTTAGAATTTAATGTCAACTAAATCATGAATTTTTAATATTATATTATTTATTCATTTTTCTCACTTTAAGTGAACCAATTATCCAAGTTATTGAAGAAGATAGGTTACGGTAACTATATTCATAATGAATTTTATTCTCTCGTTGAAAAAACATTAGTTATCAGTGGTGTTATTACTCTAAAGTATTATGAATAGGCGCTCTTAGATGTGTTCTAAATAGTTAATGAATGTGTGTCTTTATCCAATAACCAAATATTTCTTATTTGAGGTGGTTTTAGATCAAGAGTGCTTCATTCTACCATTATATTTTTTACATTATTATTCCCATATAATAAAATGTGGTTGAGAAATTATACTCTTAAAGGGGTTTCATTTTGTTAAGTATATTATTTAAAATCATTAGTTTATATCAACCTTTATTGATATAATTACAATTTATAACTAATTTAGAAGATGTATTTAAAAAAAATTAAGATAAAAATTTAATAAATTTAATATGAAAGTTTAGAAAAATATAGTAGAGCCTATGACTGATGGTGGGAAATATGTATAATCTATAGTCTCACATATTGATAAAGATTTTTTTGTAGTCTAGAAAGATGATATTGTTGGATAATATTTATTATGTATTATATATTTATATTTAAATTTATATATAATGAATTTTCCTATTACTCATTGGAGAAATATAACTATGGAGAAATGAAACATTGAAATGATTACTAAATAATAGTAGGTATAATAATTATAGGATCTATTATAATGATTAAAATTGAGTAAGTGGATAGATTGGATGAACATAAAATCTATTCTCTAGATGGGGAGATATTTCATAGTGTTAAAGAGGAGGATTACTCTTATGAAGGTGAATAGTCCAAGAAAGACCTAATTAGTTCCCTTTTAATGACACTTATGCTACCATAAATGAATCAAATATACCCCTATTTCAATAGTGGATAATAAAATGTAAAATTTCATAAATATATTCCTCAGGATGCTTTAATTATTTTTAATTAAGTGATCATTGTATACTACAATTAATAAAAATGAGGGTAATTATCATTCAGAAATTACATTAGGCATAATAATTCACTCACTCTATCAAATGATGAAAAATTTCCACCATTGGAACTCACCATGGACATCAAAATTAATGTGGTGGGGAGATCATGTTTTTTTCTTTTTATGAGTACACCTATTTTTATTCCATAGTATTTTATTCCAAAATTAGTTGGTCATTTACCTTAACTAGGTTAATAGTTTTTGTGGATGGGTTGTTTTATTTTTTAACCTCTCATTTAAGTTTAGATGATCATGACTCCAATGCCAAAGCATGTCTCACTCACATCATATCATATGATTATGTTATCAATTTTCATAGGGAAATTTTTATGGATGTTTAGTTAAAATAATTTCATTTGTTTGTTTATTTTTATTATTTCATTTTGGTTTTATGAAGGGTCTATTGATTTTTTGAATATATGAAATTAAGTTTAATTTTTTCCAAATTGGTGATGAAAAATATAAACAATGACATGGTTCTGAACTATGATTGGGTTTGGTTAGAATAAATTATTTAAAAGAAATAATTGGTATTAGGTGATTGGGGAAATTTTATTATGTTTATAAGAAAATTCAATTCCACAGGTGTGGTGGGTGAAATAATGTCATGGTTTGTGACTTATATAATTATATTTTCCAATTCTACTCATTTATAAACATTATTTTTTTTTATGATAATCTACTATAATTTTCCTCAAATGTTTACGGTTTGAATATGTTTTTTGGATTATTTAATATTTTTCTTTTGGATATTAGTAAAAAATAATGTTCAATCTTAGGATTAAAATAAAAATAATAGAATCCTTCTAAAACATTAAAATATTTTGGTGTATCTACAAACTATCCTTGGATATCACCCAGTTAATACTCCATTTATAGTACAAATATCGATATAAATTAATGTTCTAAGAAGATAATGTATTTTAACATGGTGACCTATACTTAATTTTTAACAAATAAAAAATGTTATTTTTGGTGTGATTTAAGCCACCATATTCTCGCTTTTTATTTTTCTTATTCCTCCTCTCTATCATTCAAATTATTTTATTTAAGAATGCCATTTTTTAGCCTCATATATCCCTATAATTTCAAAAATGGTTTTAATATAATTGTCATTTTCACGAAGATTTACCCTTGCTTCTCATTATTAATATTTAATTTAGAAATTTTTAAATCATTATTTATATTCATGAATATCTATTATTAATTTATACATTTTAAAATAATTTTTTATTTTATCTTAGTAGCACAAATTTCTTCATCCTTTCACATCCTTTTATCTTATAAATTATTCATGCTAGTAATATTCTTTGATTCTCCTACTTATTTCAAATTGATTATGTATAAGTTATGTTAACGAGAAAATATGACATAATAGTTATTATAATATACTTTATCTGTCATGTATTTAATTAATTTGAGGATAACTTGTTCACTATACACTTGTAATTTTATCCTTGGGTTACATACATTAATTCCATTCCATGTTCAAGGAAAATTATTCATGGAATTATTTGATCTTATCTATCTTCCTATTTAATTAGTAATGAAAAATTATTGGAAAATTGGATTTCTCACACCTATATAATAATATATTGAATAAAAACATGTGTATATTTCAGTGATTACTCTCTAAATTATAGTACTATTGTTATTGGCCTCATCTCATTTTATCCCATCATTATAAATATTATAAAAGGAATCAAGGTAGTACTTTATCTTAAGTGAGAGAGTGTTTTAAAAAATTCATATGAAACAATAGGAAATGAGATGGAGAAGCATCCTGAATCAATTACATTTAGATGGATTATCCTTTTAATGATATAGGAGAACATCTCACTTATATAGATTACTAATAGATTGTCCATATTTATTTTCTCGATAAAAAATATAAAACCAATTAACTATGAGATTTTATTAAAGTGATCACATTGGTGAATGGTATATTGATTTAGAAACACTTGAGAAACTCTAGGAACATTTTTTTATTTGGATGTAATATTAAATTTATTTTTAATCTCTAAAAATGAATGAAGGAGCTTGTATAACTTTGATTCAATATAATTTTATTTATTTTTCTTAACTCTTATTATAGTATTTTTTATCAATATTTTGTGGTTTCACGTTACTCTCACTATTTTCATAATTTTATCATAGTTTATCATCCATGATGTATTCATTCATCAACTTCTGTTTCTTTTTCTTTGTGGTTTCCTATAAAATTTCCCTTCTAATTTCCAACACTATCATTTATTATTAAGGGTTATTATTTGTCTTACTCAAAATTGTACTTGATAATAAATTCAAAAATGTAGTATCAATTATCAAAACTTAATTTTCAATATAAAATATATAATCATACTATATAAAGATCATATTATGCTTATTATTTTCCTAAGGATAATTTCTTATATAAGAATTGATAAAATATTCAATTTATTGTTTTTTCACATTGCTGAAATTGTTGATTAGTGAAGACACATTAGGTTGATGATTCTATTTTTTCACTTATTATTGCAGTTTTTATGAATTAAAATTTGAAAATATGATAATATAGGTGATTTATTAGAGTATACTCTAGTTATAGAAGAAGTGATGCTTCCCATGAAATTTGGTAAAGGTGGTTAATAAGATTCTACCATAAAATTTTAAAATAGAAATGTGGATATGGATTGCATTTGATGACTAGATGGAAAGATTCAAGTGGTAATCCCACAAATCATCAATATATTAAAAGGGATGATAATCATTCCCATGTTAAGGCCTGAAGTTGAAACGACATTGTCATTAATTGGTTGACTGTAAGATACTAATACCTATGGAGTTATGACCGGAAAACACATAAGTAGTGGAGAATCTATTTGAAAGAGAAGAACCTATCTGAGGACTAAATAATATGTCAGATATAATATTAAATTTTTATATGCACAAGTATGAATACATATGTTAATAAGAGATGTATTAGAATTTATTAAAGATGATCCACACCTGATTTGTGATATATAATCATAGAATTAATCCAATTTAGGTATTTTATATTCCATAATACATTGGAAATGAATTGGAACCAGTTTGGATTTTTTCAAATATCTCTGAAAATAATTTTTAGAGGTTCTGAGCTATTTTAAAGAGAATAATGAATTCATGTATGTAAAAAGATGTCATTTTGATGATTACTAATTAATTGTTTTGGTGTTAAAAAAGTATATGTACTAAGACTAAGACCATTCATACAGATCATAATAATTAAACCTAATCATAAGACTTTTATAACTTAATGTAAATCAATAAATTCTATAAAATATCGCAATGGTAATGAATGTATTTCTTTATCCACAACATAATTATTGAACATAAGTCTTTAATATAAGAAATTTATCACATTGTATCAAGTTTCTGAATTTTAATAAATCAATATTATATATAGTTAGTCTTTATAATACAGAGCACATGTCTCTGAAATAACACTTCATGACCCTAAAGTGGTTCGTTACCAAATTAAAGAGTTATATAAATGTAAATATTCTATACTTAGATAATTTTTTTTGGATTATGTTAGAAAACAATAACAACATAAATTAGAACATAAATCTTCATTGTTTGGATTTGGGAGCATAAGACATTGAAGTTCCCAACATAAGACTTTAACGCTTAGGAAACTGTGTTTCTTATAAGGGATTGAATGATATAGCTTCCATATTTTATATTTGAACAATATGTGATATTTTAGACGATTCTATATCATTTCCTAATTAATTTAAACATCACAAATACCTAAAAGGGTATGTGATTGAAATGTAAATCTTCCAAGAAGCCAGTCATCATGAAATAAATGGAATGATAAAAATTGAATGAAAAAATGGAGTTTCAATAATTATTTAAATTCAATGGAAATAAAATGTGTTGATTCTGATAAAGATTCTTAATGTTCAGACTATCATGAAGGACTCAATAACCATGATCCAATATTGAGATGAAATTAGATGCAAAACTAATCTTTTATTTGAATGTGAATATCATTTTAATGCACTCAATAGTATTCAATTATGCTCTAAATATATCATAAGAGTAACCATGATACATATTTAATGAAATATAATAATTTTATGGTTGAATAAACTTTGAAACTAGTTGGGACATCTTATTTGAGAAACTACATCTGCTAAGAATTCGGTAGATGTTTACAAAATATATGAGGTGTTTTGAATTTTTTTGACTCAACAATTTGAATAATTTTTTGATAATGGTTTAGTATGAATAAAAATAATGATTTTCTAATTTTAGCTAATGTATGTTACCAATAATGATGATTATTGAAATTTAAATCTTTATTTTCTTTACTAATTAACCATATAAATGATACGAGGTTTAACTAATATATTTTAGTAGGTGTTTTGAGAAGAGAGGATATGGAAGTCTCAAGGAAAACTAGAAGAATATGTGAGTTTCCAATCTATATCTTTTTATGTGGGAAAATTAATAAGGAAAAATGAAAACATAATGTGTGGGAATTATTGTAAATTTATATGAGAAAATCAATAGAGGAAAAAAGAATATGATGATCATGGGGAGGGGTGTCCATATACAAAAATGTGAGATGTTAATTGAGGTTCATGGTTTAGATTATTTTATTTTTAGAAAGGTTAAACCAATTTCTATTGACATATATATAAATATATATTTATAATTAATATTATGGACTAAGAGGTTTAGATATGTACATGAATACCCAAGATCTATGCTATGAATTTTTAGATAAACTCTATTAATGAATAAGGATGTGGAGGATATCATCTTGTACTGAAACATTGGGTATTTGATGTATCAAAGGATAATAAAGAAGAATATGTTCCTATGAATATCATTTTAACATATTATTGAGATGTATAAAAAAATATCATGGCTTACTTACAATGTATGGTTTCATTTTTAGCATCAAAGAAATTTAAATCAATAAGGAGATATTGGGTTTTAATAACATATAATATTTGGGAATGAAGAATAATTATTTGTAGGTTCTGAAGATATATGATGTTGATTTTAATGAAATGACAATTTTATAGAGTTTTAATGAAGAACGATTAGAATTTGAGGAATATAATTGTGAGAATAATGGGATCAGTTTTCATGATTTAGAGACATTCTATATGAAGATACTGATCTAATTCCAAAGGGGAATTAAAAGGGAAAACATTCAAATAAATAGTGATACCCTATTGAACATGTGTGACTCATGGCATATTAGGACAAAATTGTTTGAATCTGTGAATATAGTGGGAAGATGTTGAATATGTATCACGGTAATCAAGAACAAAAAGTCATATAAGAATAATTTCGCAGAAAATATTTATTTTTATGAAACGTGAATCACCATAAACTTGTTATTTAAAGAGATCTATTATAGAGAATAATAATTTTCAGAGTATATAACCTATAAACATATGGTTCATGTCTTTTTAGTGAATCCTATAAAAATTCTTATCCATATATGCCATCATTTATTATTTATCTAAGTGTGGTTATGTGACACAAGGAGTGGGTAAATACTAAATACGTATAAGAGATGGAATTTAAAATTACATAAATTCATAAATGTTTTAAAGGACCCATGATTTACCCATCCCCTATTAGTGGTCCATCGATCCTCTTGAAACCATAATTGGTATATGAGGAACCAAGGCTCCCTTGAAACAAATTAGAAAAAAATCCATATTTCTGATGTTTGAAATAACTGAGCTTTAATTGGAGATGCTAGATTCTATACCTATCATGTTAGATATGGAATTATCATCCAAAACATTGAAAAAATGATAAAGGTTAAGGTTAAGAATGTGAAGGGATCAAAGGATATGCATGCCTAGCTACTAAATATAATTATTTATATTGGTTTGTGTTACTTCAATCCTAGTGAGAGAGATTCATCAGATGAAGTAAGTTCATGTTGTGTAAAATTTTAAAATCTTAAAAGTGATAAATAACATCATTATATTTATTCTACAATTAATGTTTATCTAAATATAGTTCATGATGAATCTATTTCATATATAAGAGATCATATTAGTGGACTATAGAATGATATATCACCACATGAAGAGGAATTAGCTATAATGGATGATTAATTGAGAAATCATATGGGAAGATACACAACTCTAACAAATAATTTGATTGATAATGGAATATATTACAAAAGTTTCAATGGAAGTGTTTCTTAAATTAATTAATAATTGAAAAGAGGTAGTTTTTAGAATGTAGTTTCTATGTTTTATTGGAATGGAAGGAAAATTCCCTTATAGGATGATAAGTGAAACCTCACCAAGATATTCCTTAAGCTATAAGCCATGCTGAAAAATATTAAAGAGTCCATTACCATAACTTCCTAGTAAGTCAATTAATGATGTTCTACCACAAAATATTATAATTGAATCTTGAATCAAGAAAGGATAAAATTGTTTTCTCAAGTATCTTAATTTAATGTGAATAATCATACACATATATCTAAGAAAAAAATGGTAACCCAAAAAGCAAGAAAACTGGCTATCACTAAAGCTATCATTTTTGGATGTGTTGGAAAAAATAATTTTTTTTACACATGTGGAAGAGAAAAATTGTTTGGGAATTTGACCAATATGTCAATAAAGGAAGTCGGTATTTCCTGGGGAATTGTTACCATAAGTACTCACAAAGAAAGGTGTTATTGCATAAAAATGAAAATAAATTCATGTTGGATAGCCTATAATGAAGTGAAAAGGAAAAGATTAATTTGATGTTATTTTTACGGTGGTGGTTGAGTGGAAATTTTAATAATTATTTTCAAAATATTTCATGATTTAAAAATCATATAATACCTAAATCATGGGGGAAGGATACTGAATGGAATATATCTACGGGAGTAAATCAATACATAGATAATGGGGTAAATCTATCTCTGATGAATATATTTTAAAAAACAAACAATTTCTATGAGATTTGTGAGATAGGTGGTCACAAGTCTGATGTATTTTGGTAGAATTATTCTGAGTACCATTGATTTAAAAAATATAAAAAAACCACCTCATTCTGATAAGATAGTTAATATAGTAAGTGAATTAGACTTAGGAGTAAAATCTATGATGATATAATACAAATCATCTTATCATAAGAACAAATAAATGATAAATGGGAAGGATTTAAAAATAATTTGACAATTATTCATCCACAATGAAAAGAGAGTCCACATCATGGAGTAAAGAAACATGTCCATGAATGGCAATGAAAATGGGAGTAAATTAAAGGCATGAAAAAAATCCATCTATGTGATAGATTTGTGTAATGGGTTAGTGGTTGGTACTCTTAGTGAAGAAATGGATAATCATACCAAGAAGGGATATATAAAACGTGATACATTGGTATATGGATGTTTTTATAAGGCGTGATATATTTTTGTCAGATGAAGGACATGGATTCCACAGTAATAATAATTAAGAAATAATAAAGGGTAAACACCAATGAGATTAAAATTATCAATTTTTTCAAAAGATAATATGTCCAAACCCATAGATATGGGGATGTTTGTTCTTACTAAATGAGAAATTACCTAGAATCCAAAGGGTGTAAGTATTAAGAAAGATGGAGATCAAGGTGATGGATTGATAATTTTGTCTCAACAATCCCACTCAAGATGAAAATATATTTAAAGATAATAATTATTCCTTAGTTAATATGTATGTTCATGAATGCGGTAATTTGGTGTTGAAAATGTATAGGAACCATCCCTTGAGGTGGAGCTACCAAAGATACCAACATTCTTTAGATATATTCCTTTCAGATAAATATATCGATTCATATTTATTTGATGAAAATAGTCTTTTGTAGTATGATTTTCAATATCCTACACCTGATTTCATTTATATTGGTTTAATTATATTAGGGGAGAGTAACTCATACCAAAAAATAATAACTAGCACTCTAAATATTTTGATATACTTGTTTAAGTGAGCATAATTTCCTTAATTATCTTGAATATAAATTTGTGTTTACTCCAAAAATGAGAATAAAAAAACTAGTATCACATGTTAATATATAGAAAACATTATTGTATAAACTTATACCTTTTGTTTTATACAATTTTTTATCAGACATAAACATATATTTAATTTCATTTTAGGAAAATTCAATAATAAATGTGATGCCATGTTAAATTTTAATAATGTTATAGCTTCATTTGTAATTATCAACTGAAGCTGATATTACATGTCATGAGATTAATTCCTTCTCACATTAAAATGTTGGAGATGTATAAAAATTGAGAATATACAAGAAATTATAATAATCAATTGTTATTAGGATTTATAAATCACAACTGTTATATGAAAATGAAACCTTATTCTTAAGTAGAACTTTATGTTAAATCTAGAGAGATAATGTGGTTATGAGCTCCCTATAATATTATTAATGGAAGAGTAATTTGAATAATAGAATCCCCTAGTACATTAATTTTTATTAGTTTATCCTCAAGTGGTATCATATTTCAAATGGTTCCACATATCATGTGTTTTCAAACACTATTTTTGTAGAAGATTTTGAATGTTGAGGATGTCCTCCCATATAGAGACCTTGATAATTAGGGGGAGAAGAGAGTCACCATTATATTTTCAGGGAGAAAAATTTACACCCTTTGATTTCATTTTCAATTAAGAGGGTATGAATAATGTGGTATATAAATGAAATTGACCGTGGTAGTTTATGTTGAATTGAGAATAAATCCATAGATGGAGATGTTAGTTCCCTTGTGACAAAGATTATATTTATGGTGATTTATTCTTATTGTAAATTACCATGTTATTATTCTAAGGTAATGATATGAGTGATTTATTAGAGTATCACCCACATAATAAGGTAGTGAATATACCCATAGGCATGGGTAAATGTGTTTGATATGTTTTGGCCCATTTGTTGGGTAAAGGTAAATGAGGATATTTATTTACTTAAATAACCCATTATAAATTTTTATAGGAAAACCCATAAAACAGTAGATGAATTAATGGGATTATGTTCATGTATATTTCAAGTTCTAGAGGTGAATTAACCCTTTATTCAATAGGTTGAGCGGATGAAACTATTGTATATAGAGAACTGGATAGGAATATTCTAATTTGTGGAGAAACTAGTTGCAAGAGAGTAGGCCATATTTGGATTATAACATATGTTAGTTAACATATTCAAGTTTAATACACTCCTAGACGAAGGATGAAGTGAATAAGATTTTTATTGGATTTATTGTTTTTTTCGTAATATAGATAATACATACAATCATTGTAATAGTCTAATTTGAAATTTTTTTAATACTGAAATACTTTTGAAAAGAATTGAAATAATTTTATAATTATTATTTTAAATATAACAACCGTTTAGAGTTGTTTTTATATGATTATCATAGATTGAAGAATTTAAGGTATCAGTGAGATGTATTTTTGAAGGTTAAAGTATAAATATGGTTTTTAGAGTTGAAAAACAAATAGACAAGTTATTTTAATTAGGATACTTCACTCCAATCATAATACCTTATAAATTTTAGCTAAATATTTTAATTGTATTGAATATTGACAAAGGAATGACCATATTAATTTATATGAAACATATACGTTAATCGTAATAATTAAATATATGTCTTTGATCCCATCATATGACTTTTCTATAATATAAGGCATTGAGCTCATGTAGAGTCATTATTCAAAATACTGAGTGCAGGTCACCATCATAAGTCTTCATGAATATAATAATTCAGTGTTCCCAATATAAATCTTTAGTTGATATTAAATCATTAAGAGGTGGATAAATTTTCAGAAAGCTTCTGGATGAAATGATATAGTGAAAGTAGAACATAAAGATTAATCATAAGGATTTATGATACTGAAATATTAATGTACCTATCCTAATACATTTTTTTGTTGGGAAATTTGAATATTATTCTGGATTAAATATACTTGTTTTTTAAATTTTATTTAAATAAGGATAATTGTTTGGGATGATTCCTAAACTATTCCTCATGAATTTAATAACCATAAACACCAAAAAATGGTTTGTGATTCAAGAATAACAGATCTAGGAAACTGACCTTCTTGAAATTGGTGTAAAGATCAAGGAAGAATGAAAATGAGGAGTTTTTATAATTATTAAACTCTGAGGAAATCATATTGTATGATAAAAATAAGTATCCTTCATGTTCATAATATTAGTAAATTGTTAATAGTCCTAATTCAAGACTCAAATGAAATGGGAAGTCCAAATGATCTTCTATAAAAATGTAAAAATAATTATAATATTTTCACCTATATTCAATGATACTATAAATATATTGTAAAATGAATCTTCCTACAAATCTAATTCTATATAACATTTTTTGTCTATAGAAATTGAATTGAAGTTAGTTTGGAAATATCACGGAAAAAACAAATTTAGGTGAACCATCTCTATAATAATCCAATATATTATTGGTGTGGTGAAAAGGGTGTACGATTTTATATGTTCATGAATAGGTCAAAAATATTTCTATAATAATGAAACTAATGAGTTACTAAGAAGACCTGATATGTGTTATTTGTATTGGGTATTATGGAATGATGCATCTCTATTTTTTATGATTAATATACAAGAATTATTAATGAATAAATGGTCATAGTTTAGTGAGTATATTTAGAAGTGAACATAAGGACGTCTTGAGGCTAATCAAAAGAACATATAAGTTTCTTGCATAATATATTTTTGTAAAATAAAATATTTTTTATCGATAATTATCATTAATGTCATTATTGAAAAGACATGAAATATTATAAAATAACATGGGTCTAACTCATGTAAAATAGTTCTAAAATTAAATGGATTAAAATATAAGTATGATATTGGGTTAATGTAAGCATGTAATAAAATTTTTATATTTGTATATATTATTTTAATGCTTATATTTTGGCTTAACCCTTTGGCTGAAAATTTTTATTCTAATTCATGGTGATGAATTTTTTAATATTTTATGGCCATAAATTATAATATAAGTTAAAAATTGGATCATAAATTGAAAAGAGAAGAAATTTTATAACATTTATCACCCTAATAGTAAAATGTAAATTTTTTTATTATTTATAAATAATTTAATTAACTATTTCTAACATAAAATACTATTAATGTTATTTTAATAACTATTCCCATTATTTGACTTTGACAACAATATGAAATCAATGAAAAATTAATATAAACCATTGAAAATCTTATAAAATTTTATATTTATCTTATATATTCTTGAAAAAATATATAAAACTAAAAATATAACAATTATAATTCATAAAACCATTTACATGATTTTCATACTCCTTAAAAAACTGTTTCAGCGATTCATTAGAATTTATGGTATTTATTTCATCAAAAAAATTAAAAAACATTTACCATCACAGAAAATAATAATAAATATTTCTAAAAAACAATTATAACCATGTACAAGTTGTTTTTATACATATACTAAAACAATATAGATATTTAATGCAAAAAGTTGATATTTTTAACTTTAACTTTTACTTGAAAATTATAATTGTCAGATTCAAGGGAAAATGGAAAAGGTCATATATTAAAATATTGGATGATTATAGATGATATAGAATCATAAAATTAAATAATAGAATTTTGAAATGAAATCTAATCATTATCACATTAGTTTTAACCCTAATGAACCTATTTTACATTTACTATGTTAAAAATGATTTACTATGGTTAGTATTCATATTGACCAAAAATTATGTTGAAGTTATTAAGTAATTTTGATTATTATTATTAAAAATATGGAATAAATTTTATCAAATTCAATTTCCAGATGTATCATAATTTATTTTAAAATTAAACCTGCAAAACATGAAAAATAATATTTTTTTAGAAAAATGTATTTTTAGGTATAAACTTGTGTTTTAAAAAAACTTCATCCATAAATTTGACTCCAATGAAGTTAGTGGTTTAGTAATAATAAAAGATAACTAATTTCTCTTCTAAACCATAATTAAAAATTGTTCTTTGTATATTTTTGAACAAAAATATAGTTTTCAATAAATATTATAAATCTTCACTACTAATTAAAAATTAATACTATTCCAAAAATTCTGAAAAAATAACTTTAAGATAATTTTAAAATGTTGATTTAGAAAATGATATTATATTTTTTATATTAAAATTCTAAATTTTAAATAAATTATTTATAATATTCTCATCAAAATTAATAAAAACTATTTTATAAGAAAACATATTTTGAAGAATTAAATTACATTAATAAAAATTGAGTGATAATTTCCTAAGAATTTATCCATACATTTTCATTTATTTATAAATTTATATATATTTAATAATCAAGATATTTGTATTCATATCTTTTAATTAAATGGCTATGCTTCATTATTTATAAATTAATAATATTCCATGGTTTGTTAAAGCTGGGTGTTGCGTGTTTTATACACTATCAAACATAGTTTTTTTTAAAAATCATGGCGTGTTATATTATGACACAATTTAATAAACTTTATCCTATAAATTTAATTCTTTTCTTAGTAATTTAAGGTTCTATATTTTAAAATTATATTAAAAAAACATAAAATGGGTTAATAGAAATTCATCTGAAAAAGATGGAATGGTAAATACGATGGTAATTTGGAATAACACAAAACTAGGTTTCCAAATAGGTTAAAATTATTGGGATGTAAAAATATAGACATGAAGTATAATTAATTCACAAATTATGATGGAGTTTTATAAAGATCATTGATTTAAAGAATGTTAATGATCATGAGAATTCTCTTGACAAAAAACTACATCAATGAGGTGTGAAAAGGATATTTATTAATCTGAAATGAATGTAATAAGATAAAAAAAATTATTTCAATATTTTTTGGATGATTTTAGGAATTTATTTACCATAGAGAATATGAACATAAGGAAATTAACTAAACTTACTTCAATAGTATAATTTAATTATTTAATCAATTTCTCCAACAATATCATCTTTCTGACCAAGCGATGAGTAATGATGGTTCTTTTTTCATGCATGAAGAACTAAAATAAAATACACAATCCAAAAAAGGATATTAATATATTCATACTATCATTAAATATTAACCAAAACTGAGGGATTAACACAAGGAAATATAAAATCTTAAATTTAGAAACCTTCATATAATGAAATGAAACTTTTAATACAATTTTTTTCATTAATAACAATGGTCAATCTTTTATAATTTCAATAATAATAATAAAACCCCAATAACCCCAATGATATTTTATGTGACATAACATGTTAAACATAAAAGTTACATATAAATAAACCCAATAAATTATATCTTAAAATATCATTAATATAATATAAAATATATTTTATTTATTTTTTTAAAACATATTTGGGATTATTTAAATACCAGGTGCTGAGACACCGCATGATTCCAAAGCTCGGGGGGGGGGGGGCTGGAATAAATGTTTGAACAATTTTATGTAATTAAAATTTCATGCAATCATGGTTTTCTGAAAATGTGACATAACTTTTAAAGGGTTTACTAGATTAGAAATCCATAGGCACAATTGCTTCTAGAATATAGGGTTTTACCAAGGCGAGGCATAACATTAACCAGTGCAGGTCGACTACAAAAAATCATTTTCTAATTTTTTAAGGAAGAATAAAAATAAACATAAAAAGTTTATAATATTTATTTTATGCATTTCACAGTGACGCAGTGACCCTACATCTCCAAAATAGGTTCGCATGTTTTCCATCTTAATTGATGGACCGTGGAGATGCTGCAATGCTACAACATAGTGATAGGGGAACACGCTTTCATTCCCTCCATAATTAAATCAAAATCAATGGTTAAGAAAAAAACCCTATAATTCCTCTAGAGATCAGTGCAGAAACTCCCTCCAATGAACTCCAGTTGATTGATAATCAATGAAGATTGATTGCAGAACAGAATCTAGATCAATGATCAATGGATCGACAAATGAAAATAAATCTTCACTCTTCTTCAATGATCAATACAAACTATAGGTACATGGTTTATTTATTCTTGAATTTCATTCCCCATTCTTGAATCCAATGACGAATGTGGACCAACCCATGAACAAGTTGATCCGCGATTTGGTCATTCCTGTGGGATGGTTAAATTGTGGGATTTAAGGGATTAACTTTTTTGATTTACGCAAGTTGTTTCATCCCTCTTTTCTAACAAGATGAATGAAGCACGAAAACAACAAGGCTAATTTTCACTGTAAGGGTGTTGTTGTTCTTATTCTTTTATCCCCGATCTTTTTTCTTCTCCAATAGACCACCATGGTCGCGTATAGATTTTTTGAGAGGTTCAGAACGTGGGAAGACCCCCGAAGCGATGATAAGATGAATTGGAGGCCATAACAATGATAGTGGAGACCCAAGGATCGGAATTGAAATATGGGTTCAAAAAATGGAACACAATGAAGATGGTGGTGGCCCAAAAAAACAATCTAGTGGAGGCGGTGCACAGTGGTTCAACCATCCAGTATAAAGTGTTTTCCAACTCCACAACTAGCATAGAGGGTCCCGCAGTAGTGTGGCTTTGAGTGGCAACTGAGATCTGTGACTAAGGTGGGCAACAATGGTACAGATCGGTGATGCGACGAGGTGCCGTATCTGCCGGCTATCATGTGGTATTACAGACAACATATGGGAGGAGTGGAAGACACATGATATAATATGTTCAAAGGGATATGAGATCAACCAACCATATCTTCAAAGTGGGAGGGGTGTGGACTGTTTTTCCTACCTGGCTAGATGAACCAGCCCACATAGGCGGGTTGGGCTGGAGGAAAGTCCTGCCGCCAAGCTAGACCATGTGGTCAATTGGGCCATGGTCTAGTTCCCCAATGGGAATGGCCATTGGTCCAATATGGTTAGGGTCAGATGATACCCAATTTGGTTGGTCCAGGTTATCCGAACCACATTTTCCGAACCAGGTTGAGTCGGGTCAGACCAGACCAAACCAACCAATTTTTACTAAAACTACCATAAATCTCAAACAATGTGTCCGTTTGAGGATCTTTTTGTAGCGTTTGGACCCTCTGGATGATCCAGAAATTTTGAGATACTCTACACAATTTTTTGTGGACATTGGAATGGGACCAATTAGCACAAGGAGTAGGTTATCCCTTAATGAGTGCGCTAAGAGAGTAATCATATGGAAATACCTACATAGAGTAAGTCTCTTTAGAACTATGACATACATGGAGTATGTATCCTTTAAAGAGGTAGAGTATGTCTCCAGTGAAGTTTCAAATTAGCTCCTCTGCAAAAAGGCAGAGTAGGTCTCCTGCCAAGACGCAGAGTAGTTCTATTGTAAAGATGTAGAGTATGTATCCTCTAAAGACATGGACTAGGTATCCTATGATGAAATGGGGTAGGTATCCTATTAAGATGTGGAGAGTGTCTCCTACAGAGACTCTTTGTCTCATAAGATTTTAATATGCATAGAAATGCTTTTTTCATTCATTCTATATTCAAGTACCTAGTGTGATATGACTCTAGTGACTCTATTTACTATATCATACTTTTTGGATTTTCCATTGTGGTTTTGGGGTCCCTACTGAGTATTTCATTACACACCTATGATTAGGATTCACCCACATGTGTTGTGTCTTTTTCATTTGATCGAAATATTTGATGATGTCCTTGGTGGGACGGAGATATGTGGTGCTTTAGGGTTACCCAATGGATGTTGTATGCTTTTGAAAAATTTAGACAACTTACTATACCTACCCTTCAAGTAGTGTTTTTTGTTGATAGACTTCAGGAGCAAGTACCATTTTTAGTTTTGTGTCGGATTTTTTCTGACCCTGTTAACTTTTTTGTTTTGTGTTGGTACTCTTAGTGGTTGTCTTAGTGGGATGCATACCTGCTTACTTAGTGTTTTTAGTTTCAGTAATTGTTTTTGAGAAAGGTGTGTGTGTACATGTACTTAGTAAAATGTCTCCACATTGTGGGATATTCCTACTTGGCTCCAGTCGCTAGACCTTGGCCAATGGGAGGAATACTTGGGGTAGTCACAAAACAGGCCCTGGGGGACGGTTTGTGAAAAAGTGGTATCCAAGGAAATATGGTTTTATTTTTGTTTTCGGGAAACCTTGTAAAGTGTTTCGAGTTCATATTTCTAGCCAGGGAGTTTAGGTTTGGTGTGGAGGCTGATGATTTCATACACCAAGACCATAAATTATACTTTTTGACTTGGTTATGAAAAAAATGGTTGCATCCATCATATATGAATTGAGTATGTTCCCATGTCCTTCTTGAGCCAGAGTCAGATCACTAGGTATACTCTATTGACCATAGTAAATCTTTTTCTGTTTTAGGATGGTTCCACACATGTATCTATCTAGGATTCCAAGGCATGATCACAAGGAGGGTCCATCGACCGATGAGGTATTGGTGCAGGGATAGGTGCTAAGGATATCACCTCCTAGTGGCATACCAATGATACCACCTACCAGAGAGTATCAGTTCATACGGGCATTACCAGTAGAGGATGAACACATGATCAGTGCATCACATGAGTTTTATAAAGAGAATACTCATTGGTTCTAAGGTGAGATAGATCATCAGGTAACTGAGGATTGGCTGGTGGTGGTTATGAGAGTTTTCTACCTAGTGATAACGCCTCTCGACCTAATGGAAGTCCAATCTATGAGTCTTCAAAAAGGATCAGTGGGGGGATGGTGGAACGTGGAGATCCAGATGCATGATAAGGAAACCATCAATTGGTAAATATTTGAGTTCCTTGTCAGGGAGGAGCTCTTCTTGTCTATGTTATTCTATGTGCGTATAAAAGAGATAATTCACCTACTTTAGGGTAGCCTGATGATAGTAGAGAAATAAGATAGATTCACATATCTTTCTTGCTACTCAACAGACATATTGTGAGACCCATTATTTAAAGCCCAGAACTACAATTAGTGACTACGTCTGGAGATCAGGGAATCTATGAAATCCCTTAGCATTTCAATGCATGATGGGGTGATGGAGAGAGATTTATCGGTAGAGTGTTTTCTTATGGGGTGGGAACTAGTGGTGGGAGTTACCACTAGATGTTAGGTAGTTGATTCTTTGGTATCAGGTAGCCGAAAGCTGACACCAGGGTCCAAGAGGACTAGCTAGTCCTGTGGATGACCCTAGGACATAGGATCAGTGTTGAGGGGCTTCCATGGTATAGCAGGTTGGAAAATGTAATGGATATACTACACATGTGGCTGTCGATGACATATGGATAGAGATTTTCTGACCTATAATATGATTGACCACAACACGGTTGAGGGACCACCGAGGCAAAGGTGGAGGTAGTAATTGGAATGTTCTCTAGGTTTTTGATGTGGTAGAGGATGAGATGAGAGAAAGGATGTTATTGGAGGTTTGAGGCACTACTACCACCACCCCTAGGTGGTCCATCAAGAGCTCAGGGAGCTGGTGGACACGGCTGAGGATAGCTCGAGGAGACAAAGGAAAATGATCCTGACAATCAAGGTATTATCTGAGGTTTGGTCTTTGTATTTTCCACCCTAGCTATAGTTTTGATAGAAACAGGTTCTAGTCACTCTTTTCTCACCACAACCATTGTTTGATACATGGAGATTCCAGTGGAACTGTTGTATCAATCCCAACACATATAGACTTCAATGGGAGGTGATTCGACTGTCACACACTGGTGGTGACAGTGTGACCTTACTCTTGGGGGTGAGAGTTTTAGTTGGGATCTCTTGGTTGTATCATCGAGGCATTATGATTTCATACTAGCTATTGACTAGTTACCTATAGTTCATGCTCAGATCAACAGTTTTAGGAACATAGTTTAGTGTTTCCTCAGAGATGGGACTAGGTTATCCATTTTCAGAAAAAGGGAAAAAAGTGATGTTGGATGGACTTTCATGTAGAAGGTTGTAGATGACCATAAATTAGCTGGCTAGCATGAACCTTGGTGTAGTTGATGAGACGAGTCCTCAGTTTCCTTTAGTGATGGATGAGTATGAGGATTTATTTCCAGAGAATGTTTCACGACTAACTCCTTGTAGGGAGGTAGAATTCTATATTGTCTTATACCTCCAAATGATAATGATTTCAAAAACGGAATATCATATGGCTCCCAAATATCTTCGAGAGCTGAGGGTACAATTTGGTTAATTTTAGCGGAAGGGATGTGTGAGACCTTGTATTTCACCATGGTAACCCTTAGTTTTTTTGTAACGAAGGAACACTGGAGCCTCAGGTTATATGTAGACTCCAATCGGCTGAACTAGGTGACCGTGAAAAACAATTATCCACTATGGAGAATTTATAACCTCTTAAATCAACTAAAGGGAGAGAGATGGTTCTTGAAGATAGACATCAGATTAGGATATTACAAGCTCTATGTATGGGGTAAGGACATTCTGAAGATAGATTTTAGATGTAACTACGACCACTATGAGAACATAGTGATTCTGTTTTTCATGAAAAAACATTTCATAAGTGTTCATGGGACTAATGAATAGGATCATCCAACATTACTTAGACTGGTTTGTCATGGTCTTTATGGATGAAATCATAGTGTACCTAGAATTTAAGGGAGAGAATGTGATACACTTGAGGATACTCCGGGAATTAATCTAGAGAACTAGATTTACGAGAATCTCTTTAAGTGTCTGTTCTAGATTCGAGTGATCCACTTTCTTAGATGTGTCATTTTGAAGAATGCATTTTGAGTAGGTTGGGAAAAGATAAAGGTAGTTATTTCTTGAGGGCCACCAAATAGTGTTACCAAGGTGCAGAGTTTCCTTGGGTTGGTTGGGTACTTTCATAGGTTTTTCCAAATTTTCTAGATTAGAAGAATCATTTTCATCATTAACACTAAAGGGAAAACATTTTATGTGGACAGGGAAGTTCCAGGAGAGATTTTTGTAGCTGTGTCTGAGATTGATGAGTGCTCCCATCCTTAGTTTTCTAGAGAAGGGTGTTGAGTACATGGTGTTCAGCGATGCATCTGGAATCAGTCGTGGTTGTGTCCTAATCCAGGGAAAAGTAGTGATTTCTTATGGTTCATGGAAATTGAGACCACATGATAAGAACTATGCAACCCACAATCTGGAGTTGGCAGTGGTAGTATTTGAATTGAAGTTGTGTCGAAACAACCTTATGGGTGAGGGAATTAACGTATACTAAAGAAACAATATTATCATGTATATATTCTCTTATAAGGAAATGAACCTAAGATAGTGGTTTTGGATAGAGTTCCTCTAGGACTATAACTTCAAGATAGTCTATACTATTTGGAAGGGGAATGTGGTGGTCGATTCTCTCAGTTGGAGATTGAGTTCGTAGCTACTGGATGAGGCATTATAGAAGTTAGACACATTGTAGATATCCTTTATGTATATAGATGGAGAGAATTTTGTGCACTCAATGGAAGTTACCCATAAACTCTTATAGTGAGTTAGGCAGGCACAACTCAGAGATACTAGCTATGAGACTACACATGCTACGATGCCCACACATCATTCCCCTGATGGATATTCAAATGGTGGGGAGCATGTCATTCAATTTAAAGGTCACAAAGTTTTTCTGAAGATGTTAAGGGAGGAGGTGTTGAGGGAGTTCCATACATCCCCTTTTTCAATACATCATGGTGTGGTGAAGATGTACCAGGACCTCTAATGTTAGTTTTGGTGTCCACGAATGAAGAATTAAGTGGAAGAGTTTGTCTTTATATGCGTCTGTTTTCCCTAAGTGAAGGCTGACCACCAGGTTCCAGCAGGTTTGACTCAACCCCTTGAGGATACAAAGTGGAAGTGGGATGTCATATAAATAGAATTCATGACAGTTTTACCACATAAGCCTAGGGGGCATGATACCATTTGGGTGATCATTGACCGACTCACCAAGTTATCCCACTTTATAGAGATTCAAGAACAAGGATGAGTAGAGAACGTGGGAATCCTCTATGTAAAAGAGATAGTTCGACTCCATGGAGTCCCAACTATGATAGTCTTATTTCATGAAACATGTTTCAAATCTTGATTTTCCCAGATATTTTAGGAGGTACTTGGGACTCATCTCCCCTTTAGCACAACATTCCACCCATAGAAAGACGACCAGATGGAGCAGGCCATTCAGGTCCTATAAGACATGCTACATGCTTGATTGTTTGCTGCAATTGGGAGGACCACCTATATCTGGTGGTGTTTTCAAAAAATAATAGCTCCCACCCCACTATCAATATGGAATCATTCAAGGCCTTGTAAGGGTGACCCTATAAGTCAACACTTTTCTAGATAGACCCTAGAGAGTTAGAACTCTTGGAACCAAAGTTGGTGTAGGAGACTACATAGAAGGTTCAAGTCATCCAAGGGTAGATGAAGACTACACAAAGCTATTAGAGTTCATATGCTAATAGGTGATAGAGGCCCATACCGTTTAAGGAGCGAGACCACGTGTTACTTCGGGTCTCTCATCGACGTGGGATACCGAGATTTTGACGGGAATTCACATTATATCTTAGGATCATCAGATCTTTCCTGATAATATGTAGAGTTTGAAATGCAGTGAATTTCTTATCTCTAAATCCATGGTTGGAGTGGGTGCACAACATCCTCCATGAATCCCATCCAAGGATATACGTGCACGAGCCATTACAACTCATTGATTAGGGTGAACTTGACATTGACTAGAGTGAGAATTTTTCGGAGTACTCATTGGATATTGAAGATCAATAGGATAGTAACCTTATTGGGTGGTATATTCCTCTAATGCACGTTCAGTGGCATCATTGTAATCACCTAGAGAAAACATAAGAGCAAGAGGCTCAGATTCATGCTCATGATCCCCTATTTTCTGTTTAACCCTTGGTTTGGATTTCAGGGATGTAAAGACCTAAGGTGGGATGAATTTAATCTCCTAGAGTTTTCGTGTTATTTTTCGGAATATTATATGGGATTATTTTGAGACCAGGTGATAAGAAATAAATAGATTCTGAGGCCCAAGGATCATAGAATAAATGTTTAAACTATTTCAAGTTTCTAATATTCCATGCATGAAAGGTTTTACAGAAATGTGATATAACTTCTTAAATGGTGTATGGATCATAAATCTGGGGGCATCGTTGCATTCAGAATAATGAGTTTTATCTAGGTCTGGCCTAACATCGACTGATAAATCTAGACTTTAGAAAATCATTTTCAAACGTTTTAAAGAAGAAGAAAAAAAAATTACCAAGTTTATTTTATTTCATTTAATTGTTTTATAGCGGCACTGAGACATTTCATCACCATGATGAGGCAACCCATTTTCTATATTAAATGAACATGCGTGGAAATGACGAAATGCTACAACGGAATGATGGGGCAATGCGATTTCTTTCACTCCACAATTAAATAAAAATATAAGGTTATGTGAATAACCCTATATTTCCTTTAGCGAGTGGTGAAGTAATTCTCCCCATTGAACGCTAGAGGATCGAGATTCGATGATGATAAAATTGATAGTGGAATCTCAATAAAAGAACAAAAAATTGATGAATGACGATAAAACATCTCCCTTCATCATCTATCGATCCAAACCCCAGATGGGGGTTTATTTGTTCATGGATATCTTTCCCTGTTCTTGAATCCAAAGTCGAACGCGGGCTAACCCATGAATAGGTTGATCCGTGGTTATATCATTCTTATGGTAGGGAAACATTGTGGGTTTTAAGGGATTAAATCCTAGTGATTTATCCATGTCGTTTTTCCCCATTTTCTAACAGGATGAATGAAGGCCAAAACAAGAAAGGCCGACATTCACTCCCGGGATGTTATATTGCCTATTATTTTATCCCCTTCATTATTTTTTCACAGACTGAACCCCGTGGTTGGGTCAGGCTGTACAGGGAGGTTTAGAATATTTTTGGAAACCCAAAGTGATGAAAAGATGAATTTGAGACCACGAATTTGATTGTGGTGAAGCAAGGATCACAAAGGCATTCTCGGTTCAAAAGTGACTACAAAAGTGATGGTGATGGCCCACAGAGGAAGTTCTGCTACCGACACGTGGTGGCATGACCACGCCATAGTAGGTGGAAAATATAAGAGTAAACCACAATGGCGTAGTGACTGGGATCCACGACCATGGCTATCTACGTTGGTTAGGACCAGCGACAAAGACGCTCGAATACATTTTCTAGCTGTGAGGGGCATAGCTGACGTGCCTGGCCAGGCTGGACGAACCAGCCCGCACTGGCAAGCTAGGCTGGAGGACAACAGGGTTGCTGGGATAGATTGTGTATCCAATTGGGCCACGATCAAGTGGCCCAATGGTATTGGCTTTTGGGCCATGATGGTTCGGGCCGACCTGACCGGGTAGTGTTGGACCCCGACCCTACGTGCCCATTTTTACTAAAATGCCCATAACACTGAAATTGTGCATCAGTTTGAAGAGTTATTTGTAGAATTTGGACCATCATGATGAGGTAGTAATTTTGAGATATTTTATGTTAGTTTTCATAGAGGTTGTAAAACCTAAAATTGGATCAACGATTTGGTGCATTCAGAATGAGAATGCTTAGATAAGAATCTAGTGGCTGAGATCTATGCAGAGTAAGTCTCCTATGAACTATAACATATGCATAGTAAATCTCTGGTAAATATGTAGAGTAGGTCTCATGCGAAGATGTGGAGGAGGTCTTCTATGAAGATGTGAAGGAGGTCTCCTGTGAAGACGCAGAGTAGGGCTGCTACGAAGAAGTGAAGTAGGTATCCTGTGAAGGTGAAGAGTAGGTACCCTACAAAGACACAGACTATGTCTACTCCGAAGATGCGAAGTAGGTCTCCTACAATAGTTCATAGTGATTATCATTCAAGGACTATATGTCTCCTTATATTTGAATACTCCTTGACATTATTAGGTATATTCGTTCTATTAAAATGTACCTGGTGTGAGTTGAATCTTGTGACTCTACCGATTATATCTTGGTTTTTGATTTTAAATTTGAGGTTTTAGGGTTACTATTGAGTATTTTTTTACTCACCCCATCATGGGATTTTCCCGCACATGTGATTCTATGTGATGATTATGGACAACCTTGAAGGAGTCCATAGTGGGTCAAAGACAGGTGGGGCTTCAAGGTGACCCGATGGATGTGATACGCTTCAATGACATTTAGAAAGCTTACTGTACCTACCATTTATGTAGGGTTTTTTACTTCTAAACTTTAGGCACTTTCATCTTTTTCAGTTTTTTTGGGATTATTCTATCCCCATTAACTTTTCCCTTTTTTACTATTACTCGTAGTGGATGTATTAGTGGGATGCATACATATTTACTCAATGTTTTTAGTTTCAGATCATTTGGGTGGGGATGGTTGCCTGTGTACAGGTACTTAGAAAATTTCATCGACTTTTTTGTATATTCCTACACTGTGCTAGTGTAGAGACCCGTATCTTGACGTACATGGACATCACATTAAATTTGCGGAATACTTAGTACATAACAAAAAACACACACACAAGGATCGTAATAGTTTAGTGTCTTTGGAAACTCGAAATATAATCTTCTAATCGTGGTGAAAGATCTTCAAAATCTCCCATAAAGATCTTCCTTTTTTTTACCTAAAACCTTTCTTTATATCCTGGGGAAAAGAAAACATAAAAGGGTGATCTCAAATGCTCAATAAGGGTAAACAAAATAAAAATCGATCACATAATATTTATAAGAACATAACTTTTGGTAATCTTAACCTGCAAAAGAGAGAAAAATTTCATAACATGGGATAAATCATAGTAGTGAAATAAAATCCCAATAATCATAACACAAAACATGAAACTTTGTGGCATACACACAATCATAGAGAATCATTTCTTGTTAGTCAAGACTAATTTCCAAGACTATCTTAGTGGACAAAGTCCCTTTCTGAATCGAGTGACCCTCGTTTCAGTCCTGTTTCACTGAACCGGTATAACCTACCATTCCAGCCATGTCTATCTCATGAGATATAAAATCTTTACCCAATGCATTGGAGGGAGATATAGGTCCCACCCATCTCATAATGATACCATTCTTATGTGTGCCACAAAATCATAAACCATACATCATTGCATAACCCATGTAATAAAAATGGGAATCTTAAACATCATGACATCATAAAACAATTCATATATGATAAAGGAATTCATAAAAATAATTCCATCAAAACATAATCAAATGAATGTAACAATAGGGATAAAAATAGAACCCTTTATTATCTTATATGGAAAATAATTTTGATAAAACACTTGAACTACATTCTTGAGGAAAATATCCTTTTTACTTCAAAAGTTTTTCTTTTCATAACATGTCATACAATTTTAAACTAAAAGAATATGATTAAAAATAAACTTGAAAACTTGTAAAGGATGCTTCTTAGAAATAATGTTTTAAAAATCCATTCATGCCGTTAAAAAAAACATTCTTCGTACTTTTGTCGAAAAAGTCAAAAAGTACCTCGTATGAAAAACGACAAAAGATTCCTTTCATATCTTTTACTAAAAACTCACCGAAGGGTAAAATTGGATTTAAAAAATTGTAGGTGGATGGAAATAATATTACATATTGAGGGAACATGGATGTGGATGATAAAATACACCCCAGTAAATTTCAAAGTATAAACAATCTCGGATAAAAATGAGATTGTGATATTTTCCCTTACCTTAGGTCCGACTTGCTTTGTAAGTGTCCGAACCTCCTGTATAATGATTTAAATCATTTTATTGACTTATTACAGAATCATATTAATTGTTATTATATCATATATGGTCCACTTATTACTTTATATTACACATTCTTTTGTAAATTCATGTTAAAGTAGCGTTTTGGGTAAAATCGTCTCATTTGTCGTTCGTGTTTTTAACTTGTAATTATTAATATGATTACTTAGATCATGATTACTTAATTACAGAATATAAAACATGATATATATATATATATTCATAATATACATATATAATAAATCAGTAAATGGAAAGAAATACACCGTCCATGGAGACGGTAGTCCGTACGTACGCATGAACGCTGTTTTCATTTCCTTATTGAATTGAATGGAATTAAGTAGATGACATGCATATAAATATAAATAATTCCAGTATCATTATTATGTCATATACATCATTAGTACTTATTATATATACTTTATAATCATTCATGAATGGTTAATCATTGAGAATGAATCTCATCGCGTCGTGGAGACGGTAGTCCGTACGTACGCACGAGCGATGATATCGTTCCCATGGTCGTGAAATTGTGTTGAAGTGTATGTATACTATTTCAGTATCAATATCACTTTATAATAATCATATATAGTTACTCATTAAACCATTATACCCATCCAATTAAGGTGGTGGCGGAAAATAGATTACACCACGGCGTGGAGACGGTATTCCGTACGTACGCACGCTCGGTGATTTCCTTTCTCCGTAGGATGGATTGAAGGTTAATAAGAGTTGTTTCATATTTATAATAACATATCAGTATTTAAGTAATACTGATGTTATTACTTTATAACGAAACAACTAAAGAAGAAGAAGTTGAAGAAGAATGAAATTGAAAAGATCGGTAATGGATATTACCTCTTCTTTGGAACGCCTGTTTGAATCCTCCACTTAGGGAACTAAGATTGGTCTTTGAAGAAGACCAGGACCTCTAAGAATTATTCTAGGGAAGTGGAGAAGGTATTTTTTCAGGGTTTGGCCGAGCTTGAGTGCTCAAATTTGTGTGAGGAGGAGGGGGAGGAGGTGCCCTTTTATAAGGGAGGAGAGGGGCACCTTAGGAATTCTTAAAAATATTAATTTATAATAAATCTAACCCCACTTAAAAACCTCCAAAAATGACTCATATTCTAAGATTAGATGATATAGGGTTGTAATTTAATCAACCAATCAAATTTAGACATGTTTGGATCTTATTTTAAACCTTATCATTTTGATTTATCCTTATTTAATCTATTTAAGTTTATTTGTGGTAATAAAATTCTAAATTTTAAATTATAACAAATAATTACTTATTTGTTGTGAATTTTCCATAATTGCTTACTTTATAACATTATAGACCATATAAATATAAATTTATAATTTTTAAATATTTTTTTGATTTTTAAACAGTTTTATAATATGTTATTTTTGTAAAATAACAATAGTGTCAATTTTGACACTATTCATTTATTTGAATTTAAATAAAATATATACAGAAGATATGTTCGAACTAAAAGCTTTAATATATTAATAAAAGGTCATATGTATCTATAAAATTAGCGTATCACATTAAATAGTTCATATAATATTTATTTTATTATTTTTAAAACCATTTATTTGGTTTATCTCTTAATAAAATAATTACTACATCATTTTTGTATAATTATTTAATATACTTATTTGTTGTATAAAAATTTAAAATAAAATCCTATGATGAAGATAAATATATTACCTTTCACAATAATACTTTTAATCGAATTTACCATCTTAAAATCACAATATGTAAATTGTTATATTTATTAAATTATGAAGGTGACAACTTTGGCATCATTTAAAATAAAATATTATAAGGGTCATAATCGATTTTATAAGGCTCCAAATGGTCAAATATTCTACAATTGGATGCTTATGGTTTAACTTTACATGGAAAATAAGTTTTGGTTAGGTATTTGTGCATTTTATGGTTACTATTAGTTTAAAAAAAATAATATTCTTGATTTTTCACTAGATAAACAATTTCTGCATCACTATTGTGTCATAATTAATGATAATTATTTAATCCCTAAAAATTATAAATAAATTTATATGATGTAGATAAATTCATTAGATTTCTGGAGACTATTCATGTTCGAATTTTCATGAAGTTTATCAATAAATTAAAATTAATATACTTATAAAATTTAAGAGAGTGACATGTTGTCACTTTCTTTGGTTTTAATAATAATTAAGTTATTTTCATGGAAAAATGTCCATTAAATGATTCTAATCCGACCCTTAGGTGATATGAGTCGGCTTTTAGTCATCCAATAGGATTTTGACATTTGTTAGGGTAATTTTAAAATATTATATTTACCCTTAATTACCCGATTTACCTTTAACTATGGTAAATAAAATTTACCGTAGTTACTATTCATAATTCCCAAAAATAAAAAGTAGCTTATTAACATAATTTGGACCCAATGATTCCAAATATGGAATCCATTTTTCCAAATTCAATACACAAAATATTCAGAAATTAAATTAAAATTAATCCCGTTGTCGAAAGAAAACGGGTTTTTCTTTAAAACATTGCAAAAGATTGAATTGATTTAACCTACGAATTCAAGGTAAAATCAATGCTAATGAAATTCATTATATTAAATGGTAAAAATATATTCTATTTATACTTTAAAACCATTCAATATTATAATTTAACCATATAAGATATTACGATGAAAAAAGTTGTTTTTAATTAAAATATAGCGTGTTTTTACTATTCATTAAAATATGAAAGTTATCGGAAAAATATCAAAACTTTATCTAATGTAAATTTTTATATCCTGATTCAAAATAAGAATATTATTTTGTCAAATTGAACATATAAACATGTCAAAAACTATATTTAAAGTGGGTGCGCCATCAAAAGGCGGTAAAACTGCATTTTTTGAAAAATACTTATTTTACCCGAAAAATTTATTTTGTTCTTATACCATGTTATAGAAATGTGTAAGATGAATAATAATGTTATAAGATTAAAAATTTAGTTAATACTATTCATAACGGCTAGTTCATGACAATATTATAATAATATAACTTGTTTATTAAAACCCGGTATTGCGTACAACACACGCTATCGAGGAAGGTCGCGATTGCGTGTAATGCAAGCCAAGTCAGGGTTGCGTGTTGTGAAAGAATCCTTCGTTGTTTCGTATAACAGAATCCAACCATATTTCATTTATACATTTAATATATATATATATATACTCAATGTTGCGTAGAATAACTATTATCAAACTTGTGTGTAACACGGTCCAAGAATAGTGTTGCGTATACTGCAAGCTAATACGGTGTTGCGTATAGCGCAAGGTAATCTTGGTGTAGAATACAACATAAGACATTAATGAAATTAAAATAATATTTTTCATAAAATCTCGGGGTGTTACAGCTAGTATTCATCCTCTAGCCTATAGAAGGAAGGTTTGGGGTAGTCATAGCATGGACTGTGGGGGACAGGTTGTGACAATTAATAATATCTATATCGAACTATCTAATATATATCATAATTAACATAAAATAAAATCATATACTATAATAATGGATTATTTAATCCTCCAAAGTGTATTATTCATAAAACCCATTAAAAGTAATTAATCACCTCAAAATACTATCACTATATACCTCAAAAAGTGTATTTATCCCATTGAACATATTATCAAAATTAAAAATATAAATCCATGAATGGAACTATAGGACACAATTTAACACCACAAGAAAACATATATGCTTCAAAAAATTTACACATTATTTATTCCTAAAATAAAATCAAAAACTCTTTGTAAAAATAGAAAAATACAATATACTCCACTAAATACGACCAAAATAAAATTTTCATCATGTTAGTAACCAAATTAAAAGTAAAAAATATTATCCCATTTACGTCATTAATGTATATCATCTGATTATCCCAACTAATAATTTTTAATTTAAAAATAAATCAATTTTCTTGGATATTAGTACGTTTAAAAATATATTTTTAAATCCTTAATGAAAAACTACTATGAAAAAATACTTTGATGTTTCAGGATTCGTATATATAAAATATCATTGGTATAACATTTCAAAAAAGTAATTCTCAAATATAAATTGAAAAAAACATCTGTCCTTTCACAATAATGGATGGAATGACATGGGACATTCCTTGGTCTATGATTTAACCATTGGATATTGGTATTATATTGGATAATGACCATATTCAACATAAATAAAACATTGAACAATAAACGGAACCATATGATTAACATAATTTCTCGCCATATATTTTTTAAATTTTCATCACAAATTAATTTATTTTTTCCCTTCAATTTCACATATAAAACATCTTCTCATTCCTTAGAACTGTTACCAAAAAAGCTTCATCCATTATACTTGACATTCTAGAATATGAATGGTCTTCCCACCATCACCTTACTAAAAATAAAATTTTTTATTCTTAGGTGTGTCATGAAATTCACACAAGTGAATATTGTTAATCATATAATGAGATATATGATTAGTAATAATCAAAAGGCTTAAATTTATAGATCCAATTTCATTTTCGTTCTCAGGACGAAAATCATTACATTTTCTATCACATTATATATTAACTTGAAACTCATGATTCCATCCACTGAATAAAAAAAATATATCTTGCGAGAAATAATCATTATATAAAGGAATCACATAAACATTAAAAAACAATCAAATAATGTGTAAGCCTTGAGACCTTCTTTTAAATCTATGATAACTTATATTTATACTAGGCCAACCCTGGTTATAATCTATTTCAATCCATAAAAATGATTAATATGAAAAATATTAGATAACCCTAGTATATCCCCTTGGAGTTTCGAACAAGGGGAATAGTAAGGGAAAGATCACCGTTCACTAGAATAATAGAAGTCCTATATTTCTCCAAACTATTTAAAGGATTGTTACACATGGATGCATCTATGCCAAAAACATACCATCATTTTTGTTTATAAATAAGGATGAATTTTTAGTAAAACCACATAATCTATTTCACACCATAAATCTATGTTGTTATGATATTCATTGGATTATATCTATGTAATTCATTAAATTACTCTAGTTTAAACCTCTAAATCTTAATTAAAACAATCTCTAATACTCACTATAATGACCCATACCTTTTAAAAAAATCTTACATAATTTTATATGAATATTAAATACCTAACATTATTATCAATTACAAAATCATATATGGTTATTTCATTAGAAACATTAATATATAAAAAACATTTTGATAAGAGATCTACAATATCTCCCACTAAGTTCTTCATAACTACAACCATTCTTAGACATATCATGATTAAAACCATTATTAATAACATAGGGAAATGAAATATAAGAAAAAGTGAACCCATATTCTTAGAAATTTTAAAATAGGGAAATTTAAATGATCACTTATGCATAAAATGAACATAGGGGTATGAGAAAATGAGATTAAAAGTTTAAAACCATAAAATACATATAACAGATCATAATCGTGGGTCGTGGGATATATTTCATCAATTTATATGGAATCGATCGTAAAGTAATAAAAAACCATAATTAATGAGAGAATAACATTAGTATAGGACACATGTTTGTGATATACACCAAGGCAGCAGAACTAATTTCCATAGACACAAATCATTTCCAAGACTACCACAGTGGATTGGGTTCACTCCCCATTCCATGATATCATCAGTGAAGGTTCACGTTCGATACTATCATAATGGAAAAAGCCTCTTATTGATTTAGGTTCACTACCCATTATAGTCCTCATTATCTCATAAGACATTCATCTTTACCAAATGCATTAGATGACAATATAATTATTATCCCAGCCATCACAAAGTCATAATCCATTTATATGTGTCCCACAAGAATAGAAAACCTTCATCATATGTTATAAACCATGTTAAATACACAGGTTCAATAAATAAAATAATAATTAATTATTTTAAATCCAGTGGAAAATAAAATGGGTTTTATAACTATTTTAATAATTCTTTATAGGATAACCTGTGGAAAGGAAAATTGGTTTCAAAAAAATACCATCTTTATAATCCTAGAATATCTAGAGAAATAAGTAGGATGGAATCATTATATCATAACATAAACAAAACATATGTAACATAAATGAATGTTATCTTAGATTAAAATTATTTTTAAGGATAACATACAATATTTCTAAAAAGATAGACTTTTCATTTTGAATGTCTTATTTAAAATTTAAATTTATTTAATTTTTTTGGGAAAAAATTTTCTTTGAAAATAACTACGAAAACTTGTAAATCATTCTTTAAAAAATGGTGTGGTGTGGACTATGGGAAATTATATTCATTCCGTGAATGTAAAAAATGTATTCCATTCACATATTAAGTTAAAATCCAAAAGTACTAACACATGATTATCATGGGGGTATTAATTGTTTTTACTAATTAAAAAATGTTGTAAATTGGATAGCCTCAATTTTCTATAGATAGTTGCACACAAAAATCATATTTGATACTTAAAAATAGATAATGAACATGATTTTGTTTTTAAACCATTTTTATTTTTAAAAAGAATGAAATAAATATAATAAATTCTGACCATAAGATGATGAATAGAGTTATCAGGTTAGGGTTGGATTACCTTTCTCAATTTTATCATGGTCAAGAAAATAATTCAAAATATCTTTCTATTAATGAAAGAGAGAGACACCTAGACCAGGTTTCCAATCAATCATGGTTTAAAGAAGTAATGTAAACCACACTTGTGTGCATTAAAATCAGTGAACAATTACTAAACTACCAATGCAATAATCAACTGGGAATTTTTTATCCTTATAGATCCAAAAATAATTCACTTATACCACACACATGTCAATGACCAATGAAAACCACCTGTTAACAGAATCATCTGGATCATGAGAAATAGTACTAGGAAGAGGGAGTTTAGAGAACATAAATTAGATCTAATGATAATTAATGACACAATAACCCTAAATATAATCACATTCAATGAATTGGTCATAACTGTAATAGAAATAATTAAATATAAAAATAGGGTTTTATATTAAATCATTAGTTTCCATCATTATAAAAGAAAACTCACATTTCCCTGATGAACGAAAAGTTTTACCTATCCATGTGAAGGGTAATAAGGTCTAATGTGGATGTATAGAGAATTTTGAAACTAATATAATAGAAAATAGAAAATAAAGACCACTTTAAGGTTCTTATTATACAGAAAAATAACCCTTTATCCATCTTAGACACCCTTTAATGGAAGTAGTTGTTCATATTTATTGAGTTGAGTGGTGAAAAAATTCAATCTGGTTTCCATCCACTAAAAATTTCAATTTATTTATTGCATAAAATGTATGATTCCAGGGAATGTTTCTCCTTAATTTTTTTTCCTCACCCTATTTTTGATGCACTATGAAAATATTATATTTTTTAGACACTTGTATAAAAAATTATTCACTAATTACTGAAGAATGCTTTTTCTGGATAAAGATTCTCTTTAAATTTCTCCACATTGGACCATTAATTGGATTATTTAATGATTGAAATTATACATCAAATATAATTTCAAAATTAATATTAGCGTGATATTTAAAATCTAGCTAGAATAAACTACTTTTATTGTTTCTCTTCTAATTTTTGTATCACTTATTGAGATGAGGTCCATTAAATCATCTAGAAATATTTTCAAAATTGATTGATTTTTCTTGGCCTATGTATTTTGAATTATCTATAGGTCCAGAAGATGAAGTTTAATCCCATGAAAATGGAATCCTATAAAAAAATAATCCCTCCAATTGGATCGATAATATAAATGTTATGATTGAAATACTGATGTGAGAAAAAATATTATAATTTCAGAATTAAGTAACATTCAGATTTTAAACCAAAATTCACCCAAAATACTAAAATGATAAAATTATATTCATGTAGATCAATTATATTGGATTAAATCATTTATTGATGAATGAAAAACAATGAAAATTATGTAATTTTCATGTGGATAGAGGTCATATGGTCTAGCGATTTTCCCCATAGAGATGATGATGGGTTATAGGGTTTCCCCTTTCCTATGATATACCCCATGTACTTGTATTTGAAATGATTTTGTGAGTAATTACACCTTAAATTACTTGATCTATGATCACATTGGTAGGTATCAATAAATCATCAAATAAATATGGGGTCACGACCACAACGAGCGTGGACACAATCAAATATCATCTCACATCCTTGAAAAATGGTATCCTAGATGTGTCTAAATGAGAGGTGGATTTAAAGAACAAGGATAAAGGTATGTCATTATAACTCAATCAAAGACTATTATTCCTTATCCAAAATTTTAATTCAGGTAGGTTTTTCAATAAAGGAGATACGACTCATGTTTTTGTGAGGCAAGATGAAATCTTTGTGAGGTTAGAGATATGCTGACATTAAATTATTGTATTATTGTTTCTTGATAGGTATAAAAATACATGTGTGATAGAATAATTAGTTTAAAATTATCCCTAATATGGGTTTTCTCAAAAATTGAAATTTATTTCATTATGGGATAGATTTTTTCAATTGCTGTTTCAGAACTCTAACATATTGATAAGGGAATAAGGCTCTAGATCAGTGTCCTTAAAGCATATACCGATCTATATCCTTTAATTAAGTTTATGATTCAATCCATTCATGTTTAAGAATTATTTTTTGAATTTATTGGTAAAATATTTTGGCATAAAATAGATATTTTGAAATCCAAAGGCCCTATTTGACATCTCCTCGGCTATCAGGGTTCTAAATAAAATGGATTAGTTAACTTAGCAGGACAACATTGGATTCATTTCTATAATTATAATTTAAGTTGATATAATAACAACATTTACAAAGATTGTGGTTTTATCCACACAGTATGTTTAATTGATCATTCACGTTCAATATGATAATCTACCTTTATGTTGTGATGTTTGTAAGGTTACTAGGAATTATAGGAATACCAATAAAAAATATTTATTTTTTCATTGTCTTATTAATTAGTTTACATGATGATATTATTTGTAGAAGATGAATATTTATGGAAGGGAAGTCCATAAATATTTTAGGCCCTAATAGAAAAAATGTGGCTGATCTTTACCAGGCCTATGATACTGCAATGTGGGACGAGATAATGTTTAGAATTAAATCAGTTCTGATTCCCGATCCTTGTGCCAATCATGGGAATTCTTGGTATTTGAAGTAATATGGATATTATATAAATTTTTGTGATATTAAATTTAATGATAATTATTTTTATTGGAGATCCATAGATATTGACACTATGCAAGTTAGTGAAGGATGTGCAAGTCCAACTGAAGAAAATGATGGTTTCAATGAAGGAAATATATTCACAAATTAGAGTCTTGAAGGGGTTTTAAAAGAACATATAGTGCCTGAATATCAATAATTATTATTTTATGAATGAGGGTGATATGATTATGGGTATGATAATAGCTAATACCCCCACATGAGAAGATATAATCCCTTAACATGGGGTAACAAATGTGGCAGATGATGATGGTAGTCACTCATTGGTTTTATACTATCCTTTTATGGGTGAAGGAGTTCAGTTTAGGGAAGGTCAAAAATGATTTTACTATTCATTAACCTGTTGGGATGGACATTCATGGGATTTACTTTCATGGGATGGTGATTTAAACCAAACTGAGGCACAAAGAAATGTTAATTTTTATCAGGAGATCAAAAACATATTCAACCTGTTAAGAATCTATGATAAATAGGGAAAAATATCTGATGATGAATATGTGAATTGAAATACTCATCTCAGGGCTTTGGGAAGTAAGGTAAAATCTTAATTTGAGGGTGATATCATTTATGGGATGAAAAACGTGGTTTATTGTGAGAGGTTCACTCTTTATCCTTCTAAAAGAAGGAAATGTAAAGTATATTCCTATATGCCAAGGATTGTGTCTACCATATATTCTTAAACTATGTTAAAAAAGTCAATTATAAAGATCCTTTAGATCTTCAATCATGGTAATTCTATGCTGGATTAGGAAACTAAATATTATTATTATTTTGAACATGACATGAAATATTATGATCTTTATCTATGTTTTATGGATGAGGGTAATTTCCTTTATTTGACCACCTCCTCTTCCATGTTATGTTTTTCTTTAATTTTTAATAAATGGTCAAGAATATTTTACTTCTAACTTGAAACATTTGGTGATTAAAATATAAGATCTATCAATTCCCCAACATTTAACACTATAAATCATAGAAAAGTCTATATAAAAGTCATCTCAATTAAAATTCATAACACAAACCCATGAGATCAAAAAATATGAAAACAAGAAACAAAAGATTTCATGCCACCTCAAAATTAATTATTTCATGTTCTCTATTTAGATCATTAAATTTATTTCCTTTTTTTCTCCTACCTTGTGAAAGAAACATATACATGACATGAAATTTATCTTATATAAAATATTTCAATTTTCAACAAGGATTTTCTCATCAAATCCCATGAAACAGTCAACGTAGGCTTGATAAAATCAAACTTACCTGCCTATGGTGTGTCAAGGGAGTGTGTTTATCATTAGGAATTTATAGGTTTGTTCTATGGATTTTGGTTGGTATGACTTGGATATCAAAATTTATGAGTTTTAATATGAGGGATTAGATATTTTTGAAGAAATATTGTTTGATTCTAACTCTCAATTCCACGTGGTATCATCCTCACTCCAATTAGTAGAAACGTATCTCAAAGAATCATTGAAAATCTCATGGACATCCCACACAATCAAAAGTTTAGTATAAAAAAATTTTCCTCTCTTTCTTTGAATTCTACAGATAGGCCCAACATTATTTATCAATTGAAGGATCCATAAAGGCACACCTTATTTTTTCCTAAATGATCTATATCGGCATAGATCTCAAAAAAAATGATTTTTTCATTAGTAAAATCACCTCTTCAACATTAAATTTTCCAATAAAAAATTCCAAATGAGGTATCACAATAGAAGATAATTCCCCCAACACTTATATTCAACTAGATCATGCAATTTCACATCGATAACTTGTTATAAGTGAAAAAATAGATTGTATTGTGGCTAACCATATACGAATTTAATGGATTCTAAGGTCTAAAAAAACTAAATATACATGTTTGGATAAAATAAATAGGTTTCTCATGAAATGGGGGATTTAAAACCAATGAAATGGATCAATCATTTAAAAAAAGTACCTAAAAACCTCATGTTTTGACATGAATAAATCTAATTATGGTTAAATAAATTAGGGTTTGGTTCTCTAAATAAGTGACATGAATGTAAATATTGTGAAAAGGGTTCAAAATCCACATGGGAAAGTAATTTCAAAGATAAATATAGTGTTTTGTGGAATGTGAATGAAAAATATTATGTCTTCTCCTGAATTTCCAAAATATTTGACCTTGAAAAAACGTAATTTTATCATTAATTTAAAATTGGTTTGATGGAATAAATTGGTTCACTAAATGATATGGTTTAAAAAAAGGATAAATAATCATTTGAGATCATAATTGAAAAAAATTGAAAAATATGCACAGATAAATTTGAAAACACCCACATTTTTTTAGCTGAAAAATATAAAACCAAAAGAAGAAGAAAATACTAAACTACAATGGCTCCCTTCTCCACACTTAAATGATGAAATTTCCACAATTAATTCAAGTTGATTTTACATGTATGCATATTTTGAATTGAATCACTGAAATAAATATAGGGAACATGAGTGGTACAATATGATGAATTTTATTTATAAAAATCTTGGGGTAGTGTGAACTTCTCTATTGGATCTAATGACATGGTCCCACAGAATTTATTCAACTTATATCAATTTATATTGAATGGATTATGCTCTCAACCCTTAATAATCTTCACAGCACCAAAATGATATACATTAGTAACTAGAAATGAAACTTCCCATCTAGAACAATGTTTATCAGACATCATCTTGAGTATTGAGTTGAATAATAGCTTTGTGTCCCCAAGAGGGATGTTATTTACATGGATCAGTTTTACACGAGACACTCTTTTTCCCTCTTTTTAAATCCTATAATTTTGAAAATATTACCCAATAATTTCTTCTAATTATGGAAATATAAATCTTATTTCTTTTAATATATTTTTATATAGAAATTCATCTTACTCCAATAACAATATACATAATACTCCAATTCTATACGCGAGTGATAAAATTTACCTTAAATCCTTCTATATAGAAACATTCCTATCTAGTTATTATTAGCTTCCCTATAAAAAATAAATGTTCGTTCCATGATTTGGATACAATCCTACTTGTTTAGATTAATATCATTTTCTGAAATTCCATTGATTTTTTATTGGACACTTTATCATGACCATTAGTCTATAGATGATAAGTATTTTATGTGTTATGATTCAAACCATACATCATCAGAAAATCCTACATTATCATATTGGAGATGTTGGTCCTCTAATCAAATACAATGTCTTAGGGACCTCCAAACTTACAAAAAATTTAACCATAATAACCTATAAACAAAATTAGCATCATCAACTATTAGGATTTATATTTACAATAATTTGAAAACATAATAATCATCATGTACGATTTATGAATTTACAAATGAAATTTTGAAAGGATCCATAAAATATCACCTAGGCATAAAAAATCTCACAAACATTAAGTGGATTTTGGGACATTTTTTGTGGTCCAAAGTGGAATCCACAAGTGAAAATTTTACAAAACACTAATATGGAATCAATTTTACATTCATGAAAACATATTCTTGTAACTTGGCCATTGTAAATATTTTAATGATATAGAATATCCCCAATGTAATATCAAGATTAAGATTTCATTTTTAGAATTTTGAGAGAATTAAAATGAGATGGGACCCAACATGATACCAAAATATTGACCATATCAGTATGCCAAGAAACATAACCTTCAATCACGTAAAAATAATCTCCTAGTAAGTTATCATTTAGGGGATCTTCATATGGAATTTTAGCTCCCGTAGTGTTGGGAAGCCCACATAAGTTATTAGGAACTTGGTTCTCATCTACATTATTATTTTTTATTTTGATATTGAACTATAATATCAGTAAAATCCATCTTTATTTCTTATTTTATTATTTATCCTTCTTTATTATGTTGCTATGATCTACATGATCAGAAAACAAAATTAATTTTGTTCAAAAAATACATGGCCTAAATCCTTCTAAAGAAAATGAAAACTCTAAAAACTATTTTTCTATGAATGTGTAATTTAATTGGTCCATATATAAGCTTTTAAAATCATAGGTAATGAATTTAGTCCTTCAATAAATTTACTAAAATAATAATGCTCTAAATTCTTATATTGAGGCTTAAAAAATAACTTTAATGGTTATTCATAATTTTTTATCTTTATCACTGGTGGTGTAATCAAACTCTACTTCAACTCATCAAAGGATTCCATATATGCACCGTTTATATAAAAACAAACATCTTTAAAAAATAATCTAAATCTTGGGAGAGAAATATTACTAAAAAAGTTTATAAAAATAATTTAAAATCCTAAATTTCCTAAAAAAATACCTAATATGTTTCACCCAAGTTGGATAAGGAAAAATTTTTATCACTTCAATTTTTTATTCACCAACTTGAATGAATCTCTGGGAAAATACATACCTAGGGATGATTCATCTCTCAACCATGAAATATAACTTTTTATATTTTAAAGAAATAATATTTTCAATATAGAGTTTAATTTTTTTCCCAGATTTCTCGTGAATTGTAACATTTTTTCCAAAAAACTATGATATCATCTAAGAAATTTTACAAGAAATCATCAATGTGATCAGAAAATATACTTACCATGCACCTATAAAATGTAACTGGAGCACTTAATAACATAAATATCAATCGTTTATATGAAAAAATAAAAAGGGAAAAGTAAAGGTTTTCTTCTCTTGTTCCTTTTTAGAAATTGGTACCTAAAAATAACCTAAAACTCCATCAAAAAAGAAATAATTAGTTCTCTCTACCAATATCTCTAACATCTAGTCAGTAAAGGGGATTTAGAAATAATCTTTCTAGGTGACCAGATACAACATCCTAAAATCTATACGTACACTCCATTTATTTTGAATTCTCATAGGTATTAATTAATTCTCTTTATTCCTTATAGTGGTTAGACCATGTTTTAGAACTAGATCAATGGGGTAACCGATTTCAAATCTAAATTTGGACAGATGATCAAAGCTTCTAAGAGATTCTTTAACTACTTCTTCACAACTTTTATAATGGTGTGATTCAACCTCCTTTTCATATTTTATGAATGTTTTGGAATCCCACTTTATTATAATTATATGTGGTAATAATTTTGGGCTTATTCATAGGATATCACGAAATATCCAACCTATTGAATTGAAATTATATCTAAAAATATAAATCCAATTTTTTTGGGATTCTGATAGATTATTTTCAATTATCACTAGAAATTTTCTCCCTCCTTAAGTTATAAATATTTCAAATTAATGGAGAGTTGATTTAATTCTAGATCAAGGTGATTCTCAAGGTATGAAATTTAGTTTAGGTTCCCCACTTCCAAAGGGTAGACCTATTAAATAAAAGAAATCATATTATCTTCTTTATAATTTAACAAATTGTCAATGAATTTATATATTTTTTATTCTTCCCAAATGAAATCAATTTCGTTGGTGTTTTTTAAATTTATATTATATTTGAAATTTTAAATGGAAGAATTATATCCTAAGGCTAAGAATTCATGGAACATATCTTATTCTTCAATTGTTTCAGAATCAAACTCATGTGAGATTGAAAATATTGAGTGATCATCATATGGGTGCCTTATGGATTCAAAAATAATAATGCGTAAAGAACTAACTTTTAATTACATGGTGGGTATCCCTACATGATAATTGATTATGGGGTTTTCAAGAATTAAGAAATTTATACCCAAAATGATTGTTGAGTGTTATGGTTTCCTATATTTTTCTATATCCAGAGCATAACAATCACCTTGGAATAACACATCTATAACATTCACACAGACATCCTCTTGAACTACTTCTAGTTAAACTGTTCATCTTTTTGGAAACTGGACCACAACTTGAGTGGGAATCAAGTCTCCCATCTAAAAATAAGTATATAATGATAATTTAGATACATTAATTTAACCACCTATATTACATAAATCTTGTGGTAAAATATAATATCAAATTATGAAAATAATATAAAATGTCCTTTGATATTGAAATTTGGTTGTATATTGTGGTGTGATAGGGTTTGATCCTACAATTCACTTGAATTAAGCTCTTTTTTGAGTGGATATCCTTAATTTTTTTTGAATAAATTGTAATTTTTTTACTTCTTCGAGAATGGGGATATTAATTTCCACATTTTAGTAGGTGTCTAAAATTTCATTTTGATACAATTATTCATAAAATATATTTCATTCCATCATATATGATAAAAATGGTTGGGTTAAGTATTTCTTATTACTTTTATTTCTCTGAAAGTGTGATTCTTGTCTCCTCCACCTTGGCTTATCTTCTCATACTCAAATTTATTTTTCCACCATGATGACTTTTCCTGGAATTTTTAGAATTCCCAACATCATTCTCCCTCATCTTCGGAGTTATTGATTCTAGTTCAATGGTGGATTGTGGTGTCAGTTCAATTACACATTATTTTACCGTGTTGAAATTCCCCTTTGGTGTTTTCACCATTTTAGATCGTAGTTTTCCTAGGTTTTTGGGAAAAAATTTTATAAGAAATTACATTGTGTTTTCTAGCTTATCAAACCTATCCCCTAGGACCATAACCATAGATTGTAGCAGCTGAAGAAGAGGATATTTTATGGTTTATGGTTTCTCATAGGGTATTTGTAAAGAGTTTGGTTCTTGGTAATAAGTCAATTTATAAGATTGGTTTTGTTGAAATGATGGCGGGGTTTGGAATTATTGCAAAAATGGGGGTGTTTTTGAATTGTTTTTGGAAGGGGGTCTAGATTGATAATGATTATTTAATAATATATATTATACTTGGTTAGAATCTATCTATATTTAATTTTTTGGGACTACCTCAACTGAAAGGATACCACACAACATTTCATTATATGTATTTTAGCACAATGGTTAATGAAATGATCTGTTGAGGAGCATAAACCACAAAACCTATAAGGGGCATGCTGTTAAATAACATGTTTCAAGGAAATATATCACAAAAAAGGTTATCTATTGTAATTTTATTTCTAAAAGGGTAATGTATGAGGAGTTATCACTTCATGAAAACATCTTTTTCCAGTACCTATTGTACTAAACTTTTTTTAGTTCTCTGAAATCTTCTCAATGAAGACCATGGACTCTTCTTGAGTCCAATAAATCAATGAGCCTCTAGATGATACATGTAAATGGTTTGTGTCATTTTCTATTAAACCTTTATAAAGTAACAGAATAAATTGATTCTCTTCAATTTCATGATGTGGGTAGCTGAAACATAGCTTTTGAAATATTCCCTGGCAATCATAATGGGTGTCTCCTGATGTCTGTCAGATGGAGTACATTGTGTATCTGATTGATATGCTTATGGTTGTGGGGAAAAATATTTTCATGAATCATCTCACTATTTCATTCCAAACATTTACTAATCCTATTTTTAGTTTAAACTAATATTTTTGTGGAACATTCCTATGAAAATTAGAAGGACATACACTTTACCTGCTTCTTTGATACTCTTTGGTGTATGAATATTTACAAGGAATATTTGAACTCTTTAATATGTTTTTTTGGGGATTATCATACCATGAAATGATTTTTTATAATCTAATTTTTTTTTTAATCTCTATAATGACATCTGTATTTTTTTTATTAAGGAATTTTGGTGCACATATGTTTCTTTAGGTTTTGTTCTAATTTCCATTCATAATGGCAGACAAAAAGTGAACACCTAATTTTTTTCTAAAAATTTCAAGAGAAATTTCTCTAAATTAATATAAAAAATTATGGTTTCTATGTCTATTACACTAGGTTATTTCTATTTTAGGATCTAGGGGAAATGGTCAGTACATGTGGTTCTAGAAATGCAATTTAAAAAAATGTAGAACCACCTCCACAAGAAAAATAAAAATTTATGATATTTGAATATAATGGGATGTGAAGAAAACAATAATTTACTAAGTTAAAAATGAAATAAAGCGGATAATCAAGTATGTATCTAGAGGGGACTGAAAAAAAATCACGATTGTTACAGAAAATTACAGAAAAAAGTTGATTTTGTTTTTGAATTTGTTTGATGATAAAACTAAAAAATGAAATAAATTAAAGGTTGAATAAAAAGTGATGAAAAGAGTTATGGGGATGGGTTAGAATCACCAATTGTAATTTTATCATGGTTATAAAAACCATTCCCCTCTCATCATATTGAACTATAAATGAATGGCTCGTCCAACAAGTTTCCAATCACCCCTGGTTAAAGAAATAAAAGGAAAACAATAATATATGAATGAATGTTTGTAATACACTAAAAAACTACCATTGAAGTTACTAATAGGGAATTATTTATCCTTATAAATATATAAATAATTAAATTATTCTACATGTGTTCCATTGATCATTGACACTAAACACTGAACACAATCTACTCGATAAATAAAAATTTCACTGGGTCAAGGGATATTAAACAACATAAACGATATCTATAAATAAAAAATGACACAAAAACCCTTTGTAGAATTATATTAGAAAAATTAGGAACAAATGAAAAGAGAAACAATTTGGTAAAAAATATAGTTTGAAATTAAAGTACAAGAATCCAATATTATAGAAGGAAAACCCCACCATCCATGATCACTGAAATTTTTAGGCCTCCTTAATAAGGGAAATAGAGTTCAATGAGGAAGAATAAAGAATTATGAAAATAATAGAATAAAAAAGATAAAATCCACAACACTTCAAGGTTCCAATTATGCAGAATAACCCCTATTTCTCCTCATTCAACACTATTTAAAGTAAGTGGATGTGCGTATTTGTAGGTTTGAGTGGTGGAAAAATTTTCCTTCAGTTTATGTCCACTGAATTGTTTTATTTACTTTGCATATTAAATGGAAAAATCTCGGTAGGTGTTCTTCAAAAATTCTAATCCTATATATCATTGACATACACTCTCAAAATATCAGTTTTATTCGATAATTTTATGAAAATTTATTACTTAATTACAATAGAATATTTTTTCTGGATGAAGTGGATATTAAAATTCCCCAATTTTGGAGAATTTAATTGAAACCATTATGAGAGAAATTTTCTATAAAATTTAACATGAAAATTATTCATTCTGCTCTATTTAAAGTCCATCTATAATCCTCTCATTCTGAGGTTTTTATCCCATGTTATGTCTTCATTACTAAGGCGAGTTGCATATGGTCGACCAAAAATATTTTTCAAATTGATTAATTTTTCTGGACCTATGTATTTTACATTAGATATGGGTCTATAAGAATTAGGTTTTCCCAAGAAAAATAAAGCCTCCAATAAAATATCACTATAAATAGATAAATATTTTAAATGTTATGCTTGAAATATAAATGTGACAGAAAACTGTTAAAATTATAAAATAATTAGTTTTGATATTCTCCCCCAAAATTACGCAAAATTACTAAAATGATGAAATTAAACTAAACATGACTAATTTTAAGGGAATAAATCATTGAAACATACATGAAATACAATGAAAATATTAGCACTATCATGTACCTAATTTGAGAATGATAAGAATATTCCATTGGAACCATATTTTAATTAATCAATATTGGAAAATATAAACATAAAAAATTATAATAGAATTACAATTAAATTATTTATAATATTTTTCAAAATTTTGTATATGTATAAAAATTTATATTCAATTGTGGAGAGAAATAAATTTACATTTCTTTAGTTTTTTTGATCACATTTGTTATTGAAGAGAGAAAAAAGAATAAATAACATTTAATCATAAGAAATAACCATATGTGGAAAAAAATTCATGTAATTTATATGAAATATGTAAAAATATATATAATTAGAAAATAAATAATAAAAAACCACAATAAATAATGATATTGTAACAAAATCCCATCACCATTAAGTAAATTTATTGTCTAGTCCCCTAAGATAAAACAATATGAATTAAAAATTAAAATATATAGATGTATGAATAATTCCAGATATAACCTAAAAATTGGGATGTATATACACCATATAAGATAAATTATGTTTATAATATTAAATATTCCTTAATTAAGGTAAATTGAAACAAAATGACTTATTAATTAATTAATATTTATATCAGAACATCATAAAAGAGAAAAACATAGATATGTGTTTAAATCCACAATATATTCCTAAAATCCTAATAAAATAAATTGATGGGCATTATATACACCACAAAAAGTAAATTCGTGGTGGATTAAGTATAAATCTTATAGGAATAAATGTGAGATGATAAATTTTTACCTCAGGTTTGACTTGCTCTGAATGTTCACAAACCAAATTTATCATAAATTTAAATTTAATATAGTTCTGTAAAAGAATAATTCATATAAATATAATATCATATATGATCCAATTATATCTATAAGGCCCCATCCTTAAACCTTACTTAATCTTGAGTTATTACAAGATAACACATTGAGGATCTTTTCGGGTTTAGAGTTTTAGAGAATTAGATCATAAAACTTGCATTACATTCCACATATAAACAAAGTGGTTACATAAAGATAGTATTCTTCATTCCCATCAATGGAAACACATTTAAAATAAAACATGGATTATTTCTTGACACATCCTTGACTCTATCATCTTATCATGTACCTTTCCCTTGACCTGTGAAAAACATTTCAAAAACTTGGGATGAGCATAAAAACCCAGTATGGGTTATAAAAAAAACATGGAAAGGAAACATGAGTTCATATATACATAAGAATGAAATCATACTTTACCCATAAAACATAGGCACTTTAACATACCTCATAAAATCATGAATAAATCATAGAAAACATAAGACATAAAGGTAACTTGAGGCATTCATAACATTCTTACGTAGGGAGTAACCCTCTTGGTTACGTTTGGAATACCCATCACAGTATATTCCCTAAAATATCTTCGGAGAAACCTTAACGTTTCACTCCTTCGCGTTACCCAATGCATTGGAGAGCTATAACGGGCTCACCCGCCCTTAGTTTATCACGGAACCACCCGTCTTCATAATAATGCCCAAGAACCATAACATAATCATATCACATAAAACATGTATAAAGGAAACATAAAATTTACACATTTCAATCACGAGATATCAATACAACACATTGATATAAAAACATTATGAAAACCATTTTCAATACTAAAATAAAAGAAAAGTAAAACATGGTATTTATTTTTCTTTTAAAAAGAAGGTATGGCTTGTAGAGGAAGCCGAAACTCAAATAACGGTCACGACGGCGGAGAAGTCGTTGTCGCCGCATACGTAAGACAAAAACATTCCCTTTTGTCGTTTAGTAAACGCTTCGTATAAAAAAGATTCCTTTTGAATAAACGTAAAAGTCAAAGGGGTTTATACACCGTATAAAAGAAAGTTGTGTATAAAATAAAATATGCCTCAACGAAAGGAGATTGAGACGAAGTCCCATACCTCGTATCCGACTTGACCTGACCATTCTTTAATCTCCTAAATAATAAACTTGAGTTAATCTCTACTTGCTTATGAATCTTTTTTCAAGTTCATTATTCCTTTTATACCATGTTATGAACATCATGTAATCAGTTAAGTTAATAATGTTCATTTTGTCGGTATTTGGTTCTTAAGTCAAAAATAGACTTCTTACACTTACATGTTGTTAATTTGGTCAAAGGTTCATTATATCCAGAATGGTATTCATGATGTAGATATCATATATGTCATATATATCCAATACATACATGAATTTATAATATTACATCACATTTAGAGGTAAGAAATGAAATGCACCGTTCATGGAGACGGTAAGCCGTACGTACGCATGAACGCTACTTCCATTTCTATTTCGTATTTTCTGGAATGTAATCATAATGATATAGGAGTATATTATAATTCCAGTATAATAACATATATAATATCATTAACTTTATCCTTTACACATCCCACATATGGTATTAACGAATCAAATCACTTTTAGGGGGCGGTAGTCCACACTTCCTAAAATGAAGATATCGTGTTTACCCATAATGGAAACCATAAAGGTATGCCCAAAATGAAAAAAACAGAAGCTTAAGGAAAACATAAACATATTATATATCATATATAAAAATAGTGACATCATAATGGCCACCTTTGAATGTGTTAAATGAGTATTGAACAATCATCGTTTCGGGAGGCAGAATTTCGCCATCCACAGAAACCGTATGTTCTTTAACCATTTGATGTAGTTGTGTGAGTGTGTATCTCAAATATATCTTATAACAAAATCCTAGTATATTGAATATACTTTTGTTGTTACAAAAGAAGTAAATAAAAAGTGTTTAGGGGGTTGGAGAAGAAAAATAAAACAAATGAACATGAGAGAATGAATTACCTTAAAAAGTGTAACTCCTTTTGATTTGAGCCTAAAGGCTTCCTTTGAAAGGATTCTGCCCAAAGGGAATCCTCTAGTATGAGGAGAGGGATGTGGAGAGAGTAAATGGGCAGGGGTTGGCCGAGCCAAACGCTTGAGGAGTGTGTGAAATGAGGTAGAGGTGGGGGCCTTTTATAAGAGGAGAGGAGGGGCACTTTTGGAAAGTAAAGAAATATTACTTTATTTGATAATGTGTTTCGGTTTCAAAAGGTCCCACATTGATATAATTCGTGGATATGGTGATAAGGGTTCGAAATCCACTCATCCAATTGGTTTTGGACATGTGTAGTTCATAGATTTTACATTATCTTTCTATTTTATTTAAATCTTCAAATAATGATGTCATCGCTGCATCATTATTATGTCATAAATAATTTAATTTATTTAATGTCTAAAAATTATAAAAAATATACTATGATATAGGAAATATTTTTAGCTTTCCAATGACTATTTATAATAAAAATTTGGACTTGTATAACCCCACTTAAAAATTGTTTTCGTAAAACATATTATGTTCGTGTCATTTTCACTTTAACATTAAATAAACAGTAATTTATGTCATTTCCCAACAAAAGTGGATCCATTAGGTCCCCAAGTTGACCCATGGCATGTCATGGTCGGCCATGACACAACCAATGAGGTTGGGACATGTGTCTAGGTCATTTCATTTTATTAAAGCATTATTTTTACCTTAAACTACACTAATTACCACTAATCGCGATTAAGAACTTAATAAGTTACTATTCACCAAAAAATTATTATAATCTCATTGAACCACATTTTACTTCTTAATTACAACCATGTATGTCGGATTTTCAAAATTCAATACACATTAGTGGTAAACTTTCATTTAACTGAAAAATCAGTTTGCTTGATTACCACTTAGTGGTTTCACTATTCATCAAAAATTGAAGTTTTTCAGAAAATTACCAATAATTCACCCTAAGCTATATTTGATATTCCGAATTCAAAAATGAAGTCTTTTTTACAAAATTCAAAACATATAGGTCACATTAATTAATTTAATAATTAATTCCCTCTGTCAGAGCAAATAGCGTGTTTTTATGAAACAATAAGTATCAAAAGATTGACACCAGTTTAAGTCCAATTTCAAAGTGAAATTGATTCCAATGACCACCATTTGATTAAATGGTAAAAATATATTCTAATTTCACTTCAAAACCAATTCAAAAGATAATCTAATCATATAAATAAATTAGATTAAAAAGCATTTTTGATGTAAAATGCAGTATTTTTCACTATTCATTAAAAAATGAACATTGTCAGAAAAATACCAAAAATTCACACAAGGTAAATTTTGATGTCCCAATCATAAAGGATAAGTTTATTTTGACAAACATATTTTATAAAATTGTCAAAATATAGATTCAAAAATGGTTTTCATCAAAAGGCAGTAAAACAATCTTTTAAGAATATTAGTGTATTCCATGCATAAGATTGTATTTATTTTCATTTTAATCCTCTATAACACTATCTTAATCACTAATAGACATAGATAAAAATATCTATTATTCATTACTTACTTGGGATGTTACATCCTTCCCCCCTTTAGAAAATTGCGTCCCTGCAATTTATTTACTTATCGAATAAATGGGGGTACTTATCCCTCATTGCATTTTCAGATTCCCATGTTGCCTATTCAATCATGTGATTTTTCCACAAAACCTTTACCTGGTGAATCAACTTATTCCGTAACACTTGCTCCCTGTGGTCAAGAATCTGGACCGGTTGTTCCTCATAAGATGGTTCTCTTCCAACTGAACTACCTCTGGACTCAAAACATGAGATGGATCTGGCATATACTTTCTCAACATCGAAACGTGAAAAACATTGTGTACCTGAGATAAACTCGGAGGTAAAGCCACTCGGTATGCAACTGATCCAACTCTCTCCAGAATTTCGTATGGTCCAATGAACCTTGGACTCAACTTTCCTTTCTTACCAAATCTCATCACACTTTTCCAAGGGGAAACCATGAGAAAAACATGATCACCTACCTCGAAAGATAGATCCTTCCTCCGGTTATCCGCATAACTCTTCTGCCTACTCTGAGCGGTTCTCATGTGTTTCTGAATCAACTGAACTTTTTCTGCCATCTCTTCTACCAATTCTGGTCCCATCAACTTCCTTTCACCCACTTCATCCCAGAATGCTGGAGTTCGACACCGCTCCCCATATAATGCCTGAAATGGTGCCATCTGTATACTGGAATGAAAACTGTTATTATATGAAAACTCAACCAAAGAAAGATGTTGGTCCCAACTTCCCTGATAATCCATAGAACAAGCTCGTAGCATATCCTCCAATGTCTGAATTGTTCGTTCTGACTTCCCATCTGATTGAGGATGAAAAACTGTACTAAAATTTAATTCAGTACCCAACGACTTCTGAAGGCCTTTCCAAAAGTTAGAAGTAAACCTGAGATCACGATCCGATACAATGGAGAGAGGAACTCCATGTAACCTGAATATCTCTTTAAGATACAAACGGGAAAGTTGATCAAGAGAGAAAGTATATCGTATAGCAAGGAAATGAGCAGATTTGGTCAAGCGATCAACAATAACCCAGATTGCATTATTACCTCGAGATGTCTTTGGTAATCCAACAACAAAGTCCATGGATATATTCTCCCATTTCCACTCTGGCACTGGTAAAGGCTGAAGCATCCCTTTCGGTAACTGCCACTCTGCTTTAACCTGCTGACAAGTCAAACACTTCACAGTAAAATCAGCAATATCTATTTTCATTCCATCCCACCAGTAATACTCCCGCAGATCTCTATACATCGTAGTACTGCCCGGATGAACTGAAAACGGAGAACTATGAGCTTCACATAACAACTCTCTCTTCAACTGTGAATTACAAGGCACACACAATCTCTTCCCAAATCTCAAAACGCAATCATTATCAATGTTGAATTCAGGCAACTTACCTTTCTGAACCAGCTCTACCTTTTTCTGCAACTCACTGTCTTGCTTCTGTGCTTGCTTGATTCTATCTGATAGAGATGATCTCACTGATACCTGAAACAAAACAGAAGGACTTCCTGCACCAACAACTTCTATGCCAAATTTCATCAAATCGTTAACCAAAGGATCACGTTCCAAACGCAACATTGTTAATGAAGCATTACTTTTTCGACTCAAAGCATCATCCACTTTATTTTCTTTTCCCAGATGGTAATGAATTGTACAATCATAATCTTTGATTAATTCCTGCCATCTCCTTTGTCTCATGTTTAACTCTTTCTGAGTGAATATATACTTTAAACTTTTGTGATCGGTATATATTTCACACTTTACTCCATACAAATGATGCCTCCAAATTTTTAAAGCAAAAACAACAACAGCTAATTCCAAATCATGTGTAGGGTAATTTACCTCATGAGTTTTCAACTGTCGTGAAGCATAAGCAATTACCTGATCATTCTGCATTAGGACGCAACCAAGTCCTTTCAATGAAGCATCACTGTATATAACAAACTCACCATTCCTGGAAGGTAGTTCCAAAACTGGAGCATTCACCAATCTTCTTTTCAATTCCTGAAAACAATCATCACATTCTTTTGTCCAGATAAACTTAACACCCTTCCGAGTTAGCTTAGTCATTGGACTATATAACCGTGAAAAATTTCTAACAAACCTTCGGTAATAGCCTTCCAAACCAAGGAAGCTACCAATCTCGGTTACATTTGTGGGTCTTGGCCATTCTTCCACAACTTTTGTTTTTGCAGAATCAACAGTTATTCCGTCTTTAGAAACAATGTGACCAAGGAAAGAAATTTGTTGCAACCAAAACTCACACTTGCTGAATTTCCCATACAGTTTCTTTTCTTTTAAGGTTTGCAAGATAACCCTTAAATGTATTTCATGCTCCTCTTTACTTTTAGAAAACACCAAAATATCATCAATGAAAACCACCACAAACATATCCAAGAACTCATGGAAAATTCTATTCATTAAGTCCATGAATACAGCAGGTGCATTGGTTAGCCCAAAAGGCATTACTAAAAATTCATAATGGCCATATCTCGTACGGAACGCGGTCTTCGGAATATCTGCCTCCTTTACCTTCAGCTGATGGTACCCTGATCTCAAGTCAATCTTTGAAAAAAACTGAGCTCCCTGGAGCTGATCAAACAAATCATCGATATGAGGCAAAGGATATTTGTTCTTAGCAGTGATATTATTCATGGCTCTATAATCAATGCAAAGTCTCATAGAACCATCTTTCTTTTTAACAAATAAAACAGGAGCACCCCATGGTGATGTGCTAGGTCTAATGAAACCTTTCTCTAATAAATCTTTCAATTGCTCCTTCAACTCTAAAAGTTCAATTTGTGCCATTCGATAAGGGGGTTTTGAAATTGGCTTAGCATCAGGAACTAAGTCAACAGTAAACTCAACTTCCCGATCTGGTATTATTCCAAGCAACTCATCAGGAAAAACATCAGGATACTCATTTACCATTGGCACATCATTAATCTGAACAGTTCCTTTATTTTCAACGACGTGTGCAAGGTAACATTCATTTCCATCTTTTAAAAGTTTCTCGGCCTCTTGATATGTTATCAAAAGTAAGGGTTCATTCTTGTAAACAAACTGAATGTCTTTCTGAAAAGAAACTTCTTTAGCTCTAAAGTCAATCTTAGCATGGTAAATAGAGAGCAGATCCATACCCAGGATAACATCAAACTCTACTAGAGGTAGAACAATAAGGTTTGCAAGTAGGTTCTTTCCACAGATAAGGATAGGAAGATTCTTATAAATTCTTTTTTCCTCGACACTTCCCCCAGGTGTTTTTACCAAAAGTTCAGGAGTCATTTCTTGAGATGGTATTCCCATTTTACTAGAAAAGGTTTCAGATATGAAAGAATGTGTAGACCCCGAATCAAATAACACACTGGAATAATCTGAAAAAACAAACAAAGTACCTGATACAACTTCATTTGATGGCCCGACATCTGCTGAAGTAGTCGCAAAGGATTTCACCACCCCTTTCTGCTTGTAGTCTAACTGCTTCCCATCACTCAAGCTCCTTTTCGGACACTCATTTGCATAGTGACCCATCTCATTGCACTTATAACATTTCACTAACTGTAAATCAAATTTGTTCTTACCTTCACCTTGATCCTTTTCAGTGCAATCACGAGCCTTATGTCCCATCTTACCACATCAGTAGCACTTCCCAGAATTCAGAAGACATTCCCCAGCATGCCTTTTGCCACATTTATCACAAACTGGAAACTTAGTTCTCTTACCATCAGACTTTTTTGAAGAATTCGTACCTTTCTCCTGCCACATCGGTCTCTTATTCTGCTGGTTGTTATAGAAAACTTGGTCATCGACAAACTCCATTTCCACCTTCTCAGCACATCGAACAAGCTTTTCATAACTTTTAAACTCACTAGAAGCTAATTCCCTTCGATACTTTGGCTTTAATCCTGAGTAGAAACGATTGATTTTACTATCAAGGTCCCGGATAAAATTTGGAGCATACCTTGCCAATCGAGTGAACCTTTCTTCATAGGCAGCCACTGAGTCTTCCTCTTGCCTCAATTCCAAGAATTGCTTTTCCATCCTAAGTCGAACAGCCTTAGGAAAATACTTCTCAAGAAACATACCTTTGAATTCATCCCAGTCAAGAGCATCAATCTCATCGGCATCCCTGATATTTTTAACCATAGACCACCACTGATCTGCTTCACCCTCCAAACGGTAAATAGCAAGAATAACCTTTTGATTATCTGAACACCCCATGTCATCAAAAATCTTCTACAGTGCTTTAATCCACCCTTCAGCTAGTACAGGGTCAGATGATCCTCTGAATGATGGTGGATGTTGCCTCATGAAATGTTCCACCACTGACATGTTCCTCTGTGGTTGGTCTGGCTGATCTCGTGTATGGATACCACCGCCATTTATCGCTTGAGTCAACTGCGCCATTACTGCAACAAACTGTTCAGTTCCAATTCCGACCATCTCAGGATGCTGATTCGGAAGGTTATTTCCTTCTGTATGCCTTCCTAGCACTGCTTCCCTGTTTCCTCTGCGGAAAACCATTCTGAACAAACATGTCCTAGATGAAGCAACATGGTAATCTTTAAATGCTATATCATTTCGAAAAAAACAAAATATTTTTGGATAATCATTTAATATAATTCTAACTCCTAAAGTTATCTAAACTGACCTTTGATACCAACTATAAGGCCCCATCCTTAAACCTTACTTAATCTTGAGTTATTACAAGATAACACATTGAGGATCTTTTCGGGTTTAGAGTTTTAGAGAATTAGATCATAAAACTTGCATTACATTCCACATATAAACAAAGTGGTTACATAAAGATAGTATTCTTCATTCCCATCAATGGAAACACATTTAAAATAAAACATGGATTATTTCTTGACACATCCTTGACTCTATCATCTTATCATGTACCTTTCCCTTGACCTGTGAAAAACATTTCAAAAACTCGGGATGAGCATAAAAACTCAGTATGGGTTATAAAAAAACATGGAAAGGAAACATGAGTTCATATATACATAATAATGAAATCATACTTTACCCATAAAACATAGGCACTTTAACATAACTCATAAAATCATGAATAAATCATAGAAAACATAAGACATAAAGGTAACTTGAGGCATTCATAACATTCTTATGTAGGGAGTAACCCTCTTGGTTACGTTTGGAATACCCATCACAGTATATTCCCTAAAATCTCTTCGGAGAAACCTTAACGGTTCACTCCTTCGCATTACCCAATGCATTGGAGAGCTATAACGGTCTGACCCGCCCTTAGTTTATCACGGAACCACCCGTCTTCATAATAATGCCCAAGAACCATAACATAATCATATCACATAAAACATGTATAAAGGAAACATAAAATTTACTCATTTCAATCACGAGATATCAATACAACACATTGATATAAAAACATTATGAAAACCATTTTCAATACTAAAATAAAAGAAAAGTAAAACATGGTATTTATTTTTCTTTTAAAAAGAAGGTATGGCTTGTAGAGGAAGCCGAAACTCAAATAACGGTAACGACGGCGGAGAAGTTGTTGTCGTCGCATACGTAAGACAAAAACATTCCCTTTTGTCGTTTAGTAAACGCTTCGTATAAAAAAGATTCCATTTGAATAAACGTAAAAGTCAAAGGGGTTTATACACCGTATAAATGAAAGTTGTGTATAAAATAAAATATGCCTCAACGAAAGGAGATTGAGACGAAGTCCCATACCTCGTATCCGACTTGACCCGACCGTTCTTTAATCTCCTGAATAATAAACTTGAGTTAATCTATACTTGCTTATGAATCTTTTTTCAAGTTCATTATTCCTTTTATACCATGTTATGAACATCATGTAATCAGTTAAGTTAATAATGTTCATTTTGTCGGTATTTGGTTCTTAAGTCAAAAATAGACTTCTTACACTTACATGTTGTTAATTTGGTCAAAGGTTCATTATATACAGAATGGTATTCATGATTTAGATATCATATATGTCATATATATCTAGTACATACATGCATTTATAATATTACATCACATTTAGAGGTAAGAAATGAAATGCACCGTTCATGGAGACGGTAAGCCGTACGTACGCATGAACGCTACTTCCATTTCTATTTCATATTTTCTGGAATGGAATCATAATGATATAGGAGTATATTATAATTCCAGTATAATAACATATATAATATCATTAACTTTATCCTTTACACATCCCACATATGGTATTAACGAATCAAATCACTTTTAGGGGGCGGTAGTCCGCACTTCCTAAAATGAAGATATCGTGTTTACCCATAATGGAAACCATAAAGGTATGCCCAAAATGAAAAAAACAGAAGCTTAAGGAAAACATAAACATATTATATATCATATATAAAAATAGTTACATCATAATGGCCACCTTTGAAGGTGTTAAATGAGTATTGAACAATCATCGTTTCGGGAGGCAGAATTTCGCCATCCACGGAAACCGTATGTTCTTTAACCATTTGATGTAGTTGTGTGAGTGTGTAGCTCAAATATATCTTACAAAAACATCCTAGTATATTGAAGATACTGGTGTTCTTACAAAAGAAGTAAATAAAAAGAGTTTAGGGGGTTGGAGAAGCAAAATAAAACAAATGAACATGAGAGAATGAATTACCTTAAAAAGTGTAACTCCTTTTGATTTGAGCCTAAAGGCTTCCTTTGAAAGGATTATGCCCAAAGGGAATCATATAGTTTTTGGAGAGGGATGTGGAGAGAGTAAATGGGCAGGTTTTGGCCGAACCAAAGGCTTGAGGAGTGTGTGAAATGAGGTAGAGGTGGGGGCCTTTTATAAGAGGAGAGGAGGGGTACTTTTGGAAAGTAAAGAAATATTACTTTATTTGATAATGTGTTTCGGTTTCAAAAGGTCCCACATTGATATAATTCGTGGATAAGGTGATAAGGGTTCGAAATCCACTCATCCATTTGTTTTTGGACATGTTTAGTTCATAGATTTTACATTATCTTTCTATTTTATTTAAATCGTTAAATAATGATGTCATCGCTGCATCATTATTATGTCATAAATAATTTAATTTATTTAATGTCTAAAAATTATAAAAAATATACTATGATATAGTAAATCTTTTTAGCTTTCCAATTACTATTTATAATCAAAATTTGGACTTGTATAACCCCACTTAAAAATTGTTTTCGTAAAACATATTATGTTTGTGTCATTTTCACTTTAACATTAAATAAAAAGTAATTTATGTCATTTCCCAACAAAAGTGGATCCATTGGGTCCCCAAGTTGACCCATGGCATGTAATGGTCGTCCATGACACAACCAATGAGGTTGGGACATGTGTCTAGGTCATTTAATTTTATTAAAGCATTATTTATACCTTAAACTACACTAATTACCACTAATCACGATTAAGAACTTAATAAGTTACTATTCATCAAAAAATTATTATAATCTCATTGAACCACATTTTACTTCTTAATGACAACCATGTATGTCGGATTTTCAAAATTCAATACACATTAGTGGTAAAATTTCATTTAACTGAAAAATCAGTTTGCTTGATTACCACTTACTGGTTTCACTATTCATCAAAAATTGAAGTTTTTCAGAAAATTACCAAAAATTCACCCTAAGCTATATTTGATATTACGAATTCAAAAATGAAGTCTTTTTTAAAAAATTCAAAACATATAGGTCACATTAATTAATTTAATAATTAATTCCCTCTGTCAGAGCAAATAGCGTGTTTTTATGAAACAATAAGTATCAAACGATTGACACCAGTTTAAGTCCAATTTCAAAGTGAAATTGATTCCAATGACCACCATTTGATTAAATGGTAAAAATATATTATAATTTCACTTCAAAACCAATTCAAAAGATAATCTAATCATATAAATAAATTAGATTAAAAAGCAGTTTTGATGTAAAATGCAGTATTTTTCACTATTCATTAAAAAATGAACATTGTCAGAAAAATACCAAAAATTCAGACAAGGTAAATTTTGATGTCCCAATCATAAAGGATAAGTTTATTTTGACAAACATAGTTTATAAAATTGTCAAAATATAGATTCAAAAATGGTTTTCATCAAAAGGCAGTAAAACAATCTTTTAAGAATATTAGTGTATTCCATGCATAAGATTGTATTTATTTTCATTTTAAGCCTCTATAACACTATCTTAATCATTAATAGACATAGATAAAAATATCTATTATTCATTACTTACTTGGGATGTTACAATATCATTTTATGTCTTTTTCATTAATAATCCATAGTTAATATAATGATTTATTCGTGTTAACTATTTCGTTTTTCTTGAGAGTTTTGGTTTGGTAGTTTCAGTCCTTATAAATTAAAAATGGTTATTTCATATATAGAATATTTAACATTATATAAAAATCATATATAATAATTATATAAATATTAATAGTTACCCATGGAATTTTGAGATACAAAATTTAACTTCTCTATTCAAGGAGATGTTAGACCATACATACGCAAGAATGCTGTTACCATTCTTTCAATGGATAAAACAAAAGAGGTGTAATTTTTTTTATAATTTCTAGGATCATTTTTATAATACATATCATATAATCTAATTAATATATCCATATTAATATCTATATAAAATATAAATTAAAATTTAATCATATCGCTTCATTTAAGTGGTAGTCCTCATGTATGGATGAGTGATGTTATCATTTTGCAAGAGATCAGAAGAAAGTGGATTATATTTGTAACAAAATTATAATATTTATATATAAAAAATATAATTAATTAATTATTTTATAATAGATAAGTTGCATTTATAGGAGTTATAATAATAAATAAAATTGAAAATTCTCAAGTTAGAATTATAACTCTTCACTGAGAAACCTCTTTTGGATTATACTTGTTGTATTTTAAGGAATGTTTTTTGGAAGTAAAATTATCTATAATATGGTGAAGGAATATTTGAGGGTATTATAGAATAACATGATTTTGATATACGACTAAAAATGTCTGAACATGATATTTCAATATGTGACATTTTATGAGTGAGGGTATGGAACTCAGGGAATTACATAATGTATTAAATTAATATAAATTAATTTTCATTGGAATGTAGCTCCAAATTTATAAAACTGATATATAATATATAGATGAATTGAAATATTATCATATAATATTATTTGAAAATGGTTTTGGTTATATTTGCCACATTTTATCATTTATTATAAAGATGATATGTTATTAATAGTATCATAAATTAATTTTTTATAGGATTATATTACATTTTAATGATTATGTTTTAGTTTAACCCCTTTCTTAATGAATTTTAATCATAATAATCCTAATCGATTTTCTAAATTAAAACCTCATTTTTTATCATTATTGATTATGATTATGTATTTTATGATCAAATATAATGACCTACCTCTCAAGAAAAAATTTAAATTTATTCTCCTCTAGTTATTTCTTTATATTAAAATATTTTATTTTATTTTCCTCAAATTAAGTACTCAAGACACTAATAAGATTGTTTTAATGAAAAAATAACTTTTTTTCTTGCTTCCCTTAAAAATAAAATTTCTTCTTTATACATGTTTTCTAGAAAGGTATTTAAGAGTGTTTTTACTATTATCCAATGATTATTTAATGTCATTTTTACCCATGTTCTACTTCTCACAAAAATGTTGAAAATGAATATTTTTCCCTTTTTCTAAGATGATGTACTAGTATTTTTATCTGAAAAATGAGAAAGGTGTATTTTTAATGTATATAACATTAACTAATTTTACTTCTATCATGACCACTTTTTTTTAAATATCTCTTTAAAAGTTTCCATGGTTCATTAAAAAGAAAGTTTTTCCTAAATATTGGAGAATTTTTAGATTTTGAGAAATATATTTCAATGTGAAAATGTTATTTCTATTAGGAAAGGTTTCATGTGATATTTAATGTAATTTTTAATTGATGATGACATACTTATATGTTATTTAATACTTACTGGGTAAATGATCCAATAATACCATCCTTATTCTTTCTCTTGATGATTTAGGACTGTGATGTATTTTTTTTATAAAACACATTCTATTTCCAAGGTTATTATATAATGAATTGATGAAATGTTTATGAAACCCATTTATTTTCCATAGGTTATATTAGGATGAAATTTTTATCAAACCTATTTACTTTTTAGGGGTTATAAAATGAGGAATATTTTATGATCGTGGTCCACACATATGTATGATTTCAATTATTTTAAGGTTTGTGATAATTATATATATCTATCCAATGAGTTGGTTAAATATAGATATATTATTAGATAAATATAACTAGAATGGGGATTTTACCTAATTTTTTAAGGAACTCTATCAACTATGATAGAAATGGGAGTCATCATTGACTAGTAAGATGGATTGGGGAGTGAACCCAATCCACTATGATAGTATTATAAATGATCCTTAATAAATAATAAAATGATTTCTATGCTGATTTTTATTCCACCAATCTATGTTTTATGCCATTGATATGCTATCATGGCCTATGTTCTTTCATTACTTTAGGATTCATGTCTTAAAATCATCCAAAAATATATAAGATAACTCAAGATTATGATCTATGATATGAATGGCATGATTCTAAAATGTTATTTTCTTCTTATCATACCCTTATTCTCATTTTATTTTTATATGATCACTGATATCACCTTTGTTTACCTTTATCAAGCATCTTAGCTCACCATTTCTTAGGTTTCCTTTCCCCATGTTATGAATAATGATATTAAGTGTGATATTTCTATGAAAAAATAGTTATGTATAAATAAGTGGTGAATTATTTGGTTCCCTTATAATCTATTTTTTATGTATCTTCATTTAGAAATATACTATACCAATATGATTCTTGTGTGACTCATTTTTTCGATATAGAATATTCATCTAATAATATGTAATATAAATGTATGAAATGTATGTATAGATATTCAAAAACCTATATAAAGATAATAGGTTGGTGATATTTAGATATATGAGAATTTCTATTTGAATCTCTATCCATTTTTAGTAATTTATTTTGTAATTAATTAATTATATTTTAATATTTTTGGTAATCCCAAGTGCGCCCTCTATATCCCTTATAAAAGGACAGTCCTCTATTTTATTTACAACACACTGAGAAATATAGAATTACCAAAACCAAATTTATTATATTTTTGGCTTACATAGCCTTTAATTAGTAGTTCTTGTCTTCTTAAAATACCACTACATTGATCCTTAATAAAGGATATGAAAGAGGTCTCTTGAATAAGTGGAAATCATCTTACCTGACTTATTTCAAAGTATTTATGTGTCTAAATCTTATAAATATATTGTATTAATCATAAAATAAAAACTTTAGTATCCTAAATATACTTATGTTTTATTATGATCTTAACACTATATTGTCCACCCCCCATTTCCATCAAACTGGATGTGAGTGTATCACTCGTCTGTACATGTCAACTACCACCCAATGTAGTGATATAATTCATTTTTCATCACCATATTTTATGGACGGGTATTATGATGAGTATAATTTTTATACATAAAAATTATTTCATTATTATGTATATATATTTATAATATCACATCTACCTTCTTACCTTCCAATCCATTGGGAAATGATAACTTTTCTCATCCATAATTGTGGACAACAACCTTGATGACAAGATGTTATACTAGTTACATTTATGATTTAAATATAATCTAATATAGACGAGTTTGATTAATATATATGATATATATTATTTAATATGTATTTTTAATGGATAATTTTTATTTTCCTTATCTCATTCCATTTTTTGATGAGTGAAAGATGTGTTCACACATACATAGGACCAAACATATCCAGGATTAGAGGAATTAATTTTTCTATATCTGATTTTTTTTATGATTATATATATATAATGAACATATATGATATTTTTTTTATGATTTAAATTCTATAAATAATTTAACTAAGATAAATGAACATGGTCCAAAACTACTGAACCGAAACAACAAATAAAAAATGGAGCAATTGTCACTGAGAAAAGTGATTTTAACAATATATTTTTAATATATGGGCCATGAATGGTAATAAGTAACTAATATAAGTTATGATATAAAACTATAATTTTTTATAATAGATTTTATAGAAATCTATATTTATTACATAGGGGGTTTAAATACATATAAATTATGTCATACATGAGATAAGGGTTTATTTCACAATTTCATTATTGTTCAAGATTGTTAATGTTTAAGTCTACATTGGGAGAATTATGTGAAATTTCTATATTTAATCCAATATATTTTATTCTCTTATGGTTATTTCCAGGAATACTATTGTTTCATTTCATCTTCATCTCTTTATGTACTCAAGATTCTGAAATAATATTTTAATATAAGACTGAATGTGATTTTCTACTCGGCTAAGAATCAATTTATTCCATGTCCATATTTTCCAAAAAATGTTTATTTTTTTCTTAATGTTTTCAAATGATTTATTAAAACAAATCACTAGTTTTACATTTATACATTTATTAAATGAATCTCATAATCATATTTTCAATGTGTTACTTTTTATGTTTTACTAAAATGTGAAGGGAATAATTGTTTTATCATTAATGAAATGAATGAATTTTACCATCATCATGACCACCAAATTTTTTGATACACCAATTAAAAATTTTCAATTAAATTTTAAAAAAAATTTCTTTAATATTTGGGGAATATTTAGATTTTAAATAACTGATTTCAGAATGAATTTGGAATTTTATTTAATAAACATTATAGTAATATTTTAAATGAATTTTAAACAACGAATATACTCATTGATGTTATTGGGTATATGATATATTGATAGAAGTTTTATGTTTTATCTATATTTTTTTTTGAGAAAATATTTTTGTTTTTTATTCTGCATTTAATATAGAATTTTTTTGACATAAAACTAATTTTTAAAATTAATTGTTTTTATCATTCTAAATATGTGGAATTCATTCGATATGGAAGTGGAGGGTAAGGCCCAGTAATAGATATATCTTTGATAGAGTTATATGAGTTATGAGAAAAAACATGTGGCCATGATATATAGGTTGAGGTTATATGTTCATTTCATAATTATCGGTTATTTGGATTATAACTTCACACACAATGATAACGACCCGGTTTATAGGACATGATGGAATAATACTATGTTGGTTCAGAGGGATTGATATAAGAATTTATGATTATTAGTTTATTGGAATGTATATATAATGTACATAATTATGTATTTCCTTTGAATGTAATTCGTATTTCATTTTACATGGATTTTGTGTATTGATATGAGGTATAGATTCTAATTGAAATAAAGTTGTCAATTGGTTGGAATGTTTTTTTACTCAAACATCCATTATAATTAATTATTATTTAGTCATGAATGTTTTCACTAAAAGTAACCCTTACTGACCATTATAGATCACTCTTTATTTGTTTTCATCTTTACCAAGATGTGAATATTGCTATTATAAATCCTTTGAACCAATAATGTTTTTTATTATATTTTTTTTATATTTAAAATGGATTACGGTAATCATGTATGTATCTCATATTAAAATACAACTAAAATATTTGCCAAATTGGTATATGATCTCCTTTATCTAGTGAAAAAGTAAAAACATAACCACTATCTCTAGGATACTAGAGTTGGGTTCATTATAGTTCATATCAGATAAAGTTTAGTGGATACCTTGGAAAATAGATTTATGAAAACATTGATTAGGGAACATATCCCTATGACTGAATTACAAGGTAATTATAAGTATATCATAACATCCAATTTTTTTATTATTATATAGATTATGTGGATTTCATTTAGTCACATACCTATATGGATACTAAAAGTGGATGTGATTTTTAAAGAGACTAATGTAATTGTAACAACCTTAATATTTGATTTTCAGTTATATATTTTCCATCATTCAGGTTCATAGTGAGTATGACCTTACTGTGCACATATTATAGAACCCCCATGGTATGATGTTGGGTTGAATAAAAAATTATTTGGAAATAAATATAAAGGATTTGAATGGAAAATGACCCTGAATATCCGAGGATAAACTAAATGTGTTTTAGTATGAAGGAAAGGTGTCATGATTTTGATATTATATAAATGATTTTCACTATTATATGGTTTCCCACTATGAATATAATTTCTTGTACCATTCTTGTGTCTTTTTAATGGATATAACTAGAATAAAATTGTTACCACTGTACGTGACTAGAAATGGAATGAATCCCCTATCGAGAGACCAAATAATTAGGGTCTGTAAGGAAAAACCTCATGAATATAACTAATCTTTTATCTAATTATAGGATTAAAAACTAAACATTGGTGAGTTTCCTTTCACACCTAAAAAGACAAAAATTGAATTTCATGAAGACCATATAGGGAATATGATTTTGATTCTAACACGTCTTGTCTTTGTGGAGAATCATTCATGGGAATGTTCCCTAGGTATGCGAATATGTTTTATGTGTTGAAAATAATATCATAGAAGAATTAATTGTTGATGAAAAGACAAGGTAATTTCCTATACCTAAAAAACTATGAAAATGTAGAATTGTAATTTTTTATATTTCAACACATAAAGAGTTAATGACATTGTAATAATGATTTATGATCAATAAAACATGTTATTTCTTGACTAAGAAAATAAATTTCTATCATTAGGATACCACAACTTATAGATAAGAAAAAGGTCGTCAAAAATCTTAAAAAAAATTCATCATGAATTTTGAAATAATTTAAGAGTTATAATCCATTTACCCAATATAATTCCCCATGATTATGAAGTCTTATTAATAATACATGCTCTTGACTCAACCCAATTATTCTTGGATCCAATCAAACTATGATAATTATATCAAAACAACCATATGAATATAATTAATTAATTGATAATATGTAATTTATAATCCCTATTGAATAATGAAATTATCATAGAGAAATGTTTTAATGATATAAATTTCTCTCTATAACTCAAATGAATTAAAAAAACTCACTTGAGAAGATATATATAGATAGATTTCATGTGTGGTGGAAAATTTGAATATTTTTTTATGATTATTTTTACATGGTATTATTTATTTTTAAATAAAAAAACCCATATGGAATATGTGTGTGTGTGTGTGACTTTCCATTATTCAATATTGTAAAGAATCATTATCAATTTTGGTATGAATTATCCATATAATTTGTATCATAAAAAGATCATATTAGTATGATGAATCCTAAAAAAAATATTTTTATATAATAAAATGAACAACACATTGTATATTTTTTTTTCTTGTTTACAAAACACATTATTTTTTTGTATAATTATTTTTTAGCACAAAAGGAATTTGGTTTCTTTATATAAGAGAAATTTAGATAATCTTTCAAGAAAAATTTAAATAATTTTTTTTTTAATTTTCAAATTTCAACATATTATATACTATATATATGGGTGTAAATATATATTATGAGTGATATCGAGTTTGAAAGGTGTTATGTAGATAATATTGGATAATTTAATAATTTTTTTCCTTATTAAAATTAGAATCATGTAAAGGAAAAATTTGTTTATTTTTTAATATTTCCAGAGAAAAAAATTTAAAAGTAGTTGTTTTATTAAATGTTAAAATAACAAACCACGATAAAGAATCAAAAAAATTTAATGTTTTTGTTGAGTTAGTGTGAGAGTTAATAAATGTGACAATTAATTGTAAAATATATGATTATTATAATTTTATCCTCAATATTTGAAATAATGTTATTGTTTTTGTGTACACATATGTATGGTCATATATAAACTAATATATATATATATATATATATCTCTGTGTGTGTTCCAATCATTGTTTAGTTGGTGATAAATATTATGGTGATATAATAAAAATTTGGAATGATAATGTACATTATTATTGTTAAATTAATAATAATATTAACTATTTATTTTCTAAATAATTTAATTATAGGTAATTTATGTAATAAGCTATTTGTGTCCCTAGTGTTTAGTGAATTTTCACTATTACCAGTTAGTCGTATATTGATTATAAATAATAATATCATGGTTTTTAAATAAATAATGATATTTTATATTAAAATACAAATTTTAATAAAATCACTATTTTATGGATATTATTCTTAGCTACTCAAGATTAAGGATTATGTTAATGTGGATTAATGATAAGAAAAATTTAAATTATTATCATTAAATTCATTTTTATTAAATGAATCATGCATGGTGACATTTAATAGATAGAAATAATTTTAGTTAAAATATTTATCATTAAGTAATTTATCACTACATTTTTATAGGAAATATAATTTAAATTATTAAAATATAATTATAATGAATAAAAAAGATCACAAATATGACATGAAAAGTATATAGAATTGATTTAATTATCAATAATATCAAGATAAAATATATTTGATATAATAATCTATAAAATAATAAAATATTTTTTATATGATTAAAATATTTTCATTGTAGTAATTATAAAAATTGGTAGGCTTTGAGAAAAACGTATTTTATATTTAATAGAGTGAAATGGGAATTTCTATGAGATTTAAGAAAAAAGATTTTTCATTAAGGATATGAATTTCTTATGGAAGTAAAATTAACTACTCTAGAATTATTTTTAATTTTAATGGTGTTACTAATATTGAAATCTATATAGTTATCTTGTTTCATATATAATTATATATGTAATTTTTTAAATAATGTAATTTCTACACTAAAAAATGATAGTTGAATGGTAGTGATAATTCATGTTTGAAAAGGATAGTGATTTAATATGGATAAAAACTATTCTATTTGTGGTTTTTTATGTTAATAATGAGTTTTTGTAAATTTATTAGTCAAATATAAATTATAGCTAGATCCTATGGAATGATAATATGAACGTTTTAATATCTAGAGGTGATTTTATTTGGGTACAAATTTAGATAAACCCTCAGATCATCAGAAAATAAGGCAACTAAACATTGGATCAATTAAGAATATATTTTTAAATATAAAATTATATAAATATATAATATAATATCCTAATTAAAAAGTAATAATTTTGTATAATAAATTAATAATAATTATAATAATGATTTTTGATAATGATGTTATTAATTAATGCGCAACATAGATAATCATCAATTGTGAGGACATTTAAAAACTATATTTCAAATAGAATCTCTATTATATTTTTCATAATATAATGATAGAGTAATCCATTCATGTTAGGTAACAATTAATTTAGACAACAATTTAATTATTTTTTTTGATGAAATTCATGACTTCTTAATATCGATATATTTGTAAATAGTGTGAGAAAAATTAAAAAACACTCATGAAGATATGAGGTAGGTTATAAAACAAGTGTGAAAAGAATTTATGTAATCCCTATAGGTGCGGAAAATGTAAAAAACTTGATTCAATTATTATTAAATAATTTCTTAATGGTTTGATTATCTTATAAATGTTTTTAAACACAATAGTAAAGGAGTGGAATTTATTATTGATGATGATACTATGTAGAAATGGATTATAATGATGATGATAATGTTTTTGGTGTTGAAACATGAGTGATTTGTTATTACATGTAGGATCTGCGAAAGATAATTATTACAAGGGTGCTTCCCACCTGGAGGAATGTTTTAGATTTCTTGAGTTTACTTATGTGTAATCTTCTCACTTCAATGATATCGTGAAAGTCTATGTATGGGTGATTCCAATGATGATATTATAGTTATTTTCATAGGATTTATCTTACCCAATGATTTAGTTAGGAGGTTTATAATGACATTTGATAAGGTCCTCATTCCTCACCCAAGGACCAAGGATTATAGTGATGATAATTTTTGAGCAATTAATCTCCCTATATACTCCCTCATTATTATGAACACGAGATAGAAAAGTAGATTGAGTAAACAAATTTTTAGATAATACCATTATTGGAATATCATTAAAAAGGTATATCACTTATAAATTTGATATATTTTTGTATTCCCAAGTTGTTAGGGGACTTTTATACCATCTCATGCATGTGGTTCATGTATAACATTGACTATTATTATAATTACATGGTGTGGGCCTCCTTGTGATAAATGGAGTAATATACTTCATAATGAGAGAGTGTATGGGTGCTCCATCAATGAGGTCCCAAATACCATAACCAATTTATACTTATTAATCCCATTAATAATGTTGTTTTATTTGTTTACAATACAAATGACTTAGTACATAGTTTATTTGATATGGTTGAGATACATGGAAATAGGATTTGAAGGTGTTTTTACTAAATTATAGAAATTTTATGTATACCAAGGTTCTAAATTTATTAATAAATAATTAAATTATCATTAATAATTATTTGTCTGATGTTTGAATTGTTTTCTTGAGTTTTTAAAATATATAAAATGTTTTATAGTTAGTAGAATTATTTCAACATAAATTAATGTATTTGAGTTCTGTTGTAGAGAACCTGAGATGCATAGATTATTATTTATGTATTTTATTTCGAAACATTGATAAAGTTATTAATATGTATTAATAGTAAAATTTTGTGAGAAAATGTATTTTTATAATGATTTTTGGAGTTGATATTGTGGAAACTAGGATATACAAAAATAACCTCTTCATTATGTATGAAACAACTATGGTGAAATTGAGGTTTATAAGATTAAATAAAACATAAAGATGATCAGATGGATTTTATAGAAGTGTTTACAAAGATAGTGTAGGAGTAAATCAATGTTCCTATGGGATACATATGTGTATCCCAGATTCTACATTTCGGTAACACATGGGTTTTTAAGGCTATAAAGTTGTAACCCAAACTCTATTTAAGGCTAACTAAAAGTCCATGTTTCTACATATGATTTACTAAATTTTTTTGCAACAGGTATAAAATTATACTATGGTTTAGTAGGAGTAAAAATAATTTTATTTGATAATTTTAATAAATAATTTAGTTTTTTATTTTTTATTCTATTTCAAAACATTATGTTTTTCCCATTAATTTTTATTCATGTTTATATGATTTTTTTATAATGAAATAATCTGTGATGTGATGATATTATTCAAAAAATAATTATTTAATTATTTTTATGTATTATTAGATGGATTAAAAGATATATTTTCTAGAAATCTGATGTTAATAATTCTAAGATATTATAGAGTATTTAAATGAATATTTTTAGGGAAGAATTATTTTCGAAAAAATCCTGGAGGATTAAAATAGTTTTGGAAGATATATTTTGAGATATATATTTTTCTCCAAGATTATTTTCTAATATAATTTATGAAAATTGAAGGATAGAGGATTTAAAGACAATATTTTGTACGATATTAAAATTAGATTATCATAATGTTGAAATATTTTGAATTTCCACATTAAAATTATAGAATAATTTCCTTGCGATTATTTATGTAATAAATAATGTCCTGTTAAATAAAGGGAAAATTATTTTATTTATGGGAAATGGCATATGGTGGAACAATTGTGCCAAGAAAAATAGAGAAGAAGAGGACACCACAAAATTTTTGATATTGGATTTGAGGAAAAAGGAAATGATGATCCAATCTAATTGAGACTCATTCTGTTTACTAGTGATTATTCTATCATTGAATTTTTTATAACAATTAAAAAATTTGGGGTATTTCCAGTTTTTCAGTGTTAAAATTATAGTATTATTAGATATATTACCTTGAATATATATTGATTAGGATAATATAATAAAACGTTCTATTTGTGTGGGACAGTAACCATGATACACTAGAATGTTAGTCATATATATATTCACGAAAAACCAAGTTAAAAAATCTGTTTTATTCAACATTGATTTCATATATAAAGATATTACAGAAAAATTTTCACTTAATAAGTAGGATAAAAATTATTTTGAAAATAAATAATATGAACACTAATACAGCCCCAGTATAGATCACATTTCCATGTTATTCTTACAACTGGTATTCGATCCTAGTTCACTCACAAGATCTTTACTAATTTTTTTATCGAAAATCATCTAACATAAATTTGTAAATAATAACGGGATTACAACTTTTTATAGAAACACTTGTATATTTATAATGATTATTACCCTATCCTATATCCCTTGTACTAGATGTCACTGATTCTACCATTTTATGTTTCATATGCTGACTCTGACTTGAGAATTTTTATAACTAATATATATATAACGTAAAATTGATGGGAATGTGAGGAATGTGATGTTGTCTACAATAATAGAGAAGGAAATTAACAAAGTGATGGTATATATGGAATCTAAGGATACCTATAAAAACCATCAGACCACCTATGAATGAGACAAGATGGTGGATGAAGTAAATTTAAAAAAATTTAGGTTTATATTAGATGAAATTATAATGTAAGGAGACAAATATATTGGTGTTTGCTTTACTATATTCAGTATAATAATCAAAATTATTAATGGATATGGGGAAATAATTATATTATTTATAGTTGTAAAGAAATTAATAATAATTATATCTGATAAGTTTGATGAAATTATTTTCTTTATTGAAGATATAGGTCCATATAGTTTCACAATAGTTTGGTTTCAAATTAAACTAATTAAATATGTAATTATATGAGGATTCCATCTCAAAATTAATCCCAAAAAGGAGAAAAAATTTAATTTAATGCTTTCAGTAGAGTGAATATCGAAAATAATCACATTTTTTATAATAAAAAATGAATATAGATAGAAATTATGTGAGCCCCTAAATATTTTCAATAAAAATTATAATAGAAAAAGTTATATATCAAGGTAAACTACCCATTAACTTTTTTAATAATAAATTATGATCAATTTTCAATCAATTTTTATTTCATAATCAGAATTAAATGTAAATAAAATAATGGAACTAAAAGATCCAATAAAAATTAGTTTCCTTCAAGGAAAACCATTTTCAAATTTTAATGAATAATATTAAACAAATTTATCACCTAATTAATGTTTTTATTAGTAAATAAATCTAGGGTGATGAACAAATCCTTTTGAGAAGCTTCTAAAAAAATCCCTTATAGATCAAGAAGATAAATAGAGTTTATACTTATCAAATGACATAAGATATTATTGAGAGTTTATTTTTAGTATGGAAAAATAATTCATTTAATTCATGATAATAATTTGGATCACTATGTTCATAATTGATATTATATAAATGAGAGATGAAAATTCCAATAATAAAAATTATCTAATAAAGACAACAATACAAACTGAAAACAAATTTCTAATCAATGAATATGAGATGTTAAAACATTATAATTTTATGAAATGGAATATAATTAATGATATGAGTTCCACTACCACAATTATTTATAAATATATTTAGAATATAAAAATTATTTTTTTAACATATGAACAAAATGGATAATGTAAACCATAATTACAATATGGTTATATAAATTGACTGTGAAATATGTAAATTGTTTAGGAAAAATATTAAATCATTTTATTAGTTAAATAATTAAAAAAATGAAATGTACACATGATTCACAAATTTTTGGACTAGGATAAGGTATGTCTAATGATAGAGTACCTCAAAAGAAAATCCAATTTTTTAGAGAATCTAGTGAGAAAAATAATTAGGATTTACTAGCATGAGAAATAAAATCTAAATCATTCTAATATATGGAAGGAGAACAATTATATATAATTTAATAATTATATTAAAATTTTAAAATATGATATTCATAAAATATTTTGGTGAAACAGTATCATATTAGGATTAAAATTGATGCTGGGCTACAACCCCTTCACCAGAAGGATATTTATCAAATTAGAACATTTTACAGATATTTTTTTGGGTTGTGTTATTCACATAAACATTGTTTGTTTTTTTAGTATAACATGACTCAAAAAGACAAATTAATGCTCATTAATCAATTATTAGGTGTAAATGTTTATAAAAAAACATCAGTTATAATAGTTTGAGAAGAATATTAAACATGTAGCGAAAAATTTATTTGAGAGTTTAAAGAATGTTTATGGAAGGCAAGATCAAGAAGGTAATACAACTAATGGACACACTTAAATAATATTGGGACATTTATATCCAAATATTATAAATTATAATTTTTTAAAAAATTGACCAATTTATATGATAGTAAATTGTTAATGATGTTTATTTCAATGAATGTTATTATGATTAGTCATAGATTATGGATTGTTTTTTTAATACATAGTAATAGGTGATTTTGATAGCATGAATGTAACATTCCAAGACACTACAATATTTTAATTTTATAAAAAAATTAATTTTTTTTCTATCTATATTTATATGGAACACCGTGTTAAGCTTATTATATATAAAATAGAGGATTAACTTGTACGTAAGATTGAGTTTAACTGCCTTTTAATGGATATCATATTTTAAAACTAAATGTTGTATCTTTAGTGAACTATATTTTTAAAAATAAACATAATTTTTGAATTCATGATTTTGAAATTATTTTAGGTTGATTTTTTGGTGTTTCTTTTTGAGAGACATAATTTTTTTAATGAATATGGAAAATTACTACAATTTAGTTAAAAATATCATTTTCATTTAAATATTTATTAGTGTTAAATTATACTTTAAATTGGGTTTTAATGTCCTAATATTTATATTATGAATATTTTAATTTAATTTAGGTCTTTGTAATCATTTTTATTTTTAAATTAGACATAAAAACCTATTTAACTTTTGAAAGTTTATACTTTAATAACCCACTTTATCGCCACGTATGCATGAATAGTGTTAATCATAATTTTCCCACTTATGAGATTTTATTCTTGAAAAATAGTTATACCTATTTTTAATAAGTAAAATATTTGTTATCTAATAATATAAACTTAATTTATCACCAAAAATATTAGTGAATGTGATTAAAATTAATTACGGCAGTTAAGGTATGATTAAGCTTAATATGGAATTAAACATTAAACCAAAGGTCCAAAATGTAATAGAAACTTGTGTAAAAGGAATTTTCTCTAAATATATATACAATATACCCACATTTTTTAAATTTTATAGGTTATTTATATATTATGAATGTGATGTACCCTATCTGAATGTTTAAGTCAATAAAAAGAGAAAATGAAAGATTTTTTTCCTTTAAAATTAATAAAAAACTGGGCTTTTGTAAAAAAATAATATTTTTTATACATATCCATTTGAAATAAAAATTTGTTATTTTTATCAAAATATTTTATTAATAATTTCCATAAATGGATTATTTAGTTAAATTTCTTACCAAATGCCAACGCAGTGATTATTTAGTTGATAACCAAATAAATAAATGATACTACAAATTTTAAAACTGAAGTGAATTGATTGAATTATTCTCTTTATTTATTAATGTATATGAATTTATGATTTTTAAAACATATAATCTTAATATATTTTAATTATAATAATATATTTATATTTTAAAAGTCATTGAATTATATAATTTTAAAATTGACATTATAGTAATTTTACAAATAATGATATATTATTAAAATATTTAAATTAATTAAATATATATATTTTTTACCAGTTTCCGTTTAATTGTTAATAAATATTAACTATTTTCTATTAATTGTCCAATTTATCTTTTACAATTAACATATTAACTCATGTACTAAAAAACCTTGCCAACAAAGTCTGGGATTTAATATTATTTTGACACGTCACATGCACTTGTTTTAAAATAAATTTCCCCAAAACTTGGCATTTTTATTCTAAAAATTATATATAATATTAATAACTATGTGGATATTTATGTTATAAAAAATATCACTTTATTTTCTCATCAATGTTTAAATTTATTAGATTAGAAAACTAGATGCATTAATAAAAATGAAAATGGTAAAATTGGGGAATCATTGATGCTAAAGAGATAAATTACTAAAATGATTTTTTTGTAATTATGGTTTTAATAGAGAATTATTACAATTAAATAAATTATTTTTTCACTTTTAAGGAACATTATTTATGTTATACCTCCCAATAATGAATACCTTTCGGTATTTACAATACTGTAACTCCACCTTCACTATAAAAAGGTAAACACTCTACCCCTTCCTCACACATCTCAAGATATTTTTAATCTTCAAAACTCAAATAAAATAGTTTCTCGAAATCCCCATATGACCTATAAGAATATATTTTTTGAGAAATCCTTCCAATGAATCATTTTGGTACAAACCAAAAGGAGTTTCCCGATAAATAGGTAACAAACTTCCTTAAGATTTATAGTTTTATTTCTATTCTGCAACCCCTCAAATCATACTATTTATATAATTTTATAAATAAAAGTTATCATCAATATTTGATTATTTATTTAAGAAAGGGTTTCGACAAAAATTTACACACACTTCCATCCAATGGGTAACACCGTTTTTTTTCTGTGTGTGGCGAACTACGGCCTCACGAAACAATAATTGTTCATTTTTCCATTACAGCCACTCATTGAGGCCATTATGATGGAAACCTTTTTTATCTATGATATTTATGATATTTATTAAGTTTTTATACTTTTTAATCATTTAAAAAACAATATCTATAATATTTCCCATTTTGTGTTAATACGATAACTTAGTTTGAGGAAGTGTGGACTACCACCCCCTCAAAGCATTGTCATTTGGTCACGCTATACATGGAACAATTTACAGAATATTTTAATAAACCTATGTAAAATATGTAAAATATATATGATAATGGAATTATAATATACATATGTATCATTTATTTTTCATTCTTTTAATACAAAAAAGGAATAATGGTAACATTCATGTGTAAGTACGGACTACCGTCTCCATGAACAGTGTGATTGATTTATTATCTCCAAACATAATAAGATTTTTATAAACACATATATATAGATTTTATATGATGATAAATTAAATTATTACATAATGTAGGTGATGAAACCATTATCTAACTAATGAGATAAATAGGTAACAAGTTAAAACATACTAGAGGGAACTATGTGATTAACACTCGAAATAGTGAAATTAATGAATGTTTATAACGAACAGAGAGTGAGATATTATAGGAAGTTAATATCTGATATTATAAATATAATTATGGTTCTGTTATAAGTTATTAACATATTTTTAACACTATATATGAGGATAAATGCTACACAAAAAAGAGAAGGTTGAGGTAAGGGATTTCTTCTCAATTAAATTTCCATTGAGACATATTATATTTAGGCACCATTAACTTATGTTTAATATACATATATACCCTTGAAATGTTATATAAAATATATAATTATTCTATAACACCCCAAGATTCCATGGTACACTACTCTTTGAATAATAGAGCAGCGTGTGTTGTACGCAACTTCGAGTTTTAACACACCGCGACCAATAAAAGTAGCAGTTATAGATAGTAACACCCACCTTTTGAAATTATATAAATTTTATATTTCAAAATGGACTTCATTTTTTTATTCGGAATATCAAAATTATCCTAAGTTGAATTTTTTGTAATTTTCTAAGAACTTCCAATTTTCTATGAATAGAGAAAATACCTAAAAACAACTTTTTTAATAAAAATACATTATAGTGATAAATTATACTATTGAGTGGTTTTAAAGTATAATTAGAATATATTTTTACCATTTTATTAAATGGTGGTCATTAGAATTAATTTCACTTTGAAATTGGACACAAACAATTGTAAATCTTTTGATTGATATCTTTCTTAAAAACACGCTATTTATTATGACAGTTAGAATTAATTATTAAATTAATTAATTCAAATTATATTTTTTTTAATTTTGTAAAATAGACATCATTTTGGAATTAGGAATATCAAATATAGCTTAGGGTTAATTTTTGGCGTTGTTCTGAAAAACTACGATTTTTGATGAATAGTGAAACCACTTAGTTGTAGTTTAAAAACGAATTTTTCGTGTAAATGATACATTACAACTTCTATGTATTGAATTTAAAAAATCTGACCTACATGGTTGTCATTAAGAAGTAAAATTTGGTTCAATGGGATTAAAATAATTTTTGGTGACTAATAACTTTTAAGTTTTATTAATCGCGATTAAAGATAATTAGTGAAATTTAAGGTAAAAATGATATTATAAAATATGAAAATATCTTTCCACTTGTCCTAAACTTATTGGATGTGTCATGGAAAACCAAGAAAATCCATGGGTCAATGTGGGGACCCCATGGAGCCACTTGGGTAAAACAATGACATTAATAACATTTTATTTAAAGTAAAAATAAAATTGTCACAAACATGTGTTGTTTTACTGAAACAATTATTACATGGGGTTATATAAGTTAACTTTTCGACTATAAATATTCATTGGAAGGATAAAAAGATTTCCTAAATCATGATAGTTTTTATATAATTTTTAGACATTAAATAAATTAAAATGTTTATGACACCATGATGATGCAACGATTACCTCATTAATTAAAGATTTAAAAAAATTGAAAAGATAATGTAAACTCTAAAACATACACTTGTCAGAAACCTATTAGATGGGTAGATTTAGAACCCTCATCACTTTATACTATATATATATAATTTTGGGTCATCTAAAATCCGAAAATCATTTCATAATAATGTAAAATTTCACGACTTTCCAAGATTGCCCCTATTCTCCTCTAATAAAAGGCCCCCACCACTACCACCTTATTCACACCTTCACGCAATTTGGATTGGCCAAACTCTGCCCAAATACTCTCTAAAATTCCCTCTATTACTCCTAGAAGCCTCAATTTGGGCATAATTCTTCCCAAGGAATCCTTTTGCTCAAATGAAAAAGAGTTACCCGATTTTAAGGTAATGTCTTCTCTTATATTATTTTGTTTTATTTGGCTTCTCCAACCACTTAAACTCATTTTATTCTTTTATTTTTTAACATAACAAGTATCTTCAATATACTAGGATTTTTTTATGAGATGTATTTTATTTAAACTTACTCACACCTCCGTCTAATGGTTAATGCATATAATGTTTCTGTGGTTGGTAAATTTCTGCCTCACGAAACGATGATTGTTCAATTTTCTTTTAACACCTCTCATGGTGGCCATTAAGATTTCACTATATTCATATATGATATATATTATGTTTATGATTTCCTTATTCTTCTTTATTTTTCATTTATGGCGTACCTTTATGATTTCCATTATGGGAAAATGCGATAATTTCATTTTAAGAAGTGCGGACTACCGCCCCCTCAAAGTGATTTTAATCGTTAATTCCATATGTGGGATGTATAAAGGATGGAGTAAATAGTATTATACATTATATTATAATTTAATTATAGTATACCTTTATATAATTATAATTTCATTCCATTAAATATGAAATATAAATGAAAGTAGCGTTCATGCGTACGTATGACTTACCATCTCCATGAACGGTGCATTTCATTTCTTACCTCTAAATGTTGTGTAATATTATAAATGAATGTATATACTGGATATATATGATATATTTGATACCTACATCATGAATATAATTATGGAGATAATGGATATTCTACCACATAAAAAACATGTAATTATAAGAAGTTTATTGTTGACTCAAGTACCAAAGATCGACAAAACGACCGTTATTAACTTAAATGACTAAATAATTTTCGTAACATTGTAATTAGTGATATAAAATAGATAATGAAATTTAAAAAGTTTCTTAATCAAGTAGAGATTAAATCAAGTTTATTACTCAGGAGATTAAAGAACGATCGAGTGAAGTCGGACATGAGGTCAGGGAACTTTTTAACCCAATTTCCATTCTTTGGGTTAATCCTCTACTTTCAAATTATGTCATGATATTATTATGTCCTATCTTGTATTTGAACATTATTTATGTGTAATTGTAGGGAATACATATAATGGATCTATTTTATTTAAAAAATGTTTTTTGTAACGGACTTCGTCTCAATCTCCTTTCATTGAGGCATATTTTGTTTTATACACAACATTCTTTTATACGGTGTATAAACCCCTTTGACTTTTAAGTTTATTCAAAAGTAATCTTTTTATACGAATCATTTTACAAAACGAAAAAACAGAATGTTTTTTTTGTCTTACGTACGCGGAGACAACGACTTTTTCGCCACCATGACCATTATTTGAGTTTTGACTTCCTCTACAAGCCATAACTTTTTTTAAATGAAAAAAATAAATACCAAGTTTTAATTTTCTTTTATTTTGGTATTGAAAATGGTTTTGAAAGTGTTTTTATTATATCAATGTGTTGAATTGATATATTGTGATTGAAATGTTGTATTGTTATGTTTTCTTTTTTGCATGTTTTAAGTGATATGATTATGTTATGGTTTATGATATGTTTAAACCTATTCATAAGAGGAATGAATTGGACTTAATAAGTGACGGGTGGAGCCCCTTATAGCTTCTCGATGCATCGATAGGTCTCTTGAGACAAACTAGTGTCTTGGAACTTTCCTTGAGAAAATCTTATTTGTAGTCTTGGCACGAGGCGTTGGTTACGTGGTTATGATAGTATGCAATTATGCATTCCATCATTATAAAAGTGGTTATTGATATTGCATGTGATTATTCGACTAGTAGAATATCCATGTGAATAAGTAAATGGCATTATTTTATTTTACTTTTGACATATTATGCTGAATTTCAAGTTTAAAAGGCTTTTGTTTTAGTTAAACATTGCCTTAAATGTTTATGTTTATTTATGAAAGATTCCGCTATATTGAGATCCTTACTGATCATCTGAGATCACCCCTTTAAATGTTTTAATTTTTCTAGGATGTGAATATGTATATTATGAATGACCTACCAGGATTGTGTGAGGGGATATGAAGACAAGAAGTTGTTGTAGGTTTTTTTTACTTTACAATGTAATGTAAGACTTATGAATTAATCTAGTGTTTCCAAGGCTACTAAAGTAATCAGTCTTTTGAGACTTGATCTTTGTGATCATGCCAATGTTACGCAATAATGCACCGACTCTGGGTAACTGGGGTCGGGGCGTTACAGTTGGTATCAGATGCAGTTTAGTATGAACCTTGGAAACTAGATTTAGATAAACTCTGATTAGAGCACATAGACCTAAGATGAAATTTTAGGATTAGTATAGAAGAACATCCTAGAATTTTGGTATTATATTGATTTTCTATGTTTTCCCAGCAATACATCCCTGTCTGGATACAAGCAGGTAGAGGCGGCTCAGGCACAGATGTACCTAGGGGTAAAACCCAAAAACACCACTTTGAGCTAGACTCGAATGGGAACTGCTGCATGACAACGGGCTTTGCTGCACTCTTGGTTTCGACAATCCCGGGGGATATGATTAGGATAAATCATTATTTCATTAAAAACAAATATGAAGGTTTTATGAGTATATACTTTCTCAAAGAAAACATTTTTATGATTATGGATTATATCCATAAATAGTTCAATTTATGTTATGTGTTTTGTAAGTTTGTTATTATGTATTTTGATTCATAAACTAATCTTGTTTATGCCATTGTTTAGAAATGGCGCCTAGTGGGAGGAATGGAAATCGTATCAATGAACACTCTCCATGAAGGGATTTCCCTCCTGCTCAAGATAATTATAATGGAGTTGGTGATACAACTGGTGCTAATCAGCTTATCACCATACTGGGGAAACTCACTCAGGTTATGAATAATAACATTACTCGTATGGAGTACCCTGATCCGCAACGTGGAGAATCAATGTTAGACCGCTTCATGAGGAAAAAATCTCCAAAAGTTAATGGGGGTACAGATCCATTAGTAGCTGAGCAATGGATAAACTCTTAAGAAAAAATATTCCTTGCCTTGGGGAGTAGTGAAAGGAAGAAAGTTGTCATGGTAGTTTACCAACTCACTGGAGATACCGATCAATGGTGGTCGCTAATTCAAAACCCAAAGTAAGATGAAGAAGGATCATGTATGGAATAGAGGGAGTTTAGGGAAATTTTCATAGAATAATTCTTTCCACATGACCATCGAGCAGATATGGAAAGGCAATTTCTGAGTCTGAGGCAGGAGGAGGATGAGAATGTCGCAACGTATGAGGCTAAATTTAAAAGGTCAGAGAGGCATGTTGCAGATTATATACGTAACCCAAGAAGTAAGATTGATCGTTTCTTTGATGGGTTAAAACCGTTTCTCCATCGAGCATTAGTCTCACAAACCTTCTCTTCGTATGAAGATATTGTCTTGTGTGCTATCAATATGGAAAAAGAATTCTCTAAATCTTATGAAAATAAAGAAAGGGAAGAAGAGAACGGTGGAATAAGAGACAGATAATGGGAAAAAGGGAAAGAAGGATTTTCCATTATGTGATAATTGTGTGAAGAATCACCCCGGTAATTTCCTAAAAGGAATGAGAGTTTATTATAAATGTGGAGAAAAAGGTCACCAGGCTCGTGATTGAATGGGAAAGAAAGAGGATATCAATGTTGAATGCTATAATTGTAGGGAAATTGGGCATTATGCAAATGAATGTCCTAAGCGTCAGGGAAACTTAACTCAGAAAAGGACAAGGGATCAAGGAAAATCTTATGCTGTTACTACAGTTGAAGTGGAATAATTAATGTATTGGTGCTTTTAGACTCAAGGATTATATTCTGGTTGTAAGAATAATGTGATATATATAAGGATTGTAATGCAGTACTTTCTATTTTCATTAAGGTTTTAATATGATGAAGGTAATCATATTTTTAGTATATGATAATAAGATAAACTTTACTTTGTTTGGGGAATCTGATGAATTAATTTTGTAATTTAGAGACCTTTTAGAGAAAGTCTGGACATAGGTATTTTGGATAACTATAAAGGTTGGAATGGAATAAGTGAACTTTGGATAATATTGTTTAAGGTTAAAACATTTCTGAAGATTATTTTTTGAATATTATAATACTATATTTTTAGGAAAAGGAAAACCTACAGGTTGGGGGATAACCCGTCACGTCGGAAAAAGCTATAGAAATCGAAACCACAACCATAGTTCACAGGCATTTATTACCTACCACTAGCCTATAGGAAGTCCCTAGTTATTACAAACAATTTTCCTAATCTAAATGGTATGTGTTAATATATGGAACCTTATAAAATTATGATAAATAGAATATTTTTTGGTTCTATTACCTTTTGGAGTGAATGATGGGTTTGTGGTAAAAATTTATTAAAGAATGAAAGTCTACATGACAAGTAAGTATATTTCCATATGTTCTTTGTAAAACTCCTAAATAAATTTCTCATCTTTATGAAAGGTAACATAAAACAAACATGTTGTCGGTTAACTTTTCCAATTAGGGAATCAATGACCGTTTAGCCAATCAAAATTTGGTGATTTTATTGTAGTTAACTTTCTCCTAATCCTGTTTTATACAACTCAACATTAGACCTTGATGGGTTTTTCCTCCATATCCATATTTTCATAGAATCCTAGTATGGGATATCTCGGGTGACCTTTGTACTTCTCTTTCTTTCTTTTAAAGTTATTTTTTAACCTTATTTCCGATGTGGGTTTTCCACAAAGGTATTTCCTATTTTCAACCTTTTATTTTCAAAGTAAAATTTTAAATTGTGAGGATGCAATTTATTGAAGGAGGGGAGAATGTAACACCTCAAGCTTCTATGGTATGCTCCTCTTTGAATAATAGAGCAGCGTGTGTTGTACGCAACCTCGAGTTTTAACACACCGCGACCAATAAAAGTAGCAGTTATGAATAATAATACCCACTTTTTGAAATTATATAAATTTTATATTTCCAAATGGACTTCATTTTTGTATTCAGAATATAGAAATTATCCTATGTTGAATTTTTGGTAATTTTCTGAGAACTTCCAATTTTCTATGTATCAAGAAAATTCTTAAAACCAAATTTTTTAATAAAATTAATTTATAGTGATAAATTATACTATTGAGTGCTTTTAAAGTATAATTAGAATATATTTTTACCATTTTATCCAATTGTTGTCATTAGAATTAATTTCACTTTGAAATTGGACATAAACAATTGTCAATATTTTAATTGATATTCTTTCTTAAAAACATGATATTTATTGTGACAGTGGGAATTAATTATTAAATTAATTAATTCTACTTATATTTTTTGAATTTTTTAAAATATACATCATTTTTGAATTAGGAATATCAAATATAGCTTAGGGTTAATTTTTGGTGTTGTTCTGAAAACACCGATTTGATAAATAGTGAAACCACTAAGTGGTAGTTTAAAAACTATTTTTTCATGTAAATGAAACATTTCCAATTCTTTGTATTGAATTTCAAAAAGCTGACTTACATGGTTTTCATTAGGAAGTAAAATTTTGTTCAATGGGATTAAAATAATTTTTGGTGAATAGGTACTTTTAAGTTTTATTAATCGCGATTAAAGGTAATTAGTGAAATTTAAGGTAAAATGATACTATAAAAATATGAAAATATCTTGACACTAGTCCTATCCTTATTGGATGAGTCATGGATGACCAAGAAAATCCATGGGTCAACTTGGGGACCCCATGGATCCACTTGGGTAAGAAAATGACATTAATAACTATTTATTTAAAGTAAAAATAAAATTGTCACAAACATGTGTTGTTTAACTAAAACAATTATTATATGGGGTTATATAAGTTAACTTTTTGACTATAAATATTCATTAGAAAGATAAAATTATTTCCTACATCATGATAGTTTTTATATAATTTTTAGACATTAAATAAATTAAAATATTATGACACCATGATGATGCAGCGATTACCTCATTAATTAACGATTTAAAAAAAATAAAAGATAATGTAAAATCTAAGACTTACACTTGTAAAAATCATATTGGATGTGTATATTTCTAACCCTTATCACTTTATACTCGAAATATATAATTATGGGACCTCTAAAATCCGAAAATCATTTCATAATAATGTAATATTTCATGACTTTCCAAGAGTGTCCCTCTTATCCTCTTATAAAAGGCCCCCACCACTACCAACTTATTCACACCATCAAGACATTTGGCTCGGCCAAACTCTGCCCAAATACTCTCTCAACTTACCTCTCTTACTCCTAGAAGGCTCACTTTAGGAATAATTCTCCCCAAGGTAGCCTTTGTCTCAAATCAAAAAGAGTTACCCGATTTTTAGGTAATGTATTCTCTTTTATTATTTTGTTTTATTTTGCTTCTCCAACCCCTTAAACTCTTTTTATTCCTTTATTTTGTAACAAAAACAGTATCTTCAATATACAAGGATGCTGTTATGAGAAGGATTTTATTTACACTTACACACACCATGGTCTAATGGTTAAAGAACATACTGTTTCTGTGGTTGGAAAATTTCTACCTCACGAAACGATGATTGTTAAATCTTCTTTTAACACCTCTCATGGTGGCCATTAAGATATTAATATATTTATATATGATATATATTATGTTTATGTATTCCTTATGCTTATTTATTTTTCATTTATGGCATACCTTTGCGATTTCCATTATGGGTAAACGCGATAATTTCACTTTAGGAAGTGCGGACTACCGCCCCCTCAAAGTGATCTGAATCGTTAATTCCATATGTGGGATGTAAAAAGGATGGAGTAAATAGTATTATACATTATATTATACTTTAATTATAGTATAAATTTATATAATTATAATTTCATTCCATTAAATACAAAATAGAAATTAAAGTAGCATTCATGCATACGTACGACTTACCGTCTCCATGAACGATGCATTTCATTTCTTATCTCTAAATGTTATGTAATATTATAAATGAATGTATATACTAGATATATATGATATATATGATACATACATAATTAATATAATTCTGAATATAATGGATATTATACCACATAATCAACTTGTAATTATAAGAAGTTTATTGTTGACTCAAGTACCAAAGATCGACAAAATGACCATTATTAACTTAAATGACAACATAATTTTTGTAACATTGTAATAAGTGATATAAAAGGGATAATGAACATTAAAAATGTTCTTAAGAAAGTATATATTAACTCTAGTTTATTATTCAGGAGATTAAAGAATGGTCGAGTGAAGTCGGACACGAGCTAAGGAATACTTATTAACCCAATTTCCATTCTTTGGGATAATCTCCTACTTTCAAATTATGTCATAATATTATTATGTCCTATCTTTTATTTTTACTTTATTTACATGTACTTATAGTGAATACACATAATAGATCTATTTTATATAAAAAATTTTTTTTGTAAGGGACTCCGTCTCAATCTCCTTTCATTGAGGCATATTTTGTTTTATACACAACTTTCTTTTATACGATGTATAAACCCCTTTGAAATTTACATTTATTCAAAAGGAATCTTTTTATACGAAGCATTTTAATAAACAGAAAAAAGGATTTTTTTGTCTTACATACGCGAGGAAAAGGAATTTTCCGCCGTTGTGACCTTTATTTGAGTTTCGACTTCCTCTACAATCCATAACTTTTTTTAAATGAAAAAAATAAATACCATGATTTAATTTTTATCTATATTGGTACTGAAAATGGTTTTGACAGTGTTCTTATTATATGAATGTGTTCAATTGATATATTGTGATTAGAATGTGGAAATTTTATGTTTCCTTTATGCATGTTTTATGTGATATGATTATGTTATGGTTTATGATATGTTTAAACCTATTCATATGAGGAATGCATTGGACTTAATAAGTGACGGGTGGAGCCCGATATAGCTCCTAAATGCATCAGTAGGTCTCATGAGAAAAACTTGTGTCTTGGAACGAGGCCTTGACAAAATCTTATTTGTAGTCTTGGCACGAGGCCTTGGCTGCGTGGTTATGATAGTCTGGAATTATGCATTCCATCATTATGAAACTGGGTATTGATATTGCATGTGATTATTTGACTAGTAGAATACCCATGTGAGTAAGTAAATGAAATTATTTGATTTTACTTTTTCCATATTATGCTGAAGTTCAAGTTTAAAAGGTGTTTGTTTTAGTTATACATTGCATTAAATTTTTATGTTTATTTATGAAAGCTTCTGCTATATTGTTATCCTTACTAAGAATATGAGCTCACCCCTTTCAATGTTTTAATTTTTCCAGGATGTGAAGAAATATATAATGAATAACCTACAGCGATAGTATGAGGGGATATGAAGACAAGATGTTGTTGTAGTTTTGTTTTAATTTACAATGTAATGTAAGACTTATGAATTAATCTAGTTTTTCCAAGGCTACTAAACTAATCGGTCTTTTGAGACATGATCTTTGTGATCATGCCAATGTTATGCAATAATGCACCGACTCTGGGTAACTGGTGTTGGGGTGTTACTTATTATCATGGTATCATAATTTTATTTTCATTCAAAAGGAATTATGATTTAAATTAATAATTGTGGTTTGAGACACATTAGAATGCTTTAAAAGAAATAATAAAGAATGTTTTAATGTAAAAAACACTTATTGTCACTTATAAAACTATATGGTATTATTGATAAATACATTTTATTTAATAAATATAGTTATTTTATAGGGGAAATTATTTATTTTTAATATGAGTAATTATTTATACATGAAATAAATTGGTTGGGGCCATTTAATGTAAGCCTTATTGGTTGGGGAGTAGTTAATGAAATCCCCTAGATGCATTAGTAGTCTCACGAGATGAAATAGTTGGCCAAAATAGATGGTTTATTCCTTATATCTAAACCATCTAATGAATGTTCATGAAACTACCGGTTTTATGTAACTAGAAAACATGGAATCCAATAATTTATCATTTACCTCATTTTGTTTTAGTTATTATTTATCCTAGACATTTTTAATCGACATATCTATGGATACATATAATTATTATTTCATAAATTAAATGGAATGTGTTTCATTTTCTTACCTTTCCATATTGAATTTTCTTTTTCTAGTTATTTTAATAACATGCGTTATGCATTAATTACTTATCAATGTTAATTTATTCTCATTGATTCATTATTGCTTCATATTTATATACACTTAATGATCATTTGAGATCACCCTTATTATGTTTCATTCCCCTAGTTATAATTATGATATATTCGAATAATAATTCAATAGTGTAGTTTATTTCAATTTAATCGATATCAAGTTTGTATTTTCTATTTATCAAGGTATTTTGGGGATCATTTATGTAATCTGGAATTCCATGGCTGCTAAACTAATAGATCATTTGGGATATGATTCCCTGTACTCATGCCAATGTAATAAAATAATTCACAAACTCTGAGTTTCTAGGTTTATGGAAATAATGTTGGTATCAAATAAAGTTTATAAGTGACCTTGGAAACTATATTTAGAAAACATAGATCTAGGAACATGACCTTAATATAGAAATTGATGATAAGTATAGAAGACAATGTTAGAATTTTTTATGGTAGATATTATGTGGGACTGTAATTCTATAAATACCTATCTAGATACTAAAAGTGAACATGGTTCTAGAAAAATCATACGTAGGAGTAATAACTATAACAAGGTGTTTCGATCCTGACATGGGGTAACCTAGTACATAAGAATGGTCCATGTTGTGCTCCATGTTTTACACTCCTAGGGGATACTCTTAGGATAATTCAAATTTTCTTTGCAAACCATTATGAAGGATTTTGATGTATTGATTCCCCAAAGAATCCAATGTTTATTATTATATGATTCATGTTCAATAAATTTATGTGCTATGCTATATTTTGAATTATAAATTATGTTATGAGTTAATCTATTATATTTTACTTTTTAGAAACGGTTCCTAATAGAAGGAATGTGAACCTCAATGATGCTTTTAATCCAAAGTATAATAAGGTTCAAATATTTCATAGTCTTAAGGAAATATTTCAAAGGGAAATATTCTCCCAAAAATTTGAATCATAAGAGGACATAATATCATGTGAAAATGAGATAGGTAAATAAATTGTCATTTCCTATGTCTTTGATTGAATCAAATATAATTAGAGGCCATTTGAGAACCATAAAAAAGGGAATGATTAAAATAAGGTGATGGGAAAGAATTATTTTATAGAATTTGATAATTTTGGAAGGAAATAGTATGGTAATTTCTTAAAGGGAATGAGAGTTTTTTATGTGTCGAGAAAAAATACACCCAGTTCATGATTTCATGGTTAAGAAAATGGGTTCCAATGTACAATGCTTCGACTGCAAGGAGATGTGACACTATACAAATTAATTCCCCCAAGCATCAAAGAAATATACTCTAAATGATGCCATTGGATAATGGAGAAGTTATAATACTACCCAAAATAAATAGGAACAGTTAAAATTCATGCTTTGGAATTATGTCATTTGAATATTTTAGCAGCGATGTAGATGTTATATAAAAAGTGTTTTTATTGTACTATAGTACTTTTTCCAATAAATATTTGAGATAATATGCTGAATGCTTCCAATAAAATTTATCCAGTTGAAATTTAAAATTTTCGAAAAAAACACATTATTAAGGTAAATAAAACCATTAATATGTTCCTAATGTTGAGATAATGATGAAAAAATAATTGATTTGGAAATGTACTGTTTGGATTGGAACTAATTCATGACATGCCGATAAGTAGTCTATGCTATGATTAATCTGATTTACAACACTTTTGTATTTAAGTGATATATCCAATATCATGTTTCTTAAATAAGTAATAATGAATACTGGATGCTTCCTACAAGGATTATGGAAATGTGAGTTATTAACATATTTAAGTGGGACACATGAAAATGTTTTTTACATGTATAGAATGTGAAAATTTATACATGATTCAATATTGATTGAAGTATAATGATAAGTTCATATGTAAAATACATTAACCTTCCTTCCAAAGTGATGGATCATAATACTTTGAAAAATATACCCATTTACGATATAGTTAATGTTGATCTTTGGATAAGGATTTTTAGAATGAAAAATTACATCACTATACAATGAATATTGTTATATGAGATGAAGTAGAAAACGTTCATGGAACAACTTAAGTATAATATTATGCATATAGAAGCACTCTAAGTATATTTACTTATATTCTTAGAGAGTTAAATAATTACTCAACTCCATGATGTATTAAATTGATACAAAAAATTTTCTCTTAGTAACTTAATTTCCTATGAATGAAATGAACCTAAGATCATTTTTAATTTTGGGCTTTCAGATTGTTAACTTTATCCTAACCATGTTCTCTAGAAATCTCCATTAGAACTTGATTGTTAGATTTTTCATATATATCAATGCTTCAATTTCCAACCTATATTATCATACTATATAACTTAGTTACATGATCATTGTACATTCATTTTATTTATTTATAATATGTTATATTAATCCTTTTACTATGTGGGGTTTTCAATAATTGTTTATTTTCAAAGATCAATTCCTTGATTACTGAGATAAAATTTAAATTACAAAGTGAAATTTAAATTAGGTTAAGATAATGTAACGCCTAAATATATAAAAATATTTTAATTTTATATTAAAATTTATTTTGTTCCTCTCAATATTCATACACAACACCATGCTACGCTTATTCAATATAAAACCAAGGATTAACTTGTACGCAAGACCGAGTTTAAGAACCTTTTAATGAGGAACCAACATCAGAACTAAATTTTGGCACATTAATGATTTTTAATTTTAAAAATAAACATTATCTTCAATTTATACTTTAAAATTTATCTTAGGGTGAAGTTCCAATATTTTTCTGAGAAATGACAATATTTGTTGAATAGTGCATATTACTGCAATTTAGTTAAAAGATGCCTTTTCATTTAAATAATGATTACTATAAAATTATATCTTAAATTGGGTTTTAAATTAATAATAGATCTATTATTAATATATTAATCCAACATAGGTAATTGGAATCATTTTGATGTTGAAATTACATATAAAAACTTATTGATCTTTTGAATGTTGCTATTTTAAAAACCCTATTTCTGTCATATGTGTGGGAGGAGCATTATAATAAATTTACCTCTTCTATGATTTTAATTTTGAAAAAATACTTACATTTTTTTAATTTTTAATTTTTTTCATCTCATAATATCAACTTAATTTTTGAAAAAAATGATTAATGAATGTTATTAAAACTAATTATAGTGATTAAGGAAGGATTAATCTTAATAAGAGTGTTAAGGTTAATCTTAAGAACCAAAAGTACCGGGAACCTTATCTAAAATCTATTTCATCTAATAGCTATAGAATATACCCTATTGTATTGAATATTATGGGATATTAGGATATTATGATATGAATATTTTTTTATAAAAGGTTATGTATAAAAAAGCTAAAAATGGAACGTTCCACAACATTACTATTTATAAAACCTTGAGATATGTAAAAACAACATATTTTTTGTTATAAATATAATTTTTAAGGATAATTGGATTATTTTTATCATTATATTATACCAATAATTTTGAGATAGGGTTTATTTACAAAAAATACCTATGAAACACCAAAATGGTGATTATTTAGTTAATAACCAACTAAAATAAATGGTAATATAAATTTTAAAAGACATGTGAATTGACTGAATTATTGTATTTATTTATATTTGAATATCATGTTTCAAAACTTAAAACATAATATATTTTAATTTCAATATTTTTTTGATATTTTAAAATTTAAATTAAATAAATAATGTCAAAATTGACATTAATGTTATTTTACAATAAATGATATTTTATTAATTCATTTAAAATTAATAAAAAAAATATATTATTCCAAGTTAATTTTAAGTTTTAATAAATATTATAAATTTCCTATTAATAGAGAAATTTATATTTTATAAATATCATATTTACCCATATATTGTAAAAACATTGTTAATGTGGTCCGGGTTTAAGTAGTGTTTTAAAGCATCATATGCGTGCGATTCAAAATTAACATCCAAAATAATGGTATTTTTTATTTTATAAAATATATATAATATTAATAATTAAATGTCTATATATTTTATAAAAAATACCATTTTATTCTATTCTTAATTGTAAAATTTATTACATTAGAAAACTTGATCCTTTAATAAAAACCAAAATGGTCAAATTGGGGAATCATTGATGTTATTGAACCAAATTATAAAAATGCTCATATTTTTGTGTTTTGTAGGATTTAATAGTTAATTATTAACATATAATCCAGTATTTTGTCATTTTTATGAAATTTTGGTATGGTTTACCTTCTATTAATTAATTCTTGTTGGTATTTACATGATTGTCACTCCCCCTCCACTATAAAAAGGAAAGCATTATACCCTTTCTTCACACCTCTATATACAGTTTGGATCTCCCAAACTCTGTAAAAATTGATTCCCAAAATCCATAACCTCGACCTAGAGTTATATATTTTGGATGAAATCTTTCTATGGAATATATTTGGCACAAACCAAAAAGAGTTTCCCAATTAAGAGTTAACAAACTTCTTTATGATTTTTAGTTTTATTTCCATTTTTTATTCCGTAAAATATTATTATATTCATGAATTTATTATAGAACCAGTGACCTAAAAATACCATAATGTTATTTTAATAATGTTTTTATATTAAATTACACACACATCCATATAATGTGTAACATACATATTGTTTTTTATGGTGAGCTACTCCCTCACAAAATGATGACAATTCATTTTTCTTTTACCACCTCTCATGGAGCCCCTTAAGATGACCAATATAGTTACATATGATATATATGATATTTATTATTTATTTATACTCATTTAATCATTCTGTAATGCATTACATTAATACATATCATTTTTCATTAATAAGACAACATCATTTGAGCGAAATGTGGACTACCACCCCAACAAAGCGATGTTGTTCATTCCTGATATACACGTAACATATCAAGCATGATTTTACTAAAAATATTGAACTTATAAAACTTATATATGATAATATAATTATAATATTCAAATGTATCATTTATTTATCATTCTTTTAATATTTAAATTGAATGATGGTAGATTTCATACTTATAAATGAACTACCGTCTCCATGAACGATGTGTTTCATATCTTATCTCCAAATATTATAGATTATTATAAATAAATATACAATATTTTTATGTGATATCAAAATCATGGTTTGAACTATATATATGATTAAACAATGATCAAATTAATGATAACAACTAGTAACAAGTTAAAACTTACTCGAGAAATCTCTATAATTAGCAAATCAAATAGTGAAATTAATGAATGTTTGTTAACAAACGGATAATGAGATATTATAGATTGTTAATATAAAATACTATAAAAACAATTATTGTTATGTTATGATTTATTAATTCATTTTAATCCAATATACATGAGGATAAATTACAAACAATAAAAGTAAGGTTATGGTAGGAGATTTTGTCTTAATTTACATTCCATTGAGACTTATTTATGTAATGCACCAATTCATATTTATTTTGTTTATATACATAAATTTGAAATTTTATATCATAAATATAATTATTCTCATTAAATTATTAGTTTAAATTAATTCATTAGGAATTATGATTTAAATGATTCAATGTGGTATGGGACACATTGGACTGCTTTAATATTATTTTTCCTAAAAAATGGTTTAATGTCAAAGACCCTTATTATTACTTATCCACCTATGAAATATTATTGATAAATACATATTATTTATTCAATATAGATATCATATAATCAAAATTATATATGTGATATATGAGGACTTATTTTTACATGCAATAAATTATCTTGGGATTGTTTAATATAATCCATGCGCGTTGGGGAACGGTTATTGAAAGCCCCTCGATGCATTAGTAGTCTCATGATATAAAATTGTTTTCCAAAATAGATGGGTTTTTACGTGATAGATAAAATTTCTTGTGAAAGGTGTTTGAGGTAATAATTCTATGTACGTAGGAAACATGGAATCCAATAATTAAGAATTACACATATTTAGTTTCAGTTTTTATTTATCGATGAGATTTTGTGTCAACATATCTATAGATACATATAATTTTTATTTCATTGGTTAATTTTCATTATTTTAGTTTCTTACCTCTACATATTGAATTTTATTTATCTGTTTATTTTAATGTAATGTGTTGTGAGTCATTTACATTGCCATGTTAATTTATTCTAATTTATTAATTATTACTTCCACTTTATTTAACCTTACTGGGAATTTGATCTCACCATTATTATTTTTCCTTTACCCATTTTATGAGGAAGAAATATTTTAATAAGAATTAATTTATTCAATTTATTTCATTTTATTATGTATCATGTTTGTATTTTCTATTTCTCCATATATTATGTGTATCATTTATTTAATCTGGTATTCCAAGACTAATAAACTAATTGATCCTTGGAGATTTTATTCCATATAATCATGCCAATGTAATAAAATAATGCATGAAATCTAAGATTATAGTGTCACAGAGTAACAATAATTATTTTAAAAAGACAACATGTAGGATCTATATCATTTGGAAAATAATTCCATAGAAAATTGATAGTGTCAGTGATCCCAAAAGTGTTAAGGATTAATTGAGCTACAATATGGTTTTACATGTTTTATATAAAGATAAACTTGTTTACTAATTCACAAATTTTTGATTATGATAATGAGGTGAATTTTAAAGTTAATTTGTGTTTACTAATTAGTCTGGATGATGGAGTAGTTATATCTATAGGTGTGAGAACTCAAGGTAACGTGTTTCAAGTTTGAGAAAACAATGATGTTTGAAACATGAATATGTATGATGAAAGTAACTCAATGAATATGTTTCTTCTTAATGTTGGGTAAATGTGTATGAAGAAGTTTTTTATAGAGGAATCCATGAGAAATATTCCACTATTGAATCAAGGAAACATTACTATTTTGAAACATGTCCAAAATTAAAGATGGTTTATAAAATTCACAAGCAAATTAACTTCTAAAAAAGAAGACATTTTGAGTTTGTTCACTCTATTGGGTGTGGATCCATGAAAAATAAATCAAAAAGTGGAGATAAGTACTTCATAAAATTGATTAATTAATTTACTAAAATCGAATGAAACATGTTTACGTCACACAAACATTTACTATTGAAAAAGTTTAAAATTTTAAAAACATTATGTTAGATGAAAATTAGGTATTATTTGAGTAGTCTCAGATATGACAGTTAATGTTAATAAGAAATAATTTTAGATTATCTTCAAAAAAATATAGTAATTCTAGATTATAGTTTAACCTACACTATATAAATTATTATAGTGTATAAAAGTAAAAAAACCTTACTGGTAGGTCTGTGAGGATGTTAACTAAGGATGCTAGTGTAACATCCCAAAAATTGATTTTAGGTATTTTATCTTGTTTATTGTGTTTTATATTGTTCCTTATGTTTTATCCATTATGTTTTGGAAAAATTGGAATTTTTTATTCATAGAATATGTTTTTTTGTTTTTATTGAGAAAAATGAGCATCACCCTCACCGTGGTGGAGGCTAAGGGGCTCTTTGTGTGAATGGACCATGCCCAAAATGGGAATGTCCTTGGCTAGAGATTATGTGAGTCTCCCTAAATTCCATGACTTTATAACTTCACCAAGATAATGATGGAATCACTGTTGATCCAAAATGTAATAGAGTTTGAAACTTGGTTTTTTCCACACCTCGTGGTCAGAGCCAATATGTCTCCGTAATCTACAATTGGGAATTGTAATATGGGTTTCATTTTTTTTAAATTTTATAATAGAATCTTGGAATTCAGGGGGGACTCTAGAAATCTAGATAAATAATTTAATGTATTAATGAGTTTCTTAACTTCTTTACCATCATTTAAACCATTATTTATCTCAAATTAGGGTTATATTTGATATCAACTGTGATATTGAAGGTAGTTATGGGTGTTCCAACTCTTATATAAGGGATTTGGTTAATTTTTATTAGTTATTATTCTTCCATCTAGATCATTTGGATGGAATTATTTTGGACCTCTTATTTCTAGTTTTGGGTTCCCATTTCTCACAATTTTTCGAACCTTAATTTGGTGTTTGGAATTATCTTTTTTGAGGCTGGTAGTTTCGTAATTAAATTTCAATCAATTTAAACTATAGATATTGGTTTATTTGAAAGTGATTATTAATTTTATTTCCATAGCCTTATTTGATTTACTTTTGTAATGGAATAAAAATGGTATAGTGTGTGTTTAACATCTTTAACTACAAATTTTCAAAAAAGTGCTGATTTTATGAAATTTATTTTGAGATTAATGAATGATATAGAAAATTTCCCTGATTTTGAATATTGAGAAGTTCTGGCATAAAATATTTTATGGAATTGAGATGAAATGATTGGTTATGAAGGGCATGAGTTTTGAGAGAGAAAAAAATCATCTTTTTTTTGAAAATAAATGGAATGTTTGAAACATGAAATGGGGCATCGTGAACCATGATTGATGAAAATGATATGAGACGAATGATTTTCCCCATGTATGATTTACTTGAAGAACATTAGAGACTATGTAGTTAGGTGGTTAGTGTAGGGAAATCATGTGAGGAATGTACTACCACTACCCATAAAATACATGGATATTTTGATTAAAATTCATACTCATGACTATTTTCATGGAAAATATTATATACATATACTTTATTTATGCCACTCGAATGACTAGGAATGAATATTTTAATATTAATATTGCAATGATTACTATGGAATGTGTTTTTTAAATTTATCATATTTAGATTTTGTGATATGGATTTATTTTGAAATAATTGGGGAGATCATGCTGGTATATTTTTGATCAAAACATACATTTCCACATGTGATAGTGTATAATTTCATAATCCAAGTCTAGGAAAAGGGAAACCACTCTTTGATGGAAGATATTGTTCTGGAAAAAGGGACCATAGAATTTGGTGGTGACATGAGAAGTTAGTTATCCAAATTTTATGGGGTGATCTTGATATGGTTTTCACTTTTTGGTTTTTGATGTATTTGGAATAATTTATGTTTTTTGTTTCCATACTCTTATTTAATTTTTTGGTGTAAAATATGATTATGGATATATATCTCCATTTATTTTTTTAATTATTATTTCAGTGAAATTGTTCCTTGTGGATTGATGATGATTTCCATGAACTAGTCGTAAGCCTTTTGGGATTAAGAACACCCTTTAGGTCAAGTCATAGTCAATCTGGGTTCTGGAATAGCAGGTTATCAAGGACAATTTTTGATGAATTATTATCAATGTTTTTTGATATTTCTATGGATGTAAGTATGCAGTTTATGACGATTTGGTAGATATGTGAGATGAATTTCAAGAATTATGGGGTAGTTTATAATACATAAATTTCTATACATCTTCATAGAGTTCCTTAAGATAACATGGGTAGTTGGTAAAAGTGTCTTTGAATTATTTTATACTATAAATCTAGACATTTTTGAATCATTGATTTGATATTTTTGAATCTTGGTTGAGTTATGACTAATAGAGTTAACATTCCTATGAATCTAGAACATTTTTTCCTTATTATATTTTGAAATTTTAGAGTACCATTACCATGAGAAGCAATTTTAACACTCTGCCAGAGGTAGTTTTAGAAGGAACACTGTTAGAGAACCCACTAGTTTACAAAAACCTCATAGAGGTAGTTGTGCCTATAGTCCATGCTCTAGGGCATGTTACAACACCAATCCCTATTGTGCCTATAGGGTTGGAAACTCATAGGGATGATAGAAATTATCATGAACAAGGGTTTATTCAATATAAACCACCATTAATATTAGTAATCAATGATTCTCCTGATAAAGAAGATTGGTTAGGATGGTCTGATGGATTCATGAAGTTCTTCAAGATTCTATATTCCATTAAGTTGAAGTGTTTCATCTTTAATCTTGAAGGGACATGTAGTATATGGTTAGATTATTTAGTTTTTTCTAATATTAATGAGTGATAATATTGGAATGGTTTCAAGAATATTTTTCAAAACTAATTAAATATACAATCGATTGTATTAGTTAAGTACATAAAGTATCTCAACCTTCATCAGGGTGATTGGATAGTGACTCAGTATACCCATAATGTTTTGTTATTTACTCTGTTTTCACTAGAGGTGGTGTCAAATGTGAAACTAGATACCAGAAGTTTGGTATTGGAATTCAATTAGATATATTATATCATGTCTTTTATTGTAAAAAATAAACCTTATGATAATATTCTATATAGTGATACAATGATATAAATTAATGTGGAAGGTATGTTAGGAAATATTATAGTTCCTCCAACTTATAGTTTCATTTTTATAAAACCGTTTAATGAAAAGTGAATGTGGAATGATCCGCATAGTGTAAAAATGGTTGTGTTTTTCAATAGTAATTTTGTATAGACCATATGCAGTATCTGGTAAAGCATTATTGGTTGTCTTTTAATTTTTAATGTTTGGGAATTCTACATGTTCATTTAAATAAGAAACAAATATTTTCATCTCATACTGGCACTCAGGTCACCTGCATTTGTTTTTTCAAGTTTTTACCACTTCGTGTAGTGGGTTCTGCTTATTACTATAGAGAGGATATTTGGATCTTTTACATACATCAAGAACAATGGGGTTTTAACAATAGGAATCCAAAATAATGAACCTTCATATAGTGGATGGGTCTCTAGTGGAAATTGATGTTGGTTTTATGACTGAGAGTGAAACAACCCAATATTTTATGATATATGTCCCTTTAAATTAATATTTTTAATAGAATTAACATTATGAAATATAATGTTCAAAGGAAATGATAAAAAATTAAACATACTATTGTGAAAAAATTAAATCATTTTTGAGTTCATCATTTAAATATTATCTTAGTTTTGGAAATTGGTATTTTAGTAAAATTATTATTATTTCTGTGAATACTGAAAAATACTAATTATTTTAATTGAAAAAGTATCCATTATGGTTATAATTGAGTATAAAATTAAAATATCCCAACATTAAATTTTAATAATATATTTAATTAAATTTGAATAATTATTATTCCAAATCTGACTATAAGTTCATTTTTTTAACCTAAATGGTATTTTATTATAAAATCATTTTTCATCACATTCTATGGTTTTATTTTTAAATTAAATTCTAAAACTTATAAGAATTAAATTTAGTAAAATGGATTAAATATGATGAATCATAATGGTCAAATTTGTTAAATAATTCCTTATTTTTGAGTCATTTTAACAAGATACCAAGGTAAAATTTATCACCTCTATGAATGGTAATTTTGGCAATCAAGGTTAAAAATAACGTGGAAAGAAATTAAAAAAGTATCAAAGTAATTTTTTTATTTTATTTTATGGTTATATTTCCTTTATAATAGTCGTACAATAAAAAATTACTTTTTTCTATATATCTATTATTTTTACCTTTGTAATATCTTATTTAAGTATAAATTAAAAAAATTAATTCTCTTACTTTTAATATCTATATTTTTTTACAAGGAAAAAATAGATTTATTTAACTAAATATCTTTTTCAAATATGAATTTATTGTTTATTAGGGTAATTTATTTTAAATTTTTAGTGATTGAATAATTAGATGAAATGCTTATGCAACACTGACACAATATATAATCAATTATAATAAAATTCAATAAATTATTATAAAAATATTAATGTAAATATAAATTTGATGACATATAGTGTCCCAAAAATTAAATAAATAAAAATTTTATTTTAGAGTACTTGTAATGTATTATATTCTAATTTCATATTTGTGATGATGTATTTTAATTCACATTAAATGAGTGGTGTCAGAAATGATATTAAGTATATTTTATATTTGATAATATTTTTTAAATGATTTATAATTTAGAAATTGAAATATTTTCCCATGTGTGTGGGATATGGTTGAAACAATAAATCATAGTCCATTTATGGGTATTTTCACTCTTATAGTAACATTCTTGACACTTAACGTGTTGTATGATTTTATATTACAATAAATTTCCAAAGTATTGACGAGGTGTTAGAAAAAAAAGTTTGAAAACGAATTGAAAACAAGTCCAAATTTCTTAGATTATTATATTTGGACCCATTCATATATTATCATAATAATTATCAATTTAAATCCATTTTGGAGGAGAAAATAATTTATGTTTATTAATAATTTGTGAAATTACAAGAATGAACCTCCCCTCACTTATAAAGGACACCCCTATCTGTTTTATTTAAATAATGTTGAGATTCGTAGATCAAAAAACCCACACAAATTTATATTATAAACATACATTTCCAAGTTCAATATGAAGTTTTCTTCCTATAATAACAACCCTAAGTCATGTTTGTGTACATCTAAAGGGATCATACTGATGAAGTGGTAATCGTCTTTACTAACACATTCATGTTGATTGTGTCTTCTACTTACACTTAATATGATATAACCATCCTAAAATAATAAATATATTATCATCAATACAATCATATTTTATTATGAGTATGCTAAAACCATTTTCAATTTCTTTCAGATTATATGAAAATTGAAAACATTGTTTGTGTATATGTACAACTTACCGTCTCAATATAGAAGTGTAATTTCTTTTCCATATTCACAATACTTGGATGGTTATAAATATTTAACTATTTAATGTATAATATATTTTTGAAATAATTATTTTTTATGAAACTATAATATCATTCTACCTTCATTACTTCCAATCAATTAGAAAATCATAACGTTGCTCATGGCCACTAATGGTCTACCGCCTCCGTGAAGTGATGTAAACTGTTTTTCATTTTTGACGTACATGTATATAAATAAGGGTAGATTTAATTTATATATAATATATTTAAAATATAAAAATGAATTTTAAAATTTTTATTTTTATTTACTAGACTTTCTCTCCTATAATTGAAAAGTGAAAATTATGTTCAGGCATATGTAAGGAATCTTTTCTCTATGAGCTATGATATTCATTTTTCTATCTCTATATTTGAAATATTACTCTAGATATAAATATATATTAAATATATATAATCTATATATCATTAATAAAATAATAGATATGTTGGACCCATGTTGAAGACAAAATTATTGGGACTACCGAATCAAAACATTCAAGATAAACAAAGTATTCAACACCCAAAATAATGATAATAATAATATATTCTTAATAAAAGTGGGATACAAAGTTATAGATGTATAATATATTATATTATAGATATGAATTGTTTCTGATATATAATTATAAAACAATTAAAATATATTATAAAAGAGTTTAGAGAACCTATGTTGAAAGTCAAACTTCAGGTAATGGATTTTCTCACGTTACACTCCATTGAGATATAATTGGTGTTATCCACAAATTTTTTTATTTGGTGAACATTCTCCCCCTTTGAGGTATTTAAAATGAATATGAATTTAGTCATGATAAAATTTTTTTCAATTAATGTATAATATTTTATGGAGGATCAATATGTTATTTAAAATTTTCTTCATTTTACGACATGAATTAGAAAGAAAATGTTTAAATGAAAATCCGATATGATCCATTTTTTTGATTTGGTATATTTTTCTTCCATGTAAATTTTTTTTAAATTTCTTTTTTATTAAATCTAATTATATTTTTTATCCATTAATTTTTTATAATGTTTAAAAATAATTATTCCAATGTTTTTGAAAGCCTCATTTTCGATATTCTTTATAAAAAGTTAATAGGAATATTTTTTATGTATATGGTTCTAACATATTTTCCTTAAACCCTAACTATTTTACTCTATTTACTGTATTCTACATTTTTTCATTGTATCTTAAATGGATAACATTTTTAGAATGAATGTTTTAATGTGCCTCGTGCATTTTTAGAAGTTCTCTAAAAGGCATGAATTAATTTTCAAACATGTATTTCTGAAGAATTGATTTTTATATTTTATATCTTATTAGATGCCTGCTCATTAACATTATATTTAGGAAATCACTTTCATGTGATCATTTTTCATTCTACATTACTGTTCTTATAAATATCCATGATGAATTTCACTATTTGTTGAACATCATATCGTTTTCATATATAGTGTCCTCTATGAAAGTTTCTTGATTGATTGGGAAACCACAATAAATCTATAGTATTTAATAAATTGTGATATCTATTTTTCTATAATGTATATTTTTTACGAATTAAATTTATTACTTTATATTTTATTAATACTTTGGAAATGTAGTGATGGTTGGGTCCTAGAATCATATATACCCTCAATGCAATAGTAGTTATCATGAGTCAAATAATTTGGCTAAATTAAATGTATTTCTGTTATATATGTTCCCATAAATTTAACTATATTTGTACATGGATTTGGAAGTAATAATATCTTGATGTGTGAGATCCTGAAGTCCAATCATAAGCATATTATTTATTGAGAATTTACTTATTATTATCCATGATATTAAAATATTGATATTATAAGTGGATTATTTTCATGATCAAGTTATTTATTAAATATAATGTTCTTTATTTAGTTACCCTTCTATATTGATTATGCCTTATTTTCTCATTATATACTTTTTTGGATGTATCACATACTGATTGTTTGATATAACCCTTTATTTTTTTTCTTTACCAAGGATATAGATATATATATTATAAATAAAATCAAGGATGCAACAACGTTTTTAGGGTATGTATTTTATATTTCCAATATAACATATGAATAATGTATAAATCTGGGTTTTCATAAGGAGAAAACGAATTAGTCAACTGAAATGATGTCGTTTTTATATTATAAAGATGGAATAAATTTTCCAACTGGCTATGGGTTACTGGAGTTGGGGATTCTATAGTGGCTGGTAATATTACTATTCATTCATATACATGGATTTTTTTATAATGGTTCCCTTGATTCCTTCATGTAAACCCGCACTATGGACTTATTGTTTATTATTATGGTGATCAAACCACATGAGTTGGAAATTACATCACCTATTGGGATTAATAAAGACAAAGGGTCTCTGATAGACCTCTTGTACTTTCACTTTATCCATGACCAATCTCTTTTTCAATTTCTTGGTCCTTGATATGAATCCTATGGATGTAATTATTAAGATGTATTAGTTGGAAACTCATCAATATTGGATTGATTATTTCCTTTAGTGGTATTACTTTACTACCCCTATATGAATTTCAATGTTTTATAGGGATAATTAGACATGAATTATAGACAAGATAGTCTACATTTTAAATACTTGGGTAGGATGTCATCCATATGTGTAATTGAATTTGAACAATAAGCTTATAATTGTGAACATCCTCCCATAGTTACTGAGTTTTCAGAAGTTTTTGCTTTAATTTATTTTTTTATTTTCCTTTGGAAAGGGTGGTATATTTATTTATAGAATTGGTTATATGACCTCATACTGTATAAATTTCATATTACTACTTTGAATGAGATGAACTAATAGAATTGATGAATAATTTGGATGACTTGATATCTAAATGAATCATTCAATCTAGAGTGTCTCATGGGGGAAATCATTTTCTTTTCTATGAAGGCAATGAGATAATTTTCTTCTATATTGGTTTCTTAATTATCAACTAGTTCACTCTCAATTAAAAGTATCACTTTCAATATTTCAATGTTTTTATTGTTCAACTCACTTAGGAGTAGACATTTTTAAATATTTTTTCTTAGTTTGGTTACCACCAGACTTGGGTTAATGTGTCTAATATTCCAAAGTTAGCTTTTATTATAAGCTATGAGCACTATGAGTATCATTTTATTCTAGATGGTTTAAAAAAACTAATTTTTTTATATAACAATTACTTTTATTTTCAACAATTTTGTCTAATATTTTCTGGTATTTAGGGATTATATCATGGTTTAGTCTAAAACAAGCGAGGATCATGTGATTCACCTTAGAGTATTTTGGTAAATTTTGAATTATCAATGACTTTATGAGAGGATTTAAATGTTTCAATTATGGATTCATGAGTTAATGATTTATAATGCACATGGTTTCTTAACATGGTTTCTCAGTTGATCTAAAAATGGTCAAAACTATCATGTTTTGTAAAGAACCACACTACATCATTGAGATTTATATGTTCCTATGATTGGTACGGTATTATCAATAGTTCATAAAGAATTTATCTAATATCTATTCTCAATTGATCATTATAACATGGATGGTGGTGAAATTCATTTTGGGTAAATATGGTAGACTTATTTTGATGAGTAGAAACAAATTCTGAATTCTACACCACCATTGCTTTTTCTAGTGTATGGATATCACAATTTAGGTAACTATAATACATCAGGTATGGTATTAGGATACTTTATGAATTTAGGTGACAATGTGGTGTCTTATGGTTCCCATCATCTTCAAATACACAAGGAGTATTATCCAAAATATGATATTTGAATCAAAGTAGTGACTAGAACTCTGAAAAGTTGATAGAATTTCCTTTTTGGAGAATTTTTTACTATCTATGGGACAAAAAAACAGAACTAACTTATAGATGTAGTCGTTTTTTTATGGAAAACCAACACAATATGGTCATGTGATTATTTCCAAAAATTTATGCTAAAGTGGACATCGACATCCACCTCACGTCAGTTCCATTCATTTAGGGTCTGTTTCTTGTAAATGTCGCAAAACATTAGTTTCATATTAGTTTTTTCTGTTAGTTTAAACATCCACTATCAAATATATATATTTTTGGATGGGAAACCTCTGTTAAAACCCTACAAATCCTCTACTAATTTTTTTACCTTCTATAGTGGCAGTTTAAGTCACTACCAAACAATAATTTGACATATATATATGTGTCATTTAATACAGCTCTATATAATACTTTTAAAAAACTTCTATAGAATTGGTAGCCTCCATACATACAAAAATATTAAATAATAAAATATAAAAAATAAAATAATCAAAACAGTAATAAAAATATAATGAAAACATAATCATTCCACAACCCCTAGAGTCCCCGCTCAGACATTAGATTTTATGGAATTACATCAAAAATCATTTTTTGGGAGAAATTAAAGATATTGGGGATCCTCAAAACACACAATAATATAGATGTGTTTCCCAACATATGCTACAAAACCTCTAGAAGAAGAAAATTACACAACATCACTAAATGAAACAACTTGATAAAAAATGTAAAAAAATTCTCCCCATTATAAAGTAACTCGCAATGTGTTTTTGAGAAAATGAATACCTATAAATGGATTTCAGTGTTTTATAGGGTGATCAATATAAGAAACATCCGTTAGTCTATTAGTGTATCAACTAGATAAATTGTGTGACTAATAGATTACAAAAAATACATTTTTGAATATGGATTAGGTACCCCTCATTATCTCGTACGTGTATTGTATTTTAATCCTATGGCACACACATTCTATATGTGGTCTCATCCACCTCAACAAGATCTGCCATTAATTGCACAAAAAATTTGATTGTAATAAAAAATTGTATAAATTATACCATTATATGTGAAGGATTTTTATCTATAAATTGAATATATGAATTAGTGCCTCATCATTCAAATAAATAATTAAAAATTTATTAACCAGACATACTGGATTCTTTTAACCATTCCTGTGAATAAATAAATCTTACTATAATTGTAACACATCATTCAGTTGGATGGATCCAAAATGATTAGATTATATTTTGATGATATTACAAATCTCTAACATGAAATATTATAACTATACATTATATAATGTATATATCATCATGATTGTAACTCATAAATAGTAGCTACATAGTGTTTTTAGTAGATCAATAGATTAACATATTCCAAGTAAATTGATAGTCTAGTCATCACAACATCATTGAGTTCTATGGTCTTAAAATAAATATAAAAACACCTTAAAATTATACTCGTAAGTTTCCATATTGATCACTAGAATCCTACTAACTACAATCATCATTCTTGGGACACAATCACGAAAATACAACTTTAGCATGAACCAACCCCGGTGGTGACATATAGAAAAATTGTTAGAAGAGTGTGCCACCCAAGATAGATACTAACATGTTAGGGGTCAGTGACTAGGCCCAATACCTCATAACATTAATGGGAGGATTTATCCAATGAAAAAGTAAATTAGGAATTATTATGTAATAAACTACAATAATTATAAATATTACAAATTTATATGTATGAATAGAAATTGAACATATAATATATGCATGAGACATCATCCAATAAACAAAACACCATATGATAAACCAAAAATAGAGTAGATAAATATATAACATGACATTATAAGGTAATATAAACTCTAGAGAAAGGAAGACAGATCCTCTGTATATGAAATATGTGACCAATAACCCATAAATTTCACCTGAAGACCATAAATAATATACACATACAAAAAACATGAGGGTGGCATGATTCATCATCTAAAAAATATTCAAGGGAAAAAATAATGTGGTAAAATTTAGAATAACACATAGAAAATTAACCAAGCATATATATTTTTATGAAATTTAAGTGAAATATGGAAATGTGTACCAGAAACCACAACATGGTTTCTGAATCACCATATTAGTGTTATACTGCAATAAGTTCAGTTACACATCATCTAGGAATCTAAAGTGAACACTAATCACTACCCAATGAAATTTCTTCAACCCCCTACCCATCTCCAACTCCACTCCCTACTACCAACACCTACATGAAAATTATATTTAAAATTTAAAGGTGTTGTATATTTAAATTTAAACACAATATAAATAAATGTTTCTGTACCAAATGAATTTAATGATACATGATTTACCAGCAAACTACAATCCATCAAGTCAATATCACTTGGGGATTATCCAGTTATCTTATGATATAATTCAATTAATTCTTTCTACCGAGTAATAACCGTTTCATCGTGCATCATTATATGTGGCCCATGTTCCTGAATTATTTAATGAATTATAACAAAATAAATATGAGCATATCAAGGTATGAAGTAAATACAATAAGGGTTTTATTCTACCTAAACCCTGAATGCTCTTCCAAATACCTCCATTGGTAATAGTACCAATCTCACCCCATAAATGCGACCAAGATTCTCCTTCCCAAGGGTTTGACAAGAGGAATTATCTTAGGAGACCGAGACATACAACACATGATTTTCATCCCATAATGCTTTTAATTTTACAAATAAAAATATATCAATAATATGTTAAGAAATACATATTAACATAGTGAAAAAAAATAAAAAATTATTACAATTAAATTGAAATTCAAGCCATAAATTCTTTGGTTTGATCATTAACTAGAAGATAAACTTGGCTCTCATTTCTATGATTCATAATAGAAATAATTCTGATGAATTTTTAAATGAACATTTACAATATATTTTCATGTTTCATGGAGTTTTTATGTCATTTTTTTGATAGGTATTTCTGATCCACATCTCTATTTTTGAGAGGCCACTTGAAAGTGATTGGATTCCATGTTATGTTAAGCACAATTTTCCATCCTCAAAAATTGTTCATATATAATATGATTTACATATTCATGAAGACATTATTCATTCATTCATTTCAAACATTTTCGAATAGTTGTATTTCCATTCAGGGCTAGTTGAGTTTTAATTTGAAAAAAGTCACTAGTCATCCAATAAAATTGAACTCTTTGCGGACGTTCATGTTAGGAATTATAAATTCCATTTCTATGGATTGTAGAATGGTGAAACCTACCTAGTGTGACATAGATTTGTGTTCGAGATAACAAATATGATCTAAAAGATTCATACGAGAATGGTATCTGTTGAGTGATGGTATAAATGTTATGAGTATCATATTCAACATCCATGGAATTTATTCGTTAGTGACATGGTATTCATGAGTTTTTTATTAATGGTATGGTTGAATGAGTTTATTAACTCACTTTACTCTAGTTAATAAAGTCATTATCCCTTACTAGTTTGTATTTGAGATTGGTTGATCACTTAAATGTAATTGTGGGTTTCCAACTTTTTCAGATAGTGAAGTGGTTGCTTTATCATAGTTTATATTTTTTATCCTTTATTGTTCTGCATGAATCATTTTGGGCATCTTCTTTATAATGCTGGGTTCCAATTCCCTAGTTGTTTTGGATCCATTTTTGGTAATTTGGAATTATATTGTTTACTAAAGGTCATTTCATTATTCAATTCCATTCAATTGAGAAAAATTTTCTTATTGTTTTTAAATGAAATCATAATATGATTTCTAGGTATTGACTTCTGATCCTTGAAAAATTTATTTTAAATTACCTGGAGTGTGAGAAACCCCTTTGTCTATGGATTTTATAGAAAAGTGTTGATTTCTTGAATATGTGTTTGTGTATTGAGAATGATTTATTATATTAATTTAATTATTTCTAATGGGAAATGAATATATAACATGTTTTATGGATTTTAAATGATTTTTTATGAAAGGTGTGATTTTTTTTGAGAAAAAATGAAAATGGTTTTGGAATTGAATAGTAATGTTTGAAACATGAAATGGTTCTTTTTTAACCATGATTGGTGAAATTGATTTCACATGAATTATTTTCCCACTGTTTTATTCACTTGATGTGCATGGGAACATGAGTATTTGGGTTCATATTCCAGAATAGAATATTAAAAATATTTTTGATTGTCCTAGCCATTTATGGAAGGTGAAACCTTTTTCAGACAATCTTGAGGGTTGAGAATTAATTTTTTGGGTTGGAATTATATTCCCTATAGGTCTATGACATGTGGAAGTGTGCATACATGTATCCATATTTCATTGAGATGTGTAGTGATCCATAATCCTTGATCTAAGAAGAACCACATATTATAACTATAGGGAAATAATATAGAATAGTTTAAAAATATTTCTACATGAAATGTTTTTAAAGTTATTTATTCAGGAATATTTTGATTGAAATGGCCATTAATTTCTCATTTTATTAAATTAATTATTCATTATTATTTTGATGTTCTTTTTTATTTTTAATTATTTCATTAATTCCATTTAAATAATTTAGAAAATATATTTTCTTAATAAATTTCAAAAGATTACCATTACATGTTTTATTTTTTATTGAGCATATTATTATTTATTTGAAATTTATTACATTTTGAATTATAAGTGATATGACTCTAGACTGGTGTTACTCAGACCATACTTTTTATTTTATAAATTTGAAGACATTATTACACTAGGTTTTGGAAAAAGGAAGCACCACTTAGAGGTGGTGGGAATTGTTGACTATGGGACCTAGTATAATGAAAATGACAAGTAGATTTTTTGGTCATCTTTTTATGAGGATATGTTATGGTGATGTAAACATTGGGTTTATGAGGCTATTTTGTTCCGATCTTTTTTTGGTACTTTAATCTTATTGACTATTTTTGGCATGCCGACTAATTATTGTTTGATATTAGTTATATTATATTTTTGGTCATTCGCTCTTGATTATTATTTATGCTTAGTCACCAGTTTCTAGCCAATGGGAATCAGGAATTCCATTCATTCCATGTCATAGTTGATTCATGTTCTGTTATAGTTGGTTATCTAGGTTATTTAGTGATAGATACATTAAGATATTTATAGATGAAAAATATCAATATAATTATAATTATTCAAGACATGTTATTATATAGAATATATATCTATAGTAAATATTATAAAAATCATTCAGGAAGAACAAAAGTTGAAAATAGTATAGTGCATTTGAGAGTCCTAACATGATTGGGAAGAAAGGTAGAGGTGGTTGAAAATGTTACAGGATAACATAAGATGGGCTATTTATTGATTTACACCATATAAAAGTTTATATTAATTTTATAATTAAAAAATAAGTATGATAATAAACTATGATTATCAGATAGAATTCAAAACTGAATATGACATTTAAACATAAGTTATAAATGATAATGATGATGATGACATTTTCACTCTTGAACCAATAAAATTGTTTAAATATAATAAGAAAAATAAGACAATGATATAGATTCAACATATCCATATGACTAGACTACATATATAATAGATATAGTGAATAATTCATGACAAATAAAGGAATTTAATGGTAAAAATATCATTTGATATTAGATTAAAGGGTTATAATTAAGAAGAATAATTATACCAATTAATCATTCTATTATTCCCTATAGAATGACACCCTAAAAATTTGTGGTAGTATATGATCATGAAATATGTATTGAATTAATAAATGACCAATTAAATAAAATTTAAAATAATGACTTGTTGGAGATTTCACCTACGTCTTAAAGAAATAATATCATTAGTAAAACATTTATTTCTAAGAAAAATATGTATGAAATGGTGAGGTTGATAGATTTAAATATGTATTTTATAGTATGGGGTATTCATAATTTGTTTCCATTGATTTTTTTTCAAATAATTTTTTATGTAACAAACTCTATAGGCATCAATTTTTTTCTTTTTCATTTTGTAAAAAAAAACAAATTTTATTGTTTCATAAATTGATATAAAGTAATTATTTCTAAATGGGGTTCTAAATGATGTTATTCATATTGAATACCCTAAATAATTTATTCTCTATGAAGATATTATAAATGAATGTTAATTAAATAAATATCTATATGGGATAAATAATGCGACAAAAGCTTTTTATTTCAAGATAGATGAGTAGTTTAGGGTCATGGATTTATTAAAAAGATAAGTGAAAAAATATCTATAGGAGAATTGCCAACAGAACATCACTCATTTTGGTTATAAATTTTCTTGAAGTTAAATTATATGTTAATTTGTCAATATAGGGTGGAACAATTATTTTATATAGAAATAAGAAATTTGAGATGCCAATTCTTGATGAGATGATATTATTTTTGGGATAGAAAGTTACCAAAACTTTCATCCCTTTATTATCACTTAAGAAAAGTGTGACAAGATGTTTTTGAAATATTTTACCGTGAACAAAATTAGAGGAGTGTCTACAATAATTTATATGGGAATAAAGTTAAGAAAATATGATAGAGTCATGATTTTCAATAATAAATTATTTCAAAAGAAAATTGACTTTCTATTGCATATGACTTCCCCAGACCATATTTTTTTATATCACTCTCTATGAAATATATCCCAAAAAAATGAATCTTAATTTATTATAGTGAAAATTTTTCTGATATATTTCAAATATAAATATAATTAAGTCTCATTATACAAAAATGTTAGATATACCTACATTGCGTTACAAGTATCTACCAGGGTCATCATATTAACGATTGAAAATATATAACATGTGGAGGAAGTATTGATGGTTAAACGATGTCTGTAATGGAAATCTTATAAACATCCATCAATCACATTGAGTTCCACTAATGCTGAGTATGATGTTATATCAAAAGATGATTCATAAATTATTTGAATTTATTCTTTACTTGAGGCTATACATATTATTACAAAGTATCAACCGTTTATTGATTTTGATAAGTACAGTTTTGTAATTCTATTAAAGGTTAATGTCGAATAATCAGGATTATTTAAAATGGACATATTGTATCATTTGTTAAAGGAAAAGGTGATCTAAGGAAAATTAGAACAATAGTTTTTTTATATAAATTTACTAGAATAATTATATTCAATAAAATTAATAAAAGTATTTTGAGAAGAGGAGGTAGTAAATTTATGTGAATCCCATTAAATTACATAATAGATGTGTGTTTATTTATTTGTTTTTTAAATTCGTTTCTTAATTAATGTCACACAAAAATAAATTATTGAACAAATTTTATGGATAAATAATTCTCCCTAGTTTATCTACATTAAATTATATCACATAAACACAGAGTTGATTGATTTATGTTTCGTTTACATGGTACCACCACTTTCAAAACACATATATATTTATTATCTAAAATGGTGATAAAATTGGATTAATATTAATATTATATAGATTACAGGGGATAATATAATATTTATGAACAATGAAATTTAAAATAAAGTGAAAACGAAATGTAAAATTTTTATAGAAAATCAAAAGGGGATGTTTGTTAAAACCAAAGTGGATGATGTTATAATCATTTTAAATAAATGTTCACAAGTTATCAATTTATGAATGATAAGATATATGCATAGAAATATTTATTGGAAGTGTTTTGAGTGAATTATATTTGATTTCAGTTAAGTAAGATGCTACATTTACTGTTAAATAATTTAACCAGCCTTAATATAAATTAAGATAATGTTTGATATGTTTTAAAGAGTTGATATATTATTTTATAAATTTTGAATATATAAGATGTTTTTAAGATGAATTGAACTAGATTATGTTAGTTGGAGTGATTTTATGAATATTGGAGAAATATTTGTGTGTCATAATTTTATTTTATTTATTTTTTCCTTTTTTTATTTTAAAAATTATATTTTCACATGAATAAATATAGTTTTCTAAATGATTATTTGTTTATATGGATTGAAATGTGGGCTAAATTAAAATAACTTTTTATTTTTATTAGAATAATCAGTTGCGACACTAATGTTTATAAGATTAATTCATGACAATAGATGAATTATATGATCTCAAAAATCTATAAATAGGCTCTGTGTAAGAGTAACTAAATGTTCATGATAAACACATATGAATTTCCAAGACTACCAGAAAGAGTTAATCAATGTTTAAATAGATTGAATATGATAAACACTTAAATTATTTAATTGTAACATTATGTTCCTAATGATGTAGAAAATTCATATAAAAATTTTAAAACCTATTTATAGTTATTCTATGGTTAGATAAATGAAAAAAAACCCTCCCATATAATTATAAGACTGAATTTGGAACTTTCATTATATTTCATCATCTCTTACAAAAAAAATTATTTTTGTTAGACATGATTGAAGATAATATTTCTTCTTGCTATAGGGAAGGAGACATTACCATTATATAAATCATTAAACTCTATAATTCAAATTTCCGTGTAATAAAAAGTGAAAGGATTAAAATAATATATGTTTTTGGGAAATATGAATGATTCAAGTTACAAATATTAAATTTTAGAGTTTTTAAATGATGTTTTTAAGAAGATTTTAAATCTGGTAAATTCAAATAAGTTTATATTCATTTTTGGGAAGATATTTTTTTTAGATATTTTTTATATGAATGTTGATTTTTTTGAATTAATTTGGAATTATTTAAAATTACAGGGTTTCAAAACATTCACATGAACAATATTAAAAGATAAATATTTAAATTCTAAATTAATGGGAATTTTCCTATTAAAAATAAGAAATATTATCCTTGAAATTATTCTACGAATAAAATATAATTTTTAGAAGTAAAAGTAAGACGTTAGGAAAAAATGAGTATTGGGATACTATTCTATAATAATTATGAGAAAAATAAATTAGAAGATGAGAAGCATAAGATTTTTTATAGGAGTGTAGGATAAATTTAATATTGTTCAATTTTTAATTGGGACGTGTGTTTTTTAATTTTTATCATTTTTAGAAGGTTTCATTATTTGTTCTATGATAAAGTGGGTGCTTGTTTAACAAATAGGTTCCAATATTTTAGAATGTATACAGATATTCCCATTCATGTAGCTTCATATTTATAATTGAATAGGAGTTGTATATGTGTGGAATAATAATCATGATACACCAACGATGTAGTCATCAATATTAAAGGTGATCCTATTTAACAAATTAGATGTTTTCCCAATTAATTATATTTATTTATATACGATCGACATATTTATGATTAATATATTATGTAGTCACTATTTTAATGAAATAGTATGATAATTGCATCACCCACCCCTCTAAATGTTCTTCACTTTTCCAAGTTATCATAAAAATAGAATCATAGTATGGTGAAGGTCCTTCAACTATGTGGTCAATCAATAGTTTTTATTGGGTGAGGAATGGGCCCCACACTATAATTATAAGAGATTTATGAGTTTTACCAAACAAATAAAATTAACTACTTTAGCATATGTTTTTCTTTAATCATGAATGCATTGAACCATATATATATATACTCATGTATGAACTCAAGAATAGTTTCTTATATCAGTGTGGATATAGTCCTTACAACATATATAGATAATTTCTTTAGTATTCTATTAATTATAGTATTACACATGGGTTGGGTTACAACCAAGGTTGGAAATACTATATATCATTACTCACCCATGTATTCGTATAATCTTGGTCCTACTCTTATGTTAATTTGTATTGAGTAGTGCACCTAATAATGATATGAAATGATGGAGGTATTTTAGATATCTAGGGGTGGATATCTTTGAGTCTTTATAGAGACGGTAAAAATTAGATTCTCAAATTTTAATATTCTTTTTACCTCATACATTTGACAACAGTGGTTATGTTTATGTATAGTATTTATACACCATATCATGTAATTTTTACATTATGATATCAAATAATGTTATATTTTTCATTATTTATATATGTAATTTGTTAATTTTTTGATTAGGGTGCATTATATTTGGTCATGGGATTCATATAGAGTTAATTGCTCCGATGTAATTGTGTGGATACCTTAGTTCTAGCTCGTAACTCCTAACATATTTTTGGTGGGAATTTTCAGTTGAATTACAAGTGGATTTAATCTACTTTGATGGATTCCCAATAGAACCATGAAGTATCCAAGTATTATTAGAGTGATTTTGGGGATGGATTTCGGTTTGGTAAACATAGGAGGCATCTTCTTGGGAAGTAATTCAACAAATTATAATGTGATTAATGTATGTATATTCAGGATATGTGATGAGTTATAGGATGTGGAAAATGGAACATTCTTAGACTTGGAATTTGATAACTTTGTGAATTAACCAAATACCTAGATATTCATTTTGGGGGAATATTCTAGTTGAAACATTCAACATATAATGAATAAAACATAATATATGGATTCATACATATGTTACATGAACTACATTAAGAACAAGAGTTATAGAATTTTCAATTGTATCTATTGAATATCTATCTTCATGTCTGGTGAGAATTAAATAAGTTAGTGAGAATTCATTATTTCAACTATATAACTATTATATCTATAAATAATCCAGCAAAATGTAAGTATGAGCCATATTTCCATACAACCTTTTTAAGTCAATAAATTTTCTCGGTTTCTTTTCAAGGATGAAAATATTTATACAAGTTGAAGATATAATATATTTGTTTCCCATTAAATAAAATAAATCATCAATAATATATATATTTTGCTTCAAATTTGTTTCTATTTGATTTATTATGATCATTCAAACGGATTGAAGTAATCCTCTTTCTTATAGAATATTTAATATAAATGGTCATGATTGGATCCACTATTTAATGTATTGAATCAAAATATGATAAGAAGATCCAAAAAATTTCTCAATTAATAAAAATTATATTAGTCAATTTTTAATGAATAAAATTAATTGAAATCAACATATAGATATTTTTTTGAATTACGTAAAGTTATCTATATAATTTAAAATAATTGGAATTCAATTACAATAAAATTATTTATTTATATGGATTCATTGTGATAAATTTTTTAACATATATTTTTTGATGAATAAATGACATTTTGTGATTGTTTTTTTACAACATTGATACCCCTATGTACATGAAATCTCTGTTTTTTTATTCCAATTAAATTTTCATTATTATACAGTGTATGAATTTTATATAATATATATATATATATATATCGTAAAATGATCATTTTTTCATGATGAATCCCATCACCTATTCATGGCATCAATTATATTGGTAGGTAGTCTTATATTTTCTATTCGTGCTGGTCATACAATTTTTTTGGGTTATGTTAATTATTTAGATCATTAATTTTTTATTTTTTTATACAAAATTTGTTATAGATCATGTCAACAAAAATATAAACATAAAATTCAATAATTCCCTAGCCTTATAAAATGTTGGAATGTATTTTTTTAAATAATATTAATAAATATAAAAACATATTATTAGTGATACAAAGTCTGGGTTGTGTAACAAAATAAAAATATGGTTTAAAAATATACTAAACTTGATACATTTCTTAACACACAACACTGAGCTTTAACCTAATTGTGACAAACTAAAAACATAATATTTTTTATAGTTGACCATTACAACCTTTCTATTGAATTGAAAGGTATGAATTCAGTTAACAAAATTACTAGAGGAATGTATAATTTCCCTAATTAATAATTTTTTTAGTTTTTTTGAAATAAGCAACAGAATTTTAGGGATGTCAACTTTTTTACTTAGAAATATTTTTTCCTCTAAAATGGGTTTCATTACATTTTGTGAGAAAATATTATAAATAATTTATTCAACTTTTATAAATTTTATTTTATTAAAATATATCATTTTATAAAGTATATTATATTTTTATTAAATTATTACTTTTTCGGTTAATAAGGAAAAATTATTATTTGTTTAGGAAAATTTATTTTCATTTCAAGTATTTATAAAGTTTAAAAATATTTATTTGGTTTTAAAATTCCATTATTTTATTCATTAAACATAATAAATTTAATATCAATTTATTACACATTATTTTTTATTTTTTTATAATAACAAGTTTTACATAAAAATACATTTTTCATCAAAAAACGTTTTTCATTGAGTTTATTCAGTTTATTTTAAAATTATTGTGATCAAATTATTATTATTCAATTTTAAAAAAAATAATCTATATTTTATAATAAAAAATTATAAATATGATAATAAGTTAATATTTATTTTTGACCATAATGAACAGTAATCTTGTTAAATACTTTTCACCATAATAAGGTTAAAAGAGTTAATTAAATTTATTTATAATGTGATAATGTTTTTGAAAATATATCTAAAAACTAAATTATTACATTTGAATGATTTTATTTTAAACATAATCATCCAATATTTGATGATTAAGTAACTTGGTGTAATTTAATTTGATATTGTGCTTTATATTATTTTATGGAAAGAATAAATACAAAGTGTTACTCTCTTTATTTTAATATCACTTATATTTTTTTATTATGATAAAAATTATTTATATTTGGATTCAATTTGTTCTTTTATTATGAATGATTTTTTTAATTTCAATTTATTTTTACATTTTTGTGATTGAATAATTACCTTAAATGCTTATGTGACTACAATATAGTGTTTGTGCATTCAAAAGAAACATCAAGTGAATTATTTTAAAAACAATAAAAGTAATATTATTTGGTTCAGTTCGAAATTTACCTTAGCTATTTGATATATATAATGTATTATGAATGTGTTAATTTTTTATATAATAATAAAATTATTCTGTTGAGTTTTTTTAAATCAAAAATGTGAAAAGTAGTGAAAATGACATTAATGGTATCTTACGTTATATAATAATTTATTAAATGAATAGAAATACATATTTATTTTATCCTCACCAAGTGAATTTAATATTTTATATAATAAAAACAAATTTCCAATTATGGTACAAATTAAATTTTTTAGAAACAACCTTTAAACCTAATGATTAAAAAACATGGATATAACAGTCATCATTTAAATGGTCAATGAGGGGTTAAATTTAAATAATAAGTGTTAAAATAGAAAATAATCATGCGTAAATATTATTTTATAATAGGATTTAGTACATTAATAATCTTATATTCAATATATATATATTTGGATCCAATTGAACGTGATAATATATTTATATTAAATTAATTCTTATTGTAATTCCATGGTTACCCTCTCCACTCTAATATAAGGATATAAGATCTCACCTCTTCCTCACAATTAGATAGTATTTTAGATTAATAAAATCCTACCACAACAACTTATCAACTTATTTATCTATATTATTTTGGTTTTGGTGTTCTTAAAAGACCTTCGGTGGGGTTCTAAAGGAGATATCCATAGGAGATTCTTCAAATAGGTGATAATCATCTTTACCATGTGTTTTCATTTTATATAATCTACATCCTTATTTTTCATCCAAGCCATTAAAATATAATAACCTAAATATATCACTTATATTGAGAAGTTATTTCATTAATTGTATATCATTATTTATCTATTTATCTATCCATTAAAAAATAAAAGTATCAGTCATGCGTACTTGTGGACTACCACCTCCACAAATCTATAAGGTTCATTTTCTCTCAGTAAATCACATAGATATTCATAATTATTTATATAATAAATAAATATAAATTATTTAAGATAATATTATGTTTTTTGGTGAATTATTATTTACATTTTTTTATTCCACCCATCGAAAAATGGAAACATCACTCATGTATACGTACAGAAAATGGTTTTCATAATGTAATGAAAATTATTTTTCATCACCTATTTTTATGTATAGTTAAGAAAGTGTATAAAGTTTTTAAATATGATAGTACTGAAATTAATATAATTCCTGATACGATGTAACAGTTATCAGAGTACAAGGATCCAAATTTAAATATTGTATCTTATAATAAAATGAAGATAATTAAAACCAAGAAATAATTATTTTTATAAATAATTATTAATAAAAGGATGTTTAAATGTTATAATTGGAACATTTTTGAAATTATAAGGTTTTATATGATTATTAAATAAAATTTTAATGAATTTAAATATACTATAATGATGTTAGAGCACATATAAATCATGTCATTCATGAGTTAAGGCTTTGTCATCTCACATTTAATTTTTTGAGACACATTCCATATTCATGAATTTTTTATATTTTGTGGTGTATATAAAAACTTTTAATATCTATTTTTATTATTATTATATTTGAAATTATTTTTATCTTAAAATTAATCTATTATTATTTCTTTCATCAGTTTTTGATTCAGATATTACCATAGTTGTAAGGGTTTTATGTTATATTAGCATTTTAATATGTATTATTTATGATTGATATTTCAATATGGGAAAATATATGGTTATTATATAATAAAAATATTTTATTTTATTGTCTACTAGTCATATATATATATATATATATATATATATATATATTTCTAGTTTTGGATCCATTTTTATCTATTTGGTGCTCAAATGGTTCAGAAAATGTTTTTAAAAAAAGCTGACCATGCTTCAACTTTTGGTCAAGAATATTTCTTCTTAATATCCATATTCTGAAAACTATTTTAAATAATGTTTTTAATATGATAAAATTATTTATTAAGGTCATTTTCATCAATTTTTTCATTATATAATAATGTTTGAAATGAATTATGTTATTGTTTGGTGAATAATATACTTATTAACAGTTGTCTAAATATAATTTTATTTTAAATGACAACTACATGAATAGAATTATATACATCATAAAAAATTTATTATTTATGGAATCCAATAAAACTCCAGCATCCTTTTATATTATATATTATTCCTAAATTTTTTATTAAAATTTATCATTAAAATTGGCAATTTCAAATTAAATGGGTATCTTAATCAAGAAATATTTTAATGATATTAAAAATGAATTCTCCACATATAATAACTTCCTTTAATGTTGCTTATTATTTAATGGGGATATTTGTAAAGACGCAGATTTTCAATGTAATTTTTTTAATTGTTTGGGAATATTACGATTCTATGAAAATGGAAGTCATGTGATTCCGAGTCCCGGTGTGCTCGGAATTCATTTCAAATCTTTTTTTGGGTATATTCAGTAAACATGTCAGTGGGTTTTTGTAAGATTTGAACCAGTTCTTAGAATTGAAATATGAGGACACTGTTGAACTTGCAGTGTCGATATTTTCTTAAGGAGACCTTCACCTCGACCACAGTAGGTCAAGGGTGGAAGTTAGTTTTTCACTTTTTCGTGGAAAATAAAAATAAAAATCTTTAACATTTTTATTTTTCCCTAAAACCTATTTTTGATTTATGGAGGTGGGGACCAAAAGACCTGTAATCCTCGCTATTTGAATTCAATGGTGGGGACCACCCGATTTGGGTCGGCCCAGTCCGGGTCATGCCATGTCGGTCTGACCGTGTCAGACCAGACCCAGACAAGATTCCTACATTTTCGCTCTTTCTACCATATCTTGAGCTTCGGGCACCCGATTGATGAACCATGTGCGGTGCCAGAAACCTTGCATCGAGATAGAACGTTTGATATACCCCACTTGGGTTTTTGATAATTTTGTGGTATAGCCAGATTGAATCAAACATGAATATAACTGGGCCCTCGGGACTTAAAGGGTAATGATATACAGACCTGGCGTCAGTTTGACGCATTATATATTGCATTGAGAACCCTATTACATGGTGTTCCATTGAGATACTTCTTCATGTGAATTCATGGAAGTTGGAGTATCGACTTGTGGCATGAGGAGAGGACCCTCCAAGAATCAAGCGAGCTTGGTGCAGGAACCCTGTAGCTGGGTGTAACATGAGAAAATGATCCTATGTGGGTATGTGAATTGGAATCCTATGTGGGTATGTGCTTTGGGATCCTACGTGGGTTTATGATCAAGAGTTACACATGGATCCACTCTAGGAATCCACGTGGGACTACTCTAGGATCTTACGTGGGTCCACTTTACTATGATCCTACATGGGTTTTCTGTACTAGGATCCTACATGGGTCTGATGATTTAGGACACTACGTTGGTCAGCCTCTTAACAGATTATGATGATTTAGTAGTTATATCTAATTATCTATACAACTATACCTATGTTATGCCTGGTGTGGGCTGAGTCTTTACCATTGTGGTAATATTCTGTGTGGCATACCTTTGTGGTACTTACCTTCGTGGTGATACCTTTGTGGTATTCTCTTGTGTGGCATACCTTTTTGGTACCTACCTTAATGGTGGTTACCTTTGGGGCATTCTCCTGTGTGTCGTACCTTTGTGGTACTTACCTTCGTGGTGGTTACCTTCATGGTATTCGTTCCTTCATGGGATAGTTGAGCATTGGGCTTTTGAGTGGGGCCTTGTGTTTCCTCATGATTGAGATGGGTTTACTCGAGAACATAGCTATTTCTATGGGAATATACCTAAGTAGGGTTTTCAATTGTTTTCATACATTGTGGTTTATCCCATGTGGAATTTTTGAGACCTTTGAGGGTCTCAGGGTCCCTACTGAGCATCGATATACTCACCCCTGCACGGGCTATTCCCACACCTTTTTTGGTTAGGTGCAGACGATGGACAGTGCTGACCGAGGATGAGAGTACCCAGGAAGGAGGTAGCATGAGGTGGACATTAGACGTGGAATACTGCAGAGAAGACCATTCTAGAGATGTAAATACCCTTAAGGTAGGATCCTCGGCAGGTGTTCATTATAGATGTTTTCAGTTTTACTTGTACGATTCAGTTTACTTGTACCTTTTCAGATGGGCTTGCATTATGACCCCTTTTGCTTACTGTACACACTATTTTTACTATACAGATTACCTGTTTTCATATCCTGATGTGTTCTTTGTTTGTGTGAGTTTACAGGTTATAAAGGCAATGTAGAGACCCAAAGCTTGACATAAATAGACATTATATTACTTTTGCGGAATACTAAATACATGACAAAAACAGACACCAAAAGACTGTATTAGTTTATTGTCTTTGGAAACTCGGAACATAATCTTCTAATCATGGTGAAAGATATTCAACATGTCCCATAAAGATCTTCCCCTTTTTTTTCTTACCTAAAACCTTTATTTATATCCTGGGGAAAAGAAAACATAAAAAGGGTGAGCTCAAATGCTCAGTATGGTTAAACATAGAGAACATAAAAACAGTCCATAAACATTTGAATATAAAAGCATGATCATAAAACAACAAAATCTTGAGTAATGACATAAATCTTGACAGTATATAAGGAATAGATCATAAAGGGACATTAATCATGATAAAATTGCATTGGAATAAAACATGTAATTGTTGAAACCATTAATTACATGACATGATTTCCATAGTAGCCAAGGCATTTCTGCCAAGACCATCATAGTGGACAAAGTCCATTACTGAACCGCATTTACATGTCGTTCCAGCCCTGTATTACAGTACCCGATTTTACTTTTCGTTCCGCCCATGTCTATCTCATGAGATATAAATCTTTACCCAATGCATTGGAGGGAGATATAGGTCCCACCCATCTCATAATGAAATCATTCTTTTGTTTGCCACAAAATAAACATAAATCATTTATCATAACCCAAATAATAATATGAATTTCATAAACATCATTCCATCATAACATAATTCATATAAAAAAATGGATATAATTTCCTCCTAAGAAAAGCGAAACCATGTATACCATAGAGACATTATACTTGAAACATACACATATGAAATAATTTCATCTTAGATGGAAAATGGTTTTGATAAAACAGTTGAAATGAATTCTTGAGTTAATATCCTTTCCTCTTCCATATCATTTTATTTTCACAGAATGCCATGAAATTTTAAAAGCAAAGTATTTTTTTTGAAAATAGTCATGAAATCTTCTAGAGTAAGCTTCATGAAAATAAGGCGTTATGAAACCAAAAAAAACTGTTCATTTCGTACATGTTGAAAAACTTTCTCCCCGTACTTTTTCCTGAAAAGTCGAACAGTACCACGTATGGTAAACAAAAGAAAGATTCCTTCCATAACACAAAGTATAAGTCAAAGAGGGTTAAACATTACTTTAAACATACATGGAATAATATTAAACACATTATGAAAAAAAAATTATGGAATGGATAAAAAATATAACCCTAGTAAATACTTACCTATAAGTAATCTCAGATAAAAATGAGATTGCAAAATTATACCTTACCTTATGTCCAATTTCTTATGTATGTGTACGAGACCCCTGTATAGTGGATTTAAACATATTATTAACTTGTAATAAAAACATAATAATATTTATGTTATCATATATGATTCACTTATGACATTATATTACTCGTTCATTTGTCAATTCCATGTTTAAGTAGCGTTTTGGGTAAAATCGTTTCATTTATTGTCCTTGGTTTGACTTGTAATTATTCATATGATTATTTAGATCATGATTACATAACTCCAGAATGTAAAACATTATTTATATATAATATATATTCAGAATGTACATATATATAATAGATCTATAAATGGAATGAAAGACACTGTTGATGGAGATGGTAGGCCATATGTACGCATGAACGCTACTTTCGTTTCCTTATTAAATTGAATGGAATTAAGTAAATAACATATAAATAAACCCAATATCATTAATATGTCAAATATTTCATGATTATTTATTATATATACTTTATAATCATTCATGAATGGTTAACATGGAGAATGAATCTCATCGCGTCGTGGGGACGGTAATCCATACGTACGCACGAGTGATGATATCGTTCCCATAATTATTGAATGGAATTAGAGTGGATGATATAATAAATCAGAATTTGTATCTCATTATAATAACCACATATAGTAATTCTTTACATCATTATACCCATCCAAATAAGGTGATGGTGGAAAAACAGATTACACCACGGCAGGGAGACGGTATTCCGTACGTACGCACGCGTGGTGATTTCGTTTTTTGTAGGATGGGTAGAAGGTGAAATATGGTTGTTTCATATTTATAATAACACATTGGTATATTATATATACTTATATTATTACATTATAATGAAACAACTAAATAATATGAAGTAGAAGAATAAAGAAACTTGAAGGAATCGGTAGAAGAGATTACCTCTTCCTCGACGTGCCTCTTTTAATCATCCTCTTAGGGAACTAGAGTTCGTATTTTGAGAAGACCATAACCACTATGATATAAATAGATATGTTTAGAAGAGAAATATTTAGGGGTTTTTTGAGCTTGAAGGATCAAAATGTTGTGAAGACGGGAGGGAGGAGGTGCCCTTTTATAGGAGAAGAGAGGGGCACTTTTGGAAACCTAAAAAATATTAATTAATAATAAAATAAAAACCCACATAAAAAATTCCAAAGAGACTCAAATTCGGATATGAGGTAAGACATGGTTGTAATCTCATCAACCAATAAAATTTTTACAGGTTTGGAATTTATTTTAAACATTTTCAACTTGATTCATCATTATTTAATCTCTTTAATATTATTTGTGGTAATAATATTTAAAATTTTAAATTGATATAAATAATTACTTATGTGTTGTAAATTGTCCATAATTGGATAATTTATGACATTTTAGACCATATAAATTTCAATTTATAATTTTTTGAATATTTTTTAAATTTTTAATCAATTTTATAATATGTTATTTTTATAAAATAACAATAGTGTTAATTTTGACACTATTCACTAATTTGAATTTAAATAAACTCCACATAGAGGATATATTAGAAATAAAACTTTTAATAGGACCCTAATATGTCATAATAATCTATAAAATTCGTGGATAATGTTAATTAGTTCATATAATATTTATTTTAATATTTTTAAAATCTTTTATTTGATATTTCCCTGAATAAAACAATTACTACAACATTTTTGTAAAATTATTTAATATAATTATTTATTTCATAAAAATTAACAATAAAATAATATAATTAATATAAATATAATATATTTTATAATATTAATTTTTTTTGAATTTATCTTCTAAAACACCCAACTTTTAAAATGATATATTTATTAAATTATGAAGGTGACAACTTTGACATCATTTAAAATAAAAACCAATAAATGTCATGATCGATTTTACAAAGCTCCAAATGGTCAAAAATTAGACATTTGGATTCTTATGGTTCATATGTACACGACCAATATGTTGTTTTCAGTTTTTGGGCCTTTTATGGGTATTATTAGCCTAATAAAAACTATATTATTGATTTTTCACTAAATAAATAATTTCTGCATCATTAATGAATATGATATTAATGTAATTATATATTTCTTAAAAATTAAAAATAAATTACCATGATAAAGAAAAACATTTTATATTTCAAAAGATTATTTATAACAAAATTTAGATTTTATATAACCTTATATTAAAAATAATTTAATTATTAATGTTTGAGTGATACATATTTCACTTTCGTTTAAATAAAATAAATTAAAGGTCTTAATCACATACAAGTGGTTTCTAATAAATACCATTTCGACCCAAGTATATTTTATGATGAAATATAATCATCCAATTATATTAATACAAGTGTTGGGGAAATTTTACAATATTATTTTTACCCTTAATTACCTAATTTACCTTTAATTGGGGTAAATAAAATTTACCTTAGTTACTATTCATAATGCCCAAAAATAAAAAGTATCCAATTAAAATAATTTGGACCTAATGGTTCCAAATTTTGAATCCAGTTTTCAAAATTCAAAACACAGAAGTTGAATATATTAATTTAAAATTAATCTTGTTGTTAAGAAAATGAGTTTTAAAAGTTAAAACATTGCAAAAGATTGAAATGAATTTACCTATGAATTCAATGTAAAATCAATTCTAATGATATAAATTATATTAAATGGTGAAAATGTATTCAATTTATACTTAACAAGTTTACTATTTTCATTTAACCATATAAAGTTTCCCAATGAAAAAAATTGTTTTTAAGTAAAATTTACCGTGTTTTTACAATTCATCAAAATATGAAATTTGTCAGAAAAAATATCAAAACATTATCCAATGTAAATTTTTATATCCTGATTCAAACTAAAAAGTTTATTTTGTTAAATTTATCTTATAAAATTGTCAAAAATTATATTTAAAATGGGTGCGCTATCAAAAGGCGGCAGAACTGCATTTTTTGAAAAATACTTCTTCTATCCAAAAAATTGATTTTGTTATCATACTCATTCTAGAAAATATGTCAGATGAATTATAATGTTATAAAATTCAAAATGCGTTTAATACTATTCATAATGGCTAGTTCATAATAATATTATAACCACATATCGTTGTTTAGTGAAACCTAGTATTGTGTACAACACACGCTATCGAGGAAGGTCACGAATGCGTGTAATGCAAGCCAAGTCAAGGCTGTGCATAGTGCAAGACTCTTTTGATGTTGTATATAACAAAATCCAATCATATTTCATTTATACATTGAATATATATATATACACTCAATTTTTTTAGAGTAACTACTATCAAACTAACTTGAAATTGTGTGTAACACTATCCAAGAATAGTGTTCCGTATAATGCAAGCTAATACGGTGTAGCTTACAACACAACATAATCTTGGTGTATCATACAACAGAATACATCATAGAAATTAAAAATAATATTTCTCATAAAATCTTGAGGTGTTACATTCTACCCCCCATAAAATGAATTTCACCCTCGAAATTTGTTGGGGTTATAAATCATTTACTACATGATAGTTTCTTTCATAGAAACCCATATCGTAAAAAGGAATACTAAAACTTAATTTTAAAAAGTAATGTATAAATTTTAAGGGTTACCCAAATTAACACATCACTAGGTTTCCACATAAGAGAATATAGGTGAAAACCTAGACATGGAAGTGAAATCTTACCATTAAGTTCTGATGGACAGTGGTAGAGAACATGGCTATAAAAAAGCCAACAATCACAAAGCCATAAATTTGTGATGATCTAAGGTACCATTTGATTCATCGGATATGAGAGTACTAGGACAACATTTTTTTTCAATATCATTTACCTAAAGTTTATGTATTTTTTGCTTAAGTATAAACACTTACTTGATTTCAGTGTAATATCATTGTTGGTCATTCCATGAAAAATTTCCACTTCATCTCTTATTTAATGAAATGATGTTGAATTTGTCATTTGTGATGTGTGAGCAGATCATGTGATAGAATGATAGGTCATCCCATGTGTCTCAAACATAAGGTTGGAAAAAGTTATTAAATATACATAAGTCTGTCTATGGTGAGATTAATTGTCTATGGTTCGAAAAATGGACTTATACTTCATATATCATACCACTTAACAATATAAAACAAATTTATAAAAACCAGGGACTTCCTATAGGCCAGCGACATGCGTTAAAGGCCTGTCAGACTTTGGTTGTGGGTTTGATTCCCGTAACATTTTCCGACGTGATGAGTTGTCGCCCATCCTGCAGGTTGTCCTTTTTCTAAAAATAAACTAATATAACATTTCAGAAATAATATCAATAAAGGTTATATCCTTATACAATATTATCTTATGACCAACATAATCCATTTCAAATGTTTAGGCTTATATAAGGTACTTCTATCCATGCTCAATGTATAAAGAAAACTATTACTAGAAATGTCATCTACCGATCGTGTGAATACCATCATCTATCCCCCATATATCATAAGATATTTCATTTTGGTCACATTCCAAACATGTGAATACCTTAATAATGTATTCTCTTGAAACATGAATTACCATAGAACCATAATGAAAACAAGAATGATGTCAAAAGTTAACTATTTCCACATACCCAAATCCCAAAAATTCTATATACTCAAACCATGATATCACTTTGTCCTTATATCAGTAATGAGCTCATTAATAACATTAAATGTATTATTTTCTCCTTATCCCTTCATTATGCGCATATCATTTACTTTCCTGAAATATTTCAATCAATTTTCATGGTTACTGATACCATATTCTTATGGAAAACCACAATGGACCAATACATAGATATTCCAATATACCATAAAATTACCTCAACAACATTATTCTTGAATACCAAGACATAAACATTTAAATCCAACTTCTTCAATGATTTTCATGGAATAAGTCCTTCCTTGATTTAGAAGTAACCTCTTAGGTCTGGGCATTGAGTTGGGTAATGCCCACGTTCTCCACATATATGACATTGAACTCCATAACAGTCGGTCACTCTATGACCTTTCTCCCCACACAGATAATATCTTCCCCTCCATTTGATGTATTCATCAAGGTTCTTCTTCCCTTATTTAAAAATAAAAATCTTCCTTTCTCTATGCCCCTCACCATGCGAACATGCATAAAAGTCCATCTTCCTCTTATTTGATTAATTAGGAATACCACTAAAGTTCACCTTGTTAATCATATATCTCTATGACTGATTCGGAATAATCACAAAGTCTTTCTTTCTAGGCATTATGCATTTTCGTTGCTCATAGTCACTAATTTTTCCATTGGATTCAAGGTTGACCAAATTCCTTCTAGTTCCCTCCATTGACTAAAACAAAAAAACCATGGTGTAAGAAACAGTTAAAATAACGAGGAACCACATAATCATAAAAAGTATAACATATCACACAATCTTTAATACATGACACCTTATGTTCACCCTAGTTTATTTATGATCATAAACATAATTCTAGGACTGTAAACTATAGTTATACTAAGCCTTAGGGACATCCCTTGTCATACCTTAGAAATATCTCTAGGGATCTCACTAAAGTTTTTACATCCTAGTTTCCAAATGTTAACTAAACCTTCACTCTGATACCAACTTTAGAGACCCAAATCATGACATACATAGAAATTACATTACTTTTTTGGAATAATGAATACATGACAAAAATAGACGCCCATAGACTGTATTAGTTTAGTGTCTTTGTACACTCATAACATATTCTTCTAATCATGGTCAAAGATCTTTGACATATCCCATAAAGATCTTCCCCTTTTGTTTTATTACCTAAAACCATTATTTATTTCCTGAGGAAAAGAAAACATAAAAAGGGTGAGATCCAATGCCCAGTAAGCGTAAACATTGAGAACATAAAAACAATCCATAAACATTTGAATGTAAAAACAAGAACATAAAACATCAAAATATTGAACAGTGACATAAATCTTGACATTACATAAGGAATAGATCATAAAGGGACATTAATGATGATAAAATTTCATTGGAATAAAACATGTAATTGTGGAAACCATTAATTACATGACATGATTTCCATAGTATCCAATGCATTTCTGCCAAGACCATCATAGTTGACAAAGTCTGTTACTGAACCGGGTTTACATGTCGTTCCAGCCCTGTATTATAGTACCAGATATTACTTTTCGTTCCACCCATGTCTATCTCATGAGATATAAATCTTTTCCCAATGAATTGGAGGGAGATATAGGCCCCACCCATCTCATAATTAAATCATTCTTTCTTGTTCTAAAAAATAAACATAAATCATTTATCATAACCCAAATAATAATATGGGTTTCATAAACATCATCCCATCAAAACATAATCCATATAAAACAAATGGATATCATTTCATCATAAGAAAAGTGAAACCTTGTAAATCATAGAGGCATTATAATTGAAACATACACATATAAAATAATGTCATCTTAGATAGAAAATGATTTTGATAAAACACTTGAAATGAATTCTTGAAGAAAATATCGTTTCTTCTTCAAAATCATTTACTTTTCACAAAATGCCATGCAATTTTAAAAGAAAAGGATTTTGTTGAAAATAGTCATGAAATCTTGTAGATAATGATTCATGAAAATATTTTGTTATGAAACCATAAAAAACCCGTTCATGTCGTATATGTTAAATAACATTCTTCTCATACTTTTGCTGGAAAAGTAAAAAATTACCACGTATGGTAAACAAAAGAAAGATTCCTTCCAGAACAAAAAGTAAAAGTAAAATAGGGGTAAAAATTACTTTAAACATACAAGGAAGAATATTAAACACTTTATGAAAAACATTTTTATGGACATGGATGAAAAATATAACCCTAGTAAATACTTACGTATATGCAATCTCAGATAAAAATGAGAATGCAAAATTATCCCTTACCTTATGTACAGTTTCTTCTATATGTTTCCGAGACCCCTGTATAGTAGGTTTAAACATAGTATTAACTTGTAACAGAACCATAATAATATTTATGTTATCATATATGATTCACTTATGACATTATATTACCCATTCATTTGTCAATTCCATGTTAAGGTACTGTTTTGGGTAAAATCATTTCATTTATCGTCCATGTTTTGACATGTAATTATTCATATGATTACTTAGATCATGATTACTTACTTCCAGAATGTCAAACACAATTTATATATAATATATATTCAGAATATACATATATATAATAGATCTATAAATGGAAAGAAATACATCGTTCATGGAGACGGTAGGCCATACGTACGCATGAACGCAGTTTTCGTTTCCTTATTAAATTGATGGAAATAAGTAACATATACATAAATACAGTATCATATATATGTCAAATATTTCATGAATATTTATTATATATACTTTATAATCATTTTTGAATGGTTAACTTGGATAATGAATCTCATCACGTCGTGGATACGACAATCTTTACATACGCACGGGCGATGATATCGTTCTGATAATAATTGAATGAAATTAGAGTGGATGATATAATATCTCAGAATTAATATAATCTTATAATAACCATATATAGTTATTATTTACAGCATTATACCCATCCAAGTAAGGTGATGGTGGAAAAATAGATTACACCATGGCGTGGAGACGACATTCTGTACGTACGCACGCACGGTGATTTCGTTTTTCATAGGATTGGTAGAAGGTGAAATAGGGTTGTTTCTTATTTATAATAAAATATCAGAATATATTTAATACTTACGTTATTAATTTATAATGAAACAACTAAATAAGAGGAATTAGAAGAATAAAGAAACATGAAGGAATCGGTAGAAGAGATTACCTCTTCCTCAACATGGCTCTTTAAAACCTCCTCTTAGGGCACTAGAGTTGGTCTTTTGAGAAGACCAGAACCTCTATGATATAACTAGAGATGTTGAGAAAAGAAATTTTCAGGGGTTTTCCGAGCTTGAAGGCCCAAAATGTTGTGAACAGGAGGGGGAAGAGGTGCCTTTTTATAAGAGAAGAGTGGGGCACTTTTGGAAACCTAAAAATAATAATTAATAATAAAATAAAACCCCACATAAAAACTTCCAAAGCGACTAAAATTCAGATATGAGGTAAGATAGGGTTGTAATATCATCAACCAATAAAATTTAGATATTTTAGGAATTTATTTTAAACATTATCAACTTGATTTATCCTTATTTAATCTATTTAATATTATTTGTAGTAATAATATTCTAAATTTTAAATTGTTATAAATAATTACTTATGTGTTGTTAATTGTCTATAATTGGATACTTTATGAGATTTTGGACCATATTAATTTGAATATATAATTTTTATATATTTTTGTAATTTTTAATCAATTTTATAATATGTTATTTTTACAAAATAATAATTGTGTTAATTTTGACACTATTCATTTATTTGAATTTAAATAAACTCCAAATAGAGGATATATTTGAAATAAAATTTTTAATAGGTTAATAAAATGTCATATTAATCTATAAAAGTCGTGGATCATGTTAAATAGTTCATATAATATTTATTTTAATATTTTTAAAACCATTTATTTGATATTTCTCTTAATAAAATAATTACTACAACATTTTTGTATAATAATTTAATATACTTTTTGTTGCATAAAAACTAAAAATAAAATACAATGATGAATAAAAAACTAATATATTTTATAATATTACTTTTAGTCGAATTTTTCTTCTAAAACACCCAACATTTAAAATGATATATTTATTAAATTAGGAAGGTGACAAATTTGACATCATTTAAAATAAAAACTTATAAATATCATAATCGCTTGTATAAAGCTCCAAATGGTCAGAAATTAGACATTTGGATACTTATGGTTCATATGTAAACGCAAAGTAAGTTTTTTAGGTTTTTGGGCTTTTTATGTGTATTATTAGTCTAATGAAACTATATTATTGATTTTCACTAAATAAATAATTTCTGCATCATTAATCTATAAGATATTAAAGTAATTATATATTTCTTAAAAATTACAAATAAATTACCATGATAAAGAAAAACATTTTATCTTTTAAATGAGTATTTATAACTGGATTTATATTCTCTATAACCTTATATTAGAAATAATTTAATTATAAAAGTTTGAGTGAGACATATTTCACTTTCATTTAAATAAAACAAATTAAAGGTCATAATCTCATAAAAGTGGTTTCTAATAGATACCATTTCGACCCAAGTAAATTTTAGGACAAAATATAATCATCCAATAATATTAATTCAAGTGTTAGGAAATTTTATAATATTATTTTTACCCTTAATTACCTAATTTACCTTTAACCGGGGTAAATAAAATTTACCGTAGTTACTATTAATAACGCCAATAAATAAAAAGTATCCTATTAACATAATTGGGACCTACTGATTCCAAATATGGAATCTATTATTTAAAATTCAAAACCTATAAGTTACAGAAATTAATTTAAAATTAATCCCGTTGTTAAGAAAACGAGTTTTAAAAGTTAAAACATTGCAAAAGATTGAAATGATTTTACTTTTGAATTCAATGTAAAATTAATTATAATGACATAAATTATATTAAATGGTAAAAATATATTCTATTTTTACTTAAACAATTTACTATTATAATTTAACCATATAAATTATCTATATGAAAAAAAATTTCTAAGTAAAATTTACCGTGTTTTTACTATTCATCAAAATAAGAACGTTGTCATAAAAATATAAAAACTTTATCCAATGTAATTTTTTTATCCTAATTCAAATTAAGAAGTTTATTTTGTAAAATTTAACGTATAAAATTGTCAAAATTTATATTTAAAATGGGTGCGCCATCAAAAGGCGGAAAAACTGCATTTTTTGAAAAATACTTCTTTTATCTGAAAAATTGATTTTTTTTTGATACCTCATTCTAGAAAATATGTAAGATGAATTATAATGTTATAAAATTAAAAATATGGATAATAAAATTCATAATGGCTAGTTTATAGTAATATTATCACCATATATTGTTGTTTAGTGATACCTGGTATTGCGTACAACACACGCTATCGATGAAGGTCGTGATTGCGTGTAATGCAAACCAAGTCAGGGTTGCGTGTAGTGAAAGACTTTTTTGTTGTTGCGTATAAAATAATTCAATCATATTTCATTTATACATTGAATATACATATATACACTCAATGTTGTGAAGAATAACTACTATCAAATGAACTTGAAATTGGGTGTAACACTATCCAAGAATAGTGTTGCGTATACTGCAAGCTAATACGGTGTTGCGTATCGTGCAACATAATCGTGGTGTAGCGTACAATAAAAGACATCAAAGAAATTAAAAATAATATTTCTTATAAAATCTATGGGTGTTACAGGAAACCGCTTCTCGTTTTAGGGAATACCCCTTTTAGTGCAAGTCGCCAGCCCCTGGCCTATGGAAGGATGGCTTGGGGTAGTCACGGCACGGGCCCCGAAGGATGGGTCGTGAAAAATTGGTATCAGAGGATTCCATTAAACTGTAGATAATTTGAATCTAATATTTTAACGACAATGGGGTTAAGTGTTATGAGTGTTGTTATCAGGTTAGGGAATCTAGTGTTGGTGCGGTGACCGACGTATCCATACACCAGGACCGTATCTTTTGAATTCTAACTCAGTGCACGGAATCACTGATTGCGTGTGTGTTTAGAAAAGTATTCCTTGTGTTCTTGTTGAGTCATCTCACCAGAAATAACATAATGATCATGGAACACCTGTTTCTTTTCAGGATGCCACCACACAGATAGCTAGCTAGGGTTCTGGGTATAGTACGCGACGATAGACCACTGAGCAATAAGGCCTTAGTGGAGAGCCCTTTTTCAGTAGGAGCACCAGCGGAGGCACCAGCCGTACCATTACGCATTGGGCCACCAGCCCTAGCTGCAGATGGTGCATGCCACTTGAGCACGTTGCATGAGATTTTGTGCCAGAGGCCACCCAGGTTCAGGGGAGAGATGAACCCACAGACGGTTGTGGATTGGCTGGAGGCTGTAGTGAGAGTCTTCCGACTGGTAGGGACACCAGCTGATCTCATGGTGAACCTTACATCTAGTCTTCTACATACAGAAGCAAGAAGATGGTTCATTTTGAAGAACCATCTTCACAACGAGGTGACACTACTCTCGGTACACATTGAGAAACTGTTTTGGGCAGATTTTTTCCCAGCGACCCTTCACACATAGAGCATACAGAAACTTATTCATCTGCAATAGTGCAGCATGACTGTGGATCAGTAATTAATGAGATTCACCGACCTCTCACGATACTCTATTGATATGGTGGTAGGCTCATTCTTCAGTGCCCTGAACATTGAGCAGGGACTCAGGTGGGAGATCAGGGCTTCGATGAATTCTTTTAGCATCCCGACGCAGGAAGGGGAGTTAGAGTGAGCCATGTTAGTGGAGAGTTTTCCTAATGAGCAGTCTCCGGTTTTAAGACAGACCGCCGTGCATCGCATAATAGAGTCTTCTGCACATAGTAGTAGAAAGATGTCATAGAGGTCCAATAGGACCAGACCTACAGGTGGAAGACCGCATGATTCCGGGTCGGTTGTTCATGGCACCAGATACAGAGCCCATCATGCGAGGAGCAGACAATTTTACACATGTGTCTGGCAGGTTCACATGGCTTGTGATTGCCCGGCCCATCTTACGGATGATCAGTAGATGGTCTAAGGACTGACCAGGCCAAGAGAGAGGTTTCAAAGAGGAGGTACATAGGGAGAAGATAGACGTGGCAGAGCCCCTGTCCATGCAGCTAGCGGTGGGTGACAATTCGAGATGTTACCGCCACCACCACCAAGTGGTCCACCTAGACCAGAGGGAGAAGGTGGATAGGGGTGAGCTCAGCTCCAGGTAGATGAGGCCTATGACCATGGGACTATGGAGATGATACGAGGTATGATCTCTATCTAGTCCACCTTAGCTGAAGTACTTATAGACACAGGTTCCAGTCATTCTTTTATTGCCATGACCCTCGTTCGGAGCTCAAAGATTCCGATGGAGCCGTTAGCTCATTAAATACTGCTAGAGATGACTACAGTAGCAGATTCTATGATTACACACTACTCCCGGCAACGTGAGATTACTCTAGGAGGCAAGAGCTTCGACTGGGATCTGCTAGTAGTGGCATCAAGGCCTTATGATGTCATCTTGGGTATGGACTGGTTATCTACAGTCCATGCTCAGATTGGCCGTATTAGGCCCAAAGTGCAGTGTGTCCACACATATTGGAATAGGTTTACCTTCACTAGCGAGAATGGAGCCTTTGCAGAATAGGATGGACATACCCGGAGAAGTGTGCAACTGATCACTCATCTATTGGCTAGCCATACCCTCAGATTGATTGATGCGGAGAGTCCAAGCTATCCTATAGTGGTGGAATAGTATGTGGATGTCTTCCATGATGATCTTCTAGGTCTACCTCCTCTTAGATAGGTGGGATTTTACATTGACTTGTACCCCGGGAGGACACCGATATCAACACCAGGGTATCATATGGCTCCCGTGGAGCTTCATGAGATGTGGTTACATCTAGACGACTTACAGGGGAAGAAATTCATTCAGCACCGTGTTTCTCCATGGGAAGCCCCGATTTCGTTTCCCAAGAAGGAGGACGGGAGCTTGAGACATTGTGTTTACTATTAGCGCCTGAACCAGGTGATCATGAAGAACAAGTACCCACTTCTGAGGATTGACAATCTCTTTGATCAGCTGAAGGGAGCACCGTGATTCTCGAAGATAGACCTTAGGTCAGGCTATCAGCATCTCAGAGTACGAGACAAGGATGTGTAAAATACATCTTTCAGATATCGGTGTGACCATTATGAGTTTTTGTTCATGCCCTTTGGCGTGACCAATGCTCTAGCAGTGTTCATGGGACTCATGAACATGATCTTTTAGCCATATCTTTATCAGTTTTTGGTTGTCTTCATTGATCACATTCTGATCTACTCGGCTTTTGAAGAGGAGCATGCCTATCATTTGTATATAGTTCTAGACTCAATCCAAGAGAACTAGATTTATGGTAAGCTCTCGAAGTGCCATTTATTGATCCTAGAGGTTCACTTTCTGGGACATGACATCTCAGAGGCTGTAGTTGTGGTGGATCGAGCAATGATTGAGGCAGTACTTGGTTGGGAACCACCCAGGAGTGTGACAAATGTACAAAGTTTCATGGGATTGGCTGGATACTATGAGAGATTTGTGTCATAGTTCTCTATAGTTGCAGCACCTTTATCAGCATTAATGAAGATGGGGAAACCCTTCGCGTGTTCGGAGAGATGCAACAGTAGGTTTCAAAAGCTGAGGTAGATGCTGAGTAGTGCCCCCATCTTGAGGCTTATGGAGGAGGGAGTTGAGTGCATAGTCTACTACAACAAATCAGGGACCGGGCACAAATGTATCATGATGCAGGAGCAAGAAGGTATCACATATGGTACTTGACAGCTGAGACAACATGAGAAGAACTACACTACCCATGACCTGGAGTTAGCAACAATAGTCTTCAACTTGAATATGTGGTGACATTACATGATGGGAGAATGTTTTATAGTCTACTCTGATTATAATAGTTTCAGGTATATGTTCTCTCAGAAGGACCTAATCCTGAGACAACGGTGTTGGCTTGAGTTACTCCAGGACTATGCCTTTGAGACAATCTTTAATCTTGGGAAAGGGAATGTTGTAGCAGATGCACTCGGCAGGAGATATAGAATACAAATTTCAGGTGAGGTGACGGAGCATCTGGATGTTTGTAGATATCCTTTGTGGATCGAGATAGAGAAAATTTTCTTTAGTCTCTTACAATCACTCCTCCACTACTTCAGCATGTCAGGGAGATGCTGTATGGGGACATAGATTGTGAGGCTCGACGTGTTCAGATATCGATTGGACAAGCACCTGAAGGATTTTCTGAAGGTGGGGAGAACGTCATCCACATCAGAGGATGTACCATGGTACCAGTGTTTCTTTGGGAGGAAGTGTTGAGGGATTTGCACGCGTCCCAACTAGCGGTACATCCAGGTGTGGTGATGATGTACCAGGACATTCGACGATAGCACTGGTGGTCGGGAATGAAGAAAGTGGTAGTAGAGTTTGTCTCTTAGTGCCACACTTGTCAATAAGTGAAGGCGAAGCATCATGTACCAGCAGGATTAGTGCATCCTTTAGAGTTCCCAGAGTGGAAGTGGGATGCGATATCCATGGACATCATGACAGGACTTCCACGTACATCTAGGGATCATGATTCTATCTGGGTGATCATTGACTGACTCACCATGTCGGCCCACTTCCTACTGATCAGAGAGTAGGGTTCAGAAGAGACCTTGAGATGCCTCTATGTACAAGAGATTCTGCAGCTACATAGATTACCCTCGACGATTGTCTCTGATAGTGATGCACATTTCACTTTCCTACTATGGAAGGGGATGTAGGAGGCTTTCGGGGTATAGATTCATTTGATCACCACTTTCCATCCCCAGACGGATGGCTAGGCTGAGCGAACCATACAGACCCTCGAGGACATGCAACATACTTGTGTCCTCAACTTCGGCCACAGCAAGAAGAAGTCTTATGCCAACAGGAGATGGAGACATCTGTAATTTGAGGATGGTGACTATATATTTTGATGGGTCTCATCTCGACATGGTTTGCATAGATTTTTCTGGAGCGGCAAGTTATCCCAGAGGTTAATCGGACCCTTTCAGGACCTCACCAGAGTTGGCGAGGTAGCTTACCACTTTGATTTTCCTCATCATTTGTATTGGGTGCATGATGCCATCCACGTGTCCCAGCTGAGGAGATATATCCACGACCATCCACACAACATATACCACAGCGAGCTGGACATCGATGATATTGTGATGTTTATAGAGGTTCCAGTGGAGATTGAGAATTGATAGGAGCACGTCCTTCTTGGGTGGTCGATACCTATGTTGCACGTTCGCTGACTGCACGGGAACCTCTTGGAGAACACATGATAGCGTGAGGCTTAGATATGTTCTCAGTACCCTCACATGTTCCCTTAGTTTGAGTTGTGGATTATTGGGATGAAAAACCCTGAGGTGGGGAGAATGCAAAGACACAAATTTTCCATGTTATTTAATTAATTATTTTGGAATATTACTTGTTTGAGAAAATTGACGGCGCATGATTCTGAGGCCTAGTGTGCCCGAAATGAATTTCTGAACTTTTTTTGGGTACGTTTAGTAAACATGTGAGTGAGTTTTTTGTATCTTTTGAACCGGTTCTCAGAATTTAAATCTGAGGACATCGTTGTACTTGAAGCACTGATATTCGCTTTAGGAGAACTTCAACTCGACTGTAGTAGGTTGAGGGTGGAAGTTATTTTTTCACTGTTCCATGAATGAATAAAAAATTAAAAATATTTAACATTTTTATTTTTCATGAAACCTCATTTTGATTTATGGAGGTGGGGACAACACGGGCATTAATCCTCCCAATTTGAAATCGATGGTGGGGACCACCCGCGCCCCAATTTAATATGTGGAACTCCTTCGGAATCCTCCAATTTAATTGCGGCAATGCAATACAATTAATTGTGCCATTTAATTTTTCCAACACAACAGAATTAGTTGTGCCAACAAAAATTAAATAAACCTATTAAAATTTTCTGGCTCCTCTTTTCCTTCGAGGAAATCGTTGGAAAATGGAGGCTTGTGGAGAATATTGGAGAGAACAATTTCTCCATTGAAGAACACCCTCTCCAATGAAGAAAGAGGAACCGAACCGGATCCCAGAATGAAATCACCTTGCGGAAGTAACAAACGCTGACGTTCTTCAACGACTTCAACTTCTTCCTCATGCCTCATTCTTCGGGACCATCAAGATAGGGTTTTTTTTTGATTAATACCCCTTAACCTATTCTTGTTGACCCCCTTGAATCAAGAACAATATTTCCACATGTAACCATTTTAACACAGATGGTGCGGGCCAAACAAACACGGCTCGAACCCTCAGCAACCGTTGTGAAATATTTGTTGGTTCTGAATTGATGGTGACGTCCCGAGATGAGTGCACGAGTCTATGTAATGAAGAACGGGACACCTGGGTGCACCCAGTAACTAGAAGAGTGTATTCGGTGACCATTCCGGTGACCGAAACTAGTGGTGCATGAGAATGGCGGGCGACACTCTGGCCGGCCGTGATGAAGGCGGAGGCGCGATCGCACCGCAAGAGAAGGGTTGCCGCCCGTCGACAGCGGCAGAGCATGGGTGGCATCTGGCCGATCGAAGGGGCAGCGGTGTGCGTCCACGCCTCCCGACATACAAGGGTCACGACACAAGGTAACGACAGTAGTGGCGGGTGACCGGCTTGATGTTGGCCGTCGGTGATGGTGCGGCCCACAACCGCGCCGCGCGGAGGAGGACTGGCTACCCGGCTGGCATCGAGCCGAGCAGACCGCCTACCGCGAGCCGCCCCACATTCCAGGTCGGACCTAGGGCCAGACCCGGGTCGAACCCAGAAATGGACACAGGTTGGTCTGGGTCGAGATGGCTCAGGCCGGGTCCGGCTGGTGTGGTCAGACTGGGTCGGACCGGACCCCAACCCGTTTCGAACATTTTCTCTCTTTAGGCCATATCATGAGCTTAAGATGCCCAATTGACGAACTGTCTACAGTGTCGGAAACGTTGGATCGAGGTGGTGCTTTCAATATACCCTACCCGAGTTTTGGATAATGTTTGGGTATGCCTGGGTTGAATCAAACACAAATCCAACCGGGCACATGGGACTAACAGGCCAATAACATACAAACATGGAATCCGTTTGACGCATCGTCTGTTGAATTGAGACCCTTATTACATGGCGGTTTATTGTGATACTTCTTCTTGGGTCATTAAGGTAGTCGAAGTATCGACATGTGGCTTGAGGAACGGACCCTCCCGGAATCAAGCGAGCTTAGTGAGGGAAACCTATAGCTGGTTGTAACATGAGAAAAGAATCATATGTGGGTCTGTGCTTTGGGATCCAATGTGAGTCTGTGCTTTTGGATTCTACGTGGGTCTGTAATTGAGAGTTCCACTTAGATCCTCTCTAGTAATCCATGTGGGAGAACTCTATGATCCGACGTGGGTCTACATTAGTAGGATCCTATGTGGGTCTGATGTACTAGGATCCTACACGGGCTTGATGATTTTGGATCGTACGTGGCTCTGCCTCTTAACAGAACAAGTTGATTCTGTAGTTAAATCTAATCATCTTTAATACTATACCTAAGTTATTCCTGTTATGATTTGAGTCATTCCCTTCGTGGTAATCTTCTATGTGGCGTGCCTTTGTGGTAATTATATTCGTGGTGATACCTTTGTGGTATTCTCCTGTGTGGCGTACCTTTGTGGTACTTACCTTTGTGTTGGTTACATCTGTGGTATTCTCTTGTGTGGTGTACCTTTGTGGTACTTACCTTTATGGTGGCTACCTTCATGGTATTTGTTCCTATGTGGGACATTTGAGAATTGGGCTTTTTAGTTGGGCCTTGTGTTTCCTCATGATTGAGATGGGGTTACACATTAACATAGGAATTTTTATGGGTATATAACTATGTAGGGTTGTCAATTTTTTCATACATTTTGGTTTATCCTATGTGTATTTTTTGAGACATTTGAGTGTCTCGGGGTCCCTACTGAGTATCGTTATACTCACCCCTGAATAGGCTATGCTCGCACCTTGTTGTGTTTGGTGCAGATGACGGACAATGCTGACTGAGGACGAGAGTACCACGACTGGAGGTAGCTCGAGGTGGACATTAGACGATGCATACCACATAGAAGAGCATTTATTACAACAAAACCGGCCCCTAACGGCTGTTTTTTTTCATTTGGCGACGGTTTAAACCACCGCTATAGGGTTTGGCGGTGGTTTACAAAAACCGCAGCAAAATTGGGCGTCAGCAATCTATTAGCGGCGGTTTTTACTATTTCGTGGCGGTTTAAGAAAAGTGTCGTATATGCCTCTTTTCGCGACAGTTTTTGTCCATTTCGTGGCGGTTTTATGCGTAGATGATACTTTTTTTTGCGGCAGTTTTAACCGCCGCTATATTTTGGCGTTTGATGCGCCTATGGCGCGGCGGTGAAAACCGCCGCTAAATTTAAACATAATACATTTAGCGGTGGTTATAACATCCGATAAATACTGACCAATAAGGCATTAGCAACGGTTATAACCACCGCTAAATGCTGACTAGTAAGGCATTAGCGGCGGTTAAAACCGCCGCGAAATGTTGACCTGGAATAAAAATAATTCTCCTCCTACCACACCACTGCCCTGAAAAACAAATCAAACCAGAATATTGAACAGGAGACACCATACAAACAAATAACATGGTAGTATTCATTGAAAAATAGGATATGAGAAAATGTTGTATGTTATGGAGTCCAACCTAAGGAAAGGTACGTATCACAATTTGGTGAGTAACCAATCCATGTGACCCCCAAGATGTATATTTGTTTTTAGCTTCTTTAATTTCTTATGTGTTTTAAGAAGGGTTGATTTATATTATATGGATACTAATACTCTATATAATAAATGGTTATGAATTTTGATACAATTTATGTGATCATTCTAACCATGGTGATGTGTAATGATATGTAATTGGTTATGCTTTAAGTTGGCCGATATAACATCCATGGGTGGATTGTGATATGGGTTGGGTTTTTTTAACAATGGATTTGTGTTATGGGATAGAACAAATTATGTTTATATGGGTATAGAATTTTTTCCAAAGATGGATGTTTGAGTAGTTATATAATGTATGTTATTGTATGGTTTGTTGTGTGTTTTGGGTTGGTTGTTAATGCCTACTCTAGAAAATGGGTAACTTGTGAATTGGCATGTGTTTTAGGTTGGACAACACGCTAACTGTGCATGGTTCTTGGGAGAGTTTGGTTTATGATCTTGTAGGTTATACATGATTCCTATTGAGGATTTGAGTTATGTCATTGGATATGAGATAAGAGTTTCATGTATACATCCCAAGATGGCCATCATGTTGCAGGTTGGATGGGATGCATCATGATATAGTTGTTATTGACTTCATTAAAGAAAATATGTTTGAGTTTTTTAAAATTTCAACAAATTATCTAATGTTTTCCTAAATACCTTATTGGTGGAATTATACTTAACCAAACCAAATGATATTGATTTTTCACAATAGTTATTATCATAAGATAATGTCATTAATATATATGTGCATGTATGTGATCTTTATCCTTCAGGGGAAGTATGGTGTGTCGATTTCTAGTTAGGATTAGTAACCTAGATTTCATAGTTGGATTGGGTATGGGATTTGTGATATGCATGAGAACCCTCGAGTGGGTATATTGGACTATGATTTCCCTCGTGATATTTGAGATGGGTTCATAGATGCTTCTCCATGAGTTGTATCATATATAGGATGTGACATGTGAAATAAGGTTGAGAGAGACTAGTAATATTGAGATGTATCTTGGGATATTGGTGATTGGAGTGTTCTAATCAAGTGAAATAGCAATTCTCATTTCCACCTGATGAGGGTTTTCTTGTATGTATGTAATCCAAGAGAGGACCTATCCTAGGTCTATGAGTTCATTAAAAAATGAAAGTAAGTTTAGACACTTTGTTCTATAGTTATGGTATATAGGTGGATTGTGGTTTGGTATTGAGTTAGTAATATCATTGTATTTGGTGTTGTGAATGTAAAACCATGGGTAGTGATTGTGTTTTGTTATGTCTAACATAGATAATTGACATGGTTATTTGGGGGATAAGTTAAGTTAAACTATAATTATTTGGATGTTATTGTAATGATGCATATTAGGTGTTTTAATAGAGTGTATACATGCTTAGATTTAGGTTATACTTATAACGGTTAAATTTAGGTATTCTGGGAGGCTTCCAAGATACACTCTTTCCATGTCAGTAAGAGTGTGAGTTCATTATCCACATAATTGGTATGTTGGTTGTATAGTATAAGATTACCCTGTCAGGTGGGAATTTCTTCATGCCTGTGTAATGTTTTGTGGCTCATTGGGCCTTGATAGTGATGGTATGAATTGGGCTTACACAGCTAGGATACCCAGGTGCTGCTATGGAGCAACAATGATATGAATGGGACTTAAACAGTTGGAATGCCTAGGTACTTCTATGAATCAATTATGGTATGAATCGAGCTTACACAATGGGGCTACCCGAATGCTGCTATATAGTAGAAATGGTATGAATATGGGTTACATATATGGTATTCTCATTAGATGTGGTACCAATTGAAACACATGCCTAAATGGAATGATGTATACCACACTCGATAAATCAAGTCATAAAATGAAACATCATAAATAAATAAAATGCGTAGAAGGAAACATGAGAAATCAAAAAAATGTTAGGACATGGAAATGTTTGGTGGAACTATGTGTCATATACATGTTACATATACAAACCAACCGTTCTCATAATTGTTCAACACATCAACAACACTACTACTCATCATCTGATGCTGCATCGTCACCCTCTCTACCGTCATCTCCACTACCTGCTGCCACCTATAAGAACATTATATTGAAAATTAAATATTGTTTCATATTTATAATTAAACTTAAAACCAATAAAAGTGTGAAAACTAAATGATATTGATTTTTTTTGTTATTTACCTGCTCACCACTAGCCGATGCACTACCACTGGGGGCATATCTGCTCATATGCTGACATATTTCAAGAAACTCTTTCTGCAAAACAGATATCTGATCCCCCTGCTGGTGAACTGTGTTTCGTAGAGAAGACATCTCCCTCTGAGTATCTTCAGGTATGAAATGACAATAACCAGGAGTAGATGTAGCCGAAATCCCTGATGGCCTGCCAAAGACCTCAGATGGTTCAGGTCCAAAACCCATCCCGCGCACTCTACCAGGATGCTCCTTCCCAAGGACTTTACCAACTGGGTCATCCTGGGAGACTGAGTAGGATTTCTCAGTATTTACATCCCATATTTTTTTAATTTTTACCTATAAAACAAATATCAATATATATTAACATAGTAAAAACTGATAATAAGTTATTATAATAAATAATTGACTTCATACCCCAACTTCTCTGGCAGGTTCATTAACAAAACTTCCATCTGTTTTTTTATGAACATCCAGCCACGGTTCTGTTCGGGATGCTTCATGCCCTAAACTCTGTGACTGCATTAAACAAAGATAAATCAACAATTAAATATGTTAAATAGATAATATTTTCTTATAAATATTTAAACTAATTAAAATATTACCAATGACATTCGGCTTCTAGCAAAGCTTTTTGAGCCCACAGTGTATGGGATGACTTGTTTTGCCCGGTTTGATGCATTCTGTCTTGAGAGATCCTGAAATAAATAAAATTCAATTTAACAGTGATGTATTCAATGTCTATCTCCTCTTCATGTACATGTATAAATGTAAAATGAGGATAATATAATAATATATATTATAATACCATCCGCTTCTCATCACGATGGCTATCAACAAAAACTTTCCACTGTTCTTTCGGTACCCCACTGGGTAGCTTCTCATACATCTATTGCACGGTCAACGAAGTATCATTGACATCACACCACAACCTCCATTTGAAATCTTTGCATTTTTTTCCAAGATTTTTCAATGTCCACTTCCGTGCTATCACATCAGCAACGGTAAAGTGGAAGAACATCTGTATATAGAAATTCATTTTGAATATATTAGTAACATGACATTCAATTAAACCATAAAGTAATAAAATTACCTTTATCTGAGAGTCAAAAACTTCATTTTTCAAGTTTGGAGGCATATGCCTCCAATCATCATATGAAATAGGCAGGGAAATGGGCTCTGTTGCCAGCTGACCTATAATCTGACCAAGTAAACCTGTGGCATCATCCGTCGGGACCCCATAAGAATCAAATGGCACCACTATCTTCTCGCCATTCATGTTCCAAACATCATAACTTTTTAAGTGTTTTTCCATGGTTGCATTTTTTTCATCTGCAATTAGCAAACAATTACTATAAACAAAATGTAATAAATTAATTTAATTAAAATTTGTACCTATGACTGTGACCCTCCAGAATGTCTGTGATGAACTGGAAGGGGCGTGTCGCTGCCCCACTACTGAGGCCCCTGTAGGGGGAGGCAATGACTCATCCTCTAATGAGACATCCACTGACGGTGTCAGAGATGGTTCAGGGGGAGATGATGCAGGGATGTAGGCAGCTGCTGCCTCAGATGCTGTGGGGACAGACGGATCGTCATCTGTCGCAGAAGTAGATGAAATGGTGTACCGCTTCTTCGTTGGCATTACTTTAATTTAATCAAATAAAATTAAGTTAAGAATATATATTTCAAAAAATTTATGGAGAAAAAAAATTAAAAATGATAATAGATGCCCAGTACTAACAAAAAAAAAATATATAACAATGATAATGAATGACTACAGAAATGAAACAAGTGGTTGCTGAATGAATTAATAATTGTATATACAATCATTTTCCCCTTCAATCTTGTCGGTTTCCTTCTCCATTGCTTCATCCACTTCATTCATCCTTGCTAGACTAATATTTTGAATATCATGACGGACAAATAATTTTGCTTCCTGTTGTTGATGAAATTCAATTGCAGAGGTCAAATCTTCCACTTCATCACCCATATCATACAAATCTCTTTTTATTACATGAGTAACTACACTCCACCCTTCATCCACAACATCATTCACATAATATACCATTTTTCCCTGCGATGCTAAGATATATGGATCATGCAGTTCACGATCACCAACATCCATCAAGCGAGAGAAGTTTACAGAAGTAAATTGCAAGGAATCTCTTTTAACACCTCAGATAATATCGACCCATTTGCATTTGAATAAAACAACAGAAAAATTCCCGTGGTAGTTTAATTCAATAATATCATGAAACTTTCTATAGTATTCCAATTCAGTAAATGTAAATATACCACTATTCTATGTTTTCAAACCCATTTCTCGATCGACTGTACGAAATCTAAAACCATTCACATTATAAGCGTCGAAAATTCTAACTTGTATTATAGGACCTCTAGCAAGAATCTTAAAATCTTTTAACAAGTCTGCTCGAGTATCAGTATTCATGATCTGATGAATAAAAATATAATTTAATAGATTTGCAAATTGTATGTGTCAAACTAATATTCGTATTTATTGCAATATTTATAAACTTACACATCGTGCAAACAATTCTACCATCTCTTTATTCACAGCTTTCGTTATATCTTTTTCATTTCATGTTTGGCCTCTCATTCGTCTCTTTGTTTGTATCCTCAACTCTTCAATAAATGGATCTGGAAATTCACTATTCAGTATCACATATCTATGTGCCTGTAATAACTCCAATTCTGTCAGTGTCGCGTATGAGGTCCTCCCAACTGATCGACCAATAGCAGGCAATATTTTTGATTTCTGATGCATTTGAGATTGAGATGATGTGTCGTCAACACGTCCAACTCGATTAAATCTTTTCTCAATATCATCCAAATATCTGGAACAAAAGGTGAGACACTCCTCGGCCAAATTGCCTTCATGAATAGAGCCTTCTGGTTGAACTTTATTTCTCACGTATGCTTTCAAATGCCCAAGATATCTGTGAAAAATAATAATAATATTATGAATTTATTTAAATTCCAAATATTGTTTACTTAACTGGAAACATATAAATAAAATACCTTTCAATTGGATACATCCATCGATAATGAACGAGGCCTCCTAATTTAGCTTCGTCAACAAAATGCACAGTTAAATGCATCATGAAAGTAAAAAACGATGGAGGAAAGATCATCTCCATTGCACAAATGGTAAATACAAACCTCTCTTTTAGGTTGTCAAGATGTAAAGGATGTAGAGTTTTATCACATAATTGCCTGAAAAATGTACAGAATTGCAGTACAACAGCAGTAACTTTTTCAGTTAATAATGTACGCAATGCCAATGGTAGTAACTGTTGTAACAAAACATGTGAATCGTGACTTTTCAATCCATATAACTTACGATTCTTCAAATCAACACACCTCAAGATGTTACTCGAATACCCATCAGATACCTTCACATTCTTTAAAATTCGAAGGAACGCATCTTTATCCCTATTTCTCATTGAAAAAATGGCCGGAGCATACTTTTCATTCTCATCTGGCCAGAGATCACGTTTTATGTTCATTACTTGTAAGTCTTTGCGAGCATTGAGATGATCCTTCAACTTTCCATGCTCATTAAGTAATGTGAAAATCAAATTATCACATACATTCTTCTCAATATGCATCACATCAAGATTGTGGTGCAATGAATTAAATTCCCAATTCGAAAGTTTGAATAATATACTTTTTTTCTTCCATTGATGCATTCTGATTTCACTTGACGATGCACTTCGCACTCGTTTTCCACTATCAGTCAAATGATGAACCTTCCCAAATTCTGTTTTAACATTTTCAAGCTGTGTCAATATTTCAGAACCGGTTAACAACTTTGGAGGTGGTCTTCGATCAATGGAACCATTAAATTTTGATTTGTTCAGCCGAAATCTATGAGATGCATCAAGAAATCTTCGATGGCACAAGAAACACCATTTTCTACTTTGAGGTAGCCGTTTGGGCTCGAAATCAATGTTACAAACAGGACAAGCCAAACCCGTATAAGTGTTCCAACCAGATAAATTCCCAAGCCTAGGGAAGTCACTAATGGTCACATTAAAGCAGCATGCATTTTGAACATTGTTTTAGAAGAAACATCAAATGTCTCAACACCGTTGCTCTATAAATCCTACAATTATTCAATCAAAGGCTATAGGTATACATAAATATCATTTCCAGGCATTTGATTTCCAAGAATAATCATCAAAATGATAAAAGATGTTTTTTTCATACACATCCACGGAGGCAGATTATAAGGGATCAAAACAATTGGACAAATGCTATAACACGTACTCAAAGTCCCAAATGAGTTGAATCCATCGGCATCCAATCCCAATCGAACATTCCCAGGATCAGCTGAGAAATCTGGATGTAATGAATCAAATGTCTTCCACGATTGGGAATCTCGTGGATGTCTTATTAACCCATCATTGTTATTATCTACAGAATGCCACTTCATGTGTTCAGTGGTTTTTGATGACCTGAATAATCTTTGCAATCGAGGCTTCAAAGGAAAGTAACGCAAAACTTTTGCAGGTGTTTTCCTTTTCTTCTTCTCCAGGAAATTATGTTCAGTCATACTTCCAACATCACCTTCTGCCTGCCATCTAGAATAAGAACATTTATTACAATTCTGTCTACTTGAATCCTCTCCCCAGTAAAGCATACAATCATTGGGACACGCATGTATTTTTGTATAATTCAGACCAAGCTTGTTTACAAATTTTTCCATCTCATAAAATGATTCTGGGATTTTTTCTTCCGGAAATGCATCACGAATCAATTCCAATAACATGGACATTGCCTTATTTGTAATTCCACATATACATTTGATATGGTACAACTTCAGCAGAAATAAAAGCTTTGAATATTTCAAACACCCACTATACAACTCTTGATTTCCATCGTCAAATAAATCATGAAACGCATTTTCCTCACCGAAGTTTTTCCTTACATTTGGTTCCACAGAATCAAGATGAGGATCCAATGATATGTTAAAATCTTGATCTGCTTGTGTTACAGTCTCAAAAACATCACTTGTCACATTGCAATTTGTAGCACCCTCTTCTGGTTGATCTGATATGGTTTGATGCTCATAGTGGTGTCTTGCAGTGCCGAATGCATCATTTATGAGGTTTTTCATTTCATTTTCCATTGGCAACAAACTTGGGACCTCATTCTGTGGATTAACATCAGTCCTCAATCTTTCTGTATTGTTTGATTCTCCATGCCAAATCCAACACAAATATTGATCAGGGAATTTCTTCAGTATTAAATGTTCATAAACTTCATCTATCTTCAACCATGATCTAAATTTACATTTAGGACATGGACATCTTATTCTCCCTTCAACAGATCTATTAGAAATTGCAAAATCTAAAAACTCATTCAAACCCTTAACATATTGAGGTGTGTTCCTCGGTAATGTGATCCAGCTTTTATCCATGTATATCACAATGTGCATACAAAAAATATACAATAATGTAAGATTACAGAAACATAATATACTAAAGATGAACCATTGATCATAAAGTATTCATAATATAATAAAGATGGTTCATTGATCACATTTACCACTTCAGACCAACCGAACAAGTCTGGTCCATAAGAGACAGCGTCAACACCTCATTGAGGAGAAATAAGAATATCGGGTTACACACTTATCATAACACTATCTACCCAACTATTTTTTATGGTTTCCAATGTGATATGTTTACAGAACATGAAGCACCTAATGAATTCATTATCCATGATAAGACATGTCGTTATGGACCAAATTTACAAGGGAGAGAAGTCACATGGATTTTTGTAAAATAAACCATTGGAATTGAAATTGGTCTATAGGATGGGATTTAATCTATTGAACATATCTATATTCTTGGAAAGAGTTGAGGTGTAAATAATATTAAGTGATATCCCAAAGGAACCAGCTGCTCAATATAAATTCCAAGAAATTACTCAAATTGTGGATGGATATTCTCACTTTTAGTAATGAATACATGAATAAATGTAGGAGAATTATATAAACCACACAAATAAATAATCCACAATTACTATGAATGACTTATCCGTCGTTTATGAGAAGCAATCAAAGAATCAAGGAAGAACTAAAAATTACCAAAGTCAAAAGGGGTCGCGGGGGGCTCCGGGGGGTGCGGGGGTCGCCGGAGGCCGCGGGGGGCGTGGGGGGTGTCGGGGTCAATAAAAAAATTATACCCATGAAAATACAGTAGAGAATTATCACTAAGCATATACATAGGTATGAAATCCATACTATTAAACCATTCATGGAAAACCCAATACACATAATATGAAATCATACCTTCTTTAAATAAAAATATAAAGATAAAGTGATGGTCACGTTTTCTATAATGACACGACCTTTGTAATTAACTTCATCATGATGAATCTCTGAGAAAAGTAATATAAATTTACATTCATCTTTCTACGTACAAACTACATGCACTTGATAATTTATACTTAGAGCATCAATAATGTAATTTCACTTTCTTAGAGTATAATTAAAATCCAAATAAAATGACTAAATATATTCATCCCATATCCTCTATCATAAATTTTTATCCCTATGGTAAAATATTTACTACATGTTTTTTTATTTGTAAATGCCACAAAATTCTCATTGAATAACTTATTTCATAAACATTGGAGGGCATGCATAACCATGACTAACTCAATATCATGAGTTGGATAATTGTTATCATTTATTATAAGTTTCAAGACCCATTTACTAAAACTCATTCTTCCATATCAACATAAATCTTAACATCACATTGGAGGCCTCATTATTGACCTTATAATGCATCCTTGGCTTTGGTCAAATAAGAATAGGTGTAGATGTCAATATATTTTTTAGCTCATAAAATGAATCTTTTTATTTATCATCCCACTAAAAATTCACTCCATTCCAAGTAAATACTATATTTTTAATGAATATGTGAGAAAAATCCAAGATAATTCAAGAATAAGAAACCACATGACCAATGAAAATATGAATCTCAACAATATTAGTATGAATCTATTAAGAAATTATAGATTCTACTTTCTCAATATCCCCTAATATCCTAGATTTAGAGAACTAATGACCAAAAAATGTCACCTATTGATTATAGAAATAACATTTCAATATATTGGCATATAAATGATGATATCTCAATGTGTCTAAGAACATAACCAACTATTCTTCATGCTCCTCATAGGATCATGATCATACCGATATATCATTGATAAATATACACCCGAATGAAAAAAGGATAAAAATGGTTTATCAAAGTTATAAATACATATGGTTTCTCCATTACCCTAAATAGAATTACCAAAAACACAAAATTACTATATAGTGTTTTAAATTCTATCTTGGACACACCTTTAGCTCAAACCTTTAACCGCTGATAACCTAATCGATGAACAATCTTCAAAATCCATAAAGAACCTCTAAACTGATTGAATAAATCATAAATTCATAGAAAAGGATACCAATTATTAAGAGTAACATGATTTAATTTATAATATATAATATAAAATCAATAACTCACTCTTGCAATATTGGTAAAAAGAAATGGATAACCCTATGTAGACACACTCAGATTAATAAATCCATTGGATTAAAGATCTCCCAACTTAATATTTATCTATCTTATATCCCATAGAGATATATAGTAATGGGATATTGTGATAGTCTCGATACCTTATACTAATTCAATCATAAACTCCACCTCCATCTCTAGAGGTAACCTTATAAAGTCCACAAAAAAAATCCTGATACTTATTAACTGCAGGAGGAAAACAACACTTGAAACACCATTAGCTAACCTGAGATCCATCCATACCACTAGAGATATAGTAATCCCCATTTTCTAATAATCATATCTTGATCAATTGGAATTATAATATTATTCACCTAGAATAACATATGATTTATCATAATATGGACATAATTTATCTCTTTTCTAATAACAATAAATATATGCTTTAAAATGTGATAACTAGTCTATACTAAAAATTACAATGAAATATTTAATCACTATAATGACCAATTTCCGAAGATATACATATCCAAAAATATCAGCTACATAATTTAGGAACTTCTAATGGGATCCTCTCTTTTTCCCAATGAATTATTTAGAGAGAAAACTTTAAATAAAAATTCAACAATCAAACCTATGTTGGATACCAAACAAGAAGACATAAAATAATTAGAATAACTATAATCAAATAACACACTGAACAAGGTTGAGGTATCAATTACTATTCATGAATTTTAGTAATGAATACATGAATAAATTTATGAGGAATATATAAAACACAAAAATAAATAATCCACAATTACTATGCATGACTTATCCGTCGTTTATGAGAAGAAATCAAATAATCAATGAAGAACTAAAAATTACCAAAGTCGAAAGGGGTCGCGGGGGGAACCGGGGGGTGCGGGGGTCGCCGGAGGCCATGGGGGGCGTGGGGGGTGTTGGGGTCGCTGGATGGAAAAGGGGGCGCGGGGGGCGCGGGGGTCGCCGGTGGTCGAGGGGGGCGCAGGGGGTGCGGGTTTCGCCGGAGGGAGTGGGGAGTGCGAGGGGTGTGGGGGTCACCGGAGGGTACGGGGGGCGCAACAGTCGCCGAGGCCGGGGGGGATCGGGGAAGACGAGGGTTTGGGGAACGCGGTCGGGGTGGGGGAAAGGGTCGTGGTGTTTTAAAAAAACATGAATTTCATGGCGGTTTATTAAAAACCACCGCGAAACCTTCACCGAAAATGTTTAGTGGCGGTTTTGTGAACCGCCGCCACAAAACCGCCGCTAAACCCAGTTTTTTTTGTAGTGATTCAAGAGCTGTACCTAGACTTTATGTAGGATACATGGTGGGTTTTCATGGTATCTTTTGTTAGTTTTACCTGTACTCTTCAATTTATGTGTACCTTTTCAGCTGATCTTGTATTCTGGCCTCTTTTCCTTATTGTACTCACACTTTTTACTATATAGTTTACTTGTGTTCATATCTTGATGTGTGTTTGTTTTTTGTGAGTTTACAGGTTATAAAGGAAATGATTTCCCATTTTAAGTAATCTTCCTTTCAGTGCTAGTCCCCAGCCCCTGGCCTATGGAAGGTGGTCTTGAGGTAGTCACGGCACGGTCCTTGGGGGACGGGTCATGACAATATGAATATGTTATTTCTTCCATATTATTTTTATAGATGGTTTTTGGTTTTGTTGAGTAAATATTGATTAAAATCATTCTCATTTCCAATGGTCAAGATACGAAGGGAAGATAAATGTTTTCATTATCTTGTCAAAAAATTGAAATCGATTATGATTATGTGATAAGTTGGTATGTTATATCAATATAATGTATTTGGTACATATTAATGTTTTATGATCTCAAAGGGTATATAAGTTGTTATCCAAATCCCCAAAAACATTAATTAATAGGTTATACTAACCCTAATTGAGTGTATACCCTTTTATGTCCTGATATTATTCCAATGTATTAATCTCAGGGAACATTTTTTTTGATTCATTTATGATTCCTATCTTATGAAGTACCATGATTTACATCACAAATCAAGATATGTAGCTATGAATTTCTAGGTATGAATTTGAATTTTTAATATATGTTTCTAATAACATTATGAAGATGGTATACTTAATGGATAATTGATAACTCCCTTGGTATCTCTTACAGAGAATCTAAGGTAACAAATTATTATTTATACTTTACCCCATATATGAAGGAAGTTTTGATGTATAATATGTCTTAGAAGGATTCCGGATGTTGATAAGTAAGTGGGAAATGGTATAGATATTTTATATACTGGGTGTCTATTTATCCAAGATTACCAGGAAACCACACCTTCAATATTCTAGCATGGATCAGAATGATATGTAATGATTATTTATCAAATAATATGTAATATTTTTGTGTGTAATTTTTGGGTCACCTTTGTTAGTATCAGAGAAGGGATTAGTTATTTTTGGAAGCTATTATGATTAATCTCTATTTAGAATAGTTAGGATAATATTTTATTTTGTATAATATCATATGGTATAGTAAATAATGTACTATGGGATTCATAGAAAATATATCCCAAACTAGATACAAGGAATTGATTATAGTTGTGGCTTATATGAACCGAGCGACAAATCCTCTGAATTAAGAGGATTGCGTTTCATCTCAATTGTCACCTGTGGATGATGAGTGTCCTAATACTTTACACCATTCTAGATACTCCTACGGGATATTTGTGGAATAAGAAAAATTTTTATAAACCATTATAAAGGATTTCAACTGATAATTATCACTGATAACCTGGGTCAAACCTACAGTATCATAGAGTTAATATAATGTTTCAATATTTAAAAATTATTTCGTTTTTTCATTATTAAACGATTTTAGGTATTATTATAATTCCTCACACTATGTGTTTTGTTTTTAGACAATGGATGGAACTATGAGGAATAATGTTATCACTTATCGTGATAGAAAAGGGAATGATTATCTGCAAACATCCAAATAAAATAGGAGTTATAATTCAAAATATGGTGTTTATGAATAACCATCTATGTCGATATATGATTAAAAATATAGACATATTTGGGATAAGTGTAGCCTAAAATATAATAAAAATATATTTTGATGATGAAAATCGGGGAATGGATATTCATATTCCTAAAATCCATGAATGTGGGAAAATCACCCATAGAAAAGTTTCAATGAAACATAACTATGTTTTAAGTGTGGAAAATAAGAACATAGAGAAATAAATAGATTTATAAAAATAAAAAGCATAATCTAGGGAAATAATGTAAATCCTAAGGTCCCAATTATAGTAAAATTAATTTTTGTGGCAAAGATGGTAAATATTTGAGTTAATTCGCTAATCAAAGGGTTACCCACAGATCAGGGACGTGCGTATGCTATGCCAGTAGTTCAATTACATGGATTAAATTATTTATGAATCAGGGTTAGAGTATTATGTTTTAGATGTGTTTTATCAATGTTATTTTGGTTATTGGAGCCATGAATACTCTATATATATTTCTACGGTTGTAATGCTTTAATGATTTACATGAATATGGTGAATTTTAATGATAACCTAGAAATCTGATTTCGTAGTAATGTGATATTTTTAGAAAACACATGATTGAGGGATATGTAACACTTAATAAATTCTTGAAGCTGATATTATATTTCTGATTTTGGATATAATGTTGATTTGGAATTATAATGTAAATTGGATAGTTTTGGTGACCTTTCAATAAATTAGTTATTTGATAAAAAAGTGGTTTATATTATATATAGGGAAGTTTTCATCTTTTTTGGATTTATGAAATATATTTGTCTATGATTTAATTTATTAATGAGATAATGAGGGATTTAATTTTTAAATGAAATTATGTTTTCATTGAGGTTATATAGAGATTCATTAAATTATTATATTGTTTTGAGAGAATATATAATCATATTTTTCCTGACTTCTTGAACTACTTATGTTTTTTATAGATTTTAGTATAGATGATTTTCTGTAGAAATTATTGAGGTTCATTCTAAATTTATATATTTTTATTTTTTAGGCTTATTTTAGAGGATGTTAATGGTTAACCACATGTTTATTGGTATATCTAGACATTTGGGTGTTAATTTTACGTTTTTATAAATTAATTTATTATTTCATTATATTAATATTTATCCATATCAGGTATGATATGAAATCAATTTTTGAATAATATGAAGATAATGTTGGGATGAATTATTATTATATTATTGATGTTATGATCCATTAAAAATTAATTTTAGTTCTTAATTCATGAAATATTCATGATGAATATTAATTTTTTAGAGGAAGAGAGGAATTTCAAATTTATTAAAGATAAACCAAATCAAAAAAATTACTTTATGAAATGGAATGAAATAAATTATGTTTATTTTATCATGTTCTCTGACTATACTATAAATAATCCTTAAACATTAGGAACATGATATTGATACACAAATTTTATTATTTTATCTTCATTAATGATGAATTGATGTTATTTTCACCCCTTACAGATTTATGGTTTTTGGTCACTAATATAGCCATGACCATGTTCTTTATCACTCTAGATTAGTACTTGTATATTATTTTTCTAATTTATTCACATATTTAAAATATAAACCAATGTTATCCTTTCTTGGGTACTTAGTTATCTGTTATTTTAGGTAATCATTATGTTCTATAGTTCCCCTTTTAAAATGCGGTTTTATATTATCTTTGTACGATATCGGATTTCGAAAACGGTATATTAAATATTAAACAATTGATTACTAGGATAAAATTTCAAGTAAAAAAATATTTTTTCAGTGGGGTTGAGAATTTAACAACCAATAAATTTGGTTTACTTTTATAATATTCTCGATAGTTTTATTAATATGCATAAATGAGCTTTAACAAAAAATTTCAATATACTATAGAAATATTATAATATAAAAATGACCATTATAAATGAACCATTAAATTTGCAGGTATGAATATGTGTAATGAAATTATTAAATTTATCTATAATATCCCAATTCAATAAAAATATATTGATTAGTTTTTAGTATACATGCACCAATTTTTAATTAAATTATCTACCATTGTAGAATACTTTCTCTTAAAAAAGGTTTTAATCGTTTTTTGTTAGAAAATGTTATAATTATTTTCCTACACTTTTATCTATCATATTTTATAAAAATGATAAAATTTTACAAAAATCATATAAATATTAACTAAAGTTGTTTTTTTATTTTTCTTGAAATAATTATTTTTTAGTAAAAATGGAAAGTGTAGATTTTATCCAAAATTGTTTTTTAATTTTTGGCATTTAATGAGTCTCATTATGTTTTTAAATGTTATAAAAATCTAAATATTCACTTTAAAAATAATAATATAATTTATATTAATCTATTCAACATTATTCTAAATTTTTTATACAAACATTTTATACATAAAATATAAAGACTCGTTCAAAAAATATTACATAATGTTGAATTAGATAAATAATTCCCATTTAGGAACTTTTCAGGTTTAGTGTTTTAGAGAATTAGTTCATAACTATTACATTATATCTCAAAAGTTACTCATTAGACACTTCTACTCAGTTTCCATTTTATTTAGAAAATAAAACCCTTTTGAAAAAAGTGTCTTTTCTAGTTCCATGTTTTAGACAACATGACTTTTCCTTGATTCCATCCTTCACCGTATTCATCTTTAAGTTCCATGAAAAAACATTTGAAAACATGGGATGAGCATAAAAATCTCAGTAAGGGTTATAAAAAATGAAAGAAAATATTAGTTTATCATTACATACATCACATAAGCTCTTAAGCATACCTCATGGAATCATAAGATTTATGAATAACACATAGAAATTATAAATCAAAAAGGTATCATGTAGCATCCATATTATACTTACATTGTATCAATCACAGCTACTTAGGGAGTTACATTTACAATACCCATCATAGTATATTCCAAAAATTTCTTAGGAGAAACATTCACGTTTACCTCCATCACATTAACCAATTCATTGGAGAGCTATCTCGGGCTCACCCGCCCTAGGTTTATCACCGACCCAGCCGTATATGTAAACAATGCCCAAGAACCATAACATATTCATTACACATAAAACAAACATAAAATAACTACAAAATTTACACATTTCAATCACAATATATAATTTAAATATATTGACATTACAAATCCATTATAAAAACCATTTTCTATACCATATGGTGTTTTATTCATTTTAAAAAACAATACGACTTGTTAAGGAAGGCAAAAAATCAAATAATACTCGTTGTGGCAGAAACTGTCATTGTCACCACTTATGTTAAAATAACCATTATTTTTTCATTTAGTAAAATTATTCATAGATAAAATATTCCTTTTGAAAAAAATTAAAATTGAAAGGGGTTTATACGTAGTATAAACGAAAAGTTGTGTATAAATAAAAATATTTATCAATGAATGGAGATTGAGACGATGTCCCTTACAAAGATCAATTTGTAAATAAACTAGATTTATTATGTGTATTCATTATATGTACACATAAATAAATTATAAATAAAATATAGGATATCAAAATACATATCTCACATAATCATATGATGGCATAATCACAATGTAGATGTTGAACCCGATGAATGGAAATTGGGTGTAGAAGTTCCCTGACCTCGTGTTCGACTTGACCTATTTGTTCTATAATCTCATGAATAATAAAATAAAGTTATATTATACTTGATTAAGTATATTTTAAAGTTTATTATTCATTTTATATCACTAATTACCATGATATAAACATTATGTAGTCATTTAAGTTAATAACATTCGTTTTGTCGATATTTGGTACTTGAGTCAAAAATAATCTTTTTATAATTATAAGTTGTTCATGTGGTCAAAAGTTCATTATATCCAGAATGATATTCATGATTTAGATATCATATATATCAAATATATCCATTATATACATTTATTTTTAATAGTACATATCATTTTTAGGTTAAAAATGACATGCACCATTCATGGAGACAATAAGTCGTACGTACGCATTAACGCTTCTTTCATTTCTATTTCATATTTTAATGAAATTAATGAATAATGATAAATAGGTATATTATAATTCCATTATAATATAATATATATAATATAATTAACTCCATCTTTTATATGTTCCAAAAAATGGCATTAACGAGTCATATCATGCACTTTGAGGGGGCGGTAGTCCGCACTTCCTCAAATAAAATTATCACATTTACCCATAATGGACACCATAAATGTATTCTATAAAATGGAAAATACAGAATAATAAAGAAATAATAAACATAATATATATCATATATAAATAAAGTTCCATCATAATTGACACCATGAGAGGCGGTAAGAGATAAATGAACAATCATCGTTTCGTGAGGCATTAGTTTTCCATCCACGGAAACAGTATGTTATTTACCCATTAGATGGAGGTCTGTGTAAGTGTATTTCTAATAAATTTCATTAAAAATCATATTATATTGAGGATAATGGTGTTGTTATAAAAGAAAGGAATAAATATAGTTTTAGGGGTTGGATATTTAAAATAAAATAAAATAATTTAAGAGAAATTGTTACCTTTAATTCAGTTAACTCCCTTTGGTTTGAACCAAAAGGACCTATTGAAGTTCCTTATACCTAAGGCAAGGATTATAGGATGAGGAGAGGGATTTAGGGAGCCTAATTGGGTAGAGTTTGGACGATCCATGTAGATTTAGAGGTGCGATTAATTGGTTAGATGTGATGGCTTTTTATAAGGGGGAGGGGGGGGGGGGTCTTTAGGAATGTGTGAAAATATTATTTTATTATATAATGATTTTCGGATTCTAAATTTTAAAAACTCATTATATTGAAATATATGATGAATAATATTCTAAATAAAATCATCCAATAATAATTTTATAGTTTTTGGATATTTTTGTAATCTTTATGATACTATTTATTTAAATCATTAATTAATGAGGTAAACACGACATCATTTTTTGTCATAAATAATATAATTTATTTTATGTCTAAAATTTATAAAAAAATATAGTGATGTATGAAATACTTTTATCTTTAAAATGAGTATTTAGAGTAAAAAATATACCATATATAACCTCATTTAAAAATTTATTTACAAAAAGATATTTGTTTATGTCATTTTTTTCTTCACTATAAATTAATTAATATAATGTTTCATTATCACTCTTAAGTGGATCCATGTGGTCCAAAAATCAACCCAAGGATGCCCATGGTCGGCCATGGATCATCCAATATGGTTAGAAAAAAATTTAAGGTAATGTTTTATTATTATAATATTCTTTTTACCTTTAATTACCCTATTTACCTTTAACAGTGGTAATAAAAGTCAAAAGTTACTATTCACCAAAGCTATTTTCATCTTATTGAACCACATTTTAATTAATAAAAAAAACCATGTATGTTGGATTTTTGAAATTCAATTAACAGAAGTGGCCAAATTTCATTTAAATGAAAAAGCCAAATTTTGAACTACTACTTAGTGGTTTCACTATTCATCAAAAATTGAAGTTTTTCAAAAAAATACCAAAAACTCAGCCTAAGCTATATTTTTTATTCCGAATTTAAAAATTATTTCCATTTTACCAAATTCATGTCATATAAGTTGGATTAATAAATTTAAAATTAATTCATGTTTTCAAAACAAAAAGCGTGTTTTCAAGAAATATTAACTATCAAAAGATTGACAGTTATATTTGTCCAATTACAAATTAAATTGCTTCAAATAACCAAAATTAGATTAAATGGTAAGAATATAATATAATTACCTTTTAAAACAAGTTTAAAACTTAATATAACCATAAAAATAAATTATATTAAAAGGATGTTTTGAATTAAAATACAGTATTTTTAACTATTCATCAAAAAATAATTTTTATGAGAGAAATACCCAAATTTTACCCAAAGTGAATTTTGATGTCCCAATTATAAATAATAATTTTATTTTTTCAAATAGAACATATAAAAGTTACCAAAAAATATATTTAAAAAGGGTTGTCCATTAAAAGGTGGAAAATCAACCTTTTAAAGTAAATTATGCATAAAATTAGATTCATTCACATTTCAAGCCTCTAACTTTTACTGAATAAATTTAAAAACATTTAACAAACATATACAATCATATTTTAGTTAGTTATATTCATTCCTACCAAAACAATGTCTAGGCATTAACTACCATTTAAAATAATAATATTATATTATTATGGTGCAATGTAAGATTTCAAAAGAAACCCGTTGTTGTGTATTGAGTAAGACATCGAACATAGAATCCCCTTTATAGAAAAATTAATATTTAATTCACAAATATTAATAAATATGAAAATTTATTATTATTTATTTACCTGAGATGTTACATCCTTTCCCCATTTTGGGAATAACACCCTCGAAATTTTATTCACTTATCAAATAAGTGTGGGTAATTATCCATTATATAATTTTTAGATTTCCATGTTTCCATTACAACCATATGGTTTTTCTAAAGAACCTTTACTTAATGAATTACCTTATCCCGCAAAATTTTCTCTCTTCGGTCAACAATCTGTATTGTTTGTTCCTTATAAGAGATATTCTCTTCCAACTGAACTACCTCTGGGATCAAAACATGAGACGGATCTGGCATATACATTCTCAACATTAAAACACGAAAAACATTATGTACCTAGGATAAACATGGATGTAAAGCCACTCTTTATGCAACTGATCTAAAATTATCTAGGATTTCATAAGGTCCAATGAAACACAGACTCAACTTTCTCTTCTTTCCCAAACACATCACACTTTTCCATGGATAAACTTTGAGAAATATATGATCACCTACCTAAAAATAATTATCCTTCCTCCGGTTATTCGCATAACTTATCTACCTACTATGATCTGTTTTCATGATCTTCTGAATCAACTAAACATTTTATGCCATCTCTTCTACTAATTCTTGTCCCATCATCTTCCTTTCACCTACTTCATCTAAAAAAGCTGGAGTTCAACACCGTTTCCCATATAATGCCTCAAACAGAGCCATATGTATACTGGAATGAAATCTGTTATTATAAGAAAATTCAACCAAAGAAACAAGTTGGTCCCAAATTCCTTGGTAATCCATCAAGAAAGCACATAGCATAACCTCCAAGGATTGAATTGTTCATTTTGACTGCCCATCTGATTGGGGATGAAAATCTGTATTAAAATTTAATTTAGTATCCAATGACTTCTGAAGGACTTTCCAAAAGGTAGAAGTAATCCGGGGATCATGATCATATACAATGGAGATTGGACACTTTTAAACCTGTCTATCAACTTAACATACAACCGATAATGTTTATCTTGAGAAAAAGTATCTCGAATAGGAATGAAATGAGTAGATTTAGTCAGTAGATCAAAAATAACCCAGATTTCATTATTACCTCGAGATTTCTTTGGTAATCCCACAATTAAGTCCATGGATATATTTTCCTATTTCAACTCTGCAACTGGTAAAGACTAAAGCATCCCTTTAAGTAACTACTACTCTTCGTTAACCTGCTGACAAGTGAAACACTTCATAGTAATATTATCAATATCTCTTTTCATTCCATCCCACTAGTAATACTCCCAAAGATCTCTGTACATCTTAGTACTGTCAGGATGAACTGAAAACGAGGAACTATGAGCTTCACATAACAACTAATTCTTCAACTGTGAATCAACAGGAACACATAATCTTTTCCCAATCCTCAAAAAACAATCATTATCAATGTTAAAACCTGGCAACCTACCCTTATGAACCAACACTACCTTTTTCTGCAAATCACTGTCTTCTTTCTGTGCTTTCTTTATTCTGTCTAATAGAGACGATTTTATTGACACCTGAAACAAAATAGAGGAATTTTCAATACCAAAAACTTCTATGCCAATGTGTATCCTATCAAAAACCAAAGGATCTCTTTCCAAATGTATCATGGTTAATGGAGAACTACATTTTTGACTCAAAGAATCAACATCATTATTGGATTTTCTCAGATAGTAATGGATCCTACAATCATAATCCTAGATTAATTAAAACTATCTCCTCTATCTCATGTTCAATTATTTTTGACTAAATATATACATTAATTATTTGTGGTCATTATATATCTCACATTTTACTCCATACAAATAATTCCTCCAATTTTTTAAAGAAAAAAACAACATCTAATTCAAATCATGTGTAGGGTAATTTAACTCATGAGGGTTCAACTGACGTGAAGCATAAGCAATTTACTGATATTTCTGCATAAGGAAACAACCAAGTCCTTTCAATGAAGAATCATTTTAGATAACAAAATCACTATTTCTGGAAGGCTGTGCCAAAATGGGATCATTCACCAATCTTATTTTCAATTCTTGAAAACAATCATCACATTCTTTTGTCCACATAACCTTAAAACCTTTTTGAGTTAACTTAGTCATTGGACTAGATAAACATTCAACATTCTTAAAAAACCTCCGATAATAACCTAAAAAACTAAGAAAACTATGTATCTCAGTTATATTTTTTGGTATTGGCCAATCTTATACAACTTTTGTTTTAGCATGATCAATAGTTATGCAATTTTTTTTTGAAACAATGTGACCAAGGAACGGTTTCCAGAATCATTTTAGAAAGAAATTAAATATACAATCGATGGTACTAGCTATGTTCATAATGTTTCATAGCCATAATCAAGGTGTTTGGATAGTGACTCATTATACCCATAAAATTTTGTTACATACTCTGTTTTAACCTGAGGTGGTGTTGAATGTGAAACTAGAGACCATAAGTTATGTATTGGAATTCGATCAAATATATAATATCATATCCTTTTGGGTAAATATTAAACCTTATTATAATATTCTATATAAGGATCCAATGATATAAATTAATGTGGAAGGTATGTTAGGAATTATTATAGTTCTTCCAACTTATAGTTTAAATTTTATAAATCCCTTTACTGAAAATTGGATGTGGAATGAGCCGCATAGTGTAAAAATAGTGGTGTTTCTCAATAGTAATTTTTTATAGACCATCTGTAGTATCTAGTAATGCATTATTGATTGTTTTTAATGTATAATGTTTGTGAATTATACATGTTATTTTATATAAGAACCAAATATTTTCATCTCATACCAGCACTCAGGTCACCTACATCTATTTTTTCATGTTTTTACCACTTAGTGTAGTTGTTTCATCTCATCAATACAGAGAGGATATTTGGATTTGTCACATACATCAAGAACAATAGGGTTATAACAATTGGAATCCAAAATAATGAACCTTCATGTAGTGGATGAGTCTCTAGTGGGAATTTATGTTGGTCTTATGACTGAGAGTGAACCAACCCGATATTTTATGTCATAATTCCCATTAAAAAAAATTATAGCATAAATATTATGAAATTTAGAGTTCAAAGGAAACGATAAAGAATTTAACATAATTTTGTGATAAAATTACATCATTTTTGAGTTCATCATTTAAATATTATCTTAGTTTTGGATATTGGTATTTTACTAATAATATTTGTTTTATATGAATAGTGAAAAATACTGATTCTTTTAATAGAACATGTACCCATAATGGTTTTAATTGAGTATAAAATTAAATTTTTCCAACATTAAATTTAAATAATATAGTTAATTAAATTTTAATAATTATTATTAAAAATATGACTATAAGTTCATTTTTTCAACATAAATGGTATTTTTCTAGAAAAAAAATTTTTCATCAAATTAATGGTTTTATTTATAAATTAAATTCTAAAACTTATAGGAAATAAATTTAATTAAATTGATTAAATATTTTGAATCATAATGGTCAAATTTTTAATATAATTCCTTATTTTTGGTTCATTTTAAAAAGTCACTGAGGTAAAATTTATCCCCTCTATAAATGGTAATTTAGGAAATCATGGTTTAAAATAACATGAGAGGAAATTGTAAAAGTATCAAAGTAATTTATTTATTTTTTTATGATTATATTTCATCTATAATCATCAAATAATAAAAAATATGATTTTTTTTCTATTTATTTATTATTTTTACCTTTGTAATATCTTATTAAATTATAAAGTAAAAAATTTCTTTCTCTTACATTTAATATCAATATTTTTTGACAAGGAAAAATTTAGATTTTATTATCTAAATCTGTTTTTGAAATATAAATTTGTTGTTTCTTTAGGGTAATTTATTTTAAATTGTTAGTGATTGGATAAATAGATGAAATTCTTTTGAAACAACAACACAATATATATTCAATTATAAAAAAATTCAATAAATTATTATTATAATATTAATGGAAATATAAATTTGATGACTTACAGTGTCCCAAAAATTTAATAAATAAAAATTGAATTTTAGAATTTTTGTAATGTATTATATTCAAATTTTATCTTTGTGATGATGTATTTTAATTCATATTAAATGAATACTGTCAAAAATGATATTAATTATATTTTATATTTAATAATATTTTTTAAATGATTTATAATTCAGAAATTCGAATATTTTCCCTCATGAGTTGGATATGGTTGAAATAGTAAAACATGTTCCATTTATGGGTCTTTTACTCTTATGGTTACATTCTTAACACTTAATGGGTTTTAATATTTTATATTATAGTAAATTTCAAAAGTATTGATGAGGGGATAAGACAAAAAGAAGTGTGAAATATTATTAAAAACAAGTCCAAATGTGTTAGATTAGTATATTTGGACCCGTCCTTATATTATCATAAAAATTATCAAAATTTTGGAGTAGAAAATAATTTATGTTTATTAATTATTTGTGAAATTACAAGAATTCACCTCCCCTCACATATAATGGAAACCCCTATCTGTTTTATTTACATAATTTGGAGATTATTAGATGGAAAGACCCACACACATTTATATTATAAACATACATATCCATGTTAAATACACAATTTTATCCTTATAATAACAACCCCAATTCATGATTGTGTACATCTAAAGGGATCCTACCGATGAAGAGGTAATCTAATTTTCTAACACTTTCATGTTGAATGTGTCTTCAACTTACACATAATATGTTATAACCATACTAAAATAATAAATATATTATCATCAATACAATCATATTTTATTATGATTAGGATAAGACCATTGTCTATCTATTTCTGATTCTATGAAAATCCAAAACATCATTTGTGTATATGTACGACTTACCGTCTCTATATAGAAGTGTAATTTGTCTTCTATATTCACAATACATGGACAATTATAAAGATATAACAATTGACTCTATAAATTATTTATGAAATAATTATATTTATGAAAAAATAATATCATATCTACCTTTATTACTTCCAATCCATTAGAAAATCATAATGTTTTTCATGGACACCTATGGACTACGACCTCCGTGAAGAGATGTAATCCGTTTTTAATTTATGATATAGATGGATTCTAATAAGGGTGTATTTAATTTATATAATATATATATAATATAAAAATTAATTTTAAATTTTTTATTGTTATTTATAATTCTTTCACTCATACAATTGAAAAGTTAAAATAAGTTTAAGGCATACATAAGGCATCTTTTCTCAATGAGTTATGAAAATCATTTTTCTATCACTATATTTGAAATATTACTCTAGATATAAATATATATATTGAATACATATGATATATATCCCATTAATAAAATAATATAGATAATGGTTCCATGTTAAATATGAAATGATTGGGACTACCAAATCAAAACATACAAGATAAACAAAGTATTCAACATCCAAAATAATGATAATAATAATATATTCTTAATAAATGGGGGATACAATGTTATAAACAGATAATATAATATATTATATATATGAATATGTTTCTGATATATAATTATAGAATAATTAAAATTTATTAAAAAAGAGTTTAGAGAACCTATGTTGAAAGTCAAACATCAAGTAATGGATTTTTCTTAAGTTACACTCCATTGAGATATAATTGGTTTTATCCACACATTGTTTTATGTGGTGTACATTCTACCACATTGAGGTATTTATAATGAATACCAATTTAGTCATGATAATAAAATTTTCAATTAATGCATAATATTTTACGGAGGATCCATAATTTATTTAAAGTTTTATTTATTTTAGGACATGAATCAGAAATAAAATTAAATGAAAATCTGAATGATCCATTTTTTTGATTTGTTATATTTTTCTTCCATGTCCATTTTTTTAAAATTTATTTTTTATTTAATAAAAATAAATTTTTTATCCATTAATGTTTTAAAAGCATTAAAAAAATTATTCAAATGTTTTTTGAAAGCCTCATTTTTGATATTATTTACAAAAAGTCAATATGAATGTTTTCAAGTATATGTTGTTAATATATTTTTCTTACACCCTATCTGTTTTACTCTATTTACTATATTCTATATTTTTTCAATGGTTTTTAAAAACAAAACATTTTTAGAATGAATTTTCAAAATTTTCTCATCCATTTTTAGATGTTATCTAAAATGTAGGAATTAATTTTCAAACATGTATTTCTGAAGAATTGATTTTCATATTTTATATATTATTAATTGTCTTATCATTAACATTCTATTAAGACAATCACAATCATGTAATAATTTTTCATCGAACATTACTATTCTCATAAATATCCATGATGAATTTCACTATTTGTTAAACATCATATTGTTTTCAAATATAGTGTCTTCTTCGATAGTTTATTGATTGATTGGGGAAACCGTGATAAATCTATTGTATTTAATAAATTGTGATATATATTTTTGGATAAAGTATTTTTTTATGAATTAAATTTATTAAATTATATTTTAGAAATACATTGGAAATGTAGTGATGGGTGGGACCTAGAATTATATATACCCTCGGTTCATTAGTAGTTATCATGGGAAAAATAAGTTTGCTAAATTTAATGTGTTTCTGTTATATACGTTCCCATAAATTTACCTATATTTATACATGGATTTGGAAGTAATAATATCTTGATCTGTGAGATCATGAAGTCCAATATTAAACTTTTCATTCAAAGATAAGTTACTTATTATTATCCATGATATTACAATATTGATATTATAAATGGATTATTTCCATAACCAAGTTATTTATTAAATGTAATGTTCCTTTTTTATATACCCTTCTATATTGATGGTACCATATTTTCTAATTATGTATTTTTTTGGATGTAACACATACTGAGTGTTTGATATCACCATTTATTTTTTTCTTTAGAAAGGATATGAATATATATATTATGAATAATATCAAGGATGAAACAATGTTTTTATGGTATGTGTTTTATATTTCAAATAAAATGTACGAATCAGCTATATATCTGGTTTTTCATGAGGAGAAAACTAATTAGTCCATTGGGATGATATCATTAGTTTATTATAACAATTTATTAAATTTACGCACTGGCTATGGGTTACTGGAGTTGGGGATTCTATAGTGAGTGGTAATATTACTATTGATTCACATATAAGGTTTTTTTGATAATGGTGCCCTTCATTCATTCATGTGAACCCCTATTGTGGAATTATAAATTATTCTTATGGAGATCAAAACATATGGGTTGTAAATTACAACACCTCTAGGTATTAAGAGGGAAAAGGGTCTCTGATAGACCTCTTATACTTTCAAATTATCTATGATCGAATGATTTTTCATTTTTTTGGTCCTCGATATGAATCATATGGATGTAATTATTAAGATGTATTAGTTGGAAACTCATCAATATTGGATTGAATGTTTCCTTTAGTGGTATTACATTACTACAACAATGTGTATTTCAATGTTTTATAGGGATAATAGGACATGAATTAGAGACAATATAGTACACATTTTAAATATTTTGGTAGGATGTCATCCATATGAGTTATTGAATTTGAAAAATAAGTTTATAATTATGAACATACTTCGGTAGTTATTGATTTTTCAAAAGTTTTCCCCTTAATTTTTTTAATTTTATTTCAAAAAGGGTGGTATATTTATTTATATAATTGGTTATAGGACCTAATACTATATAAATTTAATATTACTTTTTGGAACGAGATGAAATAACAGAATTGATGAATAATTTGGATGACTTTATGTCTAAATGCATCATTCGACCTAGTGTGTCACCTGGGTGACCACCATTTTCTTTTTTATGGAGGAAATGAGATACTTTTCTTTTTTATAGGTTTCTTAATTATAAATTAGGTCACTTGCAATAAAACGTATCACTTTCAACATTTTGATTTTTTGATTATTCAACTCACTTGATAGTATACATTTTCTAATAATTTTCCTCAGTTTGGTTACCACCAGACTTGGGTTAATGTGTCTAATATTCCAAAGACTACTTTTAATATATGCTATGAACACTATGAGTATCATTTTATTTAATAATGTTTTAAAAAACTAATATTTGTTTGTATAAACAATTAATTTTATTTTCCGCAAGTATGTCTAATATTTTCTCATATTTATGGATTTTATCATGGTTTAGTCTAAAACATTCGAGGATCATGTGATTCACCATAGAGTAATTTGGTAAATTTCGAATTATCAATGAATTTATGAAAAGATTTCAATGTTCCATTTATGGTTCATGAGGTAATGTTTTAAAGTGCACATGGTCTCTTAACATGGTATCTCATTTGATCTAAAAAAGGTAAGAGATGTCATGTTTTGTATAGAACCTCACTACATCATTGAGATTTATATGTTCCTATGACTGGTATGGTATTATCAATATTTCATAAATACTTTATCTAAGATCTATTCTCAATTGATCATTATAACATGGATGGTGGTGAAATTCATTTTGGTTAAAAATGGTAGAATTATTTTGATGAGTAGAATTTTTTTAATTCTACACCACTATTGTTTTTTCAAGTGGATGGGCATCACAATTTAGGTACCAATGTTACTTATGGAATGATTTTAGGATACATTATGAATTTAGGGGACAACGTGGGGTCTTATGGTTCCTATTATCTTTAAACACATAAGGAGTATTATCCAACATATGATATTTGACTCAAAGTAGTGATTAAAACTCTTAAAAGTTGACAGAATTTCCTTTTTCGAGAATCGTTTACTATCTATGGGACAACAAAATAGAATATACTGGTGGAGGTAGTTGTTTTGTTTATAGAAAAATAGTACCATATGGTTTTGTGATGGTTTACAAAAATTTATGCTAAAGTGGACATCGACATCCACCTCATGTCTGTTCCATGCATTTACTGTCTGTTTCTAGTAAATGTTGCAAAAAAATTTGTTTCATAGTAGTTTTTTCTGTTATTTTAAACATCCACTATCAAATCTACATTTTTTGGATTGGAAACCACTATTAAAACCCAAAAATCCTCTAATAATATTTTTGATCGGGTTTAGTGGCAGTTTAAAACACATCCAAACAATAATTTGGTATATATAGCTATCGTTTAATCTGGATCTATATAAGACTTTTCCAAAAAAAAATAGCTATATATTTTGTAGCCTCAAAACGTACAAAAATACTAGATTTGAAAATATAAAAAATAAAATAATCAAAAAAGTAATAAAAATATAATGAAAACATAATCATGCCACAACCCCTAGAGTCCCCACTCAGACATTCGATCTTATGGTATTACATCAAAAATCATTTTTAGGGAGAAATTGAAGAGATTGGGGATCCTCAAAACACACTATAATATGGATGTGTTTCCCAACATGGGATGTAAAACTTCAAGAAAAAAACATTACACAACATCACTAAATGAAACAATATCATAAAAAATGTAAACAATTCTCACCATTATAAAGTAACCCACAATGGGTTTTTGAGAAAATGAATACATACAAATGGATTGTTGGGTTTTATAGGGTGCTCAACATAAGAAACATCCATTAGTCTCTTGGTGTATCAACTAGATAAATTGTGTGACTAATATATTACATCAAATACTTTTTTGAATATGGATTAGGCACCCCTCAATATCTTGTATGCGTATTGTATTTTAATCCCGTGGAAAACACATCCTATATGTGGTCTCATCAACCTCAACAAGATCTACCATTAATTTCACATAAAATTAGATAGTAATAAAAATTTGTATAAATTACACTATTATATATGATGGATGTTTATCTATAAATTGAATATCTGAATCAGTGCCTCATCACCCAAAGAAATAATTAAAATTTCTTAACCACACATATGGGATTCTTTTAACCGTATCTCTGAATAAATTAAATCTTACTGTAATTGTAACCCATCATTCGATTGGATGGATCCAAAATTATTACAGTATATTGTGACGATATTACGCATCTATGACATGAAATATTAAAACTATCCATTATATAATGTATATATCATCCTAATTGTACGACATAAATAGTTGTGACATAGTGCTTTTAGTTGATCAATATATTAACATATTCCTAGTAAATTGATAATCCAGTCATCACAATATCATTGAGTTCTATGGTCTTACAATAAATCTAAAAACACCTTAAAATTATACTCGCATGTTTCCATATTGATCACTAGAATCATACTAACTACAATCATCATTATTGGGACACAAGCACGAAAATACCACTTTAGCATGTCCCAACCCCCCGTGGCGACATATAGAACAGTGAGTAGAATAGTGTGCCGCCCAAGATAGACACTAATAATAATGGGGTCTATGACTGTCCCCAAGAACCCATAACATTTATGGGAGGCTTTATCCTAAGAAAAAATAAATTAGGAATTAATATGTAATACACTACAATAATTAGAAATATTACTAATTTATATGTATAAATAACAATTGAACATATAATATATGCATGATACATCATCCTAAAAATAAAACACCATATGATAAACCAAAAATAGAGTATATTAATACCTAACATGACATTATAAGGTAAAATAAACTCTAGAGAAAGGAAGACACATCCTCATTATATGAAATTTGTGATCAAGAACCCATAAATTTCACCTCCAAACCATAAATCATCTACACATACAAAACACATGAGGGTGTCATGATCCATCATCTACAAAATATTCAAGGGAAATAATCATGTGGTAAAATTTATAATAACACATATAAAATTAACTAAGCATATATATTTTTATGAAATTTAAGTGAATTATGGATTTGTGTACTAGAAACCAAAACATGGTTTCTAAATCTCCATAGTAGTGTTATACTGTAATAAGTTCAGTTACACATCATCTAGGAATCTAAATTGAACACTAATCACTATTTAATGAACTTTCTTCAACACCATAACCGTCTCCTACTCCACTCCCTACTACGGAAACCTGCATAAAAATTATATTTCAAATTTAATGGTGTGGTATATTTAAATTTAATCATAAATGAAAAACATGTTTTTCTACTAAATGTATTTGAAGATACATGATATACCATCTCACTACAATCCATCGAGTCAATATCACTAGGAGAAGATCCATTTATCTTCTAATATAATTCAATCAATTCTTTCAACCAAGTAATAAATTTTGCATCGTGCATCATTATATGTGGCCCATGTTCTTGAATTATTCATTTAATTATAAGAAAATACACATGAGCATATCGAGGTATGAAGTAAATAAAACTATGGTTATATTCTACCTATTCCCTGAATGGTCTTCCAAATACCTCCATTGGTAAGGGTACCAATATCATACCACGAATGTGACCAAGATTCTCCTTCCCATGTGCTTGACCAGTGGAATTATCTTGGGAGACCGAGAAGGACAACACATGATTTTCATCCCATAGCTATTTTATTTTTACCTATAAATAAAATATCAATATTATTTCAAGGAATACATATTAACATAGTGACAAAAAATAATAAATTATTACAATTAAGTATAAAATCACACCCCAACTTCTTTGGTGGGCTCATTAACACAATACCCATCATTTGTTTTTGCATGAACACCCAACCAATGTTTTGTTTGAGGGATTTGGTAACCGAAATTATATTAATTCATTAAAAAAATGATAAATCCACAATTAAATATATGAAATAGATAATGTTATCTTAGAAATATATAAAATAACAAAAATATTACCAAAGACTATCTATTTCAGGAAAAACTCTTTGACCTGGTACTATGGGGGTTAATTTTTGTAGCTCGACTTGATGAAATTTTTATTGAAACATCATGAATTAAATAACATATAAGTTAATGGTAATGTATGAAATGTTATATCATTATCATATGAATTCATGTATGTAGAATGATACTAGTATGATAATATATATTCCAGTACCATGTTCTTATTATGATGATGACTATTAAAAAAATAATTCCATTTACCTCTAGTTACACCTTTGCATACCTTATCATACTGTAATTGATTGCTCCACGAAGCATCATAAATTTCATTCCAAAGTAACCATTTAAACACCTAAAATTTCTTACATATAATTTTCAATTTCCACTTTCATATGATAAGATATATAATAGTAAAGTGTAATAACTTATATTAGAAGTGATTATTTTTTAAAATAGTAGAATTTAATAACATAATGACATTAAATTACACCAAAATTTATTAAAATTACTTTTATCTTGGAATCAATGACTTTGTTCCCCAAGATTGATGAAAATGCCTCTAATCAGAATTGGTAACAGGAAAGGTAACCAGCTTCGCCATCAGTTGGACAAGAATCTAGAAAAATAATCCCAAGGCATCACCCATTGGAATTCCATAACAGTAAAATGTAAACTATATTCCTTCATTTTAGATTTTAATCATCTGATCTATTCTTGTTTATATCCTTAGTAAAATTTATAAAACCATTTATGAAGAAACAATTAGTTTTATAAAAAAGGAATATAACATTATTCACATTAAATTTATACATATAACTAACACCCTTTAATATCCTCATTATGAAATAGGGTTGATGACCTGTTCCTGAACTACTGAACCCACGGAATGTGGAGGTGCTATCTACGATAATAACTGGAATGAGAAGGAGGGGGTTCCAGATGGTAATGTAATGGGGAGTGTGGAAGACACTGCAGTGGGGTGGGGTGTCTCAGATGATGTATAGATTAAAACTAATGGATCATAACCTATTGGTGTTTTTGAGGTAATGTTAGATTGGAGTCATCTAGAATCATTGAAACACTTATTTTTTGTCATTCCTATCATATAATCTAATAAAATTATCATCAGAACATATTTTTTAAAAATACATGTTGATTTTCAAGAAATTATAGCATATGAACAGTAATAACAAAAAAATATACATGTACATATATATAATAATCAAGGACAAAAAATATAACATAATTGGTTGATATGTTAATGGATAGCAGCGCATACAGTCATTTTTCCCTTCATCCATGTCATTGTACTGCTTCATGATTACTTTTTCTGTTTCATCGACCCTGGAAAGACTAATATTTTAATATCATGATGGAAAAATATGTTCAATTATTATTATTATTTGATTCACCATCAGATTAAAAATTATCCACTTCGTAACACATAGCTTACACATCACTTCATTTTATAGGAACAACTACACTCCACCCTTCAACCACAACATCATCCACAATATATACTATTTTCTTATGCGGTTAGAAGATATGTGGATCCTGTAATTCATGGCCACTCATATCCATCAATATAGAGAGGTTAACATAAGTAAATTGAGAGGAATATATTTTAATACACCTATTAATATCAACCTATATGCATTTATATAAAACAACCTAAAAAATATTGTTGTAGTTTAACATCAAATTTCTATAGTATGAAAATTCCAAAACAATAAATTTAAAAATAATTTTTTTATAACACTCTTCCTAACTAATTTTAAAATTTTTAATACATTAACATTGTAATCATCAAATTTTCTAACCTATTTTAGAGGACCTCAAGCTAGAAACTTCAAACCTTCTTATAACATAGACTGATTATTATTATTTATGATATTTAAAATCATTATACATTATTAGATTTACAAAATATGTTTCAACCAAATATCCATGTTGATTGAAATATTTTTGGCCATACAAGAGATGAAAACTATTGTACATTCCCTTTATTAATATATTTTGTTATATGTTTCTCATTTTGTGTTCTTCCTCTTTTATGTATCTTTATTTGTATCATGATATATTTAATAAATGGATTACCGATTTCACTATTTAGTATCTCCTATCATTGTGCCTATAATAATTCCATTTTTGATAGTGTGACATTTGAGATCCTCTAAACTAATTGTACAATAGTAGCAATGATTTTCCATTTCATATATAGTTGAGATTTAGTTTATGTTTCTTCAAGGAATACAACTAGATTGGATGTTGTCTCAAGGTCAATACATTATCTATAACAAAAGGTAATACACTCCTATACAAAATTGATAGCAGAAATAGAGCCTTTAGGTTTCTCTTTTTTGACGTATGATTTCTAATGACCAATATATATATGAAATAAAATAAATAAATCATAAATTTGTATTTAATTATGTTACATAAATTTTTTACATATTATTAGAAACATATAAATAATTCACCTCTCAATTAGAGACATCCATTGATAATATAATGGGCTTCCTAATATAGTTTCCTTAACTAAATTCACAGTTAAATGAATCTTAATAGTAAAAAACATTTGAGGGAAGTTCATATTAATTTCATTATGATTCAATACCAATCTCTCATGAAGGTTGAGAAGCTCAGCTAGTATTAGAGTTTTCTCTACTTTTTTGATGAATGTGAAAAATTTGAGTACAACTACACTAATCCTATTAGGTAATATTGTCCTCAATTCCAATGGTTGTAACTGCTGTAACAAAAAATGTGATTCATTAGTTTTCAATCCTTGTAACCAAAAATTCATTATATAGACAAAACATGATATGTTAAATTAATGTACATAATATATGTTCTCATTTTTTCAAATTTTAAGGAATGTATCCTTATCAATATTTTTTATTTAAAACATTTCCAGAGAATACTTTCCACTCTGAAATAGAAAAGATCATGATTTATGTTCATTAATTTTTAGTCCTTCTAATCATTAAAATGGTCCTTCTATTTTACATGTTCATTAATAAATGTGTTGAAAAAATTATCACAATCATTATTATCAATATTCATAACATCAAGATTATTCCAAAAAGAACATCTTCTATGATTATGAATATCTGGGATGTCGCATTTACCCATAATTGTTTTTATATATATAATGCCACTTCATGTTCTCAATAGCTTTGGATGACATGAATAATTTTTATAATATAATCTTCAAATGTATGTAAGGAAAAACCTATATAGGTGTTTATTTTTATTCTTCTTTGTAGTGATATCTTGTTTCATGTTTACAACATCACTCATTTATTGCAATATAGAAGAATATTTTTTTCAATCTTTTCTTCTTGAATCATCTCCCCTGTAAAGCATACAATCATTCAGGTAAGTATATATATTTGTATAATTAAAATAAATATTGTTAAAAAAGTTTTTATATCGTAAACATTATTAAGGATCATAGCTTCAGGAAATGAATAACACAAAAATTCACATAATATGGGCATCACATTATATGTAATTTTACATAGGCATTTTATACGATACAATTTCATTAGAAAATAATTTAAAAAATATTTCAATATTCCTCTATAAAGATCATTATTTCCATAATCAACTAAATCATGAAACATACATATCTTCCCAGTTAAGTTTTCACATACATTATTCCCAATAGAATCAATAGGAGGATCCAATGATATGTTACAATATAGATATGGTTGTCATGTATTCCTAAAAAATAACAGTTCATGTTACTAATTTTAGTACCCTCAGCTAGTTTTTATAATTTCTTATGTTGATGTGGTTGTATCTTAGTGATTAAGGAATCATTTATATGGTTTTTATTTCATTTTCCATCATCAATGATGTTGGTAGTTCATTATTTTAACTTATAACTATTTTTAAAAATTATCCGACATTCTATTATCAATTTTAAATCCAAAAAAATATTGAGAAAGTAATTTCTTCAATAACAAGTGTTCATAAACAACATGTTCTTAATAAAACATCTAATTTTCTATTTAGTTCATGGTCAACTAACTGTTCTATCGACAAATTGATTGGAAATTGCCAAATTAAAAAACACCTCCAAACCCTTAGTATAATAATTTGTGTTCCTCAGTAATGTGATCCAGATTTTATCCATATATATCTAAATGTTCCTACACACTATTAAAAAAACTCATAAGTATTACTATGCAGGAAAAGAAATAAATTGATGTCAAAAAACACAACCCTATTAGTTTTATGAAGAGTCAGATAATGTTGGCAAAAAATCCCTGAAGGTATCATTGGAGCATTTTTAATGTGATTGTGTTTGTTCAAAAAGTGGGTATTCATGTTGTGTTTGATCACAATGTAGAACACGATGTAAAAGTTTTGAAAAAGGGGGTTTACATGATGATATGGCAGGTTCGATAGATGTTTTTGGCAAAGAAGGTGCATGCAAAATTTGAGTAGTGCGTGTAAAATAAAGTGGTGGGTGAAATAATAGCGTGGTGCGTGAAAAAATAAAGGACTGCGTGAAATACTAGTGTGGTGAAAGAAATAGAGGATTATATTTTTTCATGCAATAGGTGGTTAGAGATCAAAATCTAGAAAATTGTCAAAGGCCTAGGGTGCATGAAATATTGTAGCAGTGCACGAGAAATGTTGTTGCGTGGAAGATTTTCATTCTGCGCTCGAAGAGGATTACATGCTCAAAGAGGGTTTTTCACACAGGGGTCAATTTTTCCTACAAATATGAAGTGAAAACCCGCCCACCCCGCCCCCCCTCATTCAATGATTCTCAAGACTTATAGAGTATCTGATCTCTCTCGCTCGAAATTGTAGTATGTAATGTTGTTGCATGTAAATGTCAAGTTTGCACTTAAAAGAATTGTTTGCGCGTAAAGAAAAGTCTATGCATAAAAGAAGATTGTTTCCTGTAAAAGAATTGTTTGTGTGTAAAAGATGAGTTGCACGAAAAGTGGATTTCACGCAAAAGCCGGGAATTACATGCATGGTAGTGTAGAGGTTGCTCGTAAAAATTGGGGTTGCCCGATACACCCGATGCAAAGAGAGATTAATTTGTGGATGAAAGTTGAATGTCAATAGAGCTTCCATAAACAGTTAAAGATAAAGATTTCATTAGTGACAATGAAGATTCCTACAGGGCTACAAACTGTTAGTGGAACATCTGAATATGTAGTAAGCACACATCAGTTGAGAGAGTAGTGAGCTTTAATTTTGTGAGTGGTTGTAAACCAAGAGGGACAATGAGTCTGCTTCGAACATGTAAACAAAAGTGCGCTTTTAGTGGATTCAGTACACCGACACATGGCCGGTGTATGCTCCTTAGATGTAGCTCAGTGATGGAGACCCAAGTAAAAATAGACGTGTCTGGTTCATGATTTAGTTTCTCTTTATACATTTCTACAAAAGAGAGAGAGAGAGAAGATAGTTTTGCTTAACCGTGAAACAAGATCAATAAGGGAATTTGTTTTAATCTGTCATACCCTAATCCACCCCCCCATCTTAGGGTATCTTCATAGTGTACATTATATATATGTACTAAAAAAGATGAAGTAAATAATGGAAATTAATCATGGATGGTATTATATATAATAGAATCAAGAGAAAAATCATATAATCATTAGGAATTATTTTTTTCAAATTTTCATGGAAAATAATTTATCAAATCACACATTGAAACCATTTTATAAATATAAGTATTTCCATAAATCCTCTTTTGAAGGAAAGAAACACCTTTATCAAGGAAGTACAGTAGTCCGAATAACCTCTTTTTCAATGATATAATTAACCTTATATTCTAGTTTGAATAAAATAGAAAAAAGTATATTTGTAAGATATATTAATGAAAATAAACAAACCATTTACTATTCATTAAGAAAATGATAATATTTAGACGGTAAAAAATATAAATTAAAAAAATAACCATTTAGCGTTATTGGATAACTCTCACTGTATTAATTAGACAATCTAGTAATTTAAACACACACAACCACCTATCAAGGTTATGATGAAATCCTATCGGCACAATCCAATGTATAATTCCTTTTCCTTAGTGAGAGTTAATGATAATAGATAGTTTGAAATCATTATCAAGGGTATTTATAGATTGAAATCAAAATATTATAACATATGTACGTATAACTCCCACATAGATATGAAAGTATTCCAATGAATATTTATAACTCCAAACATCAATAGATCATGAAAAATATTTTTATGATAATAACGTCACTCATTCACATCCTTGTATATAAAAAAGGTTCATATTAATATCTTAACATAAAAAATCATATCAATCATAAATTATAAATGTGATAATGAGTGGAACAAATTAATGGTGTAATCCAATAATATCAACAATACATCATGCTAATCATGGCTATGTATGTATTCATAAGAATTTGAACTTCACCCTCATTCATAACCTCCCAAACCTAATACTAATGACCATATATAATTAAAATGTATACCAATTTTTCTACTTACTCTACAAAATAATTTTATTGGAAAATATATATCAATATTTAAAATTATAAAAGATATTAATAGTATGAATTTTAGTGAAATAAAAAATAGATATATGCTTATATTTTTTTCATGGGACTATCAATTGAATGGACCAAAGTAGTTCTATTTTATACAATAAAAAATGATTTATCATGGACCATAACCCCAAAATAGTCAATTCCATTTTTTATACAATTTTATGAAAGATTATAAATGTTTTCAAAATAAATAATAATAATAATAACCATCAAAAAAATTGTCATTCCCAACCAAATTAAACCAAACTAATTAAAATTGAACATGGTTTAGTATAAAATTACTAAAAAAATATAACCATAAAAAACTAACTAACAAAAAAATTAATATAATTAATAAATAGAACCAATTAAAATTAATTTTTTTATTTGTATAAAAAATAAATATAAATCCATACCATTCAAATCAATTAATTTAATTTAATTCAGTAATTTGTTTTTTCAATTTAATATATTTTTACCATTATATTTTGATTTATTTAGGTCAATCCAATTACATTTACTTTTTTTTAAATCGGTTTGAATCATTCCTTATAATTTAAATTATGTTTTTTTAATGTTATTACTGTATAAGTTACATAGGTATTTTTTAGTATAGTTTTATTTGGTTAGGTTATTTTGTATTATATTAATTTTATTATGTTTGGTTGGGTTCAATGTTTTTATTTGCCTTTTCCCCCTTTAATATGTATTTATTAATTTTTTTCCTTTCATCTTAGTTTATTATGGTTTGGTTATGTTGATTTAAGTGGCCTAGGATTTACTAGAGTAAGTTAACAATGGTCAAAACATGGTCGGTTTAAAATTATTAGGTTAGTAGAGAATGGTATTATTAAGTTCTTTTAATTTTGGATATACTTTATTTGAGTAATTATAATTAATTTGGTACATTTACTTTTAGTTTATCTTGATTAAATTTTATTTGATTATATATACATTATTTTATATGGCTGTGTACATTTTTTCCACAGTTTATTTTCATTTAGTTTATCTTATTTTATTATGTTATGTTTCAGTTTTGTTTATTTCATTTGATTAATATTTTTTGAGTAAGTTAAATCCATTCTTTTTATGATCAGATAAATTGAGATTTTTTGAGCTAATGTGATTCAGTTCTTTTTTTAATATGTTTACAATAGAATAGATTATTTACTTATAAATGAAAATTATTTTTCGGGTATATTCATATATAATTAGTTCAAATATATAATTTCTAATATAATAAAGCTATTAAAAATTTCACACACATGAATCATTTTTTATATATTGATCACCCATTTATTTTTTTCATTGTTATTATATTTTTTGTCTATATTACTTAAATGTATAAAACTTTTAAAATAATTTTTTGTATCACATCTTCAGCTCAATTTTAAAGGGAACCATGCTGAAGCTATGAAAACCAACATAAAAACCATCATGAAACTGTATACCATATACCTTTTGGAGGATATAAATTATGGGTGAATACCTTCTTGAAGAGAGGATGAGGATGAGGGTGAGAGTGAATGATGGGAAACCACCTAGGCGATATGGGTGAGGTCTAGTAGGTCTTTTGAGACAGGGCTATATTAAAGATGACAAGGGTTCAAGGGACTTAGGGGAAAACAAACTATGGATGATGGGTCAGTTTCGGCAAGCTTGGTGGGAAATCATGAACCGATGATGGATAGCACCCATGGGGGGGAATGAGAATAGAGACCAGTGAGGGTGGAAATAACATAGTGTTAAAGGATCTTGGTTGGATGCACTCAAGTGGGAGTTGGGGGTGTTCAGTGGATAATTGTGTTGGCTCAAGGGAGAAACATTCTTTTTTAATAAATTAATAAAATTTAACTGCAATTTTTAAAAAACCACCACTATTTGTTGAAGTTGGTGTAGTTCCAAGCATATATTATTTTGTTATATATTATTACAAAAGGATATGGAAATTCTACTGAGGAAATAGATGAAGAACCTACAATCTGTTGATGTTGACACTGCCTACACCCATGGGAAAAGGAATGTTGTTGCTGATTCTTTGTGTAGGATTATAACATCCCAAGCCTTTAAGTAAAACTCAAAGGGGTGGTATATAAGGGATATATTTTCCCTCATGCATATGAGAGTTTGTAAAGATAAATTAATATTGATTTGGGAAGAGGTCATCTAACCTCCACTCTTTTTCAGTTGATCCACTATGATGAGTAGCTTGATGATGTGTAAATGGGCATCAAGAATTAATTATCTTTTGGGGAGAATCTTGGTTAATGTTAACTATATCAATATAGAATCTATTTATTCATTAACCAGTAATATTTCCTTCACCAATGGAAAATTCATTGATGATTGATTTTGATCATTCAATGTGGGAGGTACACCCATGCACCAATATGATGTTTAATGATTTGAGGTTCCACTAATAGTGGTTAAGAATGAAACATGATATCATTAATTTTTTTTCAATAGTTATAACTAATAATAATGAAGGAAAATAACTGCAAGACATTATGTTTGATTCAATGCCTTCCCGTGATGACATGGATATGGGAAGAGATTTTGAAGGATTCTGTTATTATCATTCATGGTACACCTCGAGGAAATAATGTGATTTGGGTAGTCAATGACTAGATGATCAACTCAGATCTCATTTTTATGATTCATAATACCAATAATTCGTATGAATTTTCGAATGAAAATTTACAATATATTTTCATGTTTCATGGTGTTTTTATGTGATTTTTTCTGATAGGGATTCATGATTCACATCTCTATTTTTGAGAGGCAACTCGGAAGTGAAAGGATTCCATGTTATGTTATGCACAATATGCCATCCTAAAAAACTATTCATATATAATATGATATACATATTCTTGAAGACATACTTCATTCATTCATTTCAAACATTTTAGAATAGTAGTATTTCCATTCAGGGCTAGTTGAGTTTTAATATAAAAAAAGTCACTAGTCATCCAATAAAATAGAACTCTTTGGGGACATTCATGTTAGGACTTATAAATTCCATTTCTATTGGTTAGAGAATGGTGAAGCATACCTAGTGTGACATATATTTGTCTCTGAGATATCAAATATGATCTAAAAGATTCATCCGAGAATGGTATTGGTTGAGAGATGGTATAAATGTTATGTGTATCATATTCAACATCTTTGGGAGTTATTGGTTGGTGACTTGGTATTCATGAGTGTTTCATTAATGGAAGGGTTGAATGAGTTTGTTAACTCACTTTACTCTAGTTAATAAAGTCATTATCCCTTACAAGTTTATATTTGAGATTGGATGATCACATAAATGTAATTGTGGGATTCCAACTTCTTCAGATAGTGAGGTGGTTGCTTTATCATAGTTCATATTCTTTATCCATGATTGTTATGCATGAATCATTTTGAGCCTCTTCTTGATAATGTTGGGTCCCAAGTCCCAATTGGTTTTGGATCCCTTTTTGGTAATTTGGCATTATATTGTTTACTAAAGGTTGTTTCATTATTAAATTCCAATTAAATGAGACAAATTTTCTAATTTTTTAAATGAAATCATAATTTAATTTCTAGAGATTGATTTGAGAACCTTGGAAAATTGATTTAAAATGAACTGGAGTGTGAGAAACCCTTTGTCTATGGATTTTCTAGAAAGGTGTTGATTTCTTGAAAATGTGTTTGTGTACTGAGAATAAACTATTATATTAATTTAATTATTTTTAATGGAAAATGAAGGTATAAAATGTTTTATGGATTTTAGATGATTCTTTTAAAAGGCGTGATTTTTTATGATAAAAACGATAATGGTTTTGGAATGGAAATGGAATGTTTGAAACATGAAATGGTGCTTCTTTAACCATGATTGGGTAAACTGATTTCACATGAATGATTTTACCATTTTTTTATTTACTAGATGTGCATGGGAGCCTGAGTACTTTGGTTTGTATTCCAGAATAGAATATTATGAATGTTTTTTATAGTGCTAGCATGTATGGATGGTAAAGTTTTTTTAAAACAATCTTAAGGGTTGATAATTAATTTTTTGTATTGGAATCCTATTCACTCTAGGTTTGAGATATGGGGAAGTGTGCACACCTGGATCCAAATATCTTCGAGATGTGCAATGATTCATGATCCTTGATCTAACAAGAACAACATATTATTACTCTGGGTAAATGGTATATAATAGTTTAAAAATATTTCTACATGGAAATGTTTTTGAAGTTATTTATTCATGAATATTTTGATATAAATGACCATTAATAACTATTTTTATTAAATTAATTATTCATTATTATTTTGATGTTATTGTTTATTTTTAATTATTTCATACATTCCGTTGAAATAATTTAGATAATCTGTTTTCTTAAGAACTGTGAAAAGATTATCTTTACATGTTTTATTTTATATTGATAATATTTTTATTTATTTGAAATGTATTACATATAGAATTATTGGTGATATGATACTATACTTGTGTTACTCACACCAAAATTTTTATTTTATAAATTTGAAAATACTTTTACACTAGGTCTAGGAAAAGAGAAAGCACCACCTAGAGGTGGTGGGAATTATTGACTGTGGGACCCAGTATGATGACCATGACAAGTTGAGTTTTTGGTCATCTTATTATGAGGATATATTGTGGTGATGTCAACATTGGGTTTATGAGGCTATTGTGTTACGATATTTTTTTGGTACTTTAATCATATTGACTATTTTTGGAACACCGACTTATTATTATTTGATATCAGTAATATTATATTGTTTGGTCATTCACTCATGATTATTGTTGATGATTAGTCCCCAGTTTCTAGCCAATGGGAATCATGAATGCCTCTCATTCCATGTTATAGTGGATTCAGGTTCTGTTATAGCAGGTTATCTATGTCATTTAGTGATAGACACATTAATATATTTATGGATGAAAAATATCTATATCACTATAATTATTCAAGGCATGCCATTATATTGAATATATATATATATATTACATATTATAAAAATCGTTCAAGAAGAACAAATGTTGAAAATAGTATAGTGCATTTGAGAGTCCTAACATGATTGGAAAGAAAGGTAGAGGTGGTTGAGAATGTTATTGGATAGCATAAGATGGGCTATTTATTGATTTTACACCATATGAAAGTTTATATTAATTCTATAATTAAAAAAATAAGGATAATAATAAACTATGATTTTCAGATAGAATTTGAAATTGAATATAACATTTATAAATATGTTATAAATGTTGATGAGGATGACATTTTCACTCTTGAACCTATAGAATAGTTCAAATATAATATGAAAATTAAGACAATGATATAGATTCAACATATCCATGTGACTAGACTACATATCTATGTGACATAGTGAATAATTCATGACAAATAAAGGAATTTAATAGTAAAAATATTATTAGATATTAGATTAAAGGGTTATAATTAAGAAGTATAATTATACCACATAGTCATTCTATTATGATATCTAGAATGACACCCCAAAATTTTGTTGTAATATATTATCACAAAATATGTATTGAATTAATAAATTACCAATTAAATTAGATTTAAATTAATGAAATGTTGGATATTTCACCAAGGTCTTAATGAGATAATATCATTAGTAAACCATTTATTTCTAAGAAAAACATGAATGAAAAGGTGAGGTTAATATATTTAAATATGTATTTTATTGTATGGGGTATTCTAAAATTGATGGAATTGATGTTTTTTTGAAATTTGTTTGATGCAACAAACTATTTAGGCATCAAATTTTATCATTTCATTTTAACAAAAAAACAAATATTAATGTTACATAAATGGATATAAAGTAATTATTTATAAATGGTATTTTAAATGATGATATTCATATGGAATACCCTAAATAATTTATTCTCTATGAAGATATTATAAATGAATGTTAATTAAATAAATATCTATATAGGATAAATAATACAATTTTTTTTTATTTCAAGCTAAATGAGAATTTCAGGGGCATGGATTTATTAAAAAGATAAGTGAAAAACATATATTGGATAATTAAAAACACAACATCACTCACTTTGGTTATAAATTTTCGAGAAATTATATTTTATATTAATGTTTCAAAATAGTTTGAAACTATTATTTTGTATAGGAAGAATAAATTTGAGATGCCAATGCCTGATGAGATGATATTATTTGTGGGATAAAAAATTACCAAAACTTTCACCCCATTATTATCACATAAGAAAAGTGAGAAAAGATGTAATTGAAATATTTTACCTTGAAATTGTTTTTAAGAGTGTCTATAATAATTAATATGGGAATAATGTTAAGTAAATATGATTATGTAATGGTTTTAAATAAGAAATTATTTCGAATGCTTATTGACAGTCTGTTGCATATGACTTCCCCAGGACCATATTTTTTTTCTATCACTCTCTATGGAAGATATCACTAAAAAAATGAATCCTAACTTATTATATGGAAAAGTTTTCTGGTATATTTCAAATATAAATCTAATTAAGTCTTATTATATGTAATGGTTATATATACCTACATGGAATTACAAGTATCTACCTAGGTCATCATATTTACGATTGAAAATATATATCATGAGGAGAAAGTTTTGATGGTTTGAAGATGTGTGGAATGTAACTCTAACAAACATTCATAAATCACTTTGACTTCAACTATGGATAAGTATGATGTTATATAATAATATCCTCCATAAATGATTTCAATTCATTCTTTACTTTAGGCTATACATAATATTACTAAGTATCCACCGTTAATTGGTAATGATAAGTATTTTTTATGTAATTATATTAAATATTAATGTAGATTAATCTAGATTATTTCAAATTGAAATTTAGTATCATTTATTAAAAGAAAAGGTGTTCTAAGGAAAATTAGAACAATAATTGTTTTTACATAAATGTACTAGAATAACTATATTCTAAAAAAAATTAATAAAAGTAATAAGAGAATATGTGGATGTAAATTTACATGAATCCCATTAAATTACATAATAGATGTGTGTTTATTTATTTTTTATTTCTTTTAATTCGTTACTTAATTGATGTCACTAAAAAATCAATTATTGAACAAATTTGATGGATAAATAATTCTCCCTAGTTTTTCTACATTTAATTATCTCACATAAACACAGAGTTGATTGATTCATGTCTCATATCTTTGGTACCACCACTTTCAAAATACATATATATTTTTTATATAAAATGTGTATAAAATTGGATTAATATTTATATTTTATATATTACGGTGGATAATATATTATTTATGAACAATGACATTTAACATAAAGTGAAAATGAAATGTAAAATATTTACATAAAATCAAAAGGGGTTGTTTGTAAAACCCAATGTGGATGATGTTTTAATCATTTAAAATAAATGTTCACAAGTTATTTATTTATTCATGATAGGATATATGCTTGGAAATATTTATTTGATGTTTTATGAGTGAATTATATTTTACTGTCGTTATGTAAGATGTTAAATTTACTGGTAAAAATATAAAAATCATTCATATAAATTAATATATATTTTTGAGATGTTATAAAGAGTTGATAGATTATTTTATAATTTTTTCAATCTATTAGATGTTTTTAAGATAAATTAAACTAGATTATGTTTGTTGGAGTGATTTTAAGAATATTAGAGAAATATGTGTGTGTCATAAGTTTATTTATTTTATTTTGTCCTTTTTTTCTCAGAAAAATACTATTTCCACAAGAATAAATATTGTTTTATAAATGAATATTTGTTTAGATGGCGTGGAATATGGGCTACATTAAATAACTTTTATTGTTTTATTAGAATAATCAGTTGCGACACTAATTTTTGAAATATTAATTCATGAAAATAGAAGAAATATATGATCAAAAAAATTTATAAATAGACTCTGTGTAAGAGTAACTATATATTCATGATAAACACATATGAATTTCCAAGACACCATGAAAGAGTTAATCAAGGTTCAAATATATAGAATATGATTAACCCTTAAATTATCTAATTGTGAAATTATGTTCCCAATGATGTAGAAAATTCATATAAACTTTTTACTAACTATTTATAGTTCTACTATGGTCAGATAAAAGTAAAAAAATCCTCCCATATAATTATAAGATTGAATTTGGAACTTTCTTTAAATTTCATCATCTTTAAAAAAAAATTATTTTAGTTATACATGATTTATGATAATATTTCTTCTTGCTATAAAGAAGGGTACATTACCATTGTATAAATCATTAAACTCTATAATTAACTTTTCCATGTAATAAAAAGTGAAAGGATTAAAATAATATACGTTATTTGGAAATATGAATGAATCAAGTAACAAATATTACATTTTAGAGTTTTCAAATGTGGTTTTTAAGATTTTTTTAAATTTGGTAAATTCATATAGGTTTAGATTCGTTTTTGGGAAGATATTTTTTTAGATATTATTTTTATTAAAGTTGATGTTTTTGAATTAATTTGTAATTATTTAAGGTTATAGGGTTTCAAAACATTACATGAAAAATATTAAAAGTTAAATATTTAATTTCCAAATTAATGGTAATTTTGCTTTTAAAAATAAGAAATATTATCCTTGAAATTATACTACGAATAAAATAAAATTTTTAGAAATAAAATAAGAGGTTAGGAAACAATGAAAATTAGGATACTATTCTATAATAATTATGAGAAAAATAAATTAGAAGATGAGAAACACGTGATTTTTTATAGGAGTGTAGGATAAACTTAATATTATTCAATTTTAATTGGGACATATGTTTTTTACTTTTTATCATTCTCTAAATGGTTTCATTTTTTTCTATGAGAATGTGGGTGCTTGTTGAACAATTTTTTTCTAATATTTTAAAATTTATATGGATATTCCCCTACATGTATCTTCATATTTATAATTTAATAGGAATTGTCTATTTGTGGAATAATAACCATGATACACCAAGGATGTAGTGATCAATATTGGAGGTTATCCTATTTAACAAATTCGATGTTTTCCAAATTTATTATTTTTAATTATATATGATCGACGTTTTTATGATTAATATATTATATAGTCACTATTTTAGTGAAATAGTATGATAATTGCATCACCGACCCCCTATCAATGTTCTTCACTTTTCCCAGTTATCATAAAAATAAATGCTTAATATGGTGAAGGTCCACAATCTATGTGGTCAATAAAAGGTTTTTGTTGGGTTTGGAATGGGACCCACACTATAATTATAAGAGATATATGTGTTTTCCAAAACAAATAAAATTAACTCCTTTAGCATATATTTTTATTTTAGAATGAATGCATTGAACTATATATATATATACACTCATGTATGAACTCAAGAATAGTATGTTATATCAGTGTGGACACAGTCCTTATAACATACATAGATAATTTCTTTAGTTTTATATTAATTATAATTTTATCAGTGGGTTGGGTTACTACCATGGTTGGAAATACTAGATTTCATTACTCACCCATGCATTTATACATTGATTTTCCTACTCTTATCTTCATGTGTATTAAGTAGAGTAGCTATAAATGATATGAAATGATGGAGGTATTTTAGAGATCTGGTGGTGGATATCTTGGAGCCTTTACAGAGACGATAAAAATTTGATTCTCAAATTTTAATATTCATTGTACCTCATACATTTGACAAAAATGGTTATGTTGATGTATAGTATTTATACTCCATATCATGCAATTTTTCTATTATGACATCACAAAATGTTATATTTTTCATTATTTATATATGTAATTAGTTAATTTGGGGATTGGGATGCATCGTATTTGGCCATAGGATTCATATAGAGTTAATTCCTCTGATATAATTCTGTTGATACCTTAGTTCTTACTCGTAACCCCTAACATATTTTTGATGGGATTTGGGAGATTAATTACAAGTGTAATTAAAATACTTTGATGCAGCCACAATAGAACCATGAAGTATCCTTGTATTATTAGAGTGATTTGGGGGATGGATTTCAGTTTTGTAAACATAGGAGGCATCTTCTTGGGAAGTAATACAAAAAACTATAATGGGATTAATGTATGTATTTTCAAGATAAGTGATGAGTTACATGATGTGGAAAAAAGAACATTTTTAGACTTGGACTTTGATAACTTGGTGAATTACTCAAATAACTAGATATTCATTTATGGGGAACATTCTAGTAGAAACATGCAACATATAACGGTAAAAACGTAATATATGGATTCATACAAATGTTACATGAACTGTCTTAGGAAGTAGAGTTATAGAATTTTCAATTATGTCTATTGAATATCAATCTTCATAACCCGTGATAATTAAATATGTTAGTGAGAATTCATTATTTCAACTATAAAAATATTATATCTATATAGAGTCTTGCGAAATGTATGTATGATATATATTTCCTTACAATTTTTTTGAGTCATTACATTTTGTAATTTTCATATCAAGGACGAAAATCTTTAAATAAGTGTAGGATATACTATATAAGGTTCCCTTTAAAAAACATCAACAATAATATATATATTTTGCTTCAAATTTTATTCTATTGGATTTATTATGATCTTTCAAATGGATCAAAGTAATCCTCTTTCTTGTAGCATATTTAATATAAACGATCATGATTTAATCTATTTATTAGAAGATCAAAAATATATCTCAATTAATAAAAATTGTATCAGTTAATTTTTAATCAATAAAATTAATTGAAATCAACATATATTTATTTTTTTGAACTACGTAATGTTATATATATAATTTTAAATAATTGGAATTCAATTATAATTAAATTATTTATTTATATGGATTCATTGTGATAAATTTTTGAACATATATTTTTTAATGAATATATGACATGTGGTGATTGTTTTTTAAAAATTTGACACCCTTATGTATAGGAAATCTATGTTTTTTTATTCTAATTAAATTTTCATTATTATATTTGGTAAGAATTTTATAATATATATATATATATCATAAAATGTTCATTTTTTCAAGATTAATCCCATCGCTTATTCTTGGCATAAATTATATTGGATATTTTCTATTTATACTGGTCATAAAATATTTTTGGGTTATGTTAATTTTTTAGATCAATAATTTTTTACTTTTTGTATACAAAATTGTTGTTGATTGTGTAAAAGGAAATATAAACCTAAAATTTAATAATTCTCTAGAATTATAAAATGATGAATTGTATATTTATTTTTTAAAATAGTACTAATAAATATATAAACATATAATTATTGATACATATTATGGGTTGCGGAGCAAAATAAAAATAAGGTTTAGAAGTATAATAATCTTGGTTCATTTCTTAACACACATCAATGAGCTTTAACCAAATTGTGACATACTAGAAAAATATTATTATTTATAATTTACCATTATATCCTTTCTATTGAATTGAATGGTATGAATTCCATTAACAACGTTACTAGAATAATGTATAATTTTCCTAATTATTAATTTTTTTATTAGTGTTTTGGAAATAAGCAATAAAATTTTAGTGATTTTAATTTTTTCATTGAATTATTTTGTCCTCTAAAAATTGGTTTCCTTACATTTTTTGAGAAAATATTATAAATAATTTCTATAAGATTTATAAATTTTATTTTATAAAAATTATATCATTTTATAAATTATATTATATTTTTCTGAAATTATTAATTTTTCTTTTAATAGAAACAAATAATGATTTTTTTATTAAAATTTATTTTCATTTCAAGACTTTATAAAGTCTAAAAATATTTAATTTGTTTTAAAATTTCATTATTTTATTCATTAACCCTAATAAAATTAATTTCAATTTATTACAATTTTTTTTTAAATTTTGGCCTAATAACAATTTTTACATAAAAATACATTTTACTTAAAAAACCCTTTTTATTTACATTTATTCAGTTTATTTTAAATTTATTGTGATCCAATTATTATTATTCAACATGAAAAAATATAATCTATATTTTATAATAAAAAAATATAAATATGATAAGAATTTCATATTTATTTTTGGCCATAATGAACAATAATCATGTTAAATACTTTTCACCATAGTATGGGTAAATGAGTTAATTAAATTTATATATAATGTGATAATGTTTTAAAAATATATCTAACACCCAAATTATTTCATTTTAAGGATTTTATATTGAACATAATCATCCAATATTGAATGATTTAGTAAATTTGTGTAATTTTATTTGATATCGTGCGTTATATTATTTTACCTAATGAATAAATACAAAGTGTTAATCTCTTTATTTTAATATCACTTATAATTTTTATTATGATAAAAAGTATTTATATCTGATATCTATTTTTTCAATTATTATGAATGATTTTTTTAATGTCAATTTATTTTTACATTTTTCTGATTGAGTAATTACCTTAAATGCTTATGTGACTCCAACATAGTGTTTGTGCATGCAGTTGAAACATCAATTAAATTTTTTTAAAAACAATAAAAGTAATATTATTTGGTTGAGTTTGGTATTTACCATAACTATTTGATATATTTAATGCATTAGGAATGTGTTAATTTTTTTTATTATAATAAAATTACTCTGTTGAGTTTTTTTAAGTCCACTTTGTGAAAAGTAGTGAAAATGACATTAATGGTATCTTACGTTATATAATAAATTGTTAAATGAATAAAAATACATAATTATTTTATCACCAAAAAAGTGAGTATAATATTTTCAATAATAAAAATAATTTTCCAATTATGGTACGAATGTACTTTTTTAGAAACAACCTTTAATCCTAATGATTAAAAAACATGGATATTATAGTCATCGTTTAAATGGTCAACGAGGTGTAAAATTTAATGTATAAGGTTTAAACCAGAAAACAATAATGAGTAAATATTATTTTATGACAGGATTTTGTACATTAATAATATTATCTTCAATATATATATATATATTTGGATCCAATTGGACATGATATTTTATTTATGTTAAATTAATTTTTCTTTTAATTCCATGGTTTCCCTCTCTATTCTAATATAAGGACATAAGATCTGATCTCTTCCTCAAAATTAGATAGTCTTTTAGATTAATAAACCCCTACCACAAGAAGTTATAAAATCTTTTATTTATATTATTTTTGTTTTGGTGTTCTTAAAAGACTATAGGCAGGGTTTTAAAGGAGATATCCAAAAGAGATTCATCAAATAGGTGGTAATCATCTTAACCAAGTGTTTTCATTTTATATCTTTTATATCCCAATTTTTCATCCTACCCATTAAGATATAACAACATAAATATCTCACTTATGTGGATAAGTTATTTCGTTAATTATATATCTTTATTTATCTCTTTTTCTATCAAATGAAAAATAAAAGTATCAGTCTGGTGTACTTGTGGACTACCACCTCCACAAATATAAAAGGTTCATTTTTTACTAGTAAATCACATATATATTCATAATTATTTATATAATAATTAAATATATAATATTAAATACAATATTATATTTTCTTGGTGAATTATTATTTACCTTTTTTTATTCCATCCATCGAAAAATGTAAACATCACTCATGTATACGTACAGACTACCGTTTTAATAACGTAATGTAATCAATTTTTCATCACCTATATTTAGGAATAGTTATTAAAGTGTAATTTTGTTAAATATGATAGTATTGAAGTTAATATAATTCCAGTTACAATTTAATAGTTATCGGAGTACAAGGATCCAAATTTACAAAGAGTATCTTATAAGAAAATCGAAATAATTAAAACTGAGAAACAGTTATTTTGATAAATAATTATTAATAAAAGGTTGTTTAAATGTTATGATTGGAACATTTATGAAATTCTATGGTTTTATAGGGTTCTTAAATAAAATTTTAAGGAATTTAAATATACTATAAGGATGTTATAGCACATAATAATCATGTCATTCACGAGTTAAAGGTTTCACATCTCACTTTTAAATATACTAGACACATGCCATATTCACGAATTTTTTATATTTTGTGGTGTATGTAAAACCATTGAATATATTTTATTATTATTATAATATATGAAATTATTTTTATTTTAAAATTCATCTATGATTATTTCTTTCACGAGTTTTTTATTCTGATATTACCATAGTTCTAAGGGTTTTATGTTTCAATAGAATTTTAATATGTATTATTCAGGATTGATATTCCATTATGGGAAATTATATGGTTATTATATAATAAGAATATTTTATTTTATTCTCCACTAGTTATATATATATATAGATATGTATTTTAGATCAATTTTTACCTATTTGGTGCTCAAATGGTTCAGAAAATGTTTTAAAAAAAAGCCTAACTTGCTACTCCTTTTTGGTCAAGAATATTTCTCCTTAATATCCATGTTCTGGAAACTATTTAAAATAATGTTTTTAATCTGATAAAATTATTTATTAAGGTCATTTTTATCAATTTTTTCATTTTATAATAATATTTGAAATGAATTATCTTATTGTTTGATGAATAATGTACTTTTTAACAAATGTCTAAATATAAGTTTATTTTAAATGACAACAACATGAATAGAAATGTCTACCTCATAAAAAATTTATTATTTATGGAATCTAATAAAAATTACAGTATCATTTTATATTATATTTTTTTCTCAATATTTTATTAAATTTTATCATTAAAATTGGAAATTTCAAATTAAATGGGTATCATACTCAAAAAATATTTCAATAATATTTAAAATGATTTTTTCATATATGATAATGTCCTTTAATGTTTCTTATTATTTAATGGGGATATATTTAATGAACCAAATTTTCAATTTAATTTTTTTAATTAATTAGGAATATTAAAAACCCCTGAAAATTGACTGCGTGTGATTCTGAGGCCCGCTGTGCTCAGAATGCATTTCTGAACTTTTTATCAGGTACGTTCAGTAAACGTGTGAGTGGGTTTTTGTAACTTTTGAACACATGCTTAGAATTTTAATACGAGGACACTGTTGAACTCACAACGCCGATATTCTCTTAAGGAGACCTTCACCTCGACCATAGTAGGTCGGGGGTGGGAGATAGTTATTCCCATATTTGTGGAATAATAAAAAATAAAAATAGTTAAAATTTTTATTTTTCTTGAATCCTCGTTTTGATTTATGAAGGTGGGGACCACAAGAGCTTCAATCCACCCAATTTAAATTCAATGGTGGGGACCACCCGAGCCCTTCTGTAATGTGGGGAAGTCCCTTGAATCCTCCCATTTAATTGTTCCAACTCAATACAATTAATTGTTCCATTTAATTGCGCCAACTCAATACAATTAATTATGCCATTTAATTGCGACAAAAAAATACAATTAATTGTGCCATTTAATTGTGCCCACGAAATAAAATTAATTGTGCCTTTTTGTTTTGCCAATATAAATTAAGAAAACCCATTTTAATTTGTTGTTTCCTCATTTCCATGGGGAAATTTTTTGGCAAAGGGTGGCTTGGGGAGAACGTTGGAGAAAAATCTCTCTCCAATAAAGAAATCCCTCTCCAACGAAGAACGAGGAACCAACCCTGAGCCCGGATCAGAAGCACATTGCGGAAGCAACTAATAGTGATGTTCTTCAATGACTTCATCTTCTTTCTTGTGCCTCCTTCTTCGGGACCATAAAGGAAGGGTTTGTTGTTGATTTGTACCCCTTACCCCGTTCTTGTCGGCCCCCTTGATTCAAGAACAATATTTCTGCTTGCAACCATTCTAACACGGAGGGTGCGGGACAAACGAACATGACCCAACCCTCTGTAAACTTTTTGGAATATTTATTGGTTCTAAATCGATGGCGACATCCTGAGATGAGTGAATGGGGTTTACGGAATGAAAAACAGGCCATCGGGGCACACCCGGTAACCTAAAGAGCGTCGCAGGTGATCGTGCCGGCGACCGACAATGATGGGGCTCCGGAATGGTGGCCGAAACTCCGGCCATCCATGACGAAAGCAGTGGCACGACCGTGCAGCCAAAGAAGGGCCGCAGCTCGTCGGTCACGACGGTGCAAGGGCGGCGGTCGGTGGCGGCGTTCCGCGTAAAGGGGCAATGACGTGCGTCCATGCCGCCCGACCTATAGGGGCCATGGCGCATGGTGGAAAATGTGGTGGAGGGTGGATGGCTCGCTACTGGCCACCATTGATGGAACGACGTCCAACCACACCACGTGGAGGAGGGATAGCCGCCTAGCCAGCCGCTAGCCGAGCGGACTGCCTACCACGAGCCACACCGCATGCTGCCACCGCAGGCCTCACCACGTGCTGGACCCAGCGGGACGGGTCGGGCCCGGGTCGGGCCGGGTCGACCCGAACTGGGTAGGTTCAAGCCACGTCGTCCGGAACCGGGTGGGGTCAGCCTAGGTCGGGTCTTGTCGGGTCGGTCCGACCGTGTCGGACCGTACCCGGACCAGTTTCCGCCCTTTTAGTTCTTTCAGCCATATCTTAAGCTTCAGGCGCCCGACTGATGAAACATGTATGGTGATAGAAACCTTGGATTGAGATGGTCCTTTTGATATACCCCACTTGGGTTTTGGATAAATTTGGGGTATGGCCGGGTTGAATCGAACACGAATCCAACCGGGCCTTGAGAACTAAAAGGGTAATAACTTACAGGTCGGGCGTCCGTTTGAAACACAGTCTATTGTATTGAGAACCTTATTATGTGGAGGTCCATTGGGATACTGCTACATGGAACTTCATGGAATTTGGTGTATCAACCTACAACTTGAGGAGAGGGCCTTCCCGGAATCAAGTGAGCTTAGTGCAAGAACCCTATAACTGGATGTAACTTCAGAAAAGGATCCTATGTGGGTATGTGCTTCAGTATCCTATGTGGGTCTATGATTTGGGATCCTACTTGGGTATGTGATCGAGAGTTCCACTTGGATCTGCTTTAGGAATCCACGTGGGAATACTCTAAGATCATACGTGGGTCTGCTTTACTAAGATCCTACATGGGTCTGCTGTACTAGGATCCTATGTGGGTCTGATGATTTTAGGATCCTACGTGAGTCTACCATTTAATAGAGTATGATGATTCAATAGTTATATCTAATCATCTTTAATAATGTACCTATGTTATATCTGGTGTGAGATGAGTCTTTACCTTTGTGTTAATCTTTTGTGTGGCATACCTTTGTGGAACATACCTTCGTGGTGATACCTTTGGGGTATTCTCATGTGTGGCGTACCTTTGAGGTACTTACCTTGATGGTGGTAACCATTGTGGTATTCTCTTGTGTGGCATACCATTGTGGTATTTATATTTGTGGTGGTTACCTTCGTGGTATTCGTTTCTTCGAGGGAAAGTTGAGCATTGGGCTTTTGAGTGGGTCCTTGTGTTTCCTCATGATTGAGATGCGTTTAATCGACAACTTAGGTATTTATATGGGCATATACCTAAGTAGGGTTTTAAATTTTTTTCATACATTGTGGTTTATCCTCTGTTTATTTTTTAATACCTTTGAGGGTCTCAGGGTCCCTACTGAGTATCTTTATACACACCCCTGCACGGGATATTCCCGCACCTTGTTCTGTTTGGTGCAGACAACGGACAGTGCTGACCGAGGATGAGAGTACCTGGATTGGAGGTAGATTGAGTTAGACATTAGGCGAGGCGTACTGCAGAGACAACCATTCAAGATCTATACCTACCCTTATGTTAGGATCCTTAGTGGGTGTTCACTAGAGTTGTTTTCAGTTTTAATTGTACTTTTCAGTTTACTAGTACCTTTTTAGTTTGGCATGTATTACAACCCTTTTTCTTACAGTACGCACTCTTTTTACTATACAGTTTACTTGTTTTTGTATCTTTATGTGTGCTAGGTTTGTGTGAGTTTACAGGTTATAAAGGAAATGCCTTCCTGTTTTACAGAATATTCCTTTTGGTGCATGTAGCTAGCCCATGGCCTATGAAAGGTGGGTTAGGGGTAGTCACGACACGAGCCCCGGGGGACGAGTCATGACAATTTGGTATCGGAGGAGTCGGTTATACCATAGAAAATTGGACTCTGATATTTTAACGACAATAGTGTTAATTGTTATGAGTGTGGTTATCAGTTTTGGGAATATAGTGTTGGTACGGAGAACGATGTATCCAAACACCAGGACCCTGCCTTTTGATTTCTGACTCAGTGCACGAAAACACTGATTGCGTGTGTATTTTGAAATGTTTTCTTTGTGATATTTTTGAGTCAGCTCACCAGGTATAACTTAATCACCATGGCACACCTGTTTCTTTTCAGGATTCCTCCACACAAACTGCTACCTATGGTTCTGGGTATAGTGTGCAACGATTGCCCACCGAGCTACGAGGCCTCAGTGGAGGTCCCTTTATCCGTTGGGGCACCAGTAGAGGAACCAGCGGTACCATTACCCATTGGTCCACTGACTACACCAGCCCCAATAGTAGAGGGTGCATGCCACTTGAGCACGTTTCACAAGTTCCAGCACCATTGGCCCCCCAGGTTCAGCAGAGAGGTAGACCCACATGTAGCTGAGGATTGGATGGAGGCTATAGTGGGAGTCTTGTTACTTGTAGGGACACCATCTGATCTCATAGTGAACCTTGCCGCCAGTCTTCTACTAGCAACAGTAGGAAGATGGTGGAGATTGAAGAACCAGGTTCACAATGAGGCGACACTACTCTGTGCATACATTGAGAACCTATTTTGGGCAGAGTTTGTCCTAGAGACCCTTCACAAAGTGCACATATAGGAGCTTCTTCATCTACTATAGGGTAGCATGACTGTGGCTCAGTACTTAACGAGGTTCACCGACCTCTCACGCTACTCAACTAATATGGTGCATAGACCATTCTTCAGGCCCCCAAACGTAGAATAGGGACTCAGGCAGGATATTAGGGCTTCAATGATTTCTTTTAGCATCCCGACGTAGGTGGGAGAGTTAGAGAGAGCCCTCTTAGTGAAGAGTTTTCCTGCTGAGAAGTCACCAACAGTGAGACCCACCACCAAGCATCACATAACAGTGTCTTCTACAGCTTGTAGTAGAATTATTTCATAGAGGTCCAAGAGGACCAGACCTACAGGTGGATGATCACATGATTCAGGTTTGGTTGTGCGAGGAACTAGAGACATAGCCAGTCATGCGAGGAGAAGACAATGCTACACATGTGGCGGGTAGGGTCATGTCGCTCGTGAGTTCCTAAACCGTCGTATGGATGATTAGTAGATGGTCGAAGGACTGTCGAGGCATAGACAGAGGTTTGACTGAGGAGGTCCGAACGGAGAAGACAAACGTGGCAGAGGAGCTGGTCATGCAGTTGGTGATGGGTAACGATTTGAGTTGTTACCACCATCACCACCAAGTGATCCACCCCGACCACATGGAGTAGGCGGACAGGGTTGAGCTCAACTCCGGGAAGCTGATGCCTATGACCATGGCGATCTAGAGATGATATGAGGTTTGATCATTGTCTACTCCACCTTAGATGCTGTACTGATAGACACTGGTTCTAGTCATTATTTTATTGCCAGGACCCTCGTTCGGATCTCAGAGATTCTGATAGAGTGGTTGGCTAACTCCATACAGCTACACACTCCTATGGGAGCATATTCGATGATTACGCACTAGTGCCGGTAGTGTGAGCTTACTCTAGGAGGGGAGAGCATCGACTGTGATCTCCTAGTAGCGGCATTGAGGCCTTACGACGTCATCTATGGTTTGGACTGGTTTTCTATAATCCATGCTCAGATTGACTTTATTAGGCGCAAAGTGTAGTGTGTCTGCAGGGATGGTGCTTGGATTACCTTCAACAGCGAGAAGGGAGCATTTGCAGCACGTGATGGACTTACCTGGAGGAGAGTGCAACTGATCACTAATCAGTTGGCTAGCCTTAACCTCGGAGCAGTTGATGTGGAGATTCCGAGCTATCCTGTAGTGGTGGACCAGTATGCAGATGTCTTCACTGATGATATTCTAGGTCTACCTCCTCATAGATAGGTGGGATTTTACATTTACTTGTACCCCAGGATGACATCGATATCTAAATCAGCATATTGGATGGCTTCCGCAGAGCTTCTTGAGCTGCAGGTATAGCTAGAGGAATTACAGGGGAAGGGATTCATTCGACCCAATGTTTCTCATTGGGAAGCCCTGATTTTGTTTTCCAAGAATGAAGATGGGAGCTTGAGACATTTTGTTTGCTATCAGCACCTGAACTAGGTGATCGTGAAGAACATGTACCCAAATCTGAGGATTGATGACCTCTTCAATCAATTGAAGGGAGCAAAGTGGTTCTCGAAGATAGACCTCAGGTCAGGACATCACCTACTCAGAGTACAAGATAATAATGTGTAAAATACTACTTTCAAATGCCGATACGACCATTATGATTTTTTGGTCATGTTGTTTGGCGTGAAAACTCTCCAGAAATGCATCCCCAAATACATATAAAAACTACACCTGAGTATGCATGGAAAGAAGACACATACACCTCAAAGACTCATAATAAGAATAACCGACAAAATCATAATCCCTCAATCAAAATCATATAAAACGTATCCATTATAAAACAACAAGGTAAATTAAACTTATCTTATCACATCAGATTTAATCCCCATAAATGTATAAATTTATCCATTAAATATACTCATTAGTGTCCCATAATAAATTTTGATCATATCATTACCCACTCATAAACAAACTCAAAAATATAATGGGAATAGATATTTGTAAATGGAATATAATAATGGGTGATCAAAGAGGTCCTGATAATTAAATCATATCAAAATAAATCCAAAATAAATAACTACTAAAATATGGTATAATGATCAACTATGTCATTTAACAACCCCATTTATCATGCACACCCCAATATCGTATCATCGGTACTCACCAAAACTATCATCATGGTAACCATTCAAAATGAGTGGATTGATCATACATGTCTCATGACATTATAGGGACTGTCTCTCTCTAAATTATTGTATTTTATCATTCTATATCCCAATCACTTGGATCAGACAACAATATCATGAAAAAATAACAAATTTCTTCATGCCCACGATGTTACTTGAGGTGATTCATTAGATGAATTTGGATTGGATCTATTTAATGAAGCTTACCAACACCTCTTAAGGGACATACACTATCCTAACATGTCCTTACTTATCCATTGGTAATATTATAGACTTTAATGAGTAAATATTTACAGCTTGAGATATCCAAATCCCAATTAGTTGAATAAAAAATGTTCATAACATCAAGAAAATATAACATGATCTCCAAAAGATAAGCACATATCCCAAATTCTATTCTAGACATCCTATATCATAGGTGTCTACATTAAAAACTTATTACATCCAATAATTTCCATTCACATATATTAAATTTTTTTTGATGAATATTTATAACAAAACATAAAAACTATACTAGAACATTATTGGTTTAGTTTCATTGGAAATAGAGAAGCATAAACCACTTGATCATAAAATATCTATATTTTCTCATATTTATTACTTTATAGACTCTAGTTCTTTCCCCATTCAATAATTGTACTACATAACAAGGTTTACTTCTAGTTCTAACCCTATATTAGTTAACGAGGTTTAGTTCCCATTATAGCCCTATATTACTAAACCAATTTCACTCCTCATTCTATTCCAATCCATATCATGAAATATTAATCTTTACCCAGTTCATTAGAAAGATATATAGGTCCCACTAATAACATAATTAAAATTATATATATATATATCTGTGTGTGTGTGTCTTTGCCTATGTTCCATATAAAAATAAATAATTGAACATATAATGACCTATTAAAAGAATTGAGTTTCATTAGTATTTAATCATTGCATAACCCAATTAAATTTACCATATTTCATAAACATCAATCTATCATAAAACTTAAAATCACACAAAAAGATGAGGGATGGAATCCGTGGACATATCCCTTTTAATTCATAATTATCATAAAACAGTGTTGTCTTATAGGAAAATTGAGTATCAAAGATCACTTAAAATAATTCTTCTGGAATATAACCTATCAATTTTATATTTTTTAAAGATGAAAAATTAAAAAGGTATAAATTTTCAACGAAAAGAATATTTTAGGATTTTATATAAATTTTCAAAATAGAATGTAGTATTTAAATCACGAAGAAATATCATGTTTTATATGTTAAAGAAACATTCCTTTTGAATTTTGTTAATGGAAACATTAAAGGAGGAGTTCTGAATGAATGTAACTCACAAATAAGATTGAATCCAAACTTAAAAATAGATTATGTATATCATATATAAATCCAAGTAAAACCATTTTTAAAAAAATATAATATAAACACAATTCATCTCATACATAATCTTAGTATGACATAATCAATGAATTACAAGTTTAATTCATCAAAAGGAACAAGAGTTAAGGATTCCCTAACCACCTGTCTTGGAATTATTTATTCATATTCAAACATCATAAATAATAAATATGAATTTATTATACATTTATTCCATAACCTTAATTTTATCATATAATTCATTATTTATTTATAATAACATATCACTTATTCTATAAAATTTTATTATTAAAATTACTATTATGGGTGGTAATTACTTCTATTTCGAAGCTTGTTTAAGTTCATTAGTATTGGTCCATATAATATTATTTGGGCCTCCTAATTTACATATTTATAATCATGTAAATAAAATAATATATAATTATTATATATATAAATTTATAATCAACAATAGAAATTAGAAATATAAAAAATAATTAAACTGTTCATGGAGACGGTAAGCCATATCTACACAATAATGCAATTTTCATTTCTCAATTGATGGAATAAAATATAGGTAAATTATAATAAATATATATAATTATAAGTATATAATATATATCATATATATATCTATTAAACCCATCAAAACATATATCCATAATATATGGTGACGAAAAATGAATTGTATCTCTATGTGGAGATGGTAAGTCATACGTACGCATGAGCGATACCTTCACAATTTATTTCAATCGAAATAGGGTGTATAAAGGTGTTTTCATAATCATAATAAAATTTATATTAAATTTTGATAATAGATTTAATTTTATTGATATGAATTTTAGATTTATAAGAGGTATGAATGATTACAAAAAGAATGTTATTGGTAAAAGCAACTACCTCTTCTTTAAAACTTTTCCTTTGGATATCCTCTAAAGGGAACTAAGGTTGGTATTTTTAAAAGAAATTAGAGTATATATTGATTCCAAGGAATATAAGAAGATAATTTTGAAGGGTATAATAGATCTAGAAGGATCAATTTTGTGTAAGGAGGTGAGGTATGAGGTTCCTTTTTATAATTGTTTTTATGGGCACATATGGAATTTCCCAAAAAATTAAAATGTAATAAATAATTTTTCTATAAAAATAAAATGAAATTTGTAGTATATTATAAAATATTTCAATAAATGGTATTAATATAATGATAAAACTTAATTTTTCTCATGTTTTGTGGTTATTGTAGACATTATAATTTTGTTAAACCCCTAATTTACCCTTTTTAATTATTACTACAGTAACAAATTTTTCAATATTTAATGGTCTTAAATTTTTTACTTTTAAATAATCAATTATACCATAAATTGAAATGATATTATATTTTCAAACATACCCTACACCCTTTGTCCTTATGTAAATATTTTCATTATTTCAAAATAATTTAATAAAGTATTATTTCCATAAAATATAATTACGGTCAATATTGAATGTATTTATTAATTTGACATTAAGAAACCCATGAAAACTATATATGTTAAAATAGAAGAATTTAACACATCCCAAATATGTCATAATAGTAAACCAAATTAATTAATAAATTCAATTAAATAAAATTATATTTACTTTAATATTTCTTTATCATTTATTTGAATTTTTATAAAATTCAATAATTACTGCATAATCACTGGGTAGGAATTTAGAGTAGTTATTTAATTATAGAAAATTATGAATATATTAAAAGTAGGAATGTAAATATTTTATACTTAAAATTTTTATTTATACATGATAATATATTCTCGTTCACTTCATATTAAATGTATTATAATTATTAAAAACAACTATGTGACATTCTGTCACATTCATTGATTTTAATAATATCTATGTCATTATCATGGATAGTGTTAATTAAATAACTCCATTTATAACCTTATACGTTCACGGTCAAATTAAATTCAACCAATACGAAATCAGATGAAAAATTATGGATTTATCAATTATTTTTAATCTATATTAACCTATTTTACACTTTACCGTGGTAAAATATTTTCCACACTTACTAATCATATTGTCTAAAAATAAAAGGTGTTTTGTAACAAATTGGAACCACTAGTTTAAAAATATGTTATTTAGTTTATTTAATTTAAAATAAAAAACTTTCATAATTTAATTCAAAACTAAACAGTTAAAATGCAACGAAAATGGTTTTTATTGGAAAAATAAATTTTTTTAAATATTAGATGACTTTATACTAAATTAAATTATAATGTAAATTTAAAAAACCCTTATTGAATTATTTTAAAAATAAATTAACTAATTAAAATATAAAATTAATCTAGAACATAATTTCTGATTGAAAATCATTAAAAAAAATCTAATTGTCAACAAAAATCATTTTTTTTCAACGGATTAAAGAATAAATGTTTTATAGAAAATCATAAATACAATAATTTTAAGGTAACTTATAAAATATGAATTAAAAAATAAAATAAATTTTTTAAATACATTTTTTAGAACTTAATGTATTTAATATATACACTTAAAAATAAGAAAAACTCATTTTTGGAGGGAAACATATTCTTGAAGAAAAAATAAACCTCACTAAAAAATTTCTAAAAATTCTATATTAACATACCAATAAAATCATATTGCTTTTTAGTTTTATATTTATTAGATTAATTAGTTAATCTTATTCATTCCCACTAATTTAATGGCTAGGTTATAATGAAAATATAATGTTACATGATTCTTTTAATGTCACTATTTAATGTAAAAAAAGATATTGATAAAATAAAATTATTTAAAGAGAAATATTTCATAAAAATATTTGGGGTGTCAGATTCTTCCCCCTTTAAATTGAATTTTTACATTGAGATTTTTCACTCGAATACAGATTTATGAGGACACCCCTACCTTATTAAATTCTCAAAATCCCACATTACTTCCTCATATTGGGTTTTTTCATAAAAGCTCAACATTTAGAGGGGTCTTGTTTCATAGAACATTATATCTATGATCCAAAATTATTAAAAATATTCATTAAACAAATGATCTTTCTCCAACTATATGAACTCTGAGGTTATTAATTGTGATGGATCACATATGTACTTTCTCAAAAGTGATAAATGGTACAAAACATGTTCTTGAGGGAGATTTTGTGGAATATCCAATCAATCACCGATCACTCTTATACGATCAATAATTTCAAAATAACCAATATATTTATGGATTATATTTAACTTATATCGAAATATAATTACAATATTGAATGGATATATATTTAGGGATACCTTGTCACCCACTTCAAACTATAGTTATTTCTATCAATTATCAGTATAACTATTTTTTTCGAATCTGAGCTTCATTTAATTGTTATTGAATTGATAAAACAATATATTCAATTTCCTCAAGTAGATCAGGTCCCAATTGATTTTTCCCCAACTTCATTCCAACATATTGGTTTTCATCACTTCTTATCATATATGGATTAATAATGATCCATATGAATTTGTATGAAAGTTATACAAAAGGTAGGTGTTTATCCAAAGAACCATTGAAGTCAATAGAAATAGATCATAACATATCCTCAATGGTTTGAATTATTCCCTCAAAATAACCATCTAAATTCAAATGGTATAAAATTATTAGACTCAAATCTATATCAAGATATATCTAAAGACTTTTCCAAAACATCGTGGTAGACTATATATTTAGTTAAAATATAATTTAATATGGTATTCTACCTAACCTTACTATTTTATTAATGTATTTTCCGGAAGCCTGATGTAAATAGAAATATTATCTAAATGAATTTTGATTACTTAAGATGGTGATTAAATGTAAATTCTGACTATCTCAAAGTCAGATTTTGATAAACCACAATACATTTTAAAATATGTCCACAATGTTTAAAAAAATTATTCCTCAAAGAAAAGTATACCTATATAAAAAAAGGGGTTTAATTTCTATATAATTCACTTAAAATATCATTATTCTTGAGAAACACCCATCACATTAAACCTAAAAAGGGAGTGTCAAAAAAATTTAACTTCTCATAAACCTTAAACTCATAAACCCATGATTTTATCCGTAACTATTTTTTAATCATTCATGATTTCATATATATTTATGAAAGATAATTATAGAAAACATTTCCAACAGAAAATTCTGTTTAAACATGTACTAATAAAACATAAATTGTGATTTTATTATTATGTAGTCATTTTAGAGTTATATAATCACATGAAATTTTAATAATGGATAATCATTAAGGTTTTCCAAAGGACTAATCCTACAAAATCTAACATGAAATTACCAACAAATGATGGGAGGATAAGTGTTCCTTAATAAACTTTAATAGATTCTAATATTGTGATTTCATAAGAATTTAATTTTTTTTGTCACCTTTAGAGTTTGTTGTGGATTTTCATCCATGATTTACATTGGATTGGATCATTGATTCACATAATTCTAGATATCCTTTCAATTGAATCTCTAGTGTGGGTGGTGCATTCTATGATGTTTTACCTTTATTTTCATCATTATCTATAATATTAATATCACTTAAGAAACCAATTTCCTAATGATCATACCATATAAACATAAAACATTAACTAATTCCCTTAAGGAAAATTCCTCCATGTTTCTTCCCATACATTTAATGTAATGAAAATATCTTCTCATAATATCCATGGTTTTTAGAAAATCATTTTAATTCAATTTATATATTATTTTCTATACCATGACATTGAAACATAACTCCAACCTCCATTTCCATAATGAGTTAACATTAAAAAATCTCTTCAGATCTACTAGGGTCTCTTATGGTTAACTTCCATTGGATACTCGGTTTTAATCCACTAAATATTTGATTAACTTTACATTCATGTTGGATGATAATTCTATAAGAGTAACTCACATGTCTTGTAAAATTTGTCTCATAGGATCAGAATATTCATAATCCTTTTGTGTTAACTCAAGTAATTCATCCCCATTTTCATATGAAGAATACCAGGAATGTAATTAATGAAAAATAAGTTATTGAACTTGTCCCCTTACAAGGAGTAAATTTCAACTAATTGCCTCATATACTTGATAATATTACACCATTGATCTAATTTACCTTAAAATTATATAAACCCAAAATGAATTTTTGATGTTCAGAACATTGCATAACATAATATAACTTCTTAATAGTTTAAATCCATTTCTCATCCAGTAGTGGATCAGAAGAGCCATAGAATGTTGGTGGCTACTGCCTCATTAAGGAATTAAAATAATATTGTTCCATCCTTTTATCATTTGGAAGTATAGTATAATTTCTATCTTTTGAAATTTGTGTGACTAAGGAGATAAGATTTTTTTTCACATTCTAATAAAAATAGGTTTATCAGTTTGACAATCATTGAACTTCCCATCACATTCTGCCTAATTATTGTTCCTTCAGGTATAAACCATTGACTAAAACAAAGAATGATAGTGTGAAAAAAGTAATTAAAGATAAAAAACTATATAATGAAAGGAAATAACATATAAAATTTTAATTTTAGATATATTTGGTTTAATCAAGGGTTATTAATGATTGTCACCTACACCTTAGAGTTTAACTTATACTTATAATTTTCCTCATAGATCTAACTATGGTTTTTTCGGCATTGTTTGCAAAGGCTAACTAAACCTTGATCTGTTACCATCTATAACATACCATAATTTTCATAAATAGATATTACATATTTTAAGATGAATATTAATCTTATATAATATGAAAACCATGCCAGACTTTTAGGGGTTTAGTGACTTTATAATCATGGAAGCATTAACAAATATAAAATATCTACATCAGCTCTAATTTATTCATTCATAAGTAGAACCATTTTTAAATTTCAGACATATTATTATTCTTCATATCTTGGGGAAAATAAACAAACAAATGTGGGAGATCAGATGCTCAGTAAAGGTAAACAAGGTAGATAATGAAGATATAATAATAGGATAATAACTATATGAAAAAATGAGCCCCACATTTGTAAATTATACTCCACATTTCAATGATCATAATCATTAATGATAGTGTAAATCCTTGTAGTTCATTATACATGAATCATAATTAAATGAAAGAACATGGTCTATTATAGCATAATATTTTCATAATACATGGAATTTATGGCATACACATAAGATTTTAAAAAGTAATTTCCATAATAGTCATGGATCACATCCATGAACATCATAGAGGAAAATTTCCCTTATTGAATTTGGTTCTCTCCATATTCTATCCCTATATTATTGAATTGGGTTTACATACCATTCTAACATAGTATTACAAAATGAGATCAAATTCCTATTCCATCCTTGTATTATCGAATACAATTCACTCATCATTCCAGTCTGGTCTATCTCATGAGATATAAGTCTTCACCCAATGTAATATAAGTGTATAAAGGTCCCACCCATCACATAATAAGAATCATACAAATTTGTTCCATATTAACATAAATCACTAATCATATCAAAACCATGAAAGAAAATAGTTTTCATAAATATTTTTATCATTCCATATCCCATAAGAAAATATGGTAAAATCATAAACATCATTAAATCATAAACATAAAACCATATAGAGAAATAATAAGGATGGAATCCTTCGATCATATCAATAGTAATGCACTAGACATGATATAATGTAAAATTATATTAATAATTATTTTCAAAGATCATTTGAAGTTAATTTTAGTACAAAATTTCCATTCCATATTGAGTTTTCATAAAATCTATTCAATTAAAAGAGAAAAATATTATTCAAAAAAGAACATTCTATATTTAATCATAAGATTAAAAATATTAAGACTTCATGAATTTGAAAAAATCCACTCATAACATATAATTTTAAAACATTCCTTTTCACTTTTTAAAAGAAAACAATAAAATAGGATGTTTAAAAGAAATACCCATAAAAATAACAATGATGTGAATGTCAAAAATTTAATATGGGTATCACTGGTATATCCATATAAAAAAGTGTAAATATAAAATAATGGAATAAAAATTCACTTTACACATAATCTTTGTAAGAAATAATCAGTAAAGTAGAAGTTTTACTCAATGAATTGAAATTGGGTTAAGAATTCCCTTACATCAAGTCATTCTTTTATTTGATCCTATTCATACCTCCAATATAATAAAAATGAAATTATTATAAATTTACATGATATAATCACTTTTATCATATCATTTATTATTAATTTATATTATGTTATCACATGTTAATTATGGATAGCCATCACTACTAGAAATAGGTTCGATGGCCACACCCCTATTCCAACAGTTTTCCATAACCATGGGGATATAGTAATATATGGTAGGCTATACCACCAGTTTCATAAAAACCATTGGTATAGAATTTCCTAAAACCATTAAACACCTTCTCTACATTCTAATCCCATTCTCCCATCCTGACTTCCCCTCGGGCCCGACTTCTCCAATCCCTACTACACCATTCCGCTCATCCCCTCCTCACCAAAAATCCCATCCTAACTCCCCCTCGCCACTACTCTCATCCCCTTTTTCTCCCCTCCTTGCATCCCGACACCCCATCACCACTCACGACTCACCACTCCACACTCGTTCTTCCCTTCTCACCTCTCATTTCTCCTTCCTCATCGCTCACAATTCCCCACTCACCGCTCCCCACTTGATGTTGTTTGCATATCCACTCCTCCAATCCCGATCCATAGGAGCTATCCCTTTCCCCTCGCCTGTAAACTATTCTCTCCACATGTAATCCCGAAGACATGCACAGAGGTATTAACTGAAGTATGGTGAAATCAATCATTTATGATAGAGTTTTTTCTATGATTATGTATCGGGGAACCCAAGGTCATGCCTTCTTATTTTTCATGTCGATCTAATGAGTTATTCAATGTTTCCTATTCTTCTAGAAGTTTTTAACAAATTCAATTTTATTATCTATTGAATATTCATTTTTAATTGGGTATTTGTGCATACTATAATCATGGTTACATTGGGAGTTGAATGCCCACTGTTTTTAATGGTTTTGACATAGAAGAATTCTATGGTGAGTTTACTGATAATATAAAAGGTTTCAATTTAATTAATTAATTACAATTAATTAATTAAATATTTTTGCTTGATGTAACTTAGAATCTTAGGGTCATGAGATGAGCCTGGTTGATCAAGGGAAAGGGTGGATGAGCATGGCGGGCCTTAGAAACTAATGATGGCCCTTGGAATCAACGTGAAAAAACCATGGTAAAAGTCAGGTTGCAATTTATACATTCCTTATGGAATTTACTTTTGTTTTATGATGCATGTGGATTATCGGGCAAGTTATTGAGGTTTTTTCCAATTAATAAATTACTTAAATAAATTTTTTTATTTAGTTCAAAATAATTTATTGTAATAAATAAAATGAACAAAACATGGGTGATTTCTTGATGCTTCACTAATTTTCAATGTTTGATCCATGTTTCCAACCACATATAAATTGGTTTAAGACTTGTTTGTTGTTATTATTGCAGCTGAATTAATTTCATGTGTGCATTTTTCCCTAAATGTTGTGGGTAAGAGCAACTTTTTTATTCATTTCGTTAATGGATCATTTTCTATAAGTTTTATCACTACAATTGAGTATGTCAACTTAATCTTTTTTAGTTTTTTTCTGATTTGGTTTCATTCTATACCTAATAAGATATTACTTCCCACAACATTGTTTCATCAATACTAATCCACCATAATTCCATCATGTAATTCTAGTATTACATGATCACCACTACACATTAGTCCAACTCAAACTAACCTAAAAAACCATCCCATGAAACTCACTCAAGAATTTAAGGGAATAAGAATAGTCTACACAAAAAATATAAATCGAAAATTCCAAAAAATCACGAATATATATTGTCACCACTCCACATCAACGACACAAATTTTTTACTATCTTGAAATTCAATGTTAAATCTCCTGATGAAACCAAAGTAAAAAATTTATAAACTCTAATAAACACTAACTAATTTAAATTATTTTATGTGGAAATCAAGATTTATGCACTATTAATGGTATAGAAATGACCTTAATTGATTACAAAAGAATAAATAAAACTATATATTAATATTGGTTTGGTTTTGAGAAAAAGGAGATGAGTGTACCATAATTTTTTGGGTTTAGGTTTATGTACATATTGAGGGATAAGTGTATTAATTTTAATTTAAATGTTGTTAATACCAAACTATGGTGAGCCTCCTCTCATAGTGATCACCCTATATTTTATAAACCCTATTTTCCTCTATCAGTTCATAATATAGTTTATAGTCAAATTTTAGAACCACATTTAAACATTGCTACCCAAAAACGATTCATTTTCTATGACATAAGGGTAGATAGTTTATGAAGATAGTAGGAAAACCCTCATCTCTCAGCATTTGTCACCATGAGAAAAAAGGGTAATAATTAAGATGAAAGGATCATATGAAACAACCTGTTTTATAAATTTGACCTACTCCAACAATCACATGTCTCCATGAAGAATAAACAATAGTCATACTCTGATTTACACTTACTAATAATGGGACTTAAACATCATCTACGTGCATCATCTGATATATATTTTAGTTTGGATGAACATTAACTCCATTGGAGGGTCCCATGACCTTTTTATCACATAGTTTGTCTAGATGAAAACATTATTGAAAGACCAATGAAGGATAATGGATCTATGAAACAATATAGACCATATCTGACCCACATATTGAGGGTCCAAGTTCAATATATAGTCATATGGGAATAAAAACCCTTCATTAGGATTATGATAGGGATTCATATTCTAACATAGATTTACATCCATAAAAATGCTTCTATATAATGAAGGATTCCTTGAATGACATGCATGATATCTTTCATTTGGTATCCAATCTAAATTGGACTAGAATTTGAATATAAAATCTTGTAAAATAAATAATATATAGGAAAAGGTATTAATCAAAATATTTTTTCAAATATTACACATTATAGACTACCTACTCATCATGATCTTACTTTAGAAAAAGAGATATGTCATGTCCTTGAATTAGGAAGAACTAATCAATGTATAATATTGTATACAAGGTTTGTAGAACCAAGAGAGGTACTTGAATGTACCTTAGCTTATCATGTAATGAAATCTTATGTACTTAATGTGTAACTCTATAAAAGATAATTTATAAGTCCAGATTGTTAGTCAATGTGGACTTTGAGAGGAACGAAAGTAATTTTCCACCCATGGTACACGCAGTTTTGTCATGCACAACATGGTGTTTACATTGAAATGATATTATGGGAGTGTATTTCCTATTCATGCCAGGATGTCAACTACAGGTACAAAATGTGTGTTATAATATTTAACATCTAGTGATATTAAATAATCTATAAACCATATCTAATGTATCCTTCAATGTACAATTCATAAGGTCATCCCAACTAGACTATGTTGTCTAGAATTCTGGGCCAAATTGATTCCATAATCAAAATCTCATTGAATACTCAAAATCATGCTCGGCTCTTTATGAGACCATTTCAATTATTTTACATGGTTGAAATTTTTTTGTGGGTTCTGGATAAAATGTTATGGCTGGAAGAGGTACCTATTGGTTTCTTTGGATAAATTATACTTGTTTCATATTTGATTACCAATACATTGGATCCTTCTTCAAATAATATATAATATAATAGTGGATGTATTAAACTATTTTGATCTTTTAATTTTATCTATCTCTTGTACTTGAAAATTAAAAGGTTCTCTATAAATAGATTATATAGATCTACCCATACGACTTTGTTAATGTTCAGGAAGTGGTTTATTCTTCTCTAATTTTATATTTATCCAAGCCTTATTCTCCATGTTATTTTGTGTATTCTTTAAATTGACTTTTGATAATTCCATTTCTATTTCCTTAGAGGCACACAAATAATTCTTTATTTGAGATTCTTATTCCAAAATCTCAAATATAAACATTTTCCTGAGTTATATAAGGTATTTTTTGAGGTAACCTATAATTTTTACCACAAATCTCTCCAACCCTCCAGTTTTAACAGCCCAGCCTCCCATTATTCCTAACATGGGACCATTATGAAATACCTATGGGGACCCTAAAACCATAGATTTTGTTTATTTAAAAGGCCCAAGTTATCTTGTAGTGACCCTGATACCCCCTTTTGGAATGTGATTTATAGTCTATAAGAGCTTAACATGCTCTATCATTTTCCTTATTATATTCTAGTACACACTTCATAGCCCAAAATGGAAATCATGGTATTATGCAGGGCCTGTGTATTTCCTAGTACATGCTACTTTTCCTTTGTTTCTATCACAACCTCTTATTCTATTTGGGTATGTAGTTTTCTGTAGTTACTTTTTGGGTATGTATTTTTCTATATGTCCTATCTTGGGTATGTATTTTGTAGGGATTTTTTTGGGTATGTATTTTGTAATAAAATCCTATTCTATTTTGGGTATGTATTCTATAGGGCCTTCTATTTTGTCAAAACCTGAAATAGAAAGTGTTGTATTATGTAGGGAATACTTTTGGTATTTATTTTTCTATTATTCTTGTTGAATAATTCTTTCTCAAGGTGATAAGAGACCAAAAAATTTGGAGTTTTTTGAAGTATCTATTTTAGATTTTCAATAGAGGAATGAGCATTTGTGTTCCATTCATGAAGACCAAATCACACATAATGAATAGGTGGATAGACTGTTTTGATGTTGTGTAGTCAGAGAAATTTCATTCCCCATTGAAGAAACTTTTGAAGAATTCATTATCCTTATTTTATGAATCAATCAATCAAGAAGAAAAATGAGAAGTCTATTCATGATTATTCTATTAAGATCCATCACATATACTTTTTGAGAATCCTCGAGGTATGGTTTGACTGGAATTACTTGTATTCAATGTTTTTTCTGTTGAAATTAGTGATCTATATCACATATCCATATGAATAATTAAAGGAGATAGTAAACAACTGGAATACATAAAGGGGGAGGTGGTATATATGGATTCGCATGGTTTGAAAAAATGTATGAGGAAATGGGGAACTCCCACATAAAAAATACAAGGTTGAAATGTTATAACTTTTACCCTCAAAGGACTACTAGTCATCTAGTGTCCTGTGGAAGTTTTTTAGAATCCACCTCAACCTCTCATTGATGCTCCCATGAGCTCTTGTGCTACAACTCAAGACCTATTTTGTTGTTCAAATTTCCTTTTCAATTGGTTCCAACCCTCAAAAATAGAACTGAAACAACTATTAAAAAACCCATATAGTAACTGAACAATCATAATTTTCCTCAAATTATGAATTCTTTTATGAACACATGGGATCAAAATATCACCACTATAATTCTTCTCATCCCCACAACGTTTTAATGGACAATGCATCCATATATCATCATCTATGTTGATCAATAATTTTAGGTTGAACAACCTCATTCCACTCCCAAATGATCAAAACACATCCATGTAAAAACCATCAATTTATGGTTCTCTGGATGGAAAAGCGTATCCAATGAATTTTTTCATAATTGCAACCGCTAGATGTTTCTTACCTAATCCAAATTTTCTAAAAAAACTGATGGTGTAAATTTTTAACCACTTTAAGGCTTATGGTGATAGACACCATAATCTTCATCTTACCACCATCATTTTATATGATTTAGTGCCTCCTCCTTTGAATATTCATATTGAGACCTTTCTCCCATGTTTTAATGAGAATAATTGTATTGGGGACACTCACTGATGTCATTTTTCTCATCATGGTGGACCTATGTTTATAGATTTATAGAAATTTGGTGTCATTATTTAAAACCTATGAGGATTACATTGTTTATTTTTATTAAATATTTGTCACGTAACATTTAGAGAGAATTTTTAGGCATTATTTCTTAATGTGATGGATCATGGTTTGGTATATGATGATTTCTTATATAGGACATAGATCAGACATCCTCATTCTAGAATATTCATGAGGTTCTGTTTTTTCCCAATTTTATTTTAGTGGTTACTTTTTATCGAGGATTTACCACGAATCCGTAAAACCAGCCATGTTTTTTTGGATACAAGGCATAACAGAAGCATTGTTAAAGGTAGGGGCTATGTATAAATATCATATTAATTAACTGTGGAAATGATGTACAACATTTTTGAGGAAATGAGAGTAAGAATAGGTAAATATGTTGAAACTTCTTGGCATCATTACATGGATATATCATTCTTTATCTCATTATTATTGCACCTAGAATTGATAGATTCATTATCTAGGTCTCAACTGATTATGAAAACTATGCATTGATAGCCCACATTTCCTTTTGAGTAGCCTGGTCATTTTTGTGCCTAATATTTTTAGATTTTTTCTTGATGCCTTAATTAAATGATGATCATTAATATGAATAATTTTATTGGATTATTTTCTATGTACTTGAATTTGATGTTTTCAAGTCATTCAGTTGATGTATTTCGGTACATTTATCTTGGTGATGACATCTTTCAACTTAATATTTCAGCTTCATAGTATGATGATACAATAATTCCTCAATCTAGCCTTTTTCATTGAGCTTGTTGGCTTCCACACTACTGACTTGTGTTAGTATACCTTTTTTCAAATATTGAACCTTTTTTTTTATGAATGGACCTTAAGGAACTAAGGGAGAATCAGGTTTGAGTTTAGATTTGGACGAGTAAAATATATTACGATACATTACATGAAGTCACCTAAAATTGAATGTTATTTAATCTTAAGGGAAGTTATCCCATTATGAGAGGGTACTTTTTTGTTTTTTTTTCATATGATTAGTTTTTTATCCTTCTTCATATTTTTATAGTGATTATTTCTAGAAACATAGTGCATTATATGTATGAACAAATCCAATGTGAAAATCATTATTCCTTTTGACCCAAGCCTTAACATGTAACTAACCAAGCACTCCTATAATTATAATAGTTTGAGGTCACCTTTATTGAATGGGAAACATGGATCTTCATCCTTATATTTGAAACTACATCTATGCACTCAGTGTTTCCAACCCTCTATAAAAAATTCCCATCCCGGTTAAAAACACATAATTTCTATTATTTTCCCCTACCCATGCCCTTTTTAACACATAGTTAGCACAAATAAATTCCATTAAATCCTCCAAATGGTCCATTGGTCATGATGAGACAATTTCAATTTTGTTACACATATGATATTTTTCTACAGGTTTTGGGTTTAATCATTTATAGGTTATTGTTGGAAGAGGATGAAGAGTTAATTGTAGTATTTTCTATGGAGAAGAGGATATACCAATGGTTTTTAGAACCATTAGTATACAATTTTTAAGAGGAGTGTATAGCAACTGTTTCAATGAAATTGTTGGAATACAACGATGGTCTGTAGGTTTTCTAGGAAGTATGTATACCAATGGGTTTTAAAACATTGCTATATATTTATACCAATGGTTTCATTGAAACTGTTGGAATATAGTAATTCTAGACAGACATATACCAATGGTTTCTATAAAACTATTTTTTAGGGCTATTGTGACACCTTACATGGAAATGGTTCGTCGAAGCATTGGGATATGAAAAATTTTTAGTAGTGAATGATATCTCATACAAGAATAAGACCATTTCAAATAGTAGGGAAACTCAGCACCCTCATATTAATTTCTATTTAGGTAGAATATCAAATATCCTCACCCCATCTATAGATTCATATCAAAGACTATAACATCAATATGACTATAAAAGATGGATATTTTATAGGAAATCAATCAATGATCACATAGAGTAACTCTTACCTTGATTACGAATTTCAAATACCGAGTCTCTAATATAAGTACCTAAGTAAGACAACCACTTCATAAGAAAATTATAATCTATTCACATAGGAAAAATAAACATCTTACATATTACTGATTCAATGTTTTCTCGGATGACCAAATCAATGTTTCTTATTGTTTCATTATACCAAACCTAGTGGTAGAATTAATTGTGCGAAAACAAATAAAAGAAACCCATAATCCAGGGGGAAGACTATCCAATGATATTTAGTATCATTAAATCTCATGAAATTGTAGTTAAACTTCTAGGAAAGTATAATAATAACCCAGAATAATAATTGTACGTTCTTTGGAAAAGTAATATCTCCCACATGTGGTCAAGATTGTAAAACATATATCAAAAACAATACCTCTATTATTCCCTATAAAAATAAAGTCAAAATAAAAGTTAAAACACAATTTAAAAAGGAAATATATAATATATTTTATGACATTATTCCATGATAAAATATGTTAATTGAAATCCACTTTTAAAAGCATAACTCCTAAAATTACTACTTCACTTTAAAATCAAATTCAAAACAATTTTTTTAAACCAACAACCTTCCTTTCAAAAATAGAATTTATACGTATAAAAAATAAAAAATATATATTATTAGGCCACCAGAACTAGTTTTTCCAAAGAACTTACAATAAAAAATTTAGTAATCTTGGAACAATGATGATGATGATCACACAAGCGTATTATAAGCCACTTAGTTATGTGACTCAACAACATAATGGTACCTTACCAGTAATGGTGATTCATAAATCAATTTCAATCTATTAAAATCTTCCAATAAGACCATAATCTTCTTTATCATCCATAAAAATGACAAATAAATAATAAAACAATTTCATGATAAAATACCCAATAGGAATAATGTCTACAAAACTCATGAGGGAGATCCAAAACATTGAAACCATAATCGATAATGTAAGAAAACATACTGACAGACAACTAATACAAATCCATGACAATACCAAAAATTCTATAATTTATTCCACTACAACATTAAACCCAAATCAGAAGAATACCAAGAGAAATATGTCAAGTAACATACATTAGAATAAACAATTTTAATTGATGATAATCTAATCTGTAAAAGGAATGTGTATGCATTATAAATGGAAGGAAACATATTTCATCCTTACGGAACAGTAGAAAATTGAAATATCACTAAAAATATAAAAAATAACCTAATAAGAATTAGAGAGAAGGAAAAATTAGGAAGGAAATAGAAGAAGAGACTAACCATCCTCAAACATCCAAGAACAACAACTCCTATTCATCTCCCAACCAAGGGGCATCAAAGGGGAACCTAATGGGGTGATAAAATGGGAAGGGGAATGCATAAATAGAATATCATGATCCCATATTTGTGTACATGATTTTTTAGGATTAACTATATCATTAAAATATTAACCCCTTTAAAAAATCAGAATAATGTGTCTAATTTGGTTTGTTTCTCATCTTTACATGCCTATTCCACCAACCAGGTAAAACATTATTGTGTAGAAAACATTTCACACATCCACAAAATAATATATAGAACAATAGAAATTTCTAGTAAAGAATCATCATGTGGATTATGGATTTATGGTATAACACATAAATTATTACATAGTATATTCTAAAACTCTTGAACTACAATTTTCACCGATTCTAGGTATTCACTGCACAACACACACCATTATATTGTGATAAATAACTATTCTTCAAATGCCATTCTTATTAATTTCAATAATTTTTTAATTCATTATACTATTAACTAACTACATGAATTTTTATAGGTCGATTGAATCTTTGGAAAACTGAATTTTTATTTCTGGATCAGGCGATGTTTTCATAATTGGAACTCATATTACAATTTTGGGAGTGGGATCATCTGAGAAATACGTTTTTACATGTTAATAGGTATTTAATGGTTCTATGGGGTGTCAAGAGTTATGGATGATGAGATAGTCTTAGTGTTGGGCTATAATTTTGGATAAATTTGGAATACCAAACCATGACATTGAGATTTTAAAAGTATCATAATGGGGGATACCCCTTTCCCCAAGAGATAATGGAATGTAAAGACCCTGAAATTTCAAGGAAATTTTTTCTTAAATACTTTTGAATTTTACGAGTTTACAGTTTCTGACCGCACCTGATTCCGAGGCCCGGTGTGCTCAGAATCAATTTATGATGTTTTGTTCAGGTACATTCAATAACGTATGTTTTGGTTTTTCTATATTTTGAACCAGTACTCATAATTGAAATCTGAGGCCACCGATGGACTCGCAAAACCAGTATTCTCTTAATGGGACCTTTACTGCAGTTTCTTTTTCCTAGGAGGAAAAGTTAGTTTTTGGGGTTTTATTTTAAAATTAAATAAAATTGTTGTACACAATTTTATTATTTGGTGGTGGTTATTTCCTACAAGAGAAAGTTAGAGGTTGTTCCCACACCCCACATAACCTCCCATGTGAGGATTTAGTGTGGTGGGGCCCACATGAACCCAAACCCTTTCACCTCCCCTCAACTGCCCCTTAACTCCCCTTCAATTAATTTGACAAGTTCCCTCTTGAATTTTAAACTCCTCACCTCTTCTTTATTAATTCCAAAAACTAGGATTAATGAAATGCCACATTTAATTAATCTTTAGTTTCATTTTATTCAATTTGAATTGCATGGAAATTCTATTAAGTTGGGGAACCTTAATATTATATTTTCTTGGCAAATATCTGGTGGTGGAACCTTTGGAGATTTGGAGGAGAGCTTCATCCCTCAACAACGAAGAACACAGGGAATGATATCCTCTCGACGACCAAGGCAAGAACGTGAGGCAATACTCGTGAGGAATGCCTTCATCCTTTCTTCTTCCTCCACATCAAGGGAGAAGACATAGCTTGTGAGGAACACCATCTATGACAACAACTTTCGACGTTGACAGAAAAACACCGTTCGCCGCGACACCGTATCCGCGACACTCGACAACCGCGATGCTTGTCTTCCGTGGCTCAACGACGTGTGACATCAATTACGATGTAGGGGTTTTTTATAATTTTAGTTTAATAAAATTATACTCTTTTTGTTTTTGAATGAAATTGATCATCTTGGCCTCTTGTTATTGCCTAACGCGGAGGGCGCGAGCTGAACAAACACGTCCCGACGACCCTCCGTTGATCCACGTTTATATTGGTGATGGAAGATTTTTTGGGAGAGGCAATAGAGACTGGAAGCGACAAGGATTGGAGATAATGGTGGCCATGCACCAGCTACATGCGGAAGAACAGTGGCCTGCAACCACTATCTGCTCGGTCAAACAAGAACCGTCCGGTCGTTGCTGGCCGGGCCGAAGGAACCGCGACACCATGAGGGTATCGTGCTGCGGAGGACCGCGACCTTCATTCTGCGGGCCCCTCTATGGATTAACCAGCCGGAAAGCGGTCGGTGGGGTTGGAAATACCCACGACACCTGGAGGGTGACACGCTTGGGGAACAACGGCCCACCCGTGCGGGCCACTCGTGGGAGGAAGACCGACCAACTTTGGATGGCCGGATAGGAGGGAGGTGCCGCTTGGCGCTGCCATTTTAGAAAAACCGGGGGCCGCGCCCCCCAGTTTGCTTGACCAGCTGTCAGATCCATGCCCATCCTCAGGCTGGGCCATTCCCCGCTGGGCCGGGACGACCCCCCTACCAGGTTGGATCCGCCGAACCAGGTCGGGCCAACCTGCCATTTCACTGGTCTTGACGGGATGGGGCCGTTTCACTTAATCATGAATAACTTTAAGATCGCGCGTCTGGTCGACGCACTGTCTGTGGAACTGGGAAACTCTCAAAGAAGAGATCCTTTTTCGATACTCTAAGTTAATTTTGTATGAATTTGGAAAATTTTCGGGTTTGGAACGAGCGTAATTCCATCCAGGATCCCAGAATAGAAAATCCAATATCTCTCAGATCGGGTGTCCCATTGACACGCAATCTGTCACGTTGGGTTAGTTTTGACAAGACGGAACTTTGGGGTATATCAACCATGGACATTTTGATAGTTGATGTATCGACCCCTTGGCTCTAGGAGCAGACCCTCCCAGAATCGAGCATGTTGTGTGTGGAAACCCTAGATCTGGTTGAGACTGCAATGACTACCGTACTGGAATCATCCATGGGTTTGACGATTAAGACTAACGTACTGGAATCCTCCATGGGTTAGTCGACGAAGAAAACTATACTGGAATCCTCTGTGGGTTCGACAGTGATGACTACTGTACCTCTATTCTAAGTGGGTCCGACAGTTTGACTTCTGTACCTGTATCCTGAGTGGGTCTGATAAAGTAGTTGGTCTAGTATCCTACGTGGGTCCAACAACTTAGCTGGTCTACTATCCTACGTGGGTCCAACAGCTTAGACAAATCAGTGACTACATCTAACCATCTCTTTCGCAATACGAAAGATGTATACCTGTGTGAGTTGAGTCTTGACTTTCAATCATTATCATCGATGTGATTGACATACTGTCCTCTGTGGACTGGGTTGTGATTTTTCTCAAGAGATGGAGCCGAACTGTGGTTGATAACTTAGGTATATGTATGGGAATATACCTAAGTAGAGTTGGTTGGTACTTCGTGATTGTATCCTTATTTTGTGGTTTATCCTTTGTGGATTCTGGGAGACCTTCGGGGGTCTTTGGGTCCTTACTGAGTATCGTATACTCACCCATGAATGGGCTACGCCCGCACTACGTTGTGTTGGATGCAGACGATGGACATCACTGATCGAGATGGAGACTTGTGGAGATGGACGATACCCGGAGGTGGACCACTTGGAGAGACGTACACGGAGCGGACGGTCAGACTTGAGGTGCTAAGGAGGCCATCTGTACCCACCCTTCATGTGGGATTTCCGGAGGACAACGCAGTGGTTTTTGTTTTACTTTACTGTAGTTGTACTCGACTTTCAATTATACTGTACTTACTGTTGGTCTTGTATTTCCATCCCCTTTCCTTTCCTTACTTACTTTTGTTTTTAGTATTACATAGTGCTTACTTCTATTGTGTACTCTTTTGAGTAGTTTCTTTTTATAAAGGCAATGCCATCCCCTTTAATGGGATTTTCACCTTTTGTGCTAATGGCCAGCCCCTGGACTATGGAAGGTGGGCTTGGGATAGTCACGACATGGGAACTGAGGACGGGCCATGAAAAATTGGTATTAGAGGAGTCGGTTCTATCGCAGAACTTAGGACACTGATCTGTCTTACTGTGAAACAATAGTGTTAAGAGTATTGACTGTGGTTTTTAGTCAAAGAAGTCTAGTGTTGGTGCGGCGGTCGACGTATCCATACACCAGGACCTTGAACTCTGATTTATGACTTAGTACTCGTAAACATTGTTTACGTGTGTTTTTCCTTTCAAAAATTTTCATTGTGATTAATTTGTGTCAGCTCACCAGGTATAGTGTTTGACCATGGCGCACCTGTTTCATTCAGGATGGCCCCATGAAGGTAGCCATCTAGGGTTTCGAGTTACGTACAAGATGGTATCCCACTGAGTGACGAGGCCTCGGTGTAGGGCCACATCATAGTGGAGGCACCAGCGGTATCACTACCCGCTGGGCCGCCGATACCACCAGCCCTAGTTGCAGGGAGTGCACGCCACCTGAGTGCATTTCACAAGTTCCAACGACCGATCCCACCAAGGTTCCACGGAGAGACAGACGAACATGCAGTTGAGAATTGGATGGAGGCTGTCGTCAGAGTCGTCAGATTGGTAGGGAAACTAGCCGACCTTATGGTGATCATTGCCGCGAGTCTCCTGATCTCAGCAGTAGGTAGTTGGTGGAGTTTGATTCTCTAGGTGAATAAAGAGGCATCTTTACTATAGACGGACTTCGAGAGTCTCTTTCACTCATAGTTTGTTCCAGCCACCCTTCGTGTGGTTTGGATACTGGAGTTACTTATTTTACAGTAGGGAAACAAGAATGTAGCTCAGTACTAAGCGAGGTTCACAAACCTCTCACGCTACTCCATGGACATGGTACGAGACCCATTGTTCCGGGCCCAGACCTTCGATCAGGGATTGAGGCATGAGATAAGGGATTCGACGATTCCCCTTAACATCCCAACACAGGAGGGGGTGCTGGAGCGAGCCCTTCTTGTGGAGAGTTTTCTCACTGATCAGTCACCAGAAGCAGGACCCACCGAAGGGCAACGCATAGAAGAGTCTTCTACAGCCAGCAGTAGACAGTTGACGCAGAGGAATAAGTAGACCAGGCCATCAGGTGGGAGACCTCAGGATACATGTTCAGTTGTGCGGGGAACACGAAACTGAGCCAGCTATACGAGGAGCAGGTAGTACTATGCATGTGGCGGTTAAGGTTACAAGGCACGAGACTGTATGACCCACTATGAGGATGAGAAGAATACAGTAGATGGACCTCCTAGTTAGAGTCAAAGGTTCGACCATGGTGGTCCGCTGGGAGTAGGATGACTTGGAAGAGGAGCTAGCCGAGCAGCGGGTGGTGGACGACGTTTTGAGGCTCTACCACAACCACTACCAGGCGGTCCACCCAGACCACCGGGAGCTGGTAGAAAGAGGTGGGCTCAGCTCCAGGAATTCGAATCCTACATCCACATTGCACCTGAGATGATTCAAGGTACTATATGTGTCTAATCCACCCTTGCTGCAGTGCTCATAGACACAGGTGTGAGTCATTCTTTTATTGATGCTACCCTTTTTGGAGCATGGAGATTCCAACGGAGTCGTTGGCTCTATCCTTACGGCTAGAGACTCCTAAGGGAGAAGAATTGATGATTATGCACTAGTTCTGGCAGTGTGATATTACTCTAGGTTGTGAGATATTTGGATGGGATATTCTTGTAGCGACGTTGAGGCCTTACGACGTCATCTTGGGTATTGACTAGTTATCTACAGTTCATGCTCATATCGACTGTATTATGCGCAAAGTGTGGTGTGTCCACACGGATGGGAGCATGTTCACCTTCGCCAGCGAGAATGGAGCCATTGCAGTGTAGGATGGACTTACGTAGAGGAGAGGGTAGCCGATCACACATCAGTTGGCTAGTCTCATCCTTGAAGCATTTGATGTGTGGAGTCCATGTTTTCCTATTGTGGTGGATCAGTATGCAGACGTTTTTCATGTTGATGTTCTAGGACTAACTCCTCACAGAGAGGTAGACCTCTATTTTGACCTCTACCCCGAGACAACACTAATATCTAATCTATCAAATCAGATGGCTCCCACCGAGCTTCATGAGATGTGGGTACAACTGGAGGACTTGCAGGGGAAGGGATTCATCCGACCCAGTGTTTCAGCATGGGCATCTCCTATTTTGTTCTCCAAGAAGGAAGATTAGAGCTTGTGACTGTGTGTCGACTAGCGTCGCTTGAATCAGGAGACCGTAAAGAACAAGTACCCACTCATGAGGATTGGAGACTTCTTTGATTAGCTCAAGGGAGCACAAAGGTTATCGAAGATAGAACTCCGGTCAGGCTATCACCATCCCAGAATTTGAAATGAGGATGTACAAAAGATGACCTTCAGGTGTCTGTATGGCCACTACGAGTTCTTGGTTATGCCCTTCGGCGTAACAAATTCTCTATTAGTGTTCGTTATTATCATTAATAGGATCCTACAGCCTTACCTCCATCGATTTGTTATAATATTCATCTACGACATACTGATTTACTTGACTATTGAGGAGGAGCATGCCTACCATTTACAGGTAGTACTAGATACACTTAGAGAGAACTATCTTAATGATAAGCTCTCGAAGTGTTTGTTCTGGATTCGAGGGGTTCAATTTTTGGGACACGTCATCTCGGAGGCTGGAGTTTTAGTGGATCCCGCAATGATCGAGGAAGTACTTTCTTGGGAGCCACCTAGGAGCATGACGGAGGTACAGAGTTTCCTGGGTATGGCTTGGTACTATCAAAGATTTCTGCCAGACCTCTTGAGATTTGCAGCACCGTTTTCAACTTTTATGAAGAAGGGGAAACCCTTCTTGTGGTCAGATAGTTGCCAGAATATCTTTAAAGAGCTGAGATAGAGATTAAACATTGCACCCATCTTGAGGATACCGAAGAGGGGCGTTTGGTACGTAGTTTGCTACGACACATCAGGGACCAGACTGGGGTGTGTCCTGATGCGGGAGCAAGCAATGATCCTATATGGTTCACAACAGTTGATATTGCATGAGAATAACTACACTCCCCATGACCTGGAGTTAGCAGCATAGGTCTTCGCCTTGAATATGTGGCAACACTATCTGATGGGTGAGCGCATTACAGTCTACTCTGACCACCAAAGTCTCAAGTACATCGTCTCGTAGAAGGACATGAATCTGAGATAGTGGCGATGGCTCAAATTCCTCCAAGACTATGACTTTGAGATAGTCTATACTTCTGGTAAGGGGAACATTGTAGCTGATGATATCAACAGGATATCGAGCATTCAACTGCTAGGAGAGGTCACAGAGTAGCTGGCCACGTTGCATATATCCTTTGGGGATAGAGATAAAGAGGCATTTATATAGTCTCTCATAGTCACTCCTCCACTCCTTCAGCGAGTTTGGGAGGCACATCATTGGGATGTCGTCTGTGAGACACGATGTGCTCAGATATCCTCAAGACAGGCACCTAATGGATTTTCTAAAGGAGGGGAGTACGTCATCCTATTTAGGGGACATACCATGGTACCAGTTGCACTATAGGAGGAGGTGCTGAGGGAGTTCTACACTTCCCATTTAGCAGTACATACACGAGTGATGAAGATGTATCAGGACATCAGACGACAACACTGGTGGCTGGGTATGAAGAAGGCAGTAGCAGAGTTCATTTCACGATGCCTCACATGTAAGAAAGTGAAAGCGGAGCACGAGGTACCAGCAGGATTTGTATAGCCCTTAGAGGTCCCTTAGTGGAAGTGGGATGGGATATATATGGATTTTGTGACGGGGCATCCACGCACATCTAGAGGACACAAATCTATCTGGGTGATCGTACACCGACTCACCAAGTCAGCCCACTTTGTACTGATCAGAGTGCAGGCCTTAGCAGAGAGGTAGGGATGCCACTACATTCGGAAGATTATATGGCTTCATGGTGTGACATCGACTATCGTCCCCGATCGAGATGCTCGTTTCACTTCCCAGCTATGGAAGGGGTTACATGAGGTTTTTGGGACACGAATTTGATTGAGCACCGCCTTCCACCCTCAGATGGATGGCCAGACTGAGAGGACCATTAATAATATCAAGAACATGCTCTGTGAATGTGTCCTCGACTTTGTTCACAGCTGGGAGGATCACCTACCCTTGGTGGAGTTTTTGTACAACAACATCTACCACGCCACCATCGGGATGGCACATTACGAGGCACTATATGGCTGACCCTGCAGATCACCTCTGTGCTGGACTGACCCTGGGGAGTCCGCACTTATAGGACCAGAGATGGTTCAGGCTACGATGGAGAAGGTGCAGATCATCCAGGAGCTGATGAAGACTGCACAAAGTAGATGGAAGTCCTATGCTAATAGGAGGCGGAGACCACTGGAGTTTTGGATGGCGACAAAGTTTTCCTATGGGTCTCACCTCGACGAGGTCTATAGAGATTTGGCCAGGGTTGAAAGTTATCTCTGTGCTTCATCAGACCTTTCCAGGTCCTCAGCAGAGTAGGCAATGTGGCTAACTGCATGACCCTTCCACCTCAGTTGCACTGGGTGCATGAGGTCTTCCACGTATCTCAGCTGAGGAGAGACTTGCACAACCCGTCCCACATCATTGACCATGGGGAGATGGACATTGATGATGGGGCGACATTCATGGAGGTCCTGGTGGAGATTGAGGATCGATAGGAGCGTGTCCTATGTGGACGGTCGATTCCTCTATTGCGCATTCGCTAGAGACATGGGAACCTCCTGGAGAGCACATGGGAGTGGGAGGCTCAGATGCATGTTTTGTACCCCCATTTGTTTCCCTAGTGTGTGTTGTAGCTTTAGGGGTATGTATAGACTTGAGGTGGGAGTAATGTAGAGACCTGGAAATTTCATGGAAATATTATCATAAATAATTTAGAATTTTACGAGCCTGTGGTTTCTGACGACACCTTATTCCGAGGCCCGGTGTGCTCGAAATCCATTTATGAAGTTTTGTTTGGGTATGTTCAATAAACGTACATGTGGGTTTTTCTATCTTTTGAACCAGTTCTTAGAATTGAAATCTGAGGGAGCCAATGGACTCACAACACCGATATTCTCTTAAGGGGATCTTTACTGGAGTTTTATTTTCCCGGGAGGAGAAGTTAATTTTTGGGGTATTATTTAAAAATTAAATAGCTTTTTGTACAAAATTTTATTGTTTGGTGGTGGTTATTTATTACAAGAAGAAGTTAGGGGTGGGTACCACACCCCACATAACCTCCCATGTGAGGATTTAGTGTGGTGGGCCCACACGAACCCAACGCCTTTCACCTCCACTCAACTCCCCATTAACTCCCCTTCAATTAATTTGACAACTTCGCTCTTGAAATTTAAACTCTTCACCTCCTCTTAATTAATGCCAACAACTAGGTTAATTAAATGCCACATTTAATTAATATTTTGTTTCATTTGAATCAATTTGAATTGCATGGAAAATATATTATGTTGGGGAGCCTTAATATTATATTTTCTTGGCAACTATCCGGTGGTGGAATCTTTGGAGATTTGGAGGAGAGCTTCATCCCTCATCACAGAAGAACATGATGAACAATATCCTCTCGAAGACCAAGCCAAGAACATGAGGCGACACTCATGTGGAACACCTTCATTATTTCTTCTTCCACTGCATCAAGGGAGAAGACACCGCTCGTGTGGAACGTTGTCTACGACAACGACAATGTCGTTGATGGAACGACATCGTTCGCCGTGACACCGTATTCCGAGACGCCCAACAACCGCGACGCTTGTCTTCTGCAGCTTGATGACGTGAGACATCAATTACGAGGTAAGGGGTTTGTATGATTTAAGTTTAATAAAATTATACTCTTGTCTTTGTTGAATTAAAGTGATCGTGTTGGCCTCTTTTTATCGCCTAACATAGAGGGTGAAAGCCGAACATACACTACTCGATGACCCTTCGTTGATCCAAAATTCTATTGGCGACAAAAGTGGTGTCTAGATAGGCAACGATGACTAGAAGAAACGATAACTGGAGATAATGGAGGCCGCACTCCGGCCGCGTGCGGAAGAACCAGGGCCTACAACCGTGGGAATCTCGGCCGAAGAAGAACCGGTCGGCCGTAGCCGTCCGAGCCGAATGAACCGCGACGCCATGAGGGCGCCGTTCAGTGGAGGACAACGACCCGCTTTCCACGGGCCGCTTTGCGGACGAACCGGCCGGAAGGTGGCCAACAGGGCTGGGAAGACCTGCAATGCTAGGAGGGTGCCGCGCTGGGAGAACAACCTCCCACCTGTGCGGGTGACTCGTGCTAGGATGACCGGCCGACATTGGCCGGCCGGACAGGAGGTCGGCACCAATCAGCGCCGCCATTTTGGAAAAACCAAGGGCCTCACCCCCTGGTCTGCTTGTCCATCTAGCCAAGCCGCGTCTAGCCGGGTCGGGTCGCGCAAGCCGGGCTAGGCCGTGCCCAGCCACGGGCCAGGCCTCGCCAGCCGGGCCAGGCCGCGCCATGCTTGGTCGGGCCATGCCCTGTCGGGCCGGGGTCGTTTCACTTAAACGTGAATAACTTTAAGACTGCGCGTCCGATCGACGCGTCCTCTGCAGCACTGGGAACCTCATGATGAAGCACTCCTTTTGCGATACTCTAAGTGATTTTTTGACATCTTTGGAAAACAGACGGTTTTGGAATGTGCATAATTCCAACTGGGCCCTGGAACGGAAATACCAATATCTCTCAGACCTGACGTCTAATTAACGTGCCGTCTGTCGCGTTGGGTTCCTTTTAATGAGATGGAACTTAGGGATACATCAACTCTAGACTTATTTATAGTTGATGTATTGAACCCTTGGCTCGAGGAGTGGACCGTCCCGTAATCGAGCGTTCTTTGTGCAGAAACCCTAGAGATGGCTGCGACTACAACGACTACCATATTGGTATCCTCTGTGGGTTTGACGACAAAGAAAACCATACTGGAATTATCCTTGGGTCTGAAGATGATGACAACTGTACTGGAATCCTCCATGGGATCGACAGTGATGACTACTGTACTTGTATCCTATGTGGGTCTGACAGTTTGACTTCTGTACTTATATCCTGAGTGGGTTTGATAGAGTATCTGGTGTATTATCCAACGTGGGTCTAACATCTTAGCTGGTCTAGTATCCTATGTCGGTCCGATAGATGAGATGAATCAGTGACTACATCTGATCATCTCTATCGCAATACGAATGATGTATACCTGTTTGAGCTGAGTCTTGAATTTGAATCATTATCATTGATGTGATTGACATACTATCCTGTGTGGACTGGGTTGTGATTGGGCTCGAGAGACGGAGCCAAACTATGATTGATACCATAGGTATATGTTTGGGCATATACCTAAGTATATTTGGTTGGTACTTCGTGATTATATCCTTCTTTTTTGTTTTATCCTTAGGGGATTCTGGGAGACCTTCATGGGTCTCGGGGTCCCTACTGAGTATCGTATACTCACCCCTGCACGGGCTATGCCTGCACTACATTGTGTTTGATGAATACGACAAACAACACTGATCGAGGTGGAGACTTGTGGAACTGGACGGTACCCGGAGGTGGACCACTTGGCGAGACATACACGGAGCAGACGGTCGGACCTGAGGTGTTGAGGAGGCTATCAGTACCCACACTTCAGGTAGGATCTCTAGAGGACGACTCAGTGGTTTCTGTTTTACTTTACTGAAGTTAAACTAAATTTTCAGTTGTACTGTACTTTCTGTTGGGATTGTATTTCTGGAACCTTTCCTTTCATCACATACTTTTGTATTGAATATTACATAGTGCTTACTTCTGTTGTGTACTCTGTTGAGTTTTTTTCTTTTATAAAGGCAATTCCTTCCTTTTTAATGGGATTTACGCCTTTGGTGCCAGTCACCAGCCCCTGGCCTATGGAAGGCGGGTTTGGGGTAGTCACGACACAGGCCCCGAGAACGCGTCATAATATGGATCATGAAAAAATATTGAGATATTATTTTTTTCATTTGAAGGAAATTTATCATGCCAAAACATGGTAATTTTTCGGTGACAATGGTATATATTTTATTTAGTTGTAGAGTACTGAGATATTACATACATCATGGGGAATTGTGACATGAGGGTTTCATGAGAAAAAAAACATGACTGTATAACCTATGTGGAGAAAAACAATTTTGTCACCTATTATATTTCTAGGGATCCTTATTTGGGATATTGTTTTTATATAAACTCTTAGGTCATGCCTCAATTTGTGGCCATGTGTTTTTTGGTTCATTTCTAGATATACATCTTCCACCATTACCCATTTGGTCATGTCATAATGAAACCCCATATGCGAGGCATTGTGAAGTGATCAATTGAGTAATTTCACCCTAGGACTCATATCATGTTTTTATGGGGAGAGAAAAATAACTTTTTATGTATGATCCCATTTAGTTTTGGGCCAAACGAACAAAGAGGGAGGTATATTTTTTTATCTCCAACTATCACCCATTTTTCCTAGACCCCATATGATTAGTGGTTTTCTTTATTCTAGTTTCCATAATTCTTCAAGGTATGATACCTTTGTCCATCCCTCATTATTTTTATTCTCATTTTTCCATTATTTTGTTTTGTTTTAAGTTAAAATGTGGATTATAGTTTCATTATAGTGTGGTATGATCATCTCAAATGATGTTTCTATTGTGTGGGTTTGTTAAATGATTCTGTGGATCAATGTCATAATCATTATCTTACAATTTCATTATAGGAAATTTACCTATTTCCATGTAATTTGATTGTTTTTTCAAATTTTTAAATCATCTATAAAATAATTGTGAGGATTTTGTTCATTTTGGTTGTAGGTCCTTGTTATAGTTGTCAGTGTGTATGTTTTTATGTTCTAACCATGGGGAGTATTCTTGGTGATTTTTGGTTGATTAAAACTCCATTTAAATTTGATATGATTAAATTTTATTAATTATTATTGGTTGGTTGTATGAGATAATGGATTGAAATATTGGTGATCCTGATATGAGTATAGATAGAATTTTGAAAGCATGGAATAAATATTTAAACTATAATAAATTTGTTAATGGTCCCTATTACACTTAATATCCATCAATTCTATATATGTTTATGATTTACTTCGTAGGGGTTGGGGTTTGGTTAAATTTTATAGGATCCCTGAGTCCCATCAGTGGATAGTTTGGTTCCATCTAGCCACATAGACAAAGATATTGTGCTCCATAGCATGTTGAGTGCATTAGAATAGCATAGGGATTTAGTGACTTTGAATGGATGGTTCTATTTGCCTTCAGAACTGCTTCATGACATGAATTTGGGTTTTCGATGAAATGTATTTAACAAAGGATGGATTCGTAGGGTTTTATGATGTTTATGGTGGGATGAGTCCAATGGGTGATGGGTGACATGGTTTTTTGAATAATGTATGGTTAGGAACAATCCCATTGAGGATGATATCTAGTTGGGATTCATGTATGATGTGTGATATAAACCTTTATGATCCACATATTTTGATGAAGAGAGGTTCATAGGGATAATAAGATTGATATCTCTCAAAAGAGATACATTAGATGTGACCCAGACATTTGTCATAAGGTATTTATTCTATTGAACTATCAATGAGTTCCAAGGGATATTGGGTCTTCATAACTTAGGATAAACCTTAGTTTCATAGCCAGGATAGTGACATGAAAATTTATATAGAAATTTTAATATACTACTATCACCTACATCTTATAAGTCCCAAACAATGATAAGGCTTCATTGGATGTTTGATGTTAATTGGAATCAGTTGGTAGAGATGTGGGTTTTGTTTGAGAATATTCATGGGTTCCTTATTAATATGGAATGTTATGATAATGGGTTAGATTACATGACCAAAGTTAATTAGGGGTTTCACTGAATGGTTAGCATGTGATGATATACATTTGGTGATGTGACATATGTAGAGGATATTTGTTCCATATTACTGTCATGCATGATGTATGTCGAGATACATGATGTGTTAGATTAATTAGATGGAAAGATGAGCATGAGATGTGGATTGATATGACCATTTGAATATGAGACATCCATTGGACCCACAACTAGTGGATGGTTTGGATCAGGGGAGAGGATAGATCCATTGATTTCATCCCTAGGGTCTTTTTATTTTAGTTGATATCATCTGTTATACTAACCCATTGTTGATGTTGTTTAATTTTTATAAGTGGTTAGATCAATTATTTACTTTATTAGGTTCCATTATATGTAACCACTTCCTATTTATGTGATCAACCATGAGACTTTCATTAGGATTACATGGATTGGATCGTGTATGTGGTTTAAAAAAATTACCAGCACATGATCCACTTTGTACATATGTGATTAGCCATAAGACCTTGTGATGGTATGTTTCAACACATGTGGTACATTAACATTATCATTTAACTCCTCAATATCTACTTCTTGTATATGTTTTTATCCATGAGACCCACCTAATGTCATTGGTTTGGCTCATTTGGGTGGTTGGGTTTTTTATTTCCCTCTTCATAATCTAATTTTTATACGTTATTCTGGTTGTGATGTGGAAATGACCTATTTTTTAGCATTCCCATGAGGGGATTCCAAGTCACTATGAACAACTTCTCTTGTATATAGTTTTTTTCTTTTTCTTAGTGGGATTCTTGTGTGTCGTTGGTCTTTCCCTTTTTTTAACTTTACCCTTATGAGATTATTAGGGCATAAGATTGGCATAAGTATTTGATATATGTGGCTCATTAGAGGTTAAATTACTAGGTATGGTTAGGTATTACGGTTGTATGGTTTTTATATGATGAACCAACATTAAAACATGTATGTAATATGTTTTTTATTACTATTTGAATTATTTATACACATATATATATGATATCATATTTTAGTCCCACATAGAGTTTCCTAACTTGGATATATTTCTCATATAATATTTAGACATTATAGTGTGCATACAGACCTTATTAATATTATCTAGGTTTAATCATACGTTCCATAGTGCATCAAAATTGAGTATCTTTATGTGATTTGGATATGCGTTGTGGTGAGGCCCAAAGGATTATTGTATTCTCTTTATACATTTCATTATTTAATGATCTTTAATATATGTGACCATCTTAATGTTAAATATTTTGGGATATATGAATGTAATACATCATTTATATTCAATTTATATTCTGTTGTACGTTTATTTTTTTATGGAAATATTATCTATATTTTCATACATTAATATTTTAATTATATGTTGTGGATGATTTTTTTCATTTACTATTATTGGTGTTCCTGACATAGAGGGTAAAATCTTTTAATGATGAACATACACTCTTTCCACTGATCATAAGCCTATAGAATTTGTTATGGCGCTATTAAGGGAATGCGAGGAACCTATTTATGGTGTTATTTCAAATATTTTTTATAGAAGTATAGAACATGGTATGAGAGACCTGTTTATTTTTCTAATAATTTCTAGACTAGTAGAAAAATTGAGAATGTGTCTTAGAATGAAATTGATTGTGGGATGGTTATCTAGGAAGATCATTTTGAGGGTAATTCCATGTATCTAGGTATATGGAATTGTTGTACTTTGTTTTTTCTATCATAGTTTAGATATATGTCATTGATGACAAGAATATTTTTGGTTGTTTTTTCATTTCTTTTCTCTTAGCATAAAGAGTAAGAGGAATGATTATAGTCATAAAACATGTAATAATGTATTTATATGATATTTTTATTCTTTTAGGTAATTGATTTCTTATTTTTATATATGCTACACATGTTTAATGAATCAAGAAAAAAATATACTTTTTACTACATAAATAATTAATGGAATTCCATTTTATTGAACCATAGTTTTTTTAATGAATTATCACACTTTTATTTTTATGGAACATCATCTGATTATGGTTATTTTATACTTATGTGACAATTATGAGTGGATACCCCGAATGGGATGTCTTTATCATATAATTCTACTATGAGGGTTTTATATAAGTAGAAAAATCATGGGATGTGGTAAATAATGGGTTCCAGTTTATTTGATGAGTTACATACCATTGAGAGTGCTAGAAACTAATCTAGATATCCTGACCTAGGTTATTATGTTAATTTATAACATTGATCAAAGAGATTTTATTATCCCTAGGTGATGATAACTAGTTTAAAGAAATCGAAGCATTATCTAGAGGAAATAATGTGTCCTGATATATAAATATTATAATAACTGACTTCCACAAAAATTCTTCAATGACTATTAAATATGGTAGAAGTCCACAAAAAATAGAAATTACTAGTTTCAAAATAATACTAAAAATAATATAGGTATAGAATTAATGAAACTTTATGAATGAATAAAAACAGAAAAATGATAATAAAAAAATATAGGACATATATACATTATAAAAACCATATCACAATAATGATACTAATACAATATAATGGGTCTATGTATAGATTTTTAACTATATGATACATTGAACATACAAAAAAATTATAAAATAAATTTAATTCCACTTCTACCCATCTCCAAATTTATTGGAAACATATTCCATTTATACCCTTAAAGAACAAAAATAAATTTCAATATCAAAATCCCACATACAAATATATCTAGTACTAAAACTAAAATGATAGAAAAGTGAAAAATATGAATATCATTTATATTCCCTAAACCCCGTATAGAAAAATTAAAAATTAATCCTTTTTATTTTTTTTCTAAATACACATATAATGTTTGTTTTGTGATTTTATATGAAAAAGCATAAATAATTCATCATTTAAGCCATAATTTACTTATAATACTTTATATCCTTCCAAAATAAAATTACCGTTAAATTCCTTTTATAAAATTAGTGTATTTGAAATGTAAGAAAAATGTTTGATGATTAATTTTTGATGTATCAATAAAGATAACGAAAAAATAAATTATTTTCTTATAATACTTTATGAGGGATATAAAACCTTGATTAATGAAATAAAAAATATAACAGTTAATTAAAATAACAAAAAACATGTTAAACTGGGATTCATGAGGACAATATTGATGAAATCTATGTATAACCCTACATATATTGATGAAAGGTTATTAAAAACCCACCCAAGCACTCAGTTTTACCCAACCGAGCTACACCAAGGGTAGTCCTAGAGAAGTGAAAAGTCTTATCATAGAATTAGTATCCAAAATAATAATCAGAAATTAGTGAAACAACTTCTCCTGTATCTATACTAGATATCCACAACTTCCCATGACATATTGAAATGGGAGATCCAAAAAAATTATTAAAAAAATTATATTCATTTAACTAAGTAAGAATTTATAACTGACACCAAAATAAAAATTTCAATGAAATAATCCCTCCCATTGATAATAAATAATCTATATATATAAACACTTCCATCTATAGGGTAATTCAACCAACAAATCATTACACTATTCATAATCATTGACCAAAATTAAAGGGGTTGTTTTGAGGTTGAATATCTTTTTTAATATATCCTTAGAATAATCCAATAGAAACCATACAATAATCATCAATAAAATTTTTTCTAATGAACACTTCTAAAGACAAATTATAAAACTTCATCACAAAACTCAAATAATTATGGATTTTAAGAAAAAAATTTAATAGAAAATTTACACCATTAATTAGAGTGCAAAACATATTAAAAATTTTTGTTATTATTGAACCTCACTTTAATTATTAAATAATTTAAAAATATTAACTATATAATTTAAAAAATTACAATGGGTTCATGGTTCTTTGAAAATTATTTTTAATTCCATAATGGGAAGGAAACCCTTACTTTGTGTCATGATATCCATATGAAATTATCTACCTTTAATAGTGGTTATGAAATATTCTTATAAATATTTTAAAAACAACCAATACTTGTGTTAAAAATTAAGAAGAAAATATGGTTCTAAAATAAAGGATTCATGCATGTATAAACCGACCTTAAAGGTATTTATTTTATAAACCACGATGTTACCACACCTAGATAAGGTTATAGAAGCCATATTATGGAAAAAAATGTCCCCTTAAACCATGTCAAAGGCAAATAAATAAAGATCCAAGGTAAAATCTTGGTCACTAAGACCATATTAAGGAAACAAAAAAGGAGGATAAATTAATAAAATAATGAGGGAAGGATTTTTTAATGAGATTATATTGAGTAATATCCCTCAAAACGTGATGAAAACCTATAGAAATATCCAAATAGTAATGAGAAATCAAGGGCATAAGCACTAGAGGATGATGGATTTGAATAGAGGGAAGGGAGGCCCTAAATGGGATTAATCTTATTATAGTAAAATTTTAAAATTACATTTTCAAATATTCTTTTGTTTCTATATGTTCTTGAAACATAGTATACTAAAAAAGGATACAACCATGTAAATGGAATTCGAAATCACCTAAGAGACGACACCATTTTTCCACATGTTTGAAAAATTATTTTATAACCATGAATAAAACATTCAGACATGTTTCAAAAATTTTCATTATGAAGCCACAATATTTTCACAAACTGTGTATTGAAAATTGAAAAAGAACTATAACCCCTATTCCTAAAGTATTAAATATAATAAATCAAAGAATATAATTACATTAAATACATATCAATATATAATAAAATCATGAAAAAATGGTTGGGGTAGTGAATTTCTTTTAATAAAATCACCTTCTACACCTAGAAATACATAAATAGATTAATTTATCAAGGATGAAATATGAGGTTCAACACCCTCATTTTAAGACATGATTTAAGAGACTGAGGAAATAAGTGACTAACTTGAATCACCCCAAAAACCATAAATCTATTTAACAAAAGTATAAATCATACTATAAGTGACTAAGATCCTTGTATGTGAGGAATGATAAATGATCCTATATCAAAACATTATGTAATACTAACATTAATGAATAATTAATCAAAATGAAGGGTTATTATTTCATATGATATGATCCCAAAAACCAAGGAACACCCCCAATAAAGAATTTATAAAAACTATGAAAGAATTCAATGAAATCCAATTAAAAAGCCATGGATAAATTTAGAATACATCATATTATCAATGAAAAATAATGTCCCCCCATGAAGGACATGATAATGTAAATTTAACAAACTATCCCAACAAAAAAAATTTATCATGTTATAAATATATATACAAACACAACATGAGGATGAAAAAAAACATAATTCTATATAAGATTATTTACAATAATTCATATATAGCGGTGTCACCACCCTATTAAGAATTGTCTAAAAAATATCCTAGATATATTTATAGGTTCTTGATATAAGAGGAACAAAAATTCACAAACACCATATAATTTTATCTTGCATAAGTTTGAGATATCAATATTCTCTATAAAGTAAAATATCACATAACAAAAAAAAATATCAAACATTATTGATTTTAAATACAATTAAAATCACCTAAAACTATTATTATATCCACCATAGTTTCATCATATTGAACTTTTAGATCCTTTAATATGGTAGATATGGATCTTTCATTATTATATGAAACTCCTATACAACCCCTTTGTAGGTTACAAAATTCATGTATGTATAAAATGTCTTAATATTATATGAATATATTTTTATCTTATGTATATACATCCAAACCAATGATAGATCAATGGCTTAGTCCTAGAAGAAACCATTTTAATGATACATGATAATATTTTATTAATCTCACATATCTTTATAGATATGATCTATTTCCCCTTTATGTTACTAGATAATCCAAGACCAATTTTGAGGAGAAGGAACAAAATCAACAAAATATTTCACATTATTAAAGACATTCAATATTCAAACTTCATGTTGCAAAAACATCACATTGGTGTTAGAGCTAAGTGAGGATAAGGTTAAAATAAGATAAATTTTAATACCTCTCCCAAAATATCAATCACACAAATAGTTCTCTAAATCTATATCGATAACATATGGAATATGGTTGTTAATTTATTTCTATATTCTATTAAAAATAGATAAATTTTTTGGAGGAAACATACTTCCATTTCCTTCGATACATTATCCTCTTTATTGAAGTATTAATGGGTAAATTATATCATGAAACATTCCCATGAATGGAAAACTTCTTAATTTATTTAGATAAAAAAATTCACCACATCCAACATAGAACCTAAAAAATAATGATATAAACATAACCATGAGAAAAAAAGTGATCTAGTGGGATAAAAATCACATCAATATTCTAAAAACATTACTCAACATACAATAAATCTTGTTATCTAATGTTATAAGGTGGTATTCAATTTTAGATGTCTATAAAAATTCCCATACTGAAAAAGTTGAGAATAGTTTTAGGGAACATCGATTAGATGAGATGGGATAATTAACGTGCATGTGTCTTGATCAAGCCATTTGAATTTACAAACTAAATACCCTGAAGATCCCTTTTGGGAATACATAAAACATAGTGATGAACAAACTAGGATGTAACAAACATGATTTGAAATTAAAATTAACGATAAAATCAAAAAAATCACAATGATAAATATTAATCAATGGGTTAATCCCAAAATACCATGAAGAAATAAATCATTAATCTCAAAAATAATTTATATGACTCATTTTGAAAAAAATATTCTTATTCTAAAAAAACCACTTAATTAGACACTATAACATATATTTAAACAACTTTTAATATCTAAATATTTTAAAATTCTCATTTTTTATCATCCAAGATTTAAAAATATCAAAAATTTATCAATTAATTCCTAATAAAATCCACATAAAATTCATGCAATGTTAAACAAAATGTACATTATTTGAAAATAACGTGTTTTCTAATGAGACTAGTCATTACTGAAAATCTAGAGCTGTTAGAGATGTATTCTAATATTAGAGAAATATATCTCTCTTGAAACAACACAAGATACCTCACCACAAAATAAAAAATTTATTGGACCCATAAAACAACAATAAACTATAGAAAACCCCATATTAGATAATAAATTAAGAATAAAGTAGGTTAAAGATAATAAACAATTCCCTGCAATTTTTTTTCAAAATTCTATAAAATTCAAAACTATGCATGGTTTGGTCACATGTTATAAAAAATTGTGAGCTAATCCTGAAATATCTTCTAGAATCTATTCAGATTAGGTTTCAAGGTGTATGCATAGTTTTTTGAACAATGAACATTAAACATGTTACCCTACACAGATTCCCAAATTAAACATAAATACCCATATTTTTTTCAAAGTGTCTTATAAACCATTCATATAAAACATGAACATTACAATGAAAACTAAATAACTCAAAAATATTTGATGATCAAAATTTAATTAAAGACACACACATCCTGTAAATCCATAGTAACCGAAGTTCCATATTGATTTTTTTCTTATTGGGAACCTTCTTGTGAGCTAACCTGTGGACTCTAATTATCATTCCTCTAGTATACCATACATACTGAAATAAAAATTTAGCAATGATACAATTTTCTCTATGAAAAATCCTAAGAATACCCCACACATGTTATCATTCTAATATGTTTCATGTGCTGAAAGGGAATTCATGACCCCCAGAACTGTAATATTGTTTCAAGGCTTCAAAAGACACCTTGGAGGGATTTAATTTTCTTAATAACTACATATTTTAAAAAGGGAATTAAATAAATAATTTAAACATGACCATTCCATATTCTACAAGGCCACACACTATAGAAATTAGGTGTTTCCAAATAATTTAGTTTCAAAAAAAGGCATAAGATAATTGGAAATCCATTAATATATATAGTCCAAAAACCAATAAATACATCCAACACACGATAATATTATATAATAATAAATCATATGTTGGAGAATAATATAAAATAAATGGGATAATAAATAAATACTAAGTGGTTGATACCTCAATGAAACCCAAAATAGATAAAATAATTTAAAGATAACATGAACCAATCTCCTTTCACAAGTGAATCATCTTACAATTTTTCTTCATAAGAACCCGAAAAATTCCAATATCCAACCCCACATCCAATAAAATCCACTAGAAAACCTAATAATATATAGCTGGAATAAAAATTAATTATAGGTATACTCCCCACACCCCATGCATAATTATTTAAAATAAAAAAATTTAATGCTAGTTTGAAATACGTGTATAAATATTTTTTAAAAATTTTATATATAAATGGACATAATATAGTCACTATTTATTTTTTCCGTTGATTATATGAAAATAGATCATTTCCAAATGAAATTATCATTCAAAATTTATTAAAAATAACTGTGATTAAAAAATATAAAATAACTTCAAAACTAAGAGCCCTAATGATGGTATTGAACATACCTTGCATAAAAACTCAATATACTAGCATCTGATTTCAAATTCATTCCAAAAAATTTGGTTATTCGCTAACTGGATTGGACAAGGGAAAGCTTCCTATATAGATAAAAGAATTATCATTGTGTATAGAAAAATAGAAATTAACATACACTTGGGAAATAAGTGTCTCGTGATCTCTTTCCAAGCTACCCACATATTCCCATGACATATAAATAGACATGGGCCAATAAATTATCATATATAAGAAAATTAAATCAATAAACCCACAATTTTCACCCGAACCATTGAAATCTCATCACATAAATAAAAACTCTATTAAAAACTAAATAATCAATAAATATTTATACACTTCCCTCCATGAGGTTTTCAACACATAAACAATTTCAGATTCCATAATCTATCTATGATATAAATATTTAATGTTTCTTGGTTCAATATCATTAAAGAATAATATTTATAAGATGAAAATGATTCCATTGGGTAGTTCTTTAGTAAACAAAAATTAACATAATACATTTTAATCCAAATAATAATCATTAAAAACAAAATCTAATAATTTAGAATTATAAATCAATATTTAAGGATATTATTCTCAACCAGGAATATATAGAAAAACCAATAATGTTTTTCAGAAATTATGGCACCTACCATTAAATTTGAAAACATTTTCAAAAATCCATTTGGATATTTTAATTGAAAACATGTGTTCGAGGTTTTTTTTGAAATTGTTTTAAATTCAAAATGAGTAGTACTCCCTTTCCTATTGTCATGATATCCAAAATATTCTAACACCCACTAACAAATTACATAAAATATAATAAAATATATATATAAAAATAAAAACATTAGTTATAATGTAGTAAAAAATTATCGTTCTATGATTAAAGATTCATGCATGGGGAAACCAATATAAAATGAATCAAAATTTTAAAAAATGTTTCTATTTAAACCAAAAAAATGTCAATGAGTCTGTAAAAGTCCCTAAGGGACCCCAAAACCATGAAAAAGACTATTGAAAATAAATGCAAGGAAATCCATAGGGCTAAAAACTATATTAGTTAATTATTCCAAAGGAAAAATATATTAAATATAGAGATAATGTGGTCTTAATGGAGTTACCTCAAATAATAACATTGAAAACATGATGTAGAAACATGGTAATTGTAGTGGAAGAGATTTAAATCAAGAGGGGCTGGAACCATAAGTCAAGGGATTTGGGTGAAGGGAAAAAGGGACCACAAATGTGGATATACTCAAGAAGGGGAATAAAAAATATTCCCCTTTTAATGAAAGTAGGTTTTATAGACATTAAGGACTAATGTTTTAGCAAACTGTGAACCAACTATGAGGGTGGATCTAAAATTTACTTGGGAGACCACATGGTTTGGCCACATAGAATGTAAAATCTTATTGAAACTATATGGAATCTGTAAGACAATTTTAAGGGTTTTTAATATTATTCTAAAAACTATTCACTAACTATATGTTATGTATGAAGTAAATTGAAACCCATCTTCAAAAAAATTTAAAAGAAAATCAAACTCAATTAAAATAATAACAATAAAAAAAATAAATATTGTAATCCTGAATAAAGTGGTTTGGGTATGGATTATTTTTTTTGGTAAGGTCATATGGAATTCCTTGAGGTTTTTAATGTGAAGTTATTATAGTATGTGAGGTATTGTGTTTATATGGAATAATTAGTTATATTCAATACCATGTTAGTTTTGGTTATGGTTTTTGATAGGATAGTGGTATGCGATAATAGATAGTAAAGTATTGGATTGGTTTTGTTTTGTAATATGCATTTCTAATTTAAGAATGATGATAATGTGACATGTATTTTTGAGGTCTATTGTGGAATATGTTAGATCCTATGGGTTTATTTAGAAAGAGATAAGAAAGAGTGTATTTGTATAACTAAGATGAAATCAATGGGGTGTAGTGTTATTTTTTTTATATTCGAGATCATATTTTAGGAGATAGGACATATGGTAGTATGAGTCATGTTGTATGATTGGGAAACATGGGAGTGTATTCATACTTCTTTTTCAAATGAGGTTGATTTTGGTGTGGGCATAGGAACTATGGGATCTGCGAGGCACATGAAGTATGAGAAGCATGAGTTTTTGATTGGTGATTTTAGGTGTCATATATATAGTGAGATATTACACTTTTGATGTTCTTATAATACAGATTAACTGAATATATGATTTATTATATGTTTATAAAATTTTAACAACTTTATTCCTTCGTCACAAAGGGTGGAGGATTCTAGTTGAGTTTTTGAGGGGTTATCAATATAAATACATGATTAAGATGAGTTTTAGTTGTCATAGGATTGATCTGTTTGGGATTCTAAAAGAGTCACAGGGGAATTAAACCTATGGGTGTTGGGTGATATGTTCATTCACGTCACATAAGATTGGGGACACTCCCATTGAGGCTCAGTAGTGGTCATATTCCATGTTGTGATCTTCATAAGTACTTTGAGGATTGATATACATACATGAAGAGAGTTTACACTAGATGATGGTCATGAGAGATATCTTATGGGAGATATGATTTTTGACCACAGTGTGGGTTGAGTGAGATTGAATCTATTATACTAAAAAACAAGGGACCATGGGGCCCTTAGTCTTGTTAGTACGAGATAACCCCTAATTTATAACCAAGATAGTGATGTTAGAATTTAGAAAGAAATTGGACCAAGTTACTATGTTCTATTTTAGATAAGACATGTGGGCTAGAATTAAATCGTGGTTTGATTGATGCATTTTAGAAATAATGGTTTAATACAGGGTTAGGTATGGGAATCATTGTGGTTTACTTCTCATGTTGTAATGGTTTATTGATTGGTTTTCTTAATAATCCCTATGTATTATATTTTGTATATAAGGGACATCCTATGAGTATCTATGTTAGGTCAGATGGATTAAGTAGTAGATATTTTTTCATATGATTAGTGTCTTGGATATGATGCAAGATATAAAATGGTTGGATACATGATATGGCTAGATGATAGTGAGATACATGCCAAGATGGCCTTATTATTTGTGATATCGTTAGGACCATACCAAAATAGGATTATTAATGTTGTATGAATGTCCGGAACTATTTCCCCTCCACAATATCCTCTTCTTAAATAATTGGTTGACCATGGGTCTAACTTCTACCTATGTGGTCTATGGGACATGGGATATTGGATCTGATGATTCATACTGCATGATACGTTTCCTATATATGTGATCATCCATGGGGATTAACTTGTCGCAAATTGTTTTGTCATGGGTGGGTTTTGGGATTGATTTTTTCCATCCACATGTTTTACTAGATATATATATGATAATATAGGGATTCTACCTTCTGAGAATGTTGTTTAGCACATGAAAGATGATTAACCAATTATAACCCTCCTAAGAATCCGCTTCATGTATACATGTTTAACCATGGGCCATTACTCATATTTTGGTTCATATAATATAGGTTTATGATTCTATTATTAGCCTCCTCATGATCAAAATTAATTTTTTGTACTGGATGGGATGATGATGTTTCCTATTTTTAGTATTTTCTTAGAGCTGATTCCCAAACACCCAATATTCTCTTGTATATCTTTAGGTTTTCATTTCATTAAATGAAAATATTATTTTCCCACGGTGTGGTTGTAATATTACCCCACTCTATTTGTATTCCTATCACATGAGACTATGATATACGTGGTTCACTATAGATGATCCCACTAGGCATGGACAAGGGTTGTGGGGTCCTTTCTAACAATTGATGTCCCAACATGTATTCATATATATTATTTGTTTCAACTACTTGTAATCCTTATTAATATATGTATATTATGTTCTATATTTTATACAAATGGAGAGAACCTATCCAGATGTACATGTCAATCCTCTTATTGGCACCATAGTGCATGTTCATACCTTATGTTTATTACACATGTCCGGTTAAAGGAATCACAGTTGATCAGGCTAGTGAAGCTGTATAGGATTTGGAGTTATGTATAGTGGAGTCTTGGGGATTTATTGAAAAAAATGGAAATTTTTTTCTTTTATTTCTTTTATACCTAAAAATATTACATTAGGGTATTTTTTTGATCTATGACTATATTATTCATATTTTATATTTCAGATTGAAAGGAGTACAATTTTTTATTTTCTTTGGGTATAATCCCACTGTTTCAGAAATTAATTGAATATAATGGAATATATTTATTTATTTATTGTTATTTATGGTTTGGATATAGAAAGTATAATCTCACCAATGTTCAACACATACTCTCAGAAATTGTCGACAACCACTAGATTATATGAAGGAGTGCTAATGGTCATTTTATGTTTGTAGTTAGAGTGTTTTTTTATAATATTTTATCCAGGTTGTAACATAAGGAATGAACTCCAATATAATTCCAAAAACTAAATCATACAAAACACTATTGAATAACATAATTCCCCATTTTGTGGTGTGTTATTATTTATATAAAAAAAAGTTCATCTATAAATACCCAAGAACTAACATCAGGTGGTTTTTTAATGAAATTATACATCTATAAGTTTTTACAATATGTACCAAACATGATATAAAAATACCATATTTGGATTGAATTTAGAAATAAAGAATTCAACAGTTTACTAAAATAATGGGAACTAAAACCTTCTTCTAGTCCACAAACAATTAAATTTAGGATTTATGAAATTATATACTATATTATATATATATATATATTCATGTCAATTTTTTTTATTCATATAGAGGTAAGAACTCCTATTTATGTTTATGTACACCTCAGATATAGTCACTATCTTATGAACTATTGGATATGTGAATGGGAAGTTCACTTATTAATAAATTTTCCCTGATTTAGAGGATCTATGGTGGATCCAAAACACCACATATATTAATAAATTTATTTGATAATATATTATCATGGTACTACTTGTAATTTTATTCCATTTAGCAGTTAAATATCATAGGTTCCCATGAGTTTGGTGCCCCATAGAGTATATTATAATAGTATCATGGGTAAAATTTCTAAAAAATAATTTTATAATCATTAAATTATTTATCACATTGTTCAAAATGGATTATTACTAATTCATGTGATAAAATAATAATTAACAAGGATTGGGAATCTGATGCTAGAATGGAGAAAATGGATGGACACAACTTTCACCACCACTCCAAACATTCTTGAACATGATCAAACATTCTATATAGTCAACGTATACATATTAATGATCTATTTTGGATCCTTGTTTATATTTTATAATTTAAATAGTAATAATCAATTCCTCTATTAATTACTTTTTAAAAATTAATGGTTTTCCATTATTATTTGTTTTCATTTGTTACAATCATTACCTACACATATTGGTAAGTCAAACTTAGTTATTAGTCTATATTCTTGATTTTTTCACATTATAAGTATTTAAGGTGCTAGAATAATAATAAAAAATATTTTGGAATATTCAGGTATTTCATATGGATGTTTTTGGTATTTTTTTGGATGGAATAAATATTTAAATTTCTTAGTTCAGGTAATTTTTGAAAACATGATGATATATTTATCAATTTTTTTAATATTTAATTTTAATGAAACAATTTAATAAATTAAATTATTATTATGTTTCATAAATATTTTGATATCATATTTTATTAACCATACACAACTATTATCAGGAAAATTGAGTTTCATCATTCATATAAATAGTGGAACCGATCTGAATATGAACACCCTAACAAAATTGGAGGATTATATGATCATCAATATTTGATCACTATAAATTTATTATAGAAGAAAATTTATGTTCATTTATTTTAATAAAGGTAATAAATTATAATTAATAATGGGTATATTTTGAGGATATTCAAAATAGTAAGTGATAAAGGCATTATATACATGGAAGTGAATGATTTCTTTCATAAGAACCTCAGTTTTGATGTTCATGGTATTTATTTTCACCAATGACTCAATAATGCTCGAAAATATTATAGTGTTATAATATTGGTAATAAAAATGTTAAAAAACTATATTTTATGAAATTTTTGTTAGGATGTCAGTTTTACAGATGAGAATGGAAGTCATTTTTTATGAACATGAGTTAGGTGAATGATGAACTTGGAATCAAATAAGCGTTAGGTTTTCTAGGTGATTACATTTCTATTTTAATATAAATATTTAATAAAATAAAAAATAAATTATTTCTAGAATATGAAAAAATAAATTTTATTAATCAAAAGTTTTATCATGTTATATTTTTCATGTTTTACTTCACATATCCTAATTTAATTATTTTTTGTCATAATTATTTTTTAATGAAAAAATTTAAAAGTATACCTCTATAGATTGTTTGGATTTCATGATTCCAAATATAATTTTTTAAAAAAATGATACATTGTGTATGAAAAAAATATATTTAAAATAAAAAATGTAATATATAGTAAAATATTTTTATAGAAAAATGGTATTTATTTTTCATTACATTTTTAGATTTTTAAATCATACAATTCCTTAATTATTCAACAGATATTAATTATTATTTTTTCATATAAAATATATAATTTATAATAAATTAGTTAATTATAATAATGAATTATCAACTTATAAACATTTAATATACCATTTGGTTGTATGCGTACCCTCACACATATTTAGAATGACTATATAATTATCATTTGATGATTTTGAATTCCTATAAGTAAATTTTATACATCTATGAAAATTATTCGTCTAATAACCACAAAATATCTATATTATTTCTATTTTTTCATTCATTTAATAATTATATTTGGATCCATGATTCTACTGAGAAACTAAAATGATGAAAATTTCAAGATTACATCCATTCACTACTAGAATTTGAGGTATTTGTAAAGGGTTATTTGTTAGGGGATCCTGTCTCAAATGATCTTTTACGACACGGTCCCATCGCAAATAGCCCGTTCTAGATAACGGTGTCGCAACTAATATTTTTTTACACATGCCAATCATAAAATATACTATTTTCAATGGGAAAACGTCCCATCGCTAGAAGATCTCCAATTATATACATTATATAAATGAAATCATTTTTTCAACAACCCCGTCACAAAAATTATTTACGACATGCCCATTTTCCCATTGCAAATAGTTCTCCATTTATATATTTTATATATACCTAAACCTTTTGTGACAGGCCCATCGCAAAAAAATATTTTTGATTGGTCCTTTTACCATTTTAAATACCTTTTTAAAAAATATATATGTAAACTATTTGCGATGGGGTACCATCCCAAAATTTCATGTTATAAATATTGAATAAAGAAAAATATTCAACAAAATTATGATTATTGAAAAAATAATATTAATATTTTCAAAATAATAAAAATAATAAAAATAATAAAATTCTCAATATTCTCAAAAAATATAAAAAAATCAAAAAATAATAATATTATTATTCATAGTAAAATAAATAGACATTATAAACTATAATACTAATAATAAAAAATAAAATAAAAAAATATTACAAATAATAAAAAAAAATAATAAAAAAATTAAATTATGCAATATTCGAACCAATATAAATGACAAAATTTATAAATAGTTCATATTACAAAAAATGTTGAATTCAAATATTTTTAGCAAAACAAAAAAACACTGGGGGATAGTCTTTTGGAGGAGGTGGAGGAGCTGGAGAAGGTGGTGGAGGAAACCACATCCCTAGACTATGTGTCTGATGGCACTTGTACCCCATCTGCACGTGCTGCTGCATCCACCATCGACACATATCCTCCTCGTGCTGCTACTGCTGATGCTGCCATCGGCGCATATTCTCATCGTTCTTCTGCTGTTGTTGCTACTGATGCATCCCTTCCTGCTACTTCTGTAAACACTCTATATGCACTGTCTGAGCTCACAAATACTCATGATACTGTGAGCTAGAAGATGATGTCGCTCCACGATATCCTCTATTACAGGATTCCAACTTCGCAACAGAACCATAATAAGTCTTAATAGTCAAATGAGAGTCGATACCAACTACTCGGACCTTCTCGAAGGCATACTGGGTCGCCAACATCTATGTCGCCTCATCTAAATAGTGGGCACTAGTTTGATCATCCATCTCGGCTGGACTCTCAACATGTTTCTAAGAGGTCATATCCTCATATGAATCCTTCAGTTCCAATTTGAAATTAAAATAGTGAAAATATATTATGCAATTAATTTTCAAACTGAAAAATAAATAATACTAACCATAATCTGATGATGGTGATAACCTCTAATATCTCTAGTGGATAGATCATTATATATCCTTCGATAAATGGTCTACTCCGTAATATTGGGATTCTCAACTACCTATATGAATATAAAATAAAATTTTTATATTTAATGTTATATAAAATAATTAAAAAAGATACTTACCATATGCTCTCTTTGTGTACTGACTGTACGGGTACCCACTTAATGTGTCACATCTTGTCTCCCCCGATTCTGTTATCCCAATAAAGGTCTTCTTAGAAATCCACCACTCAAACCATGTGAACATAATCCATCCCAAAGATTAGATGAAATATACTCTGGTTGGTGGGCTATACTCGACTCATCAAATACTATCACTCCTGCTTTCATAACGGTCATCCTTCTCAAATAGTGCAAAAAATAACGGAAACGCTCATGCATAGACACCTCCCAAGCTCTGTGGATATCATCACACATGATATCATTTATGGGATACCATAAACCCTACAAATAATTTTTAATATATAATTATTATTTAAATAAATTTCTAAATAAATGTTATTTATTTAAATACCATCCAATGAATGAATGTTTCGATCTACACATTAATGGGAATATGTTCCCATGTGATCCATGGCTGGGAAAATTAATTTAACAAGATAGCACTCCCCTTTAAAATAGCTACAGGCACAAAATTGTGAAAAATGAATAAATAATCAAACAATTTGTATATAAATAAATTAATAAAAGATTTCTAAATGACACAGGTTACCATATATTTTTCATGCATGGATCGAAGTAAATACGTGGACATCGCTTGGGGATATCGTCAGAAATCATCATTCTTACAAGACCACACCCGCTCTGCGTACCCACAGAACTGTGAGTAGGCTGTGGGATAGATGATCCCAAATCCTCCTCATCCAATGGCAGCTCGGCCTCCTATAACTGAAAAAGTAGATCAGGGTCCATCTAAAACACAATATAATTATAATTAAAATATGGTTGAAAATAACTATTACATATAGATATATATAAGTTATGATTATAACGAGAATTTAATAGTTTCAATTTTCACCTTCATCATCATCTTCATATCCGACGATGTAAATTTCTTCATATTCATCCTCAGCATCATCAATATCCATATGAGTTTCAGTTTCATCATCTCTGGCCAATTCAAATTCATTTGTTACATCATTAACATCATCGTCACCATCAAACCTTAATTGTGGGGTGTCATCATCAATAATAATATATCTTTGTGAAAAGATCAATTTTGAGTAGTCTCTTGAAAAAATTAATTTCCTTGTACTTCAGTGAAACTACATTCAGTTTGAGTAAACTAATATTCCCGAGATTTCATTTTCATTATACTCCACCAATCAGTCAGGTCTATTGAAGCAGCATAATACTTTGTGTAATATATTTTATGTTCCTGTTAAGCTAGTAAAAATGGTTCATTTACTACAAGAAAACATTATATATTTAGTATTAATGATTCTATGAATCAGTTGAACACAAAAGCCTCTCTCAGTATCCAACCACCAACATTTAACCATCGTTATGTAATTTTACCCTAGATTACACAGTTCAATAATATTATCTAGCTTGATGTAAAAGTAAACACTAGTTTCCCTATGATTCGATCATTTCAATATTACTCCATTTCTCATTGTTTTTTATTCCACATATGCACGTGTATGAAATCAAAAACAATTCACCACATATTCATTATAAGATTTAATGATTTTGTATGATTGGTTACTCAATATACATAATTGCTTATCAATTTTAGCAACATGTTGAGATACCTGAAAATTTGTAAAACAATTATATATATAATAAATAATAAACCAAATTGATATGTTAAAGCATCAACAATTTATATTACCACAATTGAGAAAAATGATTTTGTCGGAGTTTTTCATGAGTAGCTGTGGTAATTTTTGGAAGCTCTTTATTGATATTATTATCATTTTACATAAAAAAATAAGTTTACTTTCTATATTATAAATTATAGAATAAGTGATAGAATAAATCACAGTACAAATGATTTTTTTTCTTTATAGTTGAGAAGAACATATGAATGAGCTCTATGATGTTCATCATCTTAAATACATCGTTCATGATCTTCACCGAAGCCAAGCTCAGGATAATTAAAAAATGATAATTGATTGTCCATCTCAACATCAACATTCCCCTCATTACATCCCATGAGGTTTTATTTTTAATGATATTTAGATTTGAAATACTGAGAGTAGAAATAAGGAATTTCATCTGGAAATAAACTTCAGCAATTGAGACTTAAACTGATGATTTGTTACGTGCTTTTTTCTTCAATTTCTTCATGCATATCTCGAATGGGTACATCCATCAAAATTGTACTTGACATCTATGATTATATTAATGTGGAAAATGTTATAATAGATGTTCTATTGAGTCAAAGAAATCCATCAGGAATATTTTTTCCAGTTTACATATAATTATAACAACATATTGTTCTAGTTTTCTTAGTGCATTGTAGTCTATTGTCACCACACAAGTGTCTCAAAAAAATATGATATGTATCTTATCGAATCCCAAATCATATAATTCTAAAAACCTCTGAATCTTATCGGCATATGTCTTTCCATTATAAAATGAAAATCATAACGTTTTAATCTGGTAATATGACCATTCATAACACATCTTCCCAAAATTGAAGCATAACCATCTGAAAGTCTTAAATCTGCAATCCACTAACAAAATAATAATAGAATCTCTTTGGAATCTATATAAGATGCTTTTGGATTCGTTAACCTATGTGATCTAACATTTTGAAACAGTTAATGTTCCAGTCATCTGCAAATTTGGGCTAGATCTCATCATGCCTTTACATTATATTTTTTCATACCTGGTGTATCCAAAACTGTTAGAAATAAATTATCAAAACGGTTCTTCCCAATATCCATGACATCCATCATATTGCGGACCATCAAATCTGACCAATACGGACGATCCAAAAAAATTCTTCATTTTATCCAATTATGTTCTTACCTAAATCCATGAATTTTCTGTTGGTTTTGTGTTGGCTCAAATTTGATGGGAGGTAATGAAAATTCAAATGATTTTAAATATGTACAAGAGATCATTTTTGGAGGTTCATCCCTTTCAATTGTTCCTTTTCTAAAATGATATTTTATTCTCTGAAAAGGATAATTGGTTGAATGAAATATGCGATGATAGTCAAAATAGAAAGGTTTTCTTTCCATTGACAAGAATAAATGCTTTATTTCCTTTCCTACACTGAGGACATGATTTTCGAATATGTGTACTCCAGTCAGATAACATACCATATGCTTGGAAGTCACTAAATGTTGCCATCAATGCATCGTTTAATTTGAAAGTTTGTTTCGAAGAAACATCATATGTACTGACATAATTGATCTATAATGAATTTAAATCATCAATTAATGATTTCAAATTAACATCAATATTTTTTTTCAGATGTCCTAGGATTAATAAGGTCAAAAATTTATAGCTCGCCTTCATCAACATCCCTGGAGGTAAATTTTACAAAGATATAAAGGTAGGCCAACATGAATATTGACTACCATAAGAACCGAACAAGCAGAAACTGTCAGAAAAAGACCTAATTGCACGTTCCAGACTTCTAAAGAAAAAGAAGGATGTAGTCGGAATTAATGTTTCTATGAATCACCACAAGATTTATGATTCAAGATTTTACTAGTTGAAATCCTGGTTTTGTTTCACGACATCATTGACACTGTGTTCTGAGACATAAATAAATGCTACAACCTAGGTGTAAGTAGGAAATATCTCAAATATTTTATAGGAATCGATCTAGACCTCCTCAGTTGAGCTTCATTATACCTCGATTTTCCACATGTGGGATAACTATCCAATTACTCATTTTAACCATAATATAATGTGAAATCATTTTCACATGCATGAATCTTCCAATAACATTGTCCTAGATTACAAACTATCCTCTTTCTCTCATAGTAATTTGTAGGAAACACATTTCCTCCAGGTAAATGTGTCTTAACAAAAGAAAATATCTGATCAAAATAGTTGTTTGAAATTGAATTATATGATTTAACAGCCATAAATTTTGGAAGTGCTTCTAATTTTCTTATCTTGCTACCAATATATAATGATTCCCTGGCAGAACTCAATAACTCATAAAATTTGGATGGTGCCAACTCAGGAGTTAAATCAATATCATCCTGAGTTTCATTTTGTTGAATAGATGGACCTGAAACATCATGTACTAAAATTTTAAACTGTGATGGGTCTGAAATCAAGGTATTAGTATCTTATCTGGAACTCTGTTCACCACTTTAATACCAAAAAGCATTTTTTGGCTGAAAACCAAAATGCAAGAGATGTCCCACAACCTTTTCAAATGCGTCAAATGTTTACATAGAATATTTTTTACAAGGACACTTAATTGTGGCTTCTGAATCAAATTCTGGTTTTGATGATTCAAATGATAATAAATATTTAACCCCCTCAATATATACATGATTTAAACTAGAACTATTTCGATTCCTACACTGAGTTATCTAAGTGTGGTCATCTAATAATGACTTTTTTCGAATTCATTATTCTATATTTTTCTACAAAATATAAAATCATTACTATTTTTGAATGGTTTGAAATAAAAAAACACTATCCTTAAAAAAGATAAAAAACTTAAACTACTTCTTCATAATTATCATTATTTATGGGGACAAAATTTCCAGTGGATTGATGGCCAGTCTTTTTTCTGAAAGCTCATTTTCATGCAACTTTATCACAATGAAATCACGATGAAGAATATTATTAGATGTACACATATCCATTCTCTTGCATACGTGAATGTATAAGTGTACCTCCGAGTAGATTATTCATTGTTATTTGAGTGTCAGAAAGATGTAAGTAAATGATTCGTCAGACAAAAGAGCCCTCTTTTTGTCAATTAATACTCTTCTTACAACTGTCACTGCTTGAAAACATTATCAATATTGTGGTCCTACAATTCATATTCAAACTCATGCAAACAATATTGGATATGCATACGTAGAAGTATATTTTTTATAATATTTTGAGTCGATGAGAGATGAGAGAAGAAGAGTCATCGAGCAAAAGGAGTGCAACCAATCCACTAGAATTTTTGCTAAGTTATTCCAAGTTATTACTATTTATTAAAATTGATTTTATTCTTAATTATTCTTAATTATTCCAAATTATTCCTAATTATTCCAAATTATTCCAAAATATTCCTAATTATTCTTAATTATTACTAATTATTCTAATTATTAATAATTTTCCTAATTTTTCATAATTATTACAAATTATTACAAATTATTCTTAAATATTACTAATTATTTCTAATTATTACTAATTATTGCAAATTATTTCAAATTATTAACAATTATTTCTAATTATACATAATTATTAATAATTATTACTAATTATTCCTAATTATTACTAATTATTCCTAATTATTAGTAATTATTACTAATTATTACGAATTATTACTAATTATAACTAATTATTCCTAATTATTCTCAAATATTCATATTTACTTCTAATTATTACAAATTACTCCTAATTATTCCTAATTACTCCTAATTATTCACAATTAGAACTACTTATTTGTAATTATTAAAAATTATTCATAATTATTCCAAATTATTCATAATTATTCCTAATTATTCTTATTTATTTCTAATTATTCTTAATTATTACTAATTATTACTAAATATTACTAAATATTACAAAATATTTCTAACTATTACTAACTATCACTAATATTACTAATTATTACTAATTATTACTAATTATTACTAATTATTAGTAATTATTACTAATTATTACTAATTATTACTAATTATTACAAATTATTCCAAATTATTACTAATAATTACAAATTATTAATAATTACTACTATTTATTCCTAATTATTCCTAATTATTATTAATTATTTCTAATTATTAGTAATTATTTCTAAATATAAGTAATTATTACTAATTATTACTAATTATTACTAATTATAACTAATTATTCCTATTTGTTACTAATTATTACTAATTATAACTAATTATCCCTATTTGTTACTAATTATTACTAATTATGCCTAATTATTACTAATTCTTAAAATTATTAATACCTAATACTAATTATTAAAAATTATTACTAATTATTACTAATAATTCGTAATTATTCGTAATTATTACTAATTATTTTTAATTTCCAGTAATTCTTCCTAGTTATTCTTAATTATTTCTAAAAATTACTAATTATTACTAATTATTATTAATTATTACTAATTATTACTAATTGTTACTCATTAGTACTAATTATTACTAATTATTACTAATTATTCCCAAATATTACTAATTATTAATATTTATTACTAATTATCAATATTTATTACTATTTATTACTATTTATTACTAATTATTGCTAAATTATTGCTATTTATTAATAAGTATTACTAATTATTACTTTTTATTACTAATTATTACTAATTATTATTAATTATTACTAATTATTACTAATTATTACTAATTATTACTAATTATTACTAATTATTACTAATTATTACTAGTTATTACAAAGTATTTCTACTTATAACTAATTATTACTAATTATTTCTAATTATTACTAAATATTCTTATTTATTTTTAATTATTCTTAATTATTACTAATTATTCATAATTATTACTATTTATTAAAAATTATTACTAATTATTCCTAATTATTACTAATTATCACTATTTTTTACTAATTATTCCTAATTATTTCTAATAATTTCTAATTATTCTTTATTATTACTAATTATTCCAAATTATAACTAATTATTCCTTATTATTACTAATTATTCCTAATTGTTCATAATTATTCTTAATTATTCCAAATTATTCCAAATTATTCATAATTATTACTAATTATTACTAATTATTACAAATTTTTACTAATTTTTACTAATTTTTACTAATTATTACTAATTATTCCTAATCATTCTTATTTATTTCTATTAATTCCGAATTATTCATATTTATTTCTATTTATTACTAATTTTTTCTAATAATTCCAAATTATTCAAAATTATTAAAAATTATTAATAATCATTACTAATTATTATTATATATTTCTATTTATTACTAATTATTACTATTTATTACTAATTAATACTAATTATTAGTATTTATTACTAATTGTAAATATTAATTACTATTTTTTTCCGAATCATTACTATTCTTCCTAATTATTACTAATTAGTGCTAATTACTATTAATTAATTCAAATTACAGCAACTAATTACTAATTCTAGATAATTATTTATATACATTACTAATTATCTTTACTAATTATTAATTATTACAAATTACAAAGAATTAGTAGTATTAATTTCTATTTATTATTACAAATAAATACATATGAGAAAAAAATTTAAATCTAACATTATTACAACTAATCAACAATAATTAAAATTAATATAAAAAAATGAAATAAATTCTAAATTAAATAAAACATAAATACCATTCAACTTGATCTCTTATAATTGTAGATGACTTCACAACTTCTGCGTAAAAAAAACTAACTCTGACAAATTTTCACTCTAAAATAAGAGTTTATAGAAACAAAGAATGTAGGAATTGAGTGGAATGAAGGAAAAACAGATTGGGGTATATTTGGGTAAGATTAGTTTGGATGAGAATATTTGCGATATGATCCCCTTCGCAAAAACCATCGGCCGCATTAATTACTGGCAATGGTTAAAAGGTTATTTGTGATGGGGCCCATCGCAAAAAGTGATCTGCAGACAAACTATTTGCGACGAAACTACATCTCGTCAGAAATAGTATTTATCATCACTAGGTATTTACGACGGGACCCGCCGCAAATACCCTCCGACGCACGCACTTTTTACGATGAGGAATTCCCTATCGCAAATAGTATTTACAACCTCCCAGTATTTGTGACGAGAGGTGCCTCCCCATCGTAAATACCCCTGCGTGCATATTGGCATGCAAACCAGGCATAACCTTTTGCAACGAGACCCCTAATCCCGTCACAAATAATCAGTTACTTGGAACAGGTTGATTCTCCCGTTGTAAATAACCCTCCACAAAATCTATTTTTCTTGTAGTGATTTTTTTATATTTATCTCTCAATATTATTATTTTTTATCTATTTAAATTTTATGTACTGTTTTTATATTTATTTAATTTTATATTTTAATATTATACCTTAGAGAAATAATGAATTTTGTATCATAGATTTATATTGCATTCAAAATGTGTAATTAAATTTGAACAACACGTTGTGGTTTTAAAAGGGATATTTATATTAAAACCTAGTGTGGTACATAATAAAGATGAAAAAGATGAAATTTTCATTCGTGAATCAAAAAAGTGTATAGGATTGGACGAAACAAAAAATTTTATTAGTTATTATTATATGGAGGACTCCATAATTATTTTTTGGCCTCTTTAGATAATTTATCTATTTGATCCCTTGATAAGATTAGTTTAACATTGAGTTAATTCTAAGCCATTCAATTTTTCTTTCAAATTGTCATTTTTTTACTATCAATTTACTTTTCAAATGGTTCATCATGTTTAAATTCATTAACTAAAACAAAAGTGGTCTGTTTGAGTGATGATTTTAAATAATTAATCAAGTGTATAAATCCGTATAAATATGCTAAATTTGTCTAACAATTTATTTAACTATGAAAGCATCAGTTCAACCAATGAAACTTTTCATTCTTGTAATAAAAAATTTAGTTTTAACTATGATAAATTACATTTAACCTATATAAATTTCAATTAAACCTTTATTTAATCATGTTTTATCCGATTATTATAATTAATCAAATCCCCAATCATATCAAAGTGATGCTCTGATACCAACTAAATTCCATTGAAATTTACATAATTTAGAATTATTTTATATTACTGATCGTGGATGAAAAACACTCCCATAACCAAAATGGGTTAGTGTGATTATAGATTAGCTACACAACAAAATTATTACATAGTAAAAAAATTACACATTTCTAAAAAAATTTACGCAGATGAGTCTCTCCATAGATATCCATGTATAATAATTCTAGGGAAAATGGAAAAACTTCAGAAAGGAGTGATCTTAAATGATTCATAAATAGTAAACAATATAAATAAGGCATAGAGGATTTATTTATAGATAATAAAGATGTGATATATGTGAATGAGGGAAAAATTACTTGATTGATTTAACAATCCCATGGAATCAAAAAATGATATTATAAGGCTTGATAAAAAACCTATTGGGCTAGGATGAAATACATTGATCCAAAAGGGATGGCTATGAATAAAAATATATACAATTTAATTAGAATATGAAATCATAAAATGAAAATAAAAAAACATGGTAATAGAAAATAAGCCCGTTAGGCTTAAATAACTATATAATGTCAAAGTATATGTCGAGGATCTATTCTAAATCCATCATTACATAATGTGGAAACACATCCCACAACAATGTGCCCTAGGATAATAGAACCTCTCATGCACATTACAAAAAATCTAATGATAGATAATGTTTCCCATTGTATTGTAACGATTTATAATTTCAGGGTCAGGCATCACATTTTTATATATCTATAAATATGTGTGCTATAGTAAAATTATCATACACTCATTAAAGTGATAACCTGATTTATCCATAAAAACTAAAATTCTTACACAAAAAATTTGAAGAGGTGGGAAAATAAAAAATATATAGAAATATAGCGCGTGATAAAAACAATTATCATATTTATTAATAATTTATTAATTGATTTAATAGGTTTCATATATTTAATAAATTAATATAGTTCCATTTTATTAGTTTTTTCTCTTCAATCAAAATGTTTGGATATCTATGTAAAATCCCTTAAATCAGTGGATAGAAGTATATTTTATTAATGATAAAAATAAAATAGAATAAATCTTGTCCTTACGAGTAGTTGAAGATATGGAAGGAAAGTTTATTTATGTACCAATCAAATCTCATGGATTTCAATTTCCCACCACTATAGATACTTATGAAATTGGGTAATGAACACATAAATGTTTTCAACACAGTAAAAACTTATGAAATGGTAAAATTAGATAGAAAATATTATAAGTAAATCCTAAATGGTGGAATGTAATATTTTTTAACATAGATAAAAAATCATTTAGTGTAATACAAGATATTATTTAGGATATATAAAATAAATTCATTATTTTTAAAAAACATGGAAATAAATATAAATAATTATATCATCATTTCTAAGAATATAAATAAAAACATGAATGCATTAATAATTTATTTAAATATATAAAAAATAGTAAATGAAATAAAATTAATATATTTAAATATAAATTGATAGAGGAGATCTATAAAAAAATTTGGAATAAGACCCTTTAACATAATTAATTTTTTTTAATTCATTGAAATAACAGTAAATGAATATTCAGAAATAATAAATGTAAATATAATGAATGAAAATAAATTGAAATAATAATAATAAAAATATATTTTCTTATCAATAAGATAAAAAAATGTATATCAAAGATAATGATCATATCCAGATGGTGATAAATGAATTTTTTCATTACCAATTCAAAACTAAATGTAATATACAAATACTAGTAATGAAAGGTATATGTAAACCTAAATTCTAAAGTTGAATACAAATAAATAAAATTTTTATTTAATTATAAATTTCATATTAATTTGTCAAATTCCTTTTTTATAATGAAAATAAAAAATTACAAGATATATTGAGGGAAGAAACCATAGAAACATCATTATTTATTATGTATTAATAAAAAAAGAAAATATATTTTCTTTGGATGGAAAAAACTCATCAAATTACAAGATAAAATAAAACAAAAATAGTCTAAAACATATTAACATAACATGTAAAATAATTATTTTAATGAATAATGAATTTAAACCCAAAATATGATTAATCGGTGAAGAAAACACCAACCTATACTCCTGAATTTATTGAATGTGATCTATCATCTTAAATAAATAAATATAAATATTATTTACAATATTATAAAACTTATTTATTTAAATGGACTTTAATAATAATCACATATTCATATATTTTTAGTAACAACGAAGTGTTTCCGAACACTTTTATTTTTATATTTTTCATTATTGAACCATATTAACTACTAAATTTTAAATTATATAGAAGAAATATTTAGTTTTCATGTTTTTTAAAATTCAATAATTATAAATCAAAAACTACAGTAGTATCGTTAATATGTGTAGTTTAACGGACCAACACATTAATGTGTTGTAAAGAAATAAAGGAAATAAAATAATTGAAATTTTATTATTGTAACATTATAATAGATGAATAATTATATTAATTTATTTTTATAAAAGTGAAAAATTTAAATTAGAATGATTTAGAGGAATAGAGAAAAAATAAGATGTGATGAAGGGTTTATAAATTTTGAAGAGGTTTCTTTCTCACTTCAAGAAGTCCTTGTTTTGATGTAATTTAAGCTTAATCATATTTACAAGAGCTCCCAAACATGAGAAAAATTCTATATAAAGTAATTTAGGATATTTAATGTTATAAATCTTAATGAATTAGAATGTGAATATCTATTTCTAATTTATAAATGAGATGCATTTTATTTTAAACTTATGGTAAGGTAAGCCTTAAATTAGAGTCACATCATATAATGATGAGTTTAGTGAATTAATGTGTTTAAAATAATATTATTTTAATATAATTAAATAAATAAATATATAATATTTTAAAATTTATAAATATAAATTTAATCTAAAAAAATTATTTCTTGTTTTAGTTACTTGTTTTGACTTATTTTAACTTATATATTTGTTTACTATTTTAATTATTTTCTACCAAAAATAATATACATACTCTATTAGATAATTTTTATATCCTAAATTTAGATTTCAAATACTTTTTGTACAATTATAAATTAAATATGATATATTTATCTTTTAAATTTAAAAATAATATTTGTAGAAAAAACTGAAATAAAAACTATTTTTTCAATGAATGGATATTTATTTATTAATTATTATTACTTAATTATTCATTGATGTTACTTGTTTGTTTTTAAATTATTATTACATTTTTTTAAACATTCATAACTCCTATATAATAAAAAAATATTAATTATAATAATTAAAAAATTTCATTGAATTTATATATTCTAAAGGACTATATATATATATTCAATGTCTATATTGTGGTTATTTTACACTTTTCCCTTCCAATAAATAACCTTTTTTGATTTTATAAAATTAAATCAATTAATTTTTGGGATTTTTCTTTCGTATTTATGATGTTTGGGATTCATTCGATAATAATACTTGGTGGTATTATTCTCTTGAGAGAACATGAGTAATTGAATTGCAAGCCTAAAAATTAATTTATCTCACTATGATTTAATTCATACATCTAATATTTATTTTCCTTATATTTCTATTTTAATATATTAATGTTTATTTCAATTTCACTAGTACAGAAATGATTTTTTATTGGTTTTTTACTTCTCAATGGTAAGAAAAAAATAGGAAAAAATAACTAATCATTACATAATAATTATTAAATCAGATAAGTAAAATATATTCCTCAAATATATCCTTATTAAAATTATTGTAAATTGTAAATGGAAAACATTACACCCCTCTTCATGTATTTTGTGTCCCATTGTTTATTCATTCAGAAGTTGGATATATTTTCTTCTGAGGAAATATGTAATGTGGAAACAAAAGCTTCATTTCAAAAGGTATTTTAGAATCGGAAGGAATATTTTTAGTTTTCTATTATACAAATATTTTTTCTGCAATGTAATAAATGTTGAATCATTAACCGATATATCAATTAAGAAAACTAGACATAAAAAACATAAATAATGAAAAAATAATTAAAAATTCTTGGATGAGATCACTGGGAGAAGAAATTTTGGTTTTAAGATGAAGATAAAATGAGTAGAGATTGTGGAATGAAGATGGTCAAAATTATCAATCATTTAATTAATATATGTGTATAATGAAATCATATAAATAATATAGTAATGAAAATGCGATATTATAAATTTTAATTGGCAATAGAAAATTTCGATGTCGTGCTGTAAAAAAATATATTTTTCATAGGTGGGATATTAAATCTATCATTCAAGTTGGATTTATGATAAACGTCTTGAGAATATATTAAAATTATCATGCTTCATATTGGTAATCGTAAAACCAACATGAAATGTTAGTTATTCACATCGGTTTTATGATAACTGATGTGTGAAATTGGATTTTAAGGTCGATTTTTGCATGAATTGGAACTAATAGAAATTTTAAAGGATTGTTTTTATTAATAAATGTAAAAAATGTTTAAATATATTTATTTAATTTTCTATGTTTTAATCTGACAGGTCAAAGACTCCAAATGGATTTACTGATCAAAATTTGTGGCCATGAGATGTTGGACTTCTCTAAGATATTGTTTAGAGATGATAACTTCTGATGGACATAAATTTTGATCTGTACCTCCATTTGATATCCAAGACAAGGAAAATAAAATCATGGGAAATGAAATACATTTTTTCAATCATATATCACATAATTTATTTAATTAGAACATGAAAAATCCATTATTATTAATTTCTCAGATCAATTATTTAGAACTGATGCAATAATGTCCTGAAATTTTATTTTTCACATAATTTATTATATACCCAACATGAAAAAGTACTGAAAATTTCATTTTCATATAAAATATATAAGTACCAACAGGGAAAATTAATTTACATTGATTTTAATTTTGTTTCTAAAAACTGATGTGAAAAAGGCAACGTTATAATTAGTTTTTGTAAAAGTGTTTATAGTATAATATTATACTTTAGTGAAATAAATCAATGCTCATTAAATATTTGGATTACATCGAAAAAAATTATTCAATTTAAGAGAAAATTTATATTATAAAATTCATATTTATTATAAAATGTGGGATGTTATATTTGTAATCGTATTTTTTAAAGATTATATTCGATGGATTATGGGCATTTTTGGTGATTTGGAAAGCATAATTATACAACATGAAGGTATTAGATTAATTTTTTTTTTGTATTATATGTAAATAAACAAATAAAATAGTGAATTGTACATTATTTAATAAATTTTAGTTATGAGATTAATTTTAGGAAACATCAATCACATATATTAAAGAAAGTACATTATAAGACTTTATGAGAAATAATATACAGAATTGAAATATTTAGTTGAGAATTATGGTATAAAAAAGATTAGTAGAACTTTAAAAAATATTTAGTATAATTATGTCAAAGATGATATATTTATTATAGTTTCATATCCTAATTTTGATTATTTTTCATTTGGTTAGAAATGTATATTCTAATATATATTTAATTAATGAGACACTTGTGAAGAGTTAAAGAATGTTGGCGATGTTTGGGGATAATTTGTTAAATATTTAGAAGAACTTGCCTAATGATTTTAATCACACAATAATTATTTTTTGACATTTCATATGGATAGGGAAGTAAAAATTATGATCAATGGTTAATTATGAGAATCTAATATTTTAATGTATGATCAAAAAGTGAATACCAGTTCTAAGGTTGTGCTTCTTGGATTTATATTAATTTGTACACTAGTATGTTTCATAATGTAATGAATTAAAGATAAAGATAAATTGAAAATCAATATGAAAGACACAATGGGAATTATTTTCAAGCTATTGGATAAAACTAGTGGACTATGTAATAATCATTACCATGATTTTAATATTTATAAATAATTCCATAATGTTTGGGTATTATGAGTGACTGTGGAAGTTAATTCTAATTGTTGTGTACATCAAAATCATATGGTTCAAATATCATTCCATTAGTTAATGAAAGAATCTAGTGTTGAATGGAAAATTATTCAATATGTACATTTATAACATTGTAATTTATGTATCTATATGTTATTTTAGAACCATCACTCAATAATTTTTATGATATAGAATAGTTATTATGTCATGATTGTTAGAGAGATGAAGAAATAGAAGTTAATACACAATAATGAGCTCTAATATACCATAAATTGTGAAAAAAACTAACTTTATAGATTTTAATTCAAAGAAAATATTGATGAATATTGTTCATAATTTGATCCGTTTATTTTAATTACCAAAATTTTTGTCTGAAAAAATGTATGAATGTGTAACAATTACAACGAACATAGAGAATATTGATGATTCAAATCAATAAAACACATTTATAGATATATGTGATATTGGGAAGAATTTTTTATACTGTTATTTCTAAACTTTCTAAATGGAATGATTGTTAGTGAAATATTGATATTTTTTCTAATATATATAGTTCCATTGATAGAGTGGATACATTATATATCTAATTATTTATAAGATAGGATTGTTATCTATGTATGTTCATTTAATATATTTGAGTACAGAATTAAAAAGTGATTTTTATATTAGAAAAAACTTCTATAGACAAGAAATTGATTTCATTTTCATTCCCATTATAGGAAAATTTATGTTACTACGATAATTATTAAAATTTTTATGTTTTAAATCTTTTAATAATTTTTTTTCACATCTAAAATTTTAAGGAGGAAGAAACACCAGTTTGATCAATTAATATAATCTATAAGTTATTGATATATATGTTATTGGTTTTCATTAATTTAATCTATAGATACTTTCACATCATTAATATTGTTTAGTTTTTCCTTGAAGTGGTTCTAAAGAGGAACAAATAGAGGGAGATGATTTTTATATGCACATATCAATACATAAATTATTTGTATAATGAAATAGGTCTATTTCACAGAGTGACCACGAATTAAAATACTAGTCCACGAAAATTATGTCGTAATAGTGTATTTTTTGGAACACCAAATAATAACTATGTCAATTCTCTATAAATTTATCATATTGGGGATGAACCATGAAAATATTTACAATCCAGTGTGTTTTAGGATCATAAAATTATTTAAATATTTGTATTAGATTTGTTCAAAGGATTGATAAATTTATACATTATCCCTGATAATGTAGTTATAATATCTAATGTTTGGTAATAATTAAAGGAAAATGGAAAGTTTTTTCATAACCCTAATTCACCCCTCAAGTTGTTTTTGGCCTCAAATAAAAAATTGGATGTCTAGATAGTAACCAATACATATATAGTTGAAATTAAATTATTTTAAGTTATCCATTATAATTCTATTATACTCTACATGTTTTCTTTATGAATATAGATAATATATCTTCTAAACATATAGTTTCATATTTATCATTTAATTTAGCCAAAAATGTGTTTTTTCATTCATTTAATTATAAACCATTGAGTTCCTTAAATTCCACCTCATTATCACTATTGAATTTATTCATCAACATAAGTAATCCATCTATAATATATGAAATTTAGATATAACGAATTTCATCATGAAAGTAGTTTTCCATATCATGACATTCCAATGCTGATTTATTCATCAAAATTTTCCGGGGGTTTTTTAAAATTATTTTTTAGAAACTTTTTGTGTCTTAATGGATTTCACATTGTCCATGTATAATACTCACAATCATGATTTTCATGGTAAAAAAATCATCACAATATTTTAATTATGTTATTAGGAATTCATGACATGTTTTTTTTAATTTTTCTTATATCACATTCTTGTTTTTTCATATATGATAGGAAGTTTTACCCATTTTTCCATTTCCAATTTATATCCCAATAATTTCATAAATTATTCCTCTAATAATAAATATAATAATTTATTCCTTTTTTATGATTTAATCATTATTATTGCTATCAAAATGTGATCTAGATATTAACACCATTGAAATATTAAATTCTTTATAAATTATATTTAATATATTAATATAATGATATAATATGCATGTAATCATACACACATTTAATATGTGAAAAACATTCTATAAAATACAATGATTCCTTCATTATTTATTGAATTATTTAGTTGTATTATGAAAAAATCATGGATATAATCATAAATATGGCACACAATAGTGAATTACTATGAAATTTTTTTTAACTAATCCAATTATACAAAACAAATTCTCTATATATGAGATAATTAATCCTGAAGAGCCATATTTGGATCTATTACCAATTGAATCGAAACTATGAGAATTGAATAACACTAATGGGGGAGGGGTGGAATATAGATTTATAATCATTTAAATACTATTTTCAATAATCATTAGTTTGAAAAAATGAACATTTTCATTCCTACACATGAAATAAGAATAAAAGAAACCAAAAATTAACAATGAAGATTTTTAATAAGTTCACAATAAATTGTTATAATCGAGTCAATGGGTGTTGTCTATGCTATTCCATATCACACAATCCATCTCATATGGTAATGGTCTAACCAAATAGATAAATTGTACAATATAGAATCATTTTTTGATATTTTATCAAAAAAATGAAATCCTTTCTTTTTATAATAATTTAAATACAACAGTTAAATTCCTTAAACACTAAAATCATTATTCATTGAATTTTTTCAATAAATAAAAATCTATATTTATTTCTTAAACCATTGTATTCTAACCAAATGTTTACCATATGAGTTTTATCTATTTTAATTTGATTGTATGTCATAGTTCGTGGTTTTAAAATTCATCACAAATAATGTACACATATATATGTTACTAACAACTAGAAATTGATATCACTTTCTATGTTATTTTAAATTGATTTTCTATTGGTAATAACACAAGTAGACTAGAGAAGAAAAATATTATCATTCTATTTCGTATCACTAATGATTTAGTGTATATTGGACGTAGTATTCTTCCCTAAATTTTAAATTTAGTAATTGAACATTAATTGATTTGAACTACTCATATTTTTACACTATTAATTAAGCATGAATTTATTTAAATTATTTACCCAATAAATTTCTCAATAATCATGGAAATTTGAATGTTACAATTTATTGAATTCCAAAGAAAAATATGTTAAAAAATAAGACATGACATGAACCATATGGACCCCACCTAGACTGTTAGTTTTTCTAGGTTGGATCCCCAATGCCACAACTAATAGACTATGAAATGGTTATTTTCATTAAAAGAGATAATGTTCATGAGATGAATTGTCCTAAAACAAACTATAAATATATTTATTTTCCAATGAAAAATATATAAAAATAGTCAACAAACACCATTATAATATGTATATAAGAATTTCATAATTTATGAAATACATAAATGAGATAATAACTATACGTTATAATTGTTTAGCCAAGATTGGTGAAACCACCCTATATCAGATAAGTTACCCCACTCCCACACATATTCAAAAAAATTATCAATATAAAGATTATTATATGTTATATACCTGAATCTGTTTAGTCACCAGTACTATAAAAAAATACATGGAAGCACCAACATGCAATATTTACACTATAAGACTAACCACACGTCCCACTTTAATTACTATATTTGGTTAGATACACTCTAAACATCAATTTGTAATGTTAGAACATGTCTATCCTAGAAGGATTTAATATAATAACCAACCTCAATATATAGAAATCTATAATTTGTTTCCAAATGTACAATAGTCAACAGTCAATCTCACAACTTCAATCTTAATGATTTAGAGATAACATAGTATAGACTTCCCGATTCCACTTCTTCATCCTAAAATATAGTTAGTAGAAGAAAGAAAATCTCTACCCCTCTCTATATCACCATTAAATTTCTTCTTCTTATTCAGAATACAAGGATTATCATTTCAAAAATAGTGTAGGGTCGCTTCCATTTTTCAACATAATGGTTGATCTAGATTTTAATGGTGGTTATAATGGAATCATCGATGATAGTTAATATCATTATTGTTCCCACTTTGTGGTCTCTAACATTATATTTCTTAGATACTCATTATACTGTTTAATGTTTAGAATCAGGTTCTATATCACATGATTTTTTCATTATATACTTTTTCTACATTTTTATTTTCAAAAAAACATGAATTTTATTTTGATATTATAGAATAGAAATATTCCTCCAATCTTAGTCTCAAGAAGTAATATCCAATATTTAATAATTATCTGTGAAATCTATCATGTATTATTCCAAGATACATGTTTACTGCACAACTATCTTTGATGAGAACAAGATTTATAATTTAAAATACTTCCATTAAATATTTGACCACAATTTTCAATAATTAATATTGTTTAAACAATTATCCATATTTGATTATACATTATAATCCATCAATTAAACCTCTTAATTTTTCTCAATTACATGGGTTTTATTCTTCAGTCTTCCATAATGTTCGGAAATATTTATTTCTACATGTTAACTACTTCATTAACATTCTATTAATGTGTCAATAATATCATCATATTGAAATCCAATTATTCATATCATAAAATTTAGGTATTCTTGAATGATTAATAGTGACCAATAGTATTGTGATATTTATCTCATTGAATAACCTTACAACAATGACTAAAAAGACTCCAAAATACTAGAATTTTTTTCAAATAGAAGAACCATTGAATATCATGTTTATAACCATTAAACATTCCAAAAAACATATAAGGAACCCTTATATACCATAATCATAATAATTAGATTTTAATATATTGTATCTGATCAGCTTATACACATTAGAAGTTGTATTTTTACATATAATCATGAAAATTTTAGAAACATTATGTATGATTTTCACAACACATACATATCATAGTTTGACATTTTAATCTTCAAAATGAAAATAATTATGTGCACACTTATGTATTTACTTTTAAATCCGTGATAAAATTTATTTGTTGAGAAACATAACATTATATTTTAGAATGATAATTTTTACTTTTCCAATATATAGTCTTCAATATCTTGGCTATCCTTACATAGAATTTTAGTGTATTTACATATTAACGTTTAATAATATAAAAGAGAATACATATTTGGATAATAGGGAACCTTTATTTATTAACTAGTGAACACATATGTATCAAACCTTATGTATAAATTCCTTTTTCATTTTCTATAGTGATATGATACTCATATCTTGAATTCATATCCCAGTATAGGATTTGAAATCAAATAAGTATAATCCACTTCAACAAAAATAAAAATATATCAAATAACATTAGTAAATTTTCAACATGTATTTAAATCTGTTTATCCTAATTTCAAGATAATTTAGATCTCAATACTTCGTCATAACATATCCAATCTTTTGATGACATTGATTTAACCATTTCCCAATTAATGAAACACCAGTTAATGCATCATCAACCTTTTTCTTCATGAAATCAACATAGATATATCCATATAGGGAAAAAAATTGATGAATAATGTTAATAAGAGTAGATATTTATCAAAATAAAATCTCTATTATATTATGATCCAACCTCAACCTTCGTTTTGAACATCCGATTAGAGTAAAATTATCTTAAAATATCAATATTCTATGGAACTCTTTTTCGCACATCATCTTCCTCAAATCTTCACTGACCATTTTTTAACTCCAACAAAATGTATAAGATTCCTCAATATCTCAATAATATTTTTTGAAACCATTTATTTTGGAATTTAATAATTTATGTAGTATAATAAATATTGGGTGGTATACATAATAATGAGCTCAAAAAAACCACAATACACTATTATTTAAATATAAAAATTATCACTTAGTCATTAATTTTGTAAGAATGAATTGGAATGACCATATTATGAAATATATATAGAAAAATATTCATTAATAATTTAATAATCAACCCTACATTGATACTATTTTTTTAGAAATAATGATTTTTTAAGATAATTAAGTTATTTTTCATAAAACTAGTTTTTTCTGTAGAATGTATTTCTTCCATTATAAATTAATATATTCATTTTTAATAATGTGTTATAATTTTATAATTTTATATCCAATTTAATGAATAATAATTTGTGTAATTATTTTTGATAGACAATTAATGTGAATAATGTAATTTATTTGTTTCAAAAATACCATTCCTTCAAACATGGTTTTATTGAATATTTTGATAATATATTAAAATTATTTTTTTGATAAATTATAAATTTAATTTCATAAAATGGTTATCAATTTTGAAATTAAACTTTCATAATAATGTTAGAATGAATTTTTTCTAATTTTTTTGGAAAATGTTGATTTTACAGTGAATAATTAAAAATAAATTTTTTTAAATTTTGTAATTTAAATTCATTATGTGAGGTAATTTAAAAGTAACACTATAGTTTTGATTGGACATAGTGTACAACACTATTATCTTTGTTAAAGATAATCAAAATAATTCTATATCAATCTACATTATATTTTTTCGTTATAATTACATTTTTATGCTTAAAAAAGCAATTCTCAATATACTATTTTTCATTGATTTTTTCAAACATATATTATAATTAATTTAATCCAATTTTAAACACTAAATATAAAAAAATGAATATTATATTGTTAATTTGATTTTAAAATATATTAATAATTACAAAATCATGTTTAGTCATTAGGAATAATATCCATCCAAAAAAGTTTGATCACAATAAATGGTAAAACACGTCTATTTAGCTTAAAACTGAGTGATAAGTTCAAAAAATGCAATTTTATTTTTTATTGGATGATATTATTTTCATCCGAATAACATTTTTTTATAATTTTAATTTTTAGGTTGCATATACCTTTTGATTACAAAAATTAAATTAATTTTAAAAAAGGAGAACTACAAAATGTCAATCTATTGGTTATAATTTCTCATATATGATTTTAAATGGTTAAAAATAATTTTTAATGAATATGAAATGTTATTTTTTACATACATAAGATTTTTTTATGTTAATTTAGTTTTTATTTTTTTGATGGTATAATTACCTTAAATTATTATGTATGGATGACACAGTTCTTGTGAAACATGTTTAAAAAACCAAGTAAATAGGTTTAAAAGCATTAAAAATATTTTCTTTTTGTTAAATTATGGTGTTCAATTTTTTTCGGTTAATAAAAGTTTATATTAGAAATAAATTATCTATATTAGTGAATTAAAAATCAAATTAAATTAATAGTACCATAATGACTTTAATGTTATTTTTTGTTATATTTTATTTAATTAAATGATTTTAAAAATACTAAAAATATTGGAAGAGGATCCATGGAATGGTAAGAGGTTAATAGTTTAATCCTATGACCTTTTTTTCCATTGGTCTCCATTGAATCAAAATTATTCCCATTATATTCTCAAACATGTGTTACCATGGATATGTTATAAAAAGGTTTAATAATGCGTTTAAACTAAATTATATGTTTTAAAATAAAAAAACCTAACTAAATTTTATTGGATTATAATATTTAGACCTTTTCATATTTTAATTCTAATACATGGAAATTTTTATGAATTTTACTTTTGATATAAGTTAATTATATTTAAATATTTGAGGTAATTCCAAGTCTATCCCCACCACACTTCTAAAGTTAAATCTTTGATGCTCCCTTTACCATAATTTTTGAGCACTCTATATTAGAAAATAGCACCCAAATGTCTTCCAAAAATCCATTTCCAAGTCATAGAGGTCATGTTCCCACTGATATAACATCAGAAGAAGGATTATGGTGGAATCCAAGAGAGGGTATCAAATGAAGAGATATAAATATATTCATTGTCTTTCATGTTTATTTATTTTTATAAATCCATGAAATATTATAAATACATAATTATATAATTTTATAAGTATATATAATTTAACAAAATTTTATTATTTTAATGAAAACCTATTATTCATATCCTTTTCCATGATATGGGGAATTAAGATAATGTTCGCAGGTATGTGTAGGAGGATACCAGCAATTAGATATATGTTTCATTTTTCATCACCATCATACCTAGTTGGTTATTATGATTTTTTAAATAAATAAATATTATATTAAAAAAATAATTCGTATTGAAATATAATATATTATTAACCTTCTTATCCTTACACACATTAAGGAAATGATAACATTACTCATTTTTATGTGTGGACTAACACCTCCATGATGTGATGTGATTTATTTTTCATGTACACATTACATATATTTTTATAAATTATTATTTTATGTATAAATATTATTAATATATCAATAAAAAAATTATTGATATTTTATAAATATGACCACATTAACCATGTTGAACCTACCTATGTTTTTTTGGGATTGTGAACCAAAAATCATAAAAAAGACTTTATCTTATTTTTTTCATAAATATCTAAGACATGTTAATAAATGAAACAATAGAATTTATGATAAGGTAATATAGTTGAAAAGGGTATGAATAAATGTAATATTTAATATATGTTCATTATATATGATTTATGGAACACACATGTCATGTTGGGAGACGAGTTAAGGGATTTTCAATTAAAACACTTTTTAAAATTTGTCAAACTCTTTCTCATCCATATCCATGTTAATATAAATATTTCATGAATTTTATTTCTTCTTCATAAATGGTTTTTATATTTCAACTTTTTCTATATTTATCATCCTTTTCAATTTTATTTAAAATTGATATTTTCAATGTTTTTTAATGGGTTAATTTCAACTTCTTTACAAAGGTGAAGAAGAATGTTATTTACATATATGGATTGGTGTATTTTTCCTTCCATAATAGACATTATTAATAATAAATATTCTTATAGAAGTTACCATTTTTTTCAAAAAAAATATTTCTCAAAATATTCTCATAATTTTATTTTTAAAATACGTTTCAATGGAACACAATTTTTTTAATCATATTTGAGATATAATTAAATATGTTATCACGTATGGTCTAAAATGTAAAATTTAAAGGTTTTATGATTAATTTGAAACCTATTTGTGTTTTATTATTGACATAATATATGAAAATTTACAATAATTATAGTGGTTCCCCATATAGAATTTATGACATGTGATCCTGATATAGCTCTCCAACCCATTGGGTAAAGTCATGATGTTTACCGGTGAAATTTCAGTCGTAAGAGACATGTTAATTTTCCACTTTGGATATTACATTATAAGGGATCTTATATGAGTTATTTTAAGGATAATAACCCATGGTACCTATATGTTATTCTACAAATTTCTTATAAGGGAAAAATTTTAATTTCAAAAGATAAGAAAATGAGCTTATATTTTTAGGAACGCTTGTGACCGTCTTACATAAAGGTGAAAAGATTGATATTGAAGGAATAATTTTCATGATTTTTCAGTAATTTGGAAAAAAATCATCATAGTTTCTCTTTATGATTTAATTTGAATTTTTTATGAATTTTTTAATGAAATTTAGTAGTTTTTATGGAAATGTAAGAATACATTTGTAGTAAATTTTTTTGTTAAAAGGAAAACATTATTTGGGTTTCTTCATGTTTAAAAAATTTCAAATCATTTTATTTTAAATTATGTCCCCTAAATTTTTTTTTTGTTAAACCCACAATTTTGAATGTTTTTTTTATTATGGATAATGAGGACTTGAAACAATAATAAATTTAGTTTTCCAGATTTGGGTGTTACATTGAACAAATCAAGTGCGTCTTTATAAATATACTATTAATTGGGTAAAATTTATATTTTATAGAAATGTAAATATTTTAAGGAGTCATTTATCTAATCCATTAATAATATAGACCAAAAATATTTTTGAGATATATGAAATTGGCGAACTTGTTATAAATAATTTTATTATGGTTTGAATAATGATTCTGGTTTTATAGTTAGTATCAAATGGAATTATAATATAACCTTAGTGGTTGAGATGAAAAATATGACAACATATTAAGGTTATTAGATACCAAAAATGGTTAATTATTTAATGTTTCATCATAATTTTAAAGGAATAAATAACCCTTTTAGTTTTTATTTGATAATAGTACTTTGAGAGACAATTATTGAGTTTTGATAAAATTTTTTGGTATATATGACACATTTATTTAACTTTTATTATCATGGAATTGTAATTTTAATAATTATTCTTTTATATTTTATGGATATAATTTGAATGTAATTAATAAACATTAGGATTAAGTAGATATTTTGATGATGAGGTAATAATTTCCCATTAGGATAAAATGTGTTAGTTCCTTTTTGGAACGTATGTTTAATCATGTAGATTATAATTTTCAAGACCCAACCCAAGTCAGAGCTCAAGCCACGACTCCCCCAAGATTTCCTATATAGCCTAGGGGATGGAGAAAAGTACCAATAGTTTAGGAGGCCATTTTTTATAGTAACTTTATTCACACACCCAAAAATACGTCAATGAATAAATGTAGAGATATATCAATCAGAAACTAAAATGCATGAATACTAATATCCCAAATTATAGTATTATAAATGTTCTGAAGAAAAAAGGAAAAAACAAGTTCCACCCAAAATAAAAATATAAAATTTCCAAACCTTCATAGAAGGATGGGATCGCTGGAAGAAGTTACTGTTGGAAATCTTTTCAACCCTATTACAATAAACACCTCGGCCGATCTTGCTCATTAATATCCACCTACCTCTGGTCCTCTGTGGACTCCATCCAAAGACATGTGGTATGTACACAACAAAAACATGTGCAGGAAAATCTTATGCCGGGGTGAGTATAAAGACACTCAGTATACCACCCAAAAACACAAAATATAAGGGAGTGTCTGAAAGGTGAAAGACCGCTTGAGCTTTCTAGAGGGAAACCCATCTTGAGAGAAACCCATATTGATTTGTTCTATGTGGTACATGAAAATCATGTTATATCAAAGAAAAATCTTTATCGTGAGAGTAAGGAAAATACTTTGTCCCAGAACATAACCCAAAAAGAGAGTAAGGTATGGGCACAAAAGTGGAATGTATACTCAATCCTCAATCGGTTTCAACCGATAATGTTACAACACTACAAGATATCCCAGTCATCACCCAGATATACTCAAAAAAGAATCTAATTATCATGAGGATCCTACATCATAACGAGACACATGAATATATTTTAGGTTCTAAAGGTAAACAGAGAACAAAGAGAACGCACTCCATGAGCTTCACCATCGAAGATGGAACATTTCCAAGAGATACAATACTGTGGGAACAAATCTCCCATTCTGAATGGTATGTCCTAGAAAACATGGTCTATCATGGAAAACATATATGGTATAGCTCTATTTCTTAACATTAGAGGTTCTCCCATCGCTAACATATGCCCTATGCAAGGCTAATGTAAACCAAGTGAAGGGGACCACTCCTCACCGCTAACCAGCAGTTATGGGTGAACTACTCTAATATATTCAAGATGTTAATATTATCTAATTCGTTGTAATTTAGAGACCTACACCTCACCAGTTTCCCATAGTCAAGGGATTACTAGCTATTAATTGACCCATGAAACCTTTATTTCTCCTGTTTGGAGTGGTCACACTTTAATTCATCGATGGAGCATCAAAACCTAACGAGGTATCACAAATATCAAGTGTAGGGGTCCACTCCTCATAGCCATTCTCAATAGCTGAGGGAGATCCAAACATAATAGAGGAACCAATTCCCATTGCAACATAGATATGGGGGAGTACTACTCCATAGTTGAAGAACCACATCCAAGAACGACATGGGGTACAACATAGAGAAAAGAGGACTTACCCCCTTTTTTGATAGGGAATTGTTGACCAGAGTGTAGTCGACATTCTCCCTATCATGGAATGGGAGTACTAAATCATTCAAAACATCAAGTAGGTAGGACCTACACCATAGAAGGAATTGCGAGTTTCGATTCCAATGATATAGGACATTAACCCTATATTGGTAGGGAGTACCCACTCTACCTATACGTCACATATGGAGGACCCAGGCCCTAACACCGATGGGGAGTATTGCATCTATGGATATAGGAACCACACCCTGGTCTTAAAATGGTAGTTCCTTGTCTATTTTTAAAACATTTATAGAGGATCAACACCAAGTCATGGTAGGGGTGGACTCTAGAATCTTTGGAACTATATAGGGAACCCACACTCTAAACCATTTGGGGAGTACCAACAGTTCCCAAATTACATCAATGATTCCCTGTATCCCAATTGTCGACCCTAAACACTTCATTCTAAGGAACTAAATCATGAAAAAATTATACTATCTCTTTTGTCCAGCACTAACTCACTATCACGTTTTTACGTTGCATCACAAGGAAGCTTATCGTTGGAAAATGTGTTCCACATCATCGTAAGTACAATTCTATTCCAAACCAAATATTGTCCCAATGAACATCCAAAAGTTAAAATAACCTATTCTAATGATGGTGGGGGGAGTCCCATATCTACTATTGAAAATTGGTAAGGGGACCACGTTCCCTGATGCTACAGGGGAGTACTAGTCCCAATATCTCTCTTCAAGAACCACACTGATCCCCATCATATGTCAATCACTACTAAGATGAACAGAATACTAATCATACACAGTATAGTAAAATTTCCATAGGTTGGGGACCCAAACCCAATTATTATATGGGATAACCACCTAGTCGGTCTAAAGAGTCCAAGGGGTCCATATCCTAAAGTCAAAGTGAAGGGTAGATACCCAGATGCTAACCTAGTGAATTAAGCTATCCACAACCCAAGAATTTCATTGTTACAAAAGATTCATGATCGAAACACATGACCTCGTACCTCATAGGATAGAAAATGAAGCTAAAATTGCATTATATGAATAAAAAACTCAATATAGGCTACTCAAAAGCCTGAATCTATGTCCCAAATAAAGAGATATAGTAGGTGGAAGATCTCAAGTAGATCCCCTAGGAGTAAACGATGTGAACTAGGGAACACACGACATATGATCCTACATATTCAATTATCCATGGACCAGATTAAATGGCTTCCATTATATGTAAGGGTATATGACACGTACTGGAGGTACATGGAGTGTTCTACTTCTCCCATTCCTTGACCGGGTAGATTACCCGTGTCTGTGTACCAGACCCCGTGTCCCTGTACTTTGGAATTTTGTTAGCACTTCACCTTGTGTTTTTACATGGAATACCAAGATATTTCCTATAGATACATGGATTTTTGTACAACATGGAGTGTAACAATAGTCGTGAGTCACCTACAAAAATACCTGATTCACCCCAATTCAACCCAATACCCATAGATATACCTATAAGGGATAAAAAACAATATTAATTGAGCTTTATAACCTTATAAAAATTAAATTTTTTTATAAAAATTAAGAAAAAATTATTCCTACTTCGAAGGTGAAATGAAGAAGATTCTATTGAATAATGATTCCCAGATCATTCAGGTTCTCGATCTGATGATGATCTGCTTCAAAAATGTAGACTAGTGGCACCTCATTACATTTATTTAGCTTCACTTAATATTATACAAAAGGATGAGAGGAGGGATTTCTATCCTATTTTCATTGATATAAACCAACATGTGGTAGAGGGTAATTTAGGTTAGTTAAAGGTTTTAATTAATTAGTTAAATTTTTATTTAATTAATTAAACAATCATTTAAAACCCCATCCAAAACACCTGGCATGAACAACATTATGCCATGACTCGGGTAAAAATGATGTTCTAGACTCAACCACGGTCTTTGAATGTTGATCCAAGACTATACATTAGTGTTATTCCTCCTTTCAAATGAATCTGCACACATATGGAAAAAAATTAACATCCAAAAAATCACTACACTGAGTATCACTGAGTACTAGATTACATTTCCCACATAGCACCAACATTCTGAAATATTATTGGAAACATTCCTTGGTTTTAAAGGTATTATGGCAATACTCTACATCCATACCACCTTAAATGATTTTTGTCCTTAAAAAGAAAAATTCGATTCTGAGAGAAAAGAAACTGAGATATACTACTAGGACTCCCATGCCAACAAGGTCCCGAAGGTTTCCCATGCTGATTCCAAGAACACACTGAGGAGAAAAAAATAAGGGGGAAAAAACTCTTGTGTGTAGATTTTTCTAGGAAAACATCATGCAAAAAATGGTCATAGGTATCCTCAACTATGAAAGGTTATAATAAACCGAGAACCACATTCCATCTGTAGTCAAGTGGTCTCATAGTACACCACCCCACTAACCTGATTTAGATACTGATTAATACCCACAATTTACATCCTCCCATGGAAGAAAGGTATCATGAACTCCTCATACATCATTAATTCATGGTTGGCATCAAGAATGTGAGGTCACCAAAAAACAAGAGAGGTGGTTAGACTCATCTAGCCTTTATAATTTTGACACTGAATGCAAATGGCATACCGAGTGTGTTTTTTCTCTGCCATGGATTCAGAGTAACTTGAACTAGAACCACCACCACAACCACTAGTGGTATTCCATATATGTATGGATGGTCAGTAACCAATCCACACTATGAAACATTATAGGATCTAAATATTTAACTATGGAATTATTCTAAAAAATCTATTAACTACTCATCCTTTCCCTAAATAGAAAAGTTAGAGGTACTCATCCACCATACAATGATATGATCCATTTTTGGAGGGAATGACTCACCCACATAGTTTTATCCATGTCCCCTGAACCCATCATAGTGTTGGAAGGACCTCTCGTTCTTGTAAATTTGAAGAAAAATCGAACACAAACACATGGTTCTACCGATACCTCATGTCATCCGAGTTTAATCCTCGATCCAGAAGAGGAAATAAAAAAGTAAAAATAACATTATATAAAAATTTATACTTCCAATAGGAGAAATGATATAAGGAGTACCTCTATTAACCCTAAGAGCATCGGATTCAAAGGAATATATATAATGCATCATCCCTCACCCATGTCCTCCAGCTGCCTAAGCCTAGCCTGGATGACCTCTTGCTACCATCACAACTCATTCAACTTATCTACCATCTCATTAAACTCCCATCACCAAGTGCTTCCTATTCCGGGGAGGATCATTATTTTTCACCCACTCAGCATCATAGGTGGTCGAAAAATCTATAGAAATATTTCCTAGATGGTCTTAATAATAAGACAGACTTTAATGAGGTTGAACTAATCCTTGGTGCTGCTCATATGGTATAGGCCCACATTCTTGAGTCTGGGCATGGGTATGCCTCTTGTATGGCTGTGTAGTCAACTATCATCATACAACTATTTTTGACACCTTGGCATCATGACTTCTACCTTAGGCCACATTCTAAAATTCTTCGGATAGGAACCTCTCTACCACTACAGCTCACATGAACACTCCGAAATTGGTGATAATGAATAGTGAAACCAAAGATGCCAAGGTCACCCAGCACAAGACCTATTGAAATGTCCATTATTTGAAAAAAGATCCCAAACCATAATGTGGAAGTATCACTATAGGTCTGTGAGCCTTGTTGAAATATCTTTTACAACCATTTTACCCTGCCAAAGCATCAAAATATCCTGAATACATAATGATATTTGTGTGGATGGGTATAACTCTTCCCTGAAGAGTTGCTCAAACTCTACCCAAGTGTGTGTCACCTCATCATGGGATTGTACAACTAACCTATACTATTTCCAGACCGAACCCTGCTGAAGGCTCACCACTATGACCATCATCTGATCAAGAGGTGTCCTCCCTAATTAGAAAACTCACATGATCACCTCAATGCATTCAAATGCTCTCTACGGGTTTGGATCATCACAGTACCTTAGAGGTCATTGCCTCTGGAACTTGTACAATGCACTCAGACTATGTGCATCTTCATCATGAAGTGTTGTCAAGAACCAACTACTCAACGGGTAGTGGAACTACCTGAAGACCACCCAGAGGTAACGCCTCTGAATTATATACCTACATAGAAGCCTCATCATTGGGAATATTTTCGTAAAACCCCATCATAAAATAATCTCTGGATATTTTCATGAAGGAATCCTGAAATTAAATCACGAGGCACCACGATCAATGAGTATATATAGGGAGATGACATAAAAAGGCTAGGAAAAACCCAAAACCCAGTACTATATTATGCATTTACCATTTATTTCCTCTATGACTAGTGTTCTAACGTACTTAGTTGAAAATAAGGTTATTAGAGACCTAGAGAATGGATACGTCGTACTTTACACCAATATTGGAATCTTTTTCTTGAGATCTGAACTCAAAACATAATAAAAATATTTCTATTCAACCCATCCAAAACCTTTAAAGGTGAAACATTCTGAACAATTCTCAAAGAAATTAACTACCTCTGATGCCCCTTTTTCATGACCCGTCCCAAGACGAGGTTCAATCGATATCTATTAGAATCCCTCCCTAATATTCCAGAGGATTGAGATAAGACCTGAAAGAATAACTAGACTCAGGGATGCCTTTTCTTAAAGTACATGTATGCGTGCTCCAACAAACAGTTCAATGCAACACTATAGAGATATATAAAGATGAACCTAAAATTCATGACTATATATATTCCAAAAATATTTATAATATAAATATTAATGTAAAGTGGGAAAAATATGTGCCCATCAAAAGATAACTATAAAAGATTGTAGTGTACTCAGAAGGAGGGGAACACTAGAAAAAGTAAATACTAGGGATCTCCTCCACCCTTCACAAGTAAACATCCCAGTCATTCTAGTTGGCTATGATCCGATTGCCTCGGGAAATTATTTTTCTTCGTCAAAAGTTATGTGGTCTGTAAAAGAAACAAAAGATGTGTGGGTAATTCCTGTGTATGGGTGAGTATAAATATAATCAATAGGAACCCAAAAAAACAAAATGAAAAGGGAGAAACTGAAAGACAATAGTCCACTCAATCTACCTAGAAGGAAAGCCATCCAGAGAGAAAATCCATCGTGAATTTTCCTCGGTTATTAATTATTAGTTAGATATTTCAAAGAAGAAACCCCAAAAAATGAGTAAGGAAATATCTACGCCCCATAGCCCAACCCAACAAGAACGTAATGTATGATCACATATGTGGTATTTATACTCAGTCTTCAACTAGTGTCAGCCACGAATGTGACAACACTACAAGGGATCCAAAACATCACCCATTTATAAACAAAATAGACTCCTAGTCTCATGAGGTTCTAAACTCACAACAAGCCACAATATTATATTCAAAACAGATTATCTCTCTTGATGAGGTTCCCTTTGGCAAGGTCGAGTGGATTGTCTCCTTTAAATTTCTCCCTTTTATTTAGGGTTTTTGGGGATCCTATAGAGTATCTTTATACTCTCCCCTACAAAAAACATTCCCCATATGTTTTTCATATTTTTCAAACCACATGCCTTTCGATGGAGTCTATAGTGGAACCATCATATGCTGAGCATAGTGATCTAGACCGACCATGATGTTCATCAGAGCAGGGACAATAATATTTCCAGTATTAACTTTTTCCATCGATCCCCTCCTTCAAAATAGGTCAGGCACTTTTTCAATTTATTTTTGATTGGTTATTGTTTCCCCCTTTTTATATTAGTACTTGTGTTTTACTCTTGTTTGGAATAGATTTATGCATGCATTGCAATTTTATATTTATATATCTCTAAGCTGTTTTAATGAGGTGTTTGTGGGTGCATGCCTTTAAGTACATTTTCTAATGGAAATTCATTGCTTATTTATGCATTCGGTTCTTATCTCCAACCCTTTTCCAATGGAAGTGGGCGTGGAGTAGTTTAATCATGAGCCTCGGGTTGGGTTTGGTCAAGAAAGAGTGGTATCATTGGGATGATGTTCATAGTTTTTTCCGCTAAATGTTTTTGGTTGGGAATAAAATCAAAATTTTTAGGATTTTATGAGTTCTTCTCTTAGGTATAGGGCCAAGATTTGGTGTGGTGGCTAACCTATCCTTTTACTATGACTCTGACAACGTACTTTTTGACTCGGTACATCAAGACACTTCTTTAGATGAAACAAATGGTTCATGCATCACATAAGAAAGGGTTTTGAGTTTTTCCTATCCTTATTGATTTGTCACCATAGATATACTCTTTTCCCATGATGTATTTTAATTTTTTTAGTAGATAACATATCCATGTGGTATATTTATTTAATTTCCTGATTTCCTCCATGAAAATAGCCAGGTGGGATTCTCCGACATGATTTTGATGAAAATTCGCTCTGTGATCAGGTTTTAGTGAAGGACACTGATTTAGAGGTGTTTCCTCTAAGTAATCCACCAGTAGTCCCACCACCAATATAGTTGATAGTTTTTATAGATTTTTAGGACAATTATACACAATTAATGATTCCATTTCATTATTTCTAGACGAAGGAACATTTGAGGTACTTGGGTGATCCATACACCTAGGAAGGAGATGACTTGCTCGTAGAGAACATGTGAGTTTTCTGCTTAGCGAGGGTAGCTCCCAATAATATGGTGGTCCTAGAGGCGAGCCTTTTATTTTGTTCGACCAAGATAAGGTGGAGTTTAGGGATGCATTCCCATGACTTGGTAACACTCACATAGGTAGAGTTAAAGTGAGTCTTCAGGGATGACCCATCCACCTTTAGATCGGTACGTATCAACAATATTTTTTAGCATCGGATGGGAAACATTACTATAGGCATATTTCAGGAAAGGTTCACAGACCTATCATGATACACCTAGGATATGATTGGGACTAGTTTTATAGAGAACAGACCTTCAATAGGGCTTGGACTGGGAGATAAGGGACTATGTGATCCTACTGTGGATTCCACTAGTGAGTGTGGAAATGATCCTAGTTCATCTTACTCTCTTTCCATGAGGGGAAAAGACACGTGTGGTGTGCAATGTGATTTCCATGTCTAACTTCTCAATGTCGGATGAGTCTAACCTACTTTATTATTTTTTGGTACCCTCACATGATTTGTTTCAACTATGTATGTCATATGACCGTGGAGGTCCTGAGACCGTTCATCCATGGGTGGATGTCAGATGTTTGGATTACTTAGTATTTGCATCAGATTAGTGGGTGGTTTACTAATAGAATACATGACTACTGATGAACTGTGGTTCTTGGTGCATTCTCACCTGTCACATATAAGGAGACATGTGACCTTTTATTGCATTATATGGCCATCTACGAGCTGGATATAAGAGTGTTTTGGCATTGGTGTTTTCTCTATGTGTGTAGTTGAATGTAGCATGTGATACATTGGTTAGCTCGTTGACATGGGAGTCCCAATTGGAGAGGTCAATTTATTTTACCTCTTCAAAACATTTTTAATTTTGATGAAAAAAATATTTGATGGTGGAAGTGATAAAGATACCTTAGTTTTGAGCTGTATGACATTGGAATATATTCAATAATATTTTTGAAGATTATACCTGAGTCGACACATGAAGCTTGCGGCCTAGAGAGTCTCAGCGCAGTTATTTTGAAAATATTATTTTTATTTTCATACTGGTGTAGTTTGTTTTGAGGATTGGAATAACTCCCATTTGGAGTCATGGATTAGATATCTAAGGATACATTTGAGTCCAGGGCATTATGTTTATCCTAGGCATGACATAAAGTTTTCCATGCTATGAATTTTGTATGGGGTGATAATTGGTGGTTTAATTAAATAAATTGTAATACAATTAATTTATCAAAACATAAAAGAAACCTAAAACCTTCCCATACATCACATTGGGTGAATGAAAAAAAAATGTAGAGCCACTAAGACACCAATTCTGGTTCCGACTAAGCTCTTGGCTTGATGAATATTTTAAAAAATATTCCAAAGTCATATAGGTCAAATCCTGGGTCTCTAAAACCATGTAACATTAAATTGGTTGCGTGAATATGTGATTTACATTAATCTGAATAATTATAATATTTTTAAAACAATTTATGTCTGCTTAATGAACATTGTAATTTTGGAGTATTTTAAATACAAAAAAATGATTATTATAATCCCAAAAAAGAAAAATATCCACGTTTGACTATAAGAGAGGTCATGCGCTGAGGTCATGGGATTTCATGAACCTCTTAGGAATTTGGTACTACACAACACATAATTAAAAATTTGATCCACTATAAAAAAATTGAAAAAATTTACTTGAAAAGGGTTTCCATTTGTTGACTTGTCTACACATGACCACAAAACACCCCATGGAATCGTTAATTGAAGCCATGGAAATCGGGTAATGTAAAAGGATTTTGCGATTTTTGTGATCTTTTTTTTTCAGGTGACACCATTTTGGAAAAATATTAAAAATCTCCAAAGGTATCATGTGATACAATGAAAAAAAATGATATGATCCGTACATGATGGGATTTATGTTATTTTTCATGTAAAGGGATTATATGGTGAGTGTGTGTGTGTTTGATAAGTTCACGGATCACATAAATTTCATTGGACATGTCAATTTAGTAAAAATGAAAACCTTGGAAAAGTAGTTCTGATCATCCAACGTCCTAATGACATATACAGTGGATCACATGAAGTCCCTCATACATTTTATCCAAATAAAGTGAAGGTCCATTAACATCCCAGTCATATCATGAGAATGCCTTTTTTACATGTTGGTTTTGAACATCAGGTGACTCCCCCTCAAATCCCATAATCAACTCCATGAAAATATGGTCACAAGAAAAGATTACATGATTGAATAAGTTATTAATGACTGGTATAATATGTAGTCAATGATTATCATGTAAAAAATTGAGGGTGTCATTAAATATATCTGACTTTATCATGTTATGCGCATACACAATTTGTGATTAATGAACAAACAACTATTAATGACATAAGATGATATATTTTTCATGATAATACTGTGATGAATTATACATATATGGACTATGATTCCCAAAACAAAACCACCACCACTAGAAACAAAAACAGGTTCATAGAGAATATATGAAGACACAAATATGCTTTCTAGTGTGAATGGATCAGAAGGTCATACGATCATTAAACATAACAGAGTTCAGTTCTTAAATTGGAGAAATAAATAGAATATTTTAAAGGAGTATAAATCATGATATGGACCCTTGATAATGTGATTACCGAGTAAAAAAACACTAACAAAAAAATAGTGTTTATATGATGGAGGTTGAAAATGAAGGAATCTTCATGCGAAGGAAAATGTATTTTTCTTCATTTCTAGGAATTATGTAATTCCCATGATTAGTCGGATCACATGAGGGACCCATGGAAATGTCAGTTGGCTCACATGAAAGTCCCCATACATGGATTCCATGTTAGGAATATTCCCTAAGATATATCATCATGATTACAAGATGGTCCTTGTAAATGAAAGCCTAATCTTATTACATACCCTTGGATATGTCAGTTGGTTCACACGAAAACCCTCAAAAATATTATCCATGTTTGGGAGGCACATCCAAACTAGTCAACTAGGTCACATGGTTCACATGATCAGTTATTTATCAAGAAAATTCCTACTAGAATATTTCATATGGATAATAGAGAAACCCTATGACATATCCACCATGTTTATCATGAAACCTTCTATGTTTACATACAAATCATGTGAATCTCTAACCATAAACCTTTGGTCAGGCCCCAATTTTTTTTGGGGTATCCATAATTGACTAGGGTTATGAACTCATGAAGGCCTATTCATTCCATTCTCTAAAAAGGTACTATGATCCATACAATAATATTTGATAATCATTTCATGGTAATGATTTCAATTTTTTCTTTAGAGGATAAATAATTAATATGTGTTTGTCTATCCATTATAGGATAAAGAATGAATATTTTAATTGGGATCCACCTTGGTGTAAGTCACTCCATATTCCAAATAATTTTTCTTATAGGACATGAATTCCCATATGATTCTATTAACCTTATTCAATAATCATTGGATGAGAGGTGGGTTCGTACATGGTACTCTACCTTAGTAAAATTTCCAAATTTATCTAAATTTTTCCATGCTCTGAGGTGATAATCATCACTTGTATTGATTATCATTCCTCACCCATTAGCAAGTTAGGAACAACAGGGACTATGGTGACTCTGATTCCTATTATAAATAGGATACATAGGATTACATCCAGAGGCCAATGTTCTGCATCTAATATTTAAATACCCATATTTATGTCCATTTCTCTAGATGATAAAATACATGATATGATCTTATTTGAACTAAGAGGACTCTAAATCATGGTAAAAATAGGATGTAGAATGTAATCCTAAAGGTAGAGCTCCATACCAAGATCTCTATGAGACATGAAATAAGCAAGGTAAACATTGTGTATAATCTCCACCAAAGTTTAATCTTAGTCTCTATGTAAATGTGTACATTATTTTTCTATCCATTTTTTATAACTTTGGGAATATATGACATGGGAATAGAAACATGCGATGATTGTACTATGAGTATAATGTAAGTGACAAAATATAGACCTCATTTTATATTTAAGTTTTAGTACATATTCTCCCCTACATAGATTCATTTTCCCAATGAGGTTTAGGGAATCGATGTGTTAATAAGAACAACTCAAGATTATCATGTCATACCATTCACGACATTACAATATAAAAATCTAAGTGAGGTATGATTTCTATTTTTTATAAGATATGAAAAATTCCTACATGGGGATTAATCACAATATCAAACATCAATCAATACACTTAATGATAGTAAATTATAGAGTTTCTATTAAAAAAAATTTAAAACACAAACATTCCAACAATGTTATTCAATAATATGAAACAAAAAATAGATCTTTTGATATATATTGACTATTTAATTTATAGATAACCCCACATATATACATGGATCTAAAAACCAATCATTTTTTGTTAGGTTAACCATCCTTATATAATTATTTGGGAAGGATTAATGAACATATCTAAAACATATAAGTGATTCACAAAGTAGTAAATAATTCACCCGTAAAAGGGTATGGTGGACCTAACCTCCCATCTACTTGACCAGTGTGAGTATCAAAGTACCATTGGGGAGAAACACCAAATAACACATGTTGTTGAAATTTGGTACCACATCTTGTTATAGATGTGGGATCCATTGTGAGATTCCATATGAGAGAAAATTTCAATACTAGAGAGGAATATCAATAGTCCTCCGGTCAAAAAGAATTTTTTTCAGTGAATAATGTTTAACATGATTTGAATCTTTCTATAATAAAATGAATTTTGTTTTCCAGATGGTGGGAATATTTTTTGAATCTCCTCTATAAACAAAAAGGGTGAACCAGACATGAATCTTTTAATAATTAATGGAATTTTATTCCCCATTTTTGGGACATTATTCACATCCTACACAATAAAAATGGTTAAGCCAACAACAAAAATAAATAAATATATTAGCTAAACATATTTGATTAATCATGTGACTTACTTGAAATATCTTAATGATTGGTGACCTTATTTACTTTATTATTGGGATTACAGAGACCATATTCAAGAAATAAAACATATTTAGAATTAGGATCATTATTAAGAAGATGTTATAGAACTTAAATATGGAAATATCCTTTATGTATTATGATGAAATTTCACTTATACGATGGCATTAGGATTTAGTAGAAAACATGATAGAAAAATAATACCACCAACATAATATGATCTCAACTCTCAAGGAGATTCATAGATGCCTCCATGTACTTAATCCAACAAGACAAACTATTATAGGGGAGCCTATAATGAAACTTCTAATGCATATCACCACTGTTAAGTGTTTCAGGATCCTTTTGCAGTGCATGAAAATAAATGTATTCCTTACCTTGTGAGAAGAATTAACGATTCAACTACAAATTTATCTATACTTTGGATCTAACGAGGATTCTCCTTTTGACCAAGTCCTCTAGAACCATACAAGAAAGAACCCTTACTACCATACAAAGTGAAATTCATGAATGTTTTCTTGTTGGGATAGTCATATCCAGGAACTAAATAGATCATACCAGGTAGGGAAAGTATCATACCAAGGTAATTGGGCCCATATCCCCACCTTCATTGATAAATCCCTCCAAAATATCCTATTAACAACTAAGGAACATGTTCATATCCCTAATCACTCATAACATGTCTACATCTATATCTCGACAATTAGAACGGGGTGGACCCATATTTCCACCCCCATACATGATGCTCAATGGAATATTTTAATGGAATAAGGGGAATATGAGTGGAAAATATCTCAAATACAATCTAAGACATTTTCTAGTATATCCTAGTGATTAGTATCAAAAAAACCTATGTACCTACATACTCATACAGAAGTGATTATTATTTTGAGAAGTGATAGGGGAGACCTTCCAATGCTTTCCGTAATTGAGACATAGAAAAGAACACACTAATTTACCAATAGATAGAGCATCATATCTTCATGATCAAAATTAACATATAGTTACACTGAAGAGAACAAATATTTTTTCCTTGTTTTGGGGGATTATTTCTATATTATGAAAAAGGGAGAGACACATGATGAGGGTCTTACATTAACCACACTAACTCTAGTAAACTTATGAGGTTTCTACTTTAATACATTGGAAAAAATCAAAACAATCTAATCCCAATGTACCAATAACTTTAGTAGCCAAGGAGAACCAAATACTGAAAAGATACTAATTTTCATTATGAATAAAATATATAAAAAATAAAATTATTTTTTTATGTTTACATGATTCTCATTAGAAGGTTATTCTTCAGAACATCAGGAAATATTAAACAAATTGAGGTCAAATTCTTAGTAAGGATTATGTAAAAAAGAATTTATCATGAGTAAATAAGTAACAATAAATATGGAAAGGTAAATAACATAAATTACATTCAATTTAATAGAAAATGACTATTAAATTTATCCATGGATTATATCAATGAAGGAATCTCATGGAAAATAAAAACTGAATATTTAATGAAGGAAATTCATACTATTGGACAAACCTTTCTAAGATATCATGATATATCTATCATCTAGACCTTATTAAAATATATTTTAACAATATGGGCAATGAAAATTTTAATTTGGTTATTTGATTTGTCTCATGAGACCTATAGATGCATAAATGGGATATATAATTCCAGGACCCACCTGCCAATTCATATCCATTGAATTACTCATAAATCAAATAATATATTTAAATCATGAAAAAATTTATTATTAAAAAAAATTCACATTGAATAAAGAATACATATTATAAACAATTTCACAGTTAATCATATAACATTAAAAGTAAAACACTATATGTAAAAATTGTAAATAGTTTAGCCAATATGAATATCAAATATAAAATGAATATTATTATTTAATAAAAATGTAATATAAAATGAATAATTATATTAAATAAATAAAATGGTATTATATAAACTATATAAACTACATTATCTAAATAATCATAAAATATTCCACAATAAAAAGAAATTAAGATAAAATCATCTTACCACATGTTTCGTCTAAGATGAATATGCTTTGACATACTGTATAATAAATTTATATTTAATTTAATTACATTAAATAAGCAGATGAATATTTATAATATCATATATGATCCATTTATAACATCTTATCACCCAATTTTTAACTATAATTTATAATAATAATAATTATTTCTGGTTTTATGTACTTCGTTTTTCATGTATATTTTTTCTGTAGTTTCAAGCCACATTAAATGATTATGGTTAAATAACTTCTATAATTTTCTAAATTATATAATTATAATATATATTAAATATATTTGTATAGTTATAGTTATCTTTACAGTATAGATATTGTAAAATTATTTACAATTATCATTGATACAGTAGTCCATACGTACACATGAACACTATTTTAACTTTTTGATGATTCAATCGAAAGAGTGGTAAATAATAATTAATCAATAAAGAATCATTATTATATCTTATATATATAATATATATAATTAAATTCATCCTTATCACAATTTATAAAAATCATAAATGAAGAATGGATCTCATCACTTCATGGAGGTGGTAGTTCAAACATATGCACACACGACGTTATCAGTTTTTAGTGGTTTTGAAGGTAAGAAGGTATATATGATATAATAATTATATAATAATATTAACTTCATAAATATAATTTACAATCTATAGTTATATTATTATAACCATCCAATTATTGGGGTCTTGAAAATAATATTACACCACCATGTGGAGATTGTATGTCATAGGTATGCATGAGTGATGTTTTTTCTTTACACAGGATGCAAAGAAGATGGAATATGGATGTAAAATAATAATTATAAAATATATGTATATTTTTTATACTTTATTTATTATTTTATAATGGGTATAAGAGATTAAGAGGTTGTATAAGAACAAATAAACATGAAATAGATGGTAAATACAACTACGTCTTCTTTGAATGAGATCCTTTAGATCTTATCTTATGTGGCATAGGGTGGGTATTATATGTTTAATAAATCCTCTAGAATAGAGATAATGATGTCAATCAGGGATTTGGGTAGGTTTTTGTTAATATATATGGCTCAATGGTTTGTGAATAATAGAGGGAATAAGATGAGAACGTGTCATAATAATCCCATCAAATAATGTTTTCAAATGTTTTAGTAGTGTTTTCACACTTATATTTTAGTTTTAATTCATTGTTATCTGTTTTGAAAATTACTAAAATAATTAATTTGTCCATAATTTAAGGGTCATAAATGCTTATCTATGAGGAAAAACAACCGAAAAATGGACCATGGTTGATGATGAAGACCATATAAATTTCATTTTGATGAACCTAATTTTTTTTTATTAATTTAAAATCAGTTCGAAAAATAATTTTTATTGTAAAATATTATTAATGTCATTTTTTAAAAAATTACATTGAGATGTAATTAAATATATCAAATATAAATACATAACATCTAATATAATCATTTCATATAACACACAAATTTTATTTTTTGTTGAAAAATTGCTATAATACAACAATTACATCAAATTATATTACATTAATAATTTTTCAAATCATTTAGTTTATTTTTTATTAAATGAATAAATGCTATGGCGAAATTGGAAACAAATTTAAGGTAATAATTTAATCACATAAAATTAGAAATAATAAACATAATAGAAATTAACTTAATTCTTAAAATATTTTTTATACACACACATAAGTTTTCCTTATCCCTATCATACAATATTATATATATTAAAATATGAAAAATGATTTTTTCTCATTATCTCTCACTTAAGTATTAAAATATCAAGATTATGGAAAAATGAAAAATGTCATATATTTTAAATTGGTATGATTATGGACGTAATATTATTATAATATAAATCTATGTAATGTTTATGGTTAACCTTTTAGGGCTTATAAAATTATTTGTTACCTTAGTTATTCGATTATACCTTTAATGTGGTAAAAAAGATATAATGATTGCTATTCATAATGAAAAAAATAAGAGGGATATATTTTAAATATTTGGAACACATACATCCAAATATGTAATAAATTTTTAAATATTCCATTTCAATAATTTTCAGAAATTATTTTAAGATTAAAATGTAAAACATAACAAAAATTATTTTTTCAAAAAAATTTATTAAAAGTATTTTAAAGGTTTTTATATTAAATTAAATTATGAAATTTATTAAAATTGGGGTTACTATATTATTAAAAATATTAAAGATCAAATTTTACATTAAATCAATTTTTTATAAAAAATGGGACTTTTTGAATTCTTTAAATAGGAATAAAATTTTCAATACCAAGATATATTTATCACTATTGGTTTAAAAATAAATTTCTAATTAAAAATAACAAAAATTAGCATCATAAAAAATTTAATATGAAGGTTTAATAAATTAGGTTATTTTGATCAAATATATTTTCTATATTTGTTGAAAAATAATTATATTATTTTCTCACTGAAAAAAATATAAATAATTTTTTAAGAAAACATACATTTGAAGATGAAAACGAACTAACTAAAACATTATGTGATCAATTTCTATGAATTTATCAATAATTTTTTTATTAGTTAATTTTAATATATTTCACAAATAATTTAATCTTATTCATAACCTCCAATCTAATGGTTGGTTTAATATTATCATATTTAAATAAACTTATTTCATGATTTTTTATATTCGGTGATATGTGTTGTATACGCTGTCAAACATAGTATTCTTATAAAAACTCATTATATCATAGTTGTATCTATTGTTAAAATATCATCCTTAAAACAGTAAATAATATTACCTTCCATAAAATATGATGGTGGTTCTTTAGAATGTCATCATATGGATCCCAAATCACTTCCATTATTTTATGATTTCCCCAAATTACCTTTACAGGTAGAGTCTACCGATACCCCAATAAGTGCTCTCTAGTATCAAGAATCTTGGTAGTCTCATCATAGTACGATAGGTAAAGTTGTATATTCTTCTCTTAAAGGTTTAACACATGGGTTGGGTTTTGAATATACTTCCTTAAAAAGTTGATATTGAATATATCTTGTAAATTTTATAGGCTTGATGGTTTTTCCAATCATTAATCCACCACTCCAATTCTTTCTAAAATTTGAAAATGATTGATGTTCATTGAAGTAAATTTCCCATTCTTACCAAACCTCATAATATCCTTAAATGAATATAATTTCATGAGAAATTTATATCCCATAAGAAATTCCAAACCATTCCTTTTGTTATCAGCATTACAAATTTTCTTTATCTGAGAAAAATTACAATGAGTTAGAATAGGTTATACTGTTACGATTGTCTACTCAATAAGATCTAGAAGCACAGGTTTTATTCAATTAAAATATTCTAAAACAGATTATATTCAAAATATATTTCCACATAATGATTTATAAGTATCCATTTTGTTAAATTAATGGAAACTATTATTATTAAAAATATATACCAAAGGTACATATTGATCTGACATACATTGAAAAACACATTATAATGACTACAAAATATATTGAAATGTTTGTATTTTCATTTGAAAAATACCATAAGTTTGAGGGTGACAGGAGGCTCTCAAATCAAGCTCACTATCAAGATATTTATTTATACTTTTGAAGAATTTTATTATTTATTTTGGGTCATGATCATACATAACTGAAAGAGGTGCACTATAATGTCTCGATACAATATTAATTTAGATCCTAACACGGTGATAAGGTGGTAAATATTCTCCCATAAACATGTAGAACATTTTTTTATATATCCACTTTCCAAAACTATTGAAATAGTTGTTAAAACCATGGGTATATGTTATTTTCATGGCCTCAATGGGTCATGCCTATTATTGTCATGGTTATTACAAAAACATTATATGCACAGTTCTAATGGGATATTTACACACATTAAAATATGAAAAAAAACATATAGCCCTGGTTTTTGGAACCATGGAAATATCCCTCCCAGTTATCCCCATGGCCATTGGTCTACAGAAACGAAAACAAATCGGGGCTATATCCCCAATAAACTATTGAAATATGGGTATAATAAATTTCTTCTAGTGGAATTCGATCTTCATACCTATGATACATATAACAATGAACATTAACACTACACAAAAAATATCTTATGATATATATATATATATATATCTTTAAAAACCATAAGAATCAGAATTATACCCATGAAAATAGGCCTTCTCACCAAATTCCAAAGAAAAAAATTGTCTCCCATGCTTACGAGGGAAACCTATAGCCATGGTTTTACTAAAAATTATAAATAGGTGATGTTTATAGTAATGGTTCTACGAAAACCATGGACATAAGATATAGGAAAATAAACTATAACCACATCTTATGAAAATCGTGGCTATAGTTGTAGGCTATAACCATAGTTCTATGAAATATATGGGTAAATCCTTCAGAAAAAACAATAACCATAGTTCAATGAAAACCATGTATATCGCCTTTATAAAAACCCTATCACCATGGTTCATTATAATAGTGGTTATATCCTTCAAATTGTTTTTGAATATCCTTGATACCTAGAACACCGTGGCAATAAGCACATGCTATTGCACACAATTTCAAATAACCATGGATATAACCTTTGAAAAAAAACCAATAGACATACTTTTATAAAAAAATGGATTTAAACTTATCATAAAACCCATAATTAATTTTTTTAAAAAAATTTCTATAGTAATGTGGAAACACCACTATTTTATAGTATTTATATCAATAAAGTGTGTCGAATTGAAAATGCAATAAAAAATATCACATATTGCATCATTTATTATAGGATTATTTTTAAATGTTGTAGAATGTTATAAAATAATTTAATTTATATAACATATATAAATAGTTAAAGGTTGAATGATTCTTTTGGGACGATGTTTCTCATTCTCTACATATTTGAAAAAATTATCTTAACACACAATCAAGAATTGCATTCTTCATATTTACCAAAAAAGAGTCCTTCAAATCTATATAAATATTGTTGCTACCATTGTGTGAGGATAAATTTATTCTATGAGAATAATATAATGATTATATTTTTTAATATTATATATATTGAACACATAAAATCATTCCAAATTGAAGTACACCGTCTTCATATACAAAAATTGACCTATAATTAATTATTTAGAACATTATATTTCATTGGGATATTATCATCACTAGATAATGATTTTTTATTTTACTATAAAGAGGGTTTGGAAATAATTAGAAAACAGGTTTATGTTTCCCCTACCTTAATAATTACCATAACCATCTTTACTAAATCCACAAAATAGGATCCTTATAAATCCTTATTTTTCATAGAACTCCTTAGTCATTCCTAGATAAAGAATATCCTACATTATATTCTTTCCACAGGATAGAGTGAAATATGAAATACTAATACATGAGTATCTCAATCCACTATGTTTTTTTAATGATAATTGGTTTATATGAAAACATATATTTCGGACTATTATAATCTGTATATAATAATCATATTTCACTATTGATATATTTTATTTATATCATCAAATAAAGGATTATTGCTGGAAACCCAAGATCATGAGTTGGATAGTTCTGATCACCTATAATTATTTTTCTTGATTTATATGTAATAAATTAATCATTTTTCATTAGGGAAAAACCAATTTACAGATTTTATGCATCACTGTGTATCAGAAATCCCTCATTTCATGATGGTTGAGAAAAAATCAGACAATTAAAAAATATTTTCTTCCATTCAACAATAAATTCTGGAAATTCGATTATTCATATTAGAAAAACCACAATATGAGTATTCTCGGATAAAAAGTTTTCCAATAAAGAAAAATGATTATAAAACCACTTCTAGTAAGCTTATAAAACAACAAAACTAGTACCTAAGTTATTTTCTTTATAGTAATCGATTCTGAAAATATTTTTTTCTTATATGGTCAAATGAGATTCTATATTGGGAGAAAATATGTCCATGAAAAGAATAATTTTGAATATAGAATATAAACATTACAAAGTTTTCATATAACACTTTTCTTCAAATTTTCACAAAAATGATCTTCACATGATTACCATGGTCATCATAACATTAAAAGTATGATAATATTTCAGCATTCAATACCACAAAAAATATTAAGATATTCATTGAATAATAATTTCATCAGAAAGATGAAAATAGAGGATGAATTAGTTATTCCAAATTGAATCAATTTACACTCATTATTTTCATACATCCTTCAGAAAGATGTATTAAAAATGTATTTCTTCCTTACTTACAATTGATGACACCATAAATAAAGGTGAATCTTTTAAAAAATATTTATCTCATAGAGGAAGATTGAATAAGTCATAATTGCATGAAATTTTATTTTTTCATTATCATAATATAAATAATTTATTTATAATCAACTATTGACCTCATAGATCCATCACTCTTCATGCTGAAAAAACAGTGGATCCACAAGGTGGAACACAATAGAGTATAAATCCATTTTCACACAAATCCTTTAGTTGTTTATTCTAGTACAACAGTTCAAAATATGTAATTTTATAGGGATTATGTCATATATTTCTTATATTAGGGATGAAATCCATAGAATAATCAACGTCACATTCGGGTGGATGTCATGGTAATTTATATCAAAATACATCAATGTGTTTTTATACAATTAGAATATTCTCAACTGAATATTAATTTTTTTATCCACCATTTAATTCTAGTCTTATTCCCCATGAATCTCATTATATGGTCTACTGAATTCGGTTATAGAAATGAATTATATGTGGAAATCTCCCCTATTACGACAAGAAATTCTACATCATTATCCTGAATCATAATTTATTTCTACTTGAATTATTTTATTTTTTCATTTTATTAATAAATACAATCTTTACATAGGATTATTTAAATTTGATCATATGTATATTTATATTTTTTTCAGGTAGGGAACATTTATGGGTCATAATGGAAATCTACTAACACATACTTAATGATGTGAGAGTTCTGATAAATGTTTTTAATGAAAAAAACCTTCTTATGTTGCATTGAAAATATATACTTTCCATGAAAAAATTAATGATATAAAAATCTGTAAATATATATAATTAATTAAATAATTGGATAAATATGAAGCTATGAGTAAAGTACCTACCACCACATCATTGGGAACTTCATCCTTATCTATAGTGATAATATAATAATATCCTTAAGCCTACATTATTTTCTTGGGTATAGTCCCTTGACACATAGAGAATTGGTTTGAGTAATTTCCTATATCTCTATAGTTGAAGCACTAGGAATCATTGATTAATTTATGTCCCTTCCATTTATTAGCATAATGAAAATTCACTCCATACTTGTAATAAAATCCAATTCCCTTTATTAATTTTCTAGGATGTTTCCTTCCATAATTTTCATATTATAGGAATTTAATAATTCCCCACATATCTATGATTCTTTACCTTTTTTCATGGCTCTCAGTTGACTTATTCTTTAAAAAATTCCCCAAATGAAATAGTTCTCTAAAAATCATTCTCAATATTAATGGAACATAAAATTATTTCTTCATATGATGATATTTTGTGAGAAACTATTTCCCTTCCATGGTTTGGTTTAAGTAAATCATATAAAGTGTTAATCATTATCTCTGTATTATGTTTATAATCATTACCATACATATATATTTTTATAATAGTATAATTATACTATGTAACAATTTCTTTCTCCCAGTGATTTAACATAAATATTTTTTTCTTCATTTCGGTTCATTTATCATAAGGGAACTATTTATTTAAGAATATTAATGTAGAATCTCCCCATTCTATATGTTTTTTTTATTCTTCCAACATAACATTTTTTATCAATGACCACCATTGATAAGTATCTCCTCCCAAAAAAAACATGCACGAAATACAATTTTCAATTTTAATGCATTTGAAGTAGATAAATATCATTCCAGGAGAGTTAATCCATTCCAATGATACCAACATATTAATATATCCTCTAGAAGAAGGTTGGTTCCGTAGGTTAAAATGATCCAATATCAGTGTTTCATGAAATGAAACACCATATTTCTCCAATCGTGAAATTTTATTAGATATAGTATGGTTTATCTAAACTAATATGAGCATGATATTCTTAGCACCAAATTTAACTTTATTGTTTTTCTCATTAGGGAAATATTTAAATTTCCAAAATGTATTGATTTTATTTCTTCCATTAGGTTCTGTCACTAAATAATAGAAAAACCTGAGTTATCTCATTGTTATAATGAATATTGATCTATAAAATAATAATATCTCCAAAAATTTCTAAAATACTATTAGGTATTTCCATATTTTCCACATTATCTATGTTCATAAAAAATCTAGTTCCCATGTTTTCTACTAAAATTCATCTAGTATAAACTTTAAAATACACAACACTAGTAACCCAAATTCAATGAATACATTAATAAATTAGAAAAGATATAGGTGATATAATGATAAAGAACCAATATGTTTGGAACACTTAGAGAACCATATATATATATATAATATAACATTTTAACATGGGTAATAAAATATAAAAATAACAAAGTGAATGATTTTTGATCCTTGAAATAAATTGATAGATTTATCATTAATAACCTTGGGAATTGAAATTAAATAATATTGAGAAAATTGATCAGTATGGGTTACATACAATATAATTTATGCCATGTAATATAGGAATAATCAATATAGAATTATAAATAATTCAAAAACATGTCCCATTTAATCAATCACATGAGTAAAAAATGAATCTATGGAGAATTTAAATGCACTAAATTATTTGATAATAATTATTGAATTCTTAATGAAAGAAATGAATACTATTTGACATCATGACTTCATAAACCATGGTGTCTCTATCATAAAGAAATTTCACAATGAATGTTTAAAAATATGAGTAAAGAACCATTTAATTTGGACAACTAATTTGTATCACTAGACCATTCGACACATCATGTGGCTATATATTTCTGGGGCCCTCCCATTACTTTATGTGAAACTAATTCCCCAAAAAATAAATATATCGATTTAATCCATAGAAAATATGACATCTTAATATATTTTTGGTCAAGTAAAAAATATATATTATTAATAATTTTCTTTTCAGTAAAATAACTTTAAAGAAAAAACTATTTATATAGAAATAGTATGTGATTTATGAAATAAGAATATCTATGATACAAAGAATATAAATATTTATTGGAAATAGGATATAGCATGAATACTCATCATAAACTAATAAAATGGTGGTATATCCACGTATAAATGAAATTTGGTGCATAATATAAAAAAAATCATCAATGAATGGAAATTGTGATGAAATCCCATTACCTCATTTTTCTTATTAGTTGGAGCAGATTTTACCTCATAAACAAATAATTTATATTTATGATAACTACATAAATGAACCATTTTTAGGGATAAAAGGGGCCTATATACCATGAATGGGGGGGGGTGAATAATGGTATGGATATTATTTTTAAAATTCTATTTTCCCAATAAATCATGACATATTTATTAAAAGTGTCCTTTTTAATGCTCTCTAATGTTAATGTACATTCAAATTTTATCTGATGATGATGAACTAAAAGTTATTCAAAAAAGTATCCATAGGGGACATCTATTTTTCTTTGGTTTGCCCTCACTAGGATACATCCATGGAGTATACAACGATAATGTGTCGATGCACCAAATTCACTAAGTCTCACTTCTAATAATGATTTACTGTTTCGAGTTAGATCCTCAATTCCCATGCTCATTGCATTTACAAGGTTTAGGGTTTTCTCACTTCATTCCCATGGGTCACTCTCTATACCCCTTTCTCCACCTCTCTACTAGTGAAATGATCACCATATTCCTCTTCCTTTGCTCACTACTTTTGGAATGGTATCCAATCATAGTTTATAGACTTTTAGGTCAAATATAGTTTATGGACAGGTATCTCCATTCATTTTCATTAATTACACATCCTGAACTATAGATAGATTCTCTATTGAAGTCCCCTTTTCACCTGCAGATGAAATATACCTTTTCGTGTACTGTTAGGTAATATAATTGACTTTCTCAGACTGATTTGAATTTTTTCATGGTTTTTTGAGAGTTTGGTTATCCATGTACTCCTCCATCATATTTTGTACCGAGTATTGTATGCAGAACACCTCCTCTGCATACCACTACTGCTTCTGCAAACCACCCTTTTTTCCATGAACTCCTCTTCATTCATTTTCTTATGTCTCCTCTTCGTACTGACTCCGTGAACCTCCTATATGAACCACCCTATGTCAGTTAACTTCTCTCTATTCACGGACTACATTCGCTTCCATATACTAGAGAACCCCCTTTGCCTACCAATTTCTTCTTCTGCAGGATGCTCATCCTTTGCGACCTACAACATCTCACAAAAACACTTTCATGAACTGTTATGTGGTCTTCTTCTTCCTTTACATAATCGCTTCCCCCAAAAAACTTTCTGGCATCACCAAATTCCCGAAGAAAAGATATGTTCTATAATTATTTTCATTCTCTCATATAATCAATGGTGTAATCAGTCATTTTCTAGGCAATGATATCCAAAAAATCTTTTACTTGAATATATACAAAATTGTTGATTCGGTACAGCCTCCACCGCCTACCGATCCTCCTAGTACAAACCACACCAATTCCACGATCCATGTTTCCAAAGTGGTCCACATAATACCTTTTCTCTTTTGTGGAACCATTAACATATTTTATACCACTAAAAATCATGTCCAATTCATACCACACACCCTTTTCCATGAACATAATCATAGAAATTACATACTCAGAGGACACATTAAGTGTTTTCCCCAAAAATATATCTCTTTGGGTTTGTTGAAAAATATTCTCATGATAATTTTTCTCATTTTGATACCTTTTAAAATATATATCCTTATTCAATTTTAATTATCTTATTTCGATTAATATAGGTATTAAATATTTACTCAACACATACTCTAAGCCCACATGTGCCACGCTCCGTGTGAGGAACGATAATTTAATGAAAATTTCATCAATGAATCACTTCATTCCAGACACCAAATCTTAAAACCAATCAAAAGATTTCATCATGAACCTTTCATTTCATGATATGTAATATTTGATCGATCACTTCTAGAATCATCAGATTTTGTTATCCACCTATGTTACAGCTCCTCGAAACAACCTCATCTCATCTTCATCTTCCCCTATCTCAGTACTCCACTTAACAACTTATCCCCATATCTTTTCTCCCCCTAAAATAATCACACTTTCTACCCCATTTTCAATGAACCCAGAAGGAAACTTCATGGTTGTATGAAATAGTGAAATGAACAAATATAAGTATATAAGTTAAAAACAAACCATACCTTGGGGGTGAGGGGTTCCCACATCCACACTTTTTCAAGTGTGGGGAGTCAAATGGACTCCTTGAGCCAGTCAATTCCTCTCAAATTCCTCTTTGGGTAAGGCCTTTTACTGAATATCTACAACTTGTTCCTATGTAGGCACATACACCAACTTCAATATCCATTCATCTACCCTCTCCTTGATTACATCCTTTTTTAATTCAATGTTATTTGTCCATGAATGAAGGAATGGATTTTTTCAAAGTCATATAGCACATGAATTATCAATGTGGATTCCGATCATATAATTTACATCAACTCAAATATTTTCAAGATGATGCCTCATCCACACCATCTATGTGTAGGCTCCAGATATTGATTTTCTATCATTTACTGATCCAGTCCCATCTGAATATGTATATCCAAATAATTGATGTTGAAATTTTTTACTGTGCATCAACCTGAAATCCATAGTTCCTTTGATATGAAAAATTATTATTTTAACAGTAAGAATGCTTCTTTCCATGGTATTTCTTTGATATCATGCTTCTCGTTATGTAGAAAGTACAATATTAGGTCTTTTCACTATCTGGTACAATAGACTTCCAATGATTTTCCTGCATTCTGTGATATTAGCTGCCTTTCCACCATCATCCTTTGAAATTTTCATCCCAGTAGGTAATAAATTATTACACTCCTTTGAATTTTCCATTCCAAATCATCTCAGAACCTTCTTAGAATAATTATATTGACAATCGAATGTATAATTACATCCTTGTGTCACCTGTAAACCAATGAAAAACGTTAGATCACCAATCATGGACTTTTCAAACTCACATTTTGTTAATTCAAAAAAAATTAAATTATGTTTCATCTGATCTACCAAATATTATTTCCTCAAAAAAAATTAGCACCATCATCCTTTGACTACTACCATTATTTAAATAGTTATCCTAATCAACTCCACCACACTGTAAACTAATCTTCCTCAAAAAATAATCAAACCTTGAATACCATTCTCTTGGTTCTTGCTTCAACCCATAAAATCCTTTCTTCATTTGAAAAACTCTGTTCTCATCTCCATGAATGAGAAAACCATCTGGCTACTCAATGTAAACTTCTTCTTCCAAAAAAAAATTAAGAAATGATGACTTTATGTCCATCTTGAAAACATTGATGTTTTTTTGCAATGCTATAGACATGAATAACCATATATTCCCTAGCCTTGAAATATTTGAAAATGTTTTAATCAACATCAATACCTTCTATATGGGAGTATCCTTTTTAGAATAGTCAGTTTTTTTCTAAATAACCAAAACATATTCATTCATCTTGTTATGAATGTCCCATTTAGTCCCAATGACATTATTGTCTTTCAGTTTCAAAATAATATCCCACTATCTGATTATTCCTGTGGATTCCTCCAAAATTTGGGCTCAACATATGATACAAATAAATTCTGTTATAGAGTCTTCATCCTTTCTTGTCTGTACTAGAATTGTCTTATCATCATTGATTTTATATCCATCAATTTTAGCTCATATAATCATCTTTTATGCAATTATAGAATTTAATTTCTTCTTCTCCTCATTAGAATCTTCATATGAATTAGCATATTCCACTTATTCTCACCCTATATAGCTTACCTCATCCTCACCCAATATATTGTTGAAACATTGTTGATGTTATCTTGCAGATTCTTAGTTTCCTAAAAAAATTCAACTAATCTGGGTCTTGATTCCAATGGTTATATATTCAATGTAACTTGTTAACACTGAATCATCGAATTTTTTCTATGAAATATCTCTATTTTCAAAGGAGACTTTTGATTCAATATTTTCCATTGAGATCATGCATCTAATTAGGAGTTAGAATTATCCCCATATGATATGAATTTCTTCCATATGTCAGGCCCCTTTTTTATAATCAAAACCATTCGACTTGTCATGCATCATTTCATCAAATGTAAATCTTATAAAAGAGCCTTAAAAACCACTAAGACTATTGAGTTGGAACTCACTGTGGGAAGTGATATATACATATAATAACACCATCACATTCCATTTCACTAAATCACATCTAGACATATTACACAACCCTAAAAAATTAGTTAATTTCAAGTAATTATTCTATATTTATTACATAACTCTCGTGACTGATTTGAATTAGTTTTCATTCTAAAGAAGATGATGTCACAACATTGATCAATTTGATCTCATTTCTCATTGGATTGTATCTCCCTAAAAACATGAAAAGTATGAGCACCAGTTAATTGCATTTATACACATTAGGAGAGGGGAATCTAATCCAATCCACATTGAGAGGATTTTGGTCGACCCTGATGGATCAAACCTTTTGTACATTCCTACAAAGCATTATAATATTTCATTTATTGTTCAAAATTCCTATACAACATAAACCGTTATACCATACGACTAGACATTCATTACCCACATGTTGATACTTTTTCTCATATATAGATTTTGTAGATTTAGATTTTCCCATAATTTGTAGTCTTTACCCACTAGTACACATTTTATTTATTGATGTTTCACCAACATTCATTGTCTTCGGTTTCTTTCCTTGAGTAGGAATGTCTCAACAACATATACTTTATTTATTCTTCCTCAATTAGTGGGATCTTTCTATTTCCTTCACTTCTCATCATGTGTCCTCACAAATGTATTTTCCATGACATTATTTATTAATTTTCAATTATCAGTTGTCCGAGTCATGACACCATTTATTGTTGATCTTGACTCTTCTAATTATTTTACATTCATATTACACACAACTAGAGTTGATCACTCCTTGTTCTTATAGGGTATTTCACATTCATTCGACGAGATCCATTTTGAGTGTAACAGAGGACGTGGCTCATACACCTCTCGTTGAGATCCTGGTGATTCTCTCGAGGCTGTATACCAATACTCAGCTCACCATGTTGATTTCCAGTATATGATTATTCAATATACATTTCATGTGATGGATATTTCCTTATAGGTTCCTTTTCTATCCTCACTTTCTTATTGTTGCAATGTCATGCCAAATACCCATGAAAAAAACATATAAAATACATTCCATCAAAGGAATACCTCATTTCATCATTTCATAGCTGAGATGTTGATGTTGTTTGAGTTCTTTTGACATTGATCACCTGAGATTCCTGACACATACTCATGGTTTCTCCAATTATTTCATAAGAAAAACACTTCATTGATACTCTATTCCAAGAGAATATTATAACACATTTCTCAAGATGCTTCTTCTTATTCTTTTATTTGGAAATATTTCTTTCTTCATAGAATGAAATATATTCCAATCCCTCCAAGAAGAAGATTTAAGTATGACTGTGCATTCCAGATAAATAGAATATGCAATCATTAAATCCTATAAAATCATTTTTAGGACAGTTTTTAGAAACTACATGATCTCTCTTTTCTCTGGAAAATTTTACACATTTATTCCTCTCATCCATAGAAGGGGATTCATCCAATCTAATGCCTATTTTTTGAAAATTGTATGGGCTTTGATGTGAGAATATATGTTCTTTTTTCTCTTTATAAATAACATATTTTCATTTCATTTCATCATCACTTACTAAAAGATGATAAAATAGTAAGTTCAAGGAATAATTCATTTTAGTCTTTGTTTGAAATTTGACCACTCCACATCATTTCCACTAATTATAACTCTTCTTAAAATTATTGAATATATATATCCATTGATTCAACATGAGGATTATATTAACTCTTGATATTATTCCCTCTACTAATATTTTATTTGAAATCACGTGAGATTTTATCCACCACGTAACATTTTTCATTTGCATTCAATTTTTCTTGACAAAAAAAATCCCAATGGAATACATTCTTATATTGTATCCATTTCGTTTCCTAAACTAGTTCAGATAGTTATGTACCAAGATCATCATTTCTGGATTTCAGATTCTGAATTTCTTTTGAGTTCATATTCTTTTCCTTTTCATCAACTTTGATATTTTATATCTTTAATGAAATATTTTTCATCTCTTAACCTTGAGAATTATTCTTCTCCTTGAGTCCATTAGATTTATCAATAATCCTTGGATTTAAGATTCTAAACTTTTTAATCTCAATCACTAGTTCATGGATCCAAATATCACGAGATTTAATTTCCTCTCCAAATTTCTGATCTCATTATTTTTTTCATAGAGAGCTTACTCTTATATCCTTCAGAGAGTTTCTTCATCATAAATAGTTTCATCATCACATGGTATTTCATGTTCTTAACTCATTCATAAAGTATCATTGAGAAAGTTTATATTTACCCTATCAGATTCATACAAACCATTTTCAATAAACTATTAGATTCCTTAAAATCAATCATACCTTTTTATAGACACTTACACACTGAGGACTACCATAAAACTTCTTCTTCTTATTTATATTTATTATATTTTCCATGGCACACCAATATAAGTGAATACTGAATCATTAACTTTAGAAATTGACTAAACCATACTAGAGAATACAAATCAAGATAAAAGAAATTTTCCCTCAGATACCAATTTTTGTGTCCAAATTGGCCTATATATACTGATGGAGGGGGGGGGGGGGGGGGGGTAAATCAGTGTATGGATTTTCATTTCAAAATTTCATTTTACCCACTCAATACATTCCCAAGGTCCACTACCTATGCCTGTTTCTCTACCTCACCACTGGTGGAAAGGGTCACCATCTTCCTCTTCCTTCACTCGCTACTCCTGGAAAGGAATGCACTCAAAATTTATAGAATTTAAGGTAAGACACACTTTATGGAAATTTATGTCCCTTCCGTTTCATGAATTCTTCATCATATACTATAGGTAGATGCTCTGTTGAAGTCCCTACATCACTCGTAGATGAAATCCTTCTATACGTGTACTTTTAGTTAATGGAATTGACATTTGAAAACTGTTTTGAAGCCTTTAAAAGATTCCTTGAGTGTTATGTGAAACACCTACTCCTCCTGTGTATTGTGTACTGGGTATGGGATATAGAACACATCCTCCACGTATCGATTCAACTTTCACAAACCTCCCTTCGTCTGCGAACACCTCTTCCTTCACTGTCGTGTACTGCCTCTACGTACTGACTCCGTGAACCTCCTCCTCAAACCACCCTCTATCCAAGACCTATTATCTATTAATGGACTAACTTGGATTCCACATACCATATCACCCCCTCCATGTACCGTGTTATTAGTCCAAAAACTATTATTACATTTCGAACTAAATCATCCCACAAAAAACTTTTTCGAACTTCTTCATCCTCTGATAATCACTTCCCACAAACAACATTCCGACTTCACCAAATTCACAGAGAAAAGATAGGTTATCTAATGTTATTCATTATCTATTATAATTTTTGGGATTAGTGATGCTTATATAGTTAAAGATATCCAAATAATACAATAATCTCGGATTCAATAAATCTTTGATTTGGTACATCCTCCACCACATACCGATCCTCCTGCTACAAACCGTACCCATTTCACAAACCATTTTTCCATGACGGTATACATACATCCTTTGTTCCTAAGAGACTCCATCCTATTATGCCATCCCGGGAACCATCATAACTTCAACATAACTCATGCTCTTCACCGAAAAACATTTGCGCGTACATTTTTTTTGTTTCCATGAACCTATCCAATGTACCATTCTAGATTCATGGTATGTGACTGAAAACCATTCGTAGACATGGTACACTGTCCATGATCTGGGTTTCACATTTCTTTTATTTTGCCAATTTCCTTCACCGTTCATCACACAGTTCAGTCAAATAATGAAAACAATACATTTATAATAAAATTCATATTTTAATGGCAAAAACGTGGGCAAACACATGGAAATTATGCCACATTAAAAACACGTCTTCGAAAAACACCAACTAATCTAATTTTTTGTCCACTGGCATTGTCATGAAACACAGTCACACCCAAAACATAACAAGAGGATACATTGAGGGATTGTTTCTAGAAAATCATACACATATCCATAATACCATATATTATTCATTAATTTTCATTTTATCACCCACTTCTTAACAAGAAATTATTATTTTTATTCTGTGTGTTAACATCATTGTTTATATTATATTTTTTTATTTTAATGTTCTAATTATGAAAAATTAACATGGTTCAATAATTTATATAATTTTATTTATGTTATAAACGTTATATATATTAAACATATATTCATTTATATTTATCTATAAAATAAAGATACATAAAATTAAATTACACCATTTATGAAGAAGGTAGGTCATTCAAAAAAATTAATGTTGTTTTCAATTCTAATTGGTTGGAAAAAAGGAAAATACTTATTAATCATTACATTATAATTAATATATTATACATTTAAAATATATTACATAAATATATCCTTTTTACAACTTATGTAAATTGTAAATTGAAAATATTTCACATCACTTTGTGCATGTTGTATCCCATAGTTCACATCGTAAGACATTGCATATAATTTTTTACGAGGAAATACCCCATGCGGAAACCAAAGAATCATTAAAAAAGTAATTTTAGAATATCAAGGATGATGTGAAGTTTTACCATGAAAAAATAATTATTCTTCATTATAATAAAATCGTAATCATTGAATATTAAATCTATTAAGAAAGATAATCATAAAAAAACATAAATCATGGGAAAATAATTTTATATACCTGAAAGAGATCACCAAATAAAGAAATTGGGGATTCATGATGATGATTAAACTAGTTGAGTTTTTGGAATGATGATGAATGAAATAAGTTATTGAAAATTAAATATATGTGTAGAATGAAAACATATAAATGGGATGGAAGAAAGAAAACGTGATATAATAAATTTTAGGTGGAGATTGAAAATATTGAGGTCGCATTGTAAAACAAATGCAATTCTGCATAAATGAGACATTTAAATTATCTTTTACATCAGGTTTTTTGAGAACCATCATTAAAAGATATTATAATATTAATTTTTCATGTTAGTTAGGATAAAACAGACATGAGATGTTAGTTTTTCATGTCAGTTTTATGATAACCGGTGTGGGAAACTAGTTTTTAACATTGTCGGTTCTAAAAACCCGACATAAAAAAGAGTCAATATAATTATTTTTTGTACTCATTTTTATAACATAATATTCTACTTTATTGAAAAAATGAATTTTTATTTTAGATTTATGTTTCATTAAAAAAAATTTCTTTAATTTCAAAAAAAAACTATGTTACAAAAGTAATATTTAAGATAATAATGGGATGTAATATCTGTAAGCAGAAGTTTTGTTTTTTATTTTAGTTGACTAATGATGGACATTTTTTGGTGATTTGAAATGGATAATTATACAACATAATTTGTTTAGGTTCAAATGTTATGTAATGGATATAAATGAACCATATGTGAGAGTTAATGAGATTTTATTTAATAAATTTTGTTACAAGATGAATTATAGGAAACACGAGTCAAATATATTATTGTAATAATAGTATAAGACTTTATGAGAAATAATAGATGTAATTAACCTATTTAGTATAGAATTATAGTGTAAATAAATTTAATAAATCATTAAAACTATCGTAAAATATAACGATATTGAAGATGATGTATTGATTCTTGTTTCATATCCTGATTTTTTTTCATGTTTTTATAAATTTTTATTTTAAAATATATTAAATTTTTCAGATACGTGTGAAGAGTTGTATAAATTTGTAGATGTTTGGATATAATTTGTTAAATATTTAGAAAAACTTTCCACAACTATTTTAATTACACCATAATTATTTTTCCACATTTTCTATTGATAGGGAAGTAAAAATTATGCATTAATGGTTAATGATGAGAATCTAATAACATAATGTATGATTGAAAAGGGAATAACTTTTGTAGTGTTGTGTTTTGTGCATTAATCATCATTTTACAAGAGCATGATTCATAATGGAATGTGCTCAAGAAAAATATAAATAAAAACTAAATATAAAAGACACAAGGATATTTTTTTAAAGCTATTGGATACAAATAGTGTACAAAGAAACTATCATTACCATGATTTGAATATATATAAATAATTCTGCAATTTTAGGCTATTATGAGTGAGTGTGGATGTTTATAGTAATTTGTGTGTACGTAAATATATTATTTTTAAAATATCATTTCATGAGTGAATGAAAAAATATGTTTCTTTAATTGATAATTATTCCATAAGTACATTTATTACAATGTAATGAATATATATTTATGTTATTCAAGAACCATTATACAATAACCATTATGATATAGAATAGTTATTATGTCATGATTGTAAGAGATATGTGTAAATTGAATTAAATACATAATAATAAACTATAATACAACATAATTTTTGAAAGCAAATTCCACTTTATGGATTTAAATTCAATTAAAATATAATTGGAAGTTGTTCATAATTTTATCAGTTTATTAGAATTCCCAAAAATGAGTTTAAAAAACATACGAACATGTGACAATTCTAATTGACATTGTGGATCTTCATAATTCAGATAAATCCTAAACATTTATAGAGATTATGGATATTGGGAAGGATTTTTTATGTATTTATTCCTAAACATTGTTAAGGGTATGATTATTCGACACATATTGATAGTTTTATTTAATATAAAAAGTTCCATTGATAGGAAGGATACATTATAAATCTAATTTATTAAGAGAGAGGATTGTTATCTATTTATGTTCATTTAATATATTTTAGTATAAAGTGAGAAAGTGTTTTTAGTACAAAAACCGATTTCATAAAATAATAATTTGATGTTATTTGAGATCCTGATATACGAATATTTTTTTTACCGTGAAAACTATAAAAATTTGAATGGATTGAATATCTTGATATTTTTTTATTAAAATCAAAAAAATTAAGGAGGAAGACACACATTTCATTGATGAATATAGTCCCTATGTTGGTGATACATATGATATTGGTTTTCATTTTACTAATTTTTTACAAACTTTTATATCTATAATATGATTTAGTTTTTCATTGAAGTGGTGTTCATAGAAGAGTGAATAAGTGAGATCCTTTTGTTGAGAACTGAGATTTACCAAAATCATTATTAGAAAAAATGATGTCTATTTCATGGAGTGACCACCATTTATAACATGAATCGAAGAAATTATGTGTTAACAATGTATTTTTGGAACACCAAACAATCACTCTGTGCATTATCCAAACCTTTATCCTATTATGGATGAACCATGTAAATATTTTCAATCCATTATATTTTAGCATCATCAAATTATTTTAAATTCTTTAACTATATGAGTTCAATGCATTGATAAATATAAACATTATTCATGATAACGTTTTAATAATATCTAATGCTTAGTAAAAATTAAGGGAAAATGAATTTTTTTCACTGCCCTGATTCACACCCTCTAGTTGCTTTGGGTCTCAAATAGAAACTTTAATGTCTAGATAGTAACCAATCTATACTTAGATGAATTAAATTAAAGTAATATATCAATTATAATACCATTATATTCTAAAAATTTTCTTCATGAATATACATAAAATATCTTTATTAACATATAGTGTCTTTTTTTATCATTCAATTTTTGGAAAAATGTGTTTTTATTTAATTTATTTATTAATCATGAAGTTACTTATATGTAACACCATTTTAAATATTGAATTTTTTTATTAACATAAGTCATCTTGCCATAAAATATGAAATTAAGATACTATGAATTTATTTTATAATGTCGTTTTTTATATCATGATCTTATAATATTGAATTTACTTATTCAAATTTGTCTGGAAGTTTTCTCATATGATTATTTTGTAATTTTTTGTGTTGTAATGAATTTCACATTATTCATGTATCACAATCGCAATTCCGATTATCAGGGTAATGAACTCAAAAAAATATTTTAGTTATTTTTTTCAGACAATCATGGATTGTTTTTAATTTTTCTTATATAAAAATTATTCATTTTTATTATATGATATAACTTCTTACCCATATTTACGTAGACATTGTACATTCCAATACATTCATGAAAAGTTCCTCTAATGATAAAGATAATAATTTATACCTTTTTGACCATTTAATCATTATTATACTTATCAACGTATTATAGAGATATAGACACCATTTAATAATTAAATACTTTTAAAAAAATATCTAATACATTAATACCATTATATAATAGTCAAGGAATCATAAACACATTTCATTTGTTAAAAAAATCAATAAAACACAATGATTCCTTTATTATTATTAGAATTATTATAGTGTATTATGAAAAAATCTTGGAGATAATCATCAATGTGGTACAAAATAGTAAATTAAGATCACTAAATAACTTTAAGTGATAAAAGTGTACACGAAAAATTCTCTATATAAGAGATAATTAATACTTAAGAGGCATATTTGGATCTGATAACACTTGAATCGACACTATGAGAACTAATGAAAACTGATGGGGGGAGGGTGGCACATAGATTTATAATCATTTAAATAATATTTTCTATCATCATTGGTTTGAAAAAATGAATGTTTTCATTCCTACACATTAATGAAGAATAAATTAAACCACAATTTATTAATGATTGTTTTTAATAATTTTCCACATAATTTTTATTAGCGAGTCATTGGGTGTTTTGTGTGTTATTCAATATCACACATTCAATCTCATATTTTAAAGTTATATTCAAATAGAGAAATAGTAAAATATGGAATCAATAATGTATATTTGTATCAAAATAGTGTAAAATCATCTATTTTTAAAATAATTAAAAGATAGCAGTTAAATAAATTAAATAATAAAATCATTACTCATTTGAAAATAATGATAAATGAAAGGTCATTTTTCTTTCAAATCCCATTATGTTCGGACCAAATGATTACCTTATTATTTTTATCAATTTTAACATGATTGAATTTTATAGTTCTTAGTCCTAAAATTCTTCACAAATAACTTACTTTTATATATGTTACTAATCACTACAAATTTATATCACATTCTCTGTTATATTATATTGATTTTTTTATTTGGTGTAAAAATATTAGTCTAGGGATGAAATATATTGTTTTTCTATTTATTATTACTAGCGTTTTAGTGTATATTGTTTCTATCAGTTATTTGTAATAATTAAAATTTTATAATTGAACAGAAATTCATGTGGTTTAATCATATTTTTATGCCTTATTATTGCATCACGTTTTTATTTAACTTATATATCGAATAAATTTCCAAATAATCATATAAATTTGAATGTTAAAATTTATCGACATTCACTGTAAAAGAACATAAAATATAAGAAAATACATGAACCATATGGACCCCACATGGAATGTTTGGTTTTATAGGGTGGCTCCCTATTCCCACATCTAATAGGCCAAGGATTGTGACTTTCCCCAAAAGGAATAATGTACATGGGTGGAATTTTCTGAAAACAATATATGAATATAGTGATTTAGCAATAAAAAATATCTAAATATAACCAACAACCACAATTATAATATGTATATAAGAACTGAATAATTTTAAAAATGCATAAATGATACAACAAATATCTATTATAACTTTTTAACCAAGATCATTGAAACCACCCTATATCGGAGTTGTTATCCCACTCAGACACATACTCTAATTTGTTATCAATATTAATTTTAGTAAATGTCATATCTTTGAACCCGTATAGTCACTGTCACTATCCATGAATCCCTGAAAGCACTATGATTCAATATTTAGGTTATGAGACTTACAACACCTCTCTATTTAAGTACTATATTTCGATGAATCTTCTATGAAAATCAATTTATAATGTCAGAACATGTCCCTACTAGAATGATTGAATATAATAACCATCCTCAATATATATAAATCTATAATTGGTTTCCTCTTGTAAGAAAATCAATGGTCAATGTCACAACATCAATATTAAAGATTTAGAGATATCATAAGATGGAGTTCCTAATTTCATTTCTTTGGAATATAAGATCTTTAGTAGAAGAAACAAAATCTCCAAACCTCTCTATATCACACTTAAATTTATTCTTCATGTTCAAAACATGATGATGATCATATAAAAAATAGTGTATGGTCTCTTCCAGTTTTCTACATAATTTTTGTTCTGGATTCTAATGGTGGCTCAATAGGAATAATCAATGATATTGAATATCCGAATTGTTCCAATTTTTTTTCATTCACATTATATTTTTAGATCAACAATACATTGAGTAATGTTTATAATCAGTTTCTCTATCGCATGATTTTTTCATTATATTCATCTTCTAATTTTTATTTTCATAAAAACATGAATATTATTTTTTTATTATAGAATAGAAATATTCCACCAATTTGAGTCACATGATATCTCATACAATCTTCAAAAAATATGAGTCCACATTGATCAGTATTATTCTAAGATACTAGTTTAATAGAAAAAATCCTCCAATATGAACATGATTTCTTCTTAGAAATTATTCTATTAATTATTTGACCATAATTTTTTAATAATTATCTATGTTTAAAAAATTATCCTTATTTGATTTTACATTATAATATTCCAATTCAACATCATCATTTTTCTTAATATTCAGGGGTTTTCTTCTTCATACTTTCACAATTTCAATAAATATTTATCTACACATGTGAAGTATTTCATGGAAAATCTATTTTTGGGTGAATAATATCATCATAGTAAAATACTATTCTTCGTATCATAAAATTGAGCTATTTTTAATGATGAATATTTTTAATTAGTATCATGAAATTTATATCATTGAATAAACCATCAATAAATGACTAAAAAATCCAAAATACTAGTATTTTTTAAAATAGAAGAACATTTACATATCATGTTTATAACACTTAAACATTCCTAAAAAATTCTGAGTAACCCTTATATATCATAATCATATTCATTAAATTTGAATACATTCTCTCTAATAAACTCATACACATTATATGTTGAATTTTAAAATTCTACCTAGAAAATTATATAAAAACTATGAATGAGTTTGAGAACCCATATATGTCTTAGTGATACCTTTTAATTTGAAAAACCTCGTTAATTATACGTACACATATGTATTTAATTTGACATATAATATCACCATTATTTGTCGAGAAAGATAACATTATATTTGACAATGTAAATTTTTACTTCTCCAATATCCATTCTTAATGATCTGGGATAAAATTTAATAGGATTTTTGTATATTTCCATACTAAAAATCAATAATATACTGGATAAGCCTTTTTTGTATAATATAGAATAATTATTAATGAACTAGAGAACCCATATTCATCAAACATTACATATAAATTTATTTTTAATTTTATCATGTAATCTAATACTCGTATCTAGATTTCATACACCTATCTCAGATCCCACTTAAAATAAATACCATCCACATCAATTGAACTAAAAGTATGTCAAATTTCATTACTAACTTTTCAACTAATTTTTATATTTTTATCATTACTTAAATATAATTTAGATCTCAAAACCTCATCATAACAAATAGAATTAATTGATAATGAAAATAAATCCTACTCATTTATATAGATATGGAATATTATGAATTATTTTTAATTATGTTATTATTGTAATCTGTTAAGGGTATGATTTTTGGAGATATATTTATAAATTTATCTAATATAAAAGAGTTCCATTAATAGAGAGGATAAATTATATATCTATTTTATTATGATAGAGTATTGTTTTCAATGGATTTAAAGTTATTATATTTTATTATAGAATGATAAGGGGTTTTCGTATCAAATACAACTACTTTAATTAATAAATTCATGTAATTTTGATTCCCATTATAGGAATATTTATGTTACTATGAGGATTATTATAATTTTAATTTATTTAATCTCTTAACTCTGATTTAGTCACATCTATAAAATGTAAGGAGAAAAGAAACCTAGGTTTCATCAATGAATATCATATGTAATTTATTGATACATATGATATTGGTTTTCATTTAATTATTTTTTATAGAGATTCACATCTATAATCTAGTTTAGTTTTCCCTTACAGTTGTTCTCACTAATGAATGATAAGGGGAGATCATTTTAATGGGATCTAAGATTTCTCAAAATCATTCTTATAAGGAATATGGTATGTTTCTTGGATTTCCCATTTACTAAAACAAGAATCCACAAAATTTATTTCACTAATAGTATATTTTTGGAATAGAAAACAATAACTCTATGCTTTCTCTATAGATTTATCCTATTCTGGATGAGCCAAGTAAATATTTTCTGTCATGTTCCTTTTTAGATACTTTTTTTTAAATATTTTTAATGTATGTTTTTAAAGGAGTGATAAATTTAGAAACTATTCTAGATAATGTGATAATCATATCGAATATTGGTTAACAGTTAAGGGAAAATAAAAAATTTTGACATCACCTTGATTCACCACTTCTAGGTTATTCGATTCAAAAATAGAAATTTGGATTTCTAAATAGAGAGCAATACAACTTTATTTTAATTAGATTAAAATAAGTTATTTATTTTTTTATTTTACCATGAGATTTTTTCTTTTTTAATATTGAGAAAATATATTCTTAACATCTAGATTCTTATTTATCATTGAATTTATACAAAAAATTGCTTTTTATTTCGTTTATTTACAAAATATTGTGTTCCTCAAATGTCACCGAATTATCAATCTTGAATTTATTCATCAGCATAAGTCATCCTTCCGTTGTATAAGGAATTATGATACTATTATTTTCATCAATAAATTATTTTTCCTTATAATGACTACTAATATAGATTTTTATGTCAAATTTCTATGGTGTTTTTCTCAAATTATTGTTAGTAAATGTTCATATCTTAATAAATTAGACAATATCTATGTATCATACTCAAACTCATGTTTTTCAAGGTATTGAACGCATAATAATATTTTAATTATGTTATTTAGACATCCAGCACATGTTTTTTAGTTTTTTTTCATTAACATTCTTGATTTTTCATATGAGATCATTTTATTAACAATATTTCTATATCCATTTTACATCATAATTCTACATAAAATCTTCCTCCAATAATCAATATAATAATTTAATCCTTTTTTGAGCATTTAATAAATATTATTACTATCAACATGTGATCTAGATATAAAAATCATTAAAAAATAAAATACTTTATAAATAATATCCAATACATCAATACCATGATATATTATTAAATGAATCATACAGACACTTAATTTGTGAAAAACCTTTCTAGTAAATGAAATGATTCCTTCATTTTTTATAGATTTATGTTTTTTTATTACGAAAAAATAATTATGATAATCATACATATAATACAATATAGTGAATTAAGATTACAAAATCAATTTAAGAGATCAAATTTTCCAAAAACAATTTTTTATATGAGATATAATTAATCATTAAGAGTCATATTCGGCTTTAATGCGACTTGAATTGAAACTATGAGAATCAACGAACAATGATGGGGATGGGTCATGGATTTATAATAATTTAAACAAAATTTTCTCTCATCCATGGTTGGAAAAAAATGAATTTTTTTATTCCTATACATGAAAGAAGAATAAAAAATCCAAAAATTGATAATGATAGTTTTTAACATGTTCTCAAATAATTTCTATTAGAAATTCATTTTGTGTTGTCTATGTTATTCCATATCACATAGTCTATCGCATATTGTATTGGTCTAACAAAATTTGTAAATTGTACAATATTGAATCGTTATTAAAAATTCATCTCACAAATTTTTAAAATAGAATATTTTTATAATAATTTAAAGAAAATAGATTAATTAATTAAATAATAAAATCTTTATTCCTAGAATTTTTTCTAAACTAAAACGTCATTTTTCTGTCTAAACCCTCTCTCTTCTAACCAAATATTTACCTTATGAGTTTTATCTATTTTAATTTGATTGGGTTCCAAATTTCATGGTCCTAACATTCATCCCAAATAAGAAACATATATAGATGTTACTATTCACTGGAAATTGTTATCACTTTTTCTCTGATTCTATATCAATTTTATATTTTGTGAAACAATAGTGGACAAGGGAAGAAACATATTATTATTCAACTTCTTATCACCAATGGGGTAGTGTATATTTTTTTGTGGAGTAATTCATAATTATTGAAATTTAATAATTGAACATTAATTGATGCCAAATACTCATATTCTGACTACATATTATTGCATCAGGTATTTATTAAATTTATATACTGAATAAATTTCTCAATAATTGTGGATATTTGAAAGTTATAATTTATTTATGTTTTGGGTAAAAGAAGTTTAAAAAAACACATGAAATGAAACATATAGGCCAAAACTGAAATATTAGTTTTTATAGGGTGGTCCCCATTCCCACATCCAATAGTTGAGGGAATGGGATATTCACCAACAGGAATAATGTATATGGGAGGAATTATACTAAAAACTATTATGAATATAATGATTTACCTATGTAAAAAATATTTAAATATAATCAACAACCACAATTATAAAATTTAATCAACAACCACCATTATTAATTATAATCAACAACAACCATTATAATATTTATATAAGAACTGAATAATTTTTAGAATCTATAAATGAGACAACAACTATCTATTATGATTGTTTAACCAATATCGATGGAAACAACCTATATCAGTGTTGTTATCCCACCCACACATATATTCTAAATTTTTTCAATATAATGATTACTTAATGGTATATATTTGAACCTTTATAGTCAATGGAAGTATCCAAAAATTCATGGAAGTACAAACATGTAATCTTTAGGCTATGATACCAACCACACCTCCCTCTTTTTAAGTATATGATTTTGTGGGATGCTCTCTCAACATCGATTAGTAATGTATGAATGTGTTTGTCCAACAATGCGTGTATCTAATAAACTTAATCATTATATATACATCTATAATTGGTTACCTATTATAAAAAAAAATAAATGTTCAATATCACAACATCATTTTTAATGATATAATGATATCATAGGATGGTATTCCTGAATCTACTTATTTGGCCTATAAGATCGTTAGTGGTTTCAAGAAAAACCCAACCCCTCTCTATATCACCCGTAAATTTATTCTCCTTTAAAAAACAAGGATTATGATATCAAAATAGTGTAGGGTCTCTTCCAGTTTGAAATATAATAGTTTAATAGGATTTCAATGGTGATTATTTAAGAATCATTGATGATAGTGAATATAATAATTGTTCCAGCTTTGGTGTCTCTCAAATTCTCTTTATTAGATACTAATTAAATTGTGTATTTTTTAGAAATAGTATCTATCTCTCATGATATTTTCATTCAATTATTCTTCATCTTTTTATTTTCAGAAACACATGAATATTTTTTATATATTATAGAATAGAAATATTCCTCCAATTTCAGTATCACGACTTCTTATTCAATATTTAATAATTCTCAGTCCACTATACCTAGTATTATTCCCAGATAATAATTTAATGGCTCAATTTCTCTAATGATAACATGATTTATTCATTGAAATTATTGAATTAATTATTTAACCACAATTTTAGAATAATTAATTATGAATTACTAATTATCCATATTTTAGTTAAAATTATTCTCATTCAATTCTGACCTCACATTTTCCCACAATTATCACAGGTTTTCTACTTCAAAAATACAAAATTTCTATAAATATTATTTAACACATTTTAATTATTCATGAAAAAACAAATTATGTGTGAATAATATTATCCTTATGAAATCATGTTTTTCATATCACAAAATTCAGATATTCTTAATTGAAAACTTTTCACCATCAGCATCTCAAATTTTATATCGATGAAAAACGTTGGATGAAATGATGAAAAATACTATGGAATACAATAGTTTTTTCATATAGAATTAACTTAACATATTATGCTTATATTTATTTAACATACATTAAAACATACTATGAATCCTTATATATAGTATTCATAAACATTAAATTTTAAAATTTTCTATCTATTCAACACATACACATTAGATGTTTACATTTTACCTACTACCTAAAAAATTTTAAAAGAATTATATTTGTGTTTGGGAACCCATACATATCACAATGTGACTGGATAATTTTCAAAATTTCATTACATATGTGTGAACATATTTATTTCCTTTTAATTATATGATAACCATTACATATTGAGAAACATAACATTATAATTGTTAATGTGAATTTTTACAACTCCAATATCCAATCATCAAGGTCTGGGATAATGTTACATATGATTTGAGTATATTTACATATTAAAATTTAATAATGTACTGTAGAAGCCTTTTTTGGGTAATAGAGAATCCTTATTCATGAAATAGAGAAACCATATGTATCAAAGCATATGTGTAAATTCATTTTTCATTTTCTCTTGTAATCTGATAATCCCATCTAGAATTCATATCCAAAAATTAGATCTCACATCTAATCAATATCATTCAATTCAATTGAACTACAAATATATCAAAAAACATTATTAACATTTCAACTCTTTTTTAATATTTTTATCACAATGTCTAAATAATTTATATCTCAAAATATCGTTATAAAATATCCAATACTTTGATGAAATTTATTTATCCATTTCCATATTCTTGTTACACCAGTTATTGAATCTGCGCCATTTTTCATCTTGAATTCATCCAAGAGATATATACATATAGAAAAAACATTCATGAATGATATTGATAATAGTGGATATTTAACCAAATAACATCATGCTTATATTCTTATCCAACCCCAACCATATTATAAACTTCATCCTAGAGTAAAAATTATTTAAAATATCAATATTCCATGGAAATATTTTGAGAAAATAGTCTTCTTAAAATATTATTAAACCAATTTTTCAAATTAATAATAATGTATAATATTTCTCAATTTCTCAATAGGATTTTGTGACACCCTAGTACTTTGTAATTTATTTGATTTTGTAATTCTATCAATAGTGGGTGGTACATGAAATAATGAGATATAACAAACTATCATATATTATTATTTTAATATGATGATTATGAAATTGTCATTGGTTTGGTAAGTATGAAATGGAATGATCATTTTAGAAAATTGATATAGAATAATTTTGAATATGAAAATAAATATAGACACACATTGAAACTTAAATTTATGGAAATAATGATATTTTTGTTATGTTAAATAAGATATTTTTCATAAAACTATTTTCTTTTGAGTAATGTTTTTTCTTTATTATAAATTAATGTATTCATTATTAATAAAGGGTTATAGTATATAGATTTTCTATCAAATGTAATAAATAGTAATTCATCATATTATTTTTAATAGACATGTACTATGAATAATTAATTTTTTGGTTTAAAAATTACTTTTTCTTAAAACATGGTAATATTTTATTTTTTTGAAAATATATTATAATTAATTTCTAAAATATCTATAAATTTAATATTATAAACTTGTCATAAAATTTTAAATTAATTTTTCTTAATAATATTAGTTTGAATATTTTGGATTTTTGTTTTGGAAAATATTAATTTTTGAGTGAATAATTGAAAATAACATAATGTGAATTTTTCATATTTATATTCATTATGTTAAGTAATTAAAAAGTGAAATTATAATTTATATTGGACTTACTATAACCTATGATTATGTTGGTATTAAATAATGAAAATAATTACATATGAATCAAAAAAATTTGTATAATGACTTTTTTATTATTAAAATCATAATTATTAATAAACTATTTTTCATTGTATTTTTCACAATTATATTAGAATTATCTAGTCGAATTTTAAAAATTAAATATTTAAAAATGGTTATAATATTTAAAATTAGGTTTTTATAATATAGTAATAATTTGAAATTCATTTTTGGTCATCATGAATATCATCCATGATAAAATGTTTGATCACGGTAAAGGGTAAAAAATTTAAATTTGGCTTAATACTGATTGATAATCTCAAATAATGTAAACTTTTTTTTATTTTTGGATATTATTTTTATACTTATCACATTACTTTCTAATATTTATTTTTATGTTACATATACCTTTGATTATAATAATTAAATTATAATATGAAACAGATAACTACACAATGTCAGTATCTTGGTTATAATTGTATATATATGTTTTTAATGGGATAAAGTTAATTTTTAATTAATATAAAATGTTTTTTTTAATTGAGATAAGCTTTATTTTAGTATGATTATTTATATTTTATTTTTTGATGGTATAATTACCATTTATTTCTACGTAGGGCCGAACAATTCTTTTGCAACAAGTTTAAAAATCAAATAAAATGAATTTAAAAACATTAAAAATAAATTTATTGTGTAAATAACATGATTTCAAATATTTTTATTTTTAAAAATATTTTAAAATATAAATAAATTTTACATATTTGTTAATTAAAAGTCAAATTAATTGAATAGTACTATACTAATTTAAGTGATATTTTTTGTATTATTATATTTTATGAAATGATTCAAAGATAATAAAAATCATGGAAGATGCTATATTGAATAGTAAAAGGATAATAATTTTATAAATTAACCATTTTTGATCCATTGGTCACCGTAGATGCAGAATTATGACCATTAAATTCTAAAACAAATGTTACCATGGTTGAAGTAAGAAAAGGTTTAGTGATGTGTTTAAAAAGATTAAATAGTTTAAAAATGAAACAAATATAATTAAATTTTATTGGATAATAATATTTATACATTATCCTGTTTGAATTTTAATATGTGGCCAATTTTATGCATTTTACATGAGATGTAAATTAATTATATTGAAATATTTTAAGTAATTATAAGTGTTTCCTCACCTCACATAAAAAATAACATATATCATCCTCCCTTACCAAAACATTGAGAACTATATATTGTCAAATACCATCCCAATATCTTCCAAAATATTCTTTCCATGACATATAGGTTCTTTTCTCACCAAAATATGAACCTAAGAAGGCTTATAGAGGAATCTAAGAGAGGTTTTCCAATGAAGATATATAATTTCGTACATTGTGTTTCATGTTTACGTATTTTTATATCTCCATTAAATATTCTTAATACATAATTATATAATTACATAGTTATAGATAATTTTTTAAATTTTTGTTATGTTATTGTAAAACCATTTTTCCACCCATTTTCCATCATGTGGGGAATGAATACAATGTTCATTTGTACCTGTGGGATGCTACCTCCAAGAAGAGACGTGTTTAATTTTTCATCACCACCATACCTGGAAGGTTATATTATGTATAAAATAAATTTATATTTTATTCAAATAATTATTTTTATTATATAAATATTTTATATTTTTAATCTTTTTAGCCTTCCACCCTTTAAGAAAAGGATAGCGTTGATCATTATTATGTATGGACTAAAACCTTCGCGATATGATGTGATTCATTTTTGATGTCCAACGTTCAAATATTTTCATTGATTTTTATTTATTGTATTAATATTTCTATTATATAATAACTAAAATTATTGATATTAAGGAATAGTGATATCTTATTCCATATTGAACGTGCCTAAGTTTTTTTTGTGGATTTTGAACCAAACATCCTCAAAACATCAAGATTGATCATAATTCATTTATTAACAATACAATAAATGATAAATAAAGATAATATTGTGGTTATGATAATGTAATAAAACTAAAAAAGGTTATTATTAAATTTATTAGGTAATTTATGTTCGTTATAAAAGATTTACAGAACACATGTGTCATGTTGGGAGATGAGGTAAGGGATTTTCACTTAAAACAGTCTTTAAAATGTATTATAATCATTCTCACCAATATCCATGTTAATTTATATATTTCATGAACATTATTTTTTAATGAAAAATATTTTTTTTTCCAGTACGTTTTCTTATATATTTATCATTATTTACAAATTTGTTTAAAATGGATATATTTTAATGGTTCCCATATGGGTAAATTTCAACTTTTTTGAAAAAGTGAAAATATATTATTATTAACGTATATGGATTGTGAAATTTTTCATAACATCATAGAAATTATTTATTATAAATATTACAATAGAATTTAACATCTTTATTTTCCAAAAAATTATTTCACTTAATATTCTCAGAATTTATATATTGAAAATAATTTTTTATGGAAATAAAAACATTTTATCATATTTTCGAGATAACTAAATATGTTATTGCTTATGGACTAAAATGTCAATTTTAATGGGTTTTATGACTAAATTTAAGGATATATGTTCTTTATTAATGATATTTTTATGATATTTGACAATAATGAATGGGGTTCCCAGTATAGAATTGATGACCGGTGATCCGAATATAGCTCTCTAACACATTCTGTAATATGAGGGAGTTTACCAATGAAATGTCAGAACTAAGAATCATGAGAAATATCCAGTGGGGATATTAGGTTATAAGATATCATATAAATTTATTTTATGGATAATGTCCCATGGTACCTATTAGTTATTCCTAAAATGTCTTATAATATAAATCTATTAATTTCAGTATATATGAAATGGAGATTATGATTTTAGGAATGTTTTTTATGATTATAAATGAAGGTGAGATGATGGATATTGAAGGAATAATATCCATAATTTTTTACTATGTTGATAAATTTATTTTAATGATTTTTCCTCTATAATTGAATTTGAAAATTTTTATAAATTATTTTTTGAAATATAGTGGTTTTCAGGGGAAAGTATGCATATAATTATTGTAATTTTTTTTGAAAAAGAAATAATTCTTATGGGTTTTAATTTTAACAAATGGACCAAACATTGAATTTTAATTTATGTGCCTTAATAATCATTTTTTTCGTCCCACATTTTTGAATGTTTTTTTATTAGACTTAAGGTAGAGTAGAAACATTAATAAATTTTGTGTTCCAGATTAAGATTTTACATTGAACATGTAAATTTTATCTTTATAAATATATTATTAATTGAGAAATTTGTATACAATATGGAAATGTGAATTTTTTTCATTTTTTTCTAATCCAATTTTACTATAAACTAAAAATATATTTGTGGTGTAAGAAATTGAAACCTCTCTTATAAATAATTTAATTATTGGTTTAATATGGTTTGGGGTTTTATATTTTTTTTATGAAAGTGAATTATAATATAACATTAGTGGTCGGGATTATTCATATGATGATATATTAACATATTTCTAAACCATAATTAGTTAAAAATTTAGAGGATGATCATAATTTTGATGGAATAATTACCCCTTTTAGGTTTTATGTAATAAGAGTACATATTGAGCCATTTATTGAGGTTTGATAAATATTTTAGGTATATACAAACCTTATGTTTAAATTTTATTGTCTTGAAAAATTAATTTCTGGAATTATTATTTTATATTTTATGGTTATAATTTTAATTTAATTGATAATATTTGGGGTTAACAATATCATATTTGATGAGTTAATAATGGTTAATTGGGATGTAATGTGTTGTTAATTTTTTAGAAGTTATGTTTTATATTGTAGATAACCATTTTAACAACCCAACCCAAGCTGGGGCTCAAGCCATGAATCCCCTAAGCCTACCTCCATAGACCAGGGGATGGAGACAAGAACTAAAGGCATAACTAAACTCGGTGAGTCCTTTTCCTATAGTACATGTATATACACAACCAAAAACACCTCAATGCAATAGTTTAAAGATATATAAACTTGATACTGAAATGCATGCATACATATTTCCTAAACTAGAGTATAATAGAATTACTAATGTAAAATGGGGAAAAAGAACCCACTAAAAGAAAACTGTAAAAGCATATGACATTCTCAGAAGGAGGGGATCAATTGAAAAAGTAACTTGTGAAAAGCACCTCATACCTCATCTAGTTGACGTCTCAAACAGTCTATCTCACTATACTCTGCCTACCTCAGGTCCTATGTGGACTCCATTGGAAGTAATGTGGTCTTCACAAGACGCAAAACATGAGTAGGAAATTCCTGTTCATCGGTGAGTATAAATACACTACATATGTTCCCTAAAAATCCAAAAGAAAATGGAATGAATGAAAAGAAAATAGTTCACCTGACCTATCCATAGGGAATACCATCAAGAGAGAAACTCCATCTCAAATTATCCATGGATGTACATGACTATTCAACAAGGTCAAATAATAAAATCTAATAAGAGATTAAATAAAATACTATATCCCATAAACGATCCGAATAAGAATGTACGATATGGGAATAGAAGTGGTATGAATACTCATTCCTTAATGGGTTTCAACCCAGAAATGTGAAAAAACCACAATGTCTCCAAGACATCACCCAAATTTACTTGTAATGGAATCCGTGTATCCTGAGGTTTTGGCCTCATAGCCAACCATGTGATTATATTTGAGGCTCTAAAAGTAATAACAAAACTAGGAGAAAAGAACTCATGAGCTCTGCCACCCAAGACAGAACTCGTCCGAGAGGTACACTATGACAACCCTGCTTTTTATTACAACTTAAACATGCTTTATTACATAAAACTTCACTTGATACAACAAAGAAGATCGAGAGGTTTAGTGTCTTTGGGGCTTAGGATCATTACATAAAAACTTTAAACATGAAATACAACATCCTTATTGAAAACTTCCTTTACATGACCACTACATTCCTTCGTACTTAGCATTGCACGGGATAACCTGAGGACATGCATAAGAAAAGGGTGAGCTATAAAGCCCAGTAAGGGAGTACATAATGAATAACATGAGGAGTACAATACATGTTAGGCAATAGGCATATCAATAGAGCATAAGAGAGACATGAACATAAAGGCATGATAAAGCATGATAATCATAACATGGAAATGTGGCAACAACACTTAACATTGAATTAGCATGAGCCAAGGCTCATTGCACATGGAGCATGAGTAAACCCTCATTGCACTTGAAGCACGAGTAAACCCTCGTTGCACTTGAATTAGCATGAGTCAACACTCATTGCACATGACGTATCATGATACTATACTTTACCCAATGCATTGGAGCGCTATCAGGGCGCACCCTTCTTAAACATTTCATTTCATGCGTAAGTGTGCCACATGGATCATAAAACATGGATTCATAAAACATAATCATTTATTCCACGATAAAGGAATGTGGAATTCATACATGAAACTTTACAATTAATAAGTTAACGTGCATAAAGGTGAATACCCTTGATGGAGAAATGGGCATGGTATTCACTACACAATGATATTGGCTTAGAAAATCGGTGTGATTTTCGGCAGCGTAACGGCGTGACATAAGAATTCATAAAAAAAGGATGATGAGAGAGAAAGGGGTTCCTCATCATATTTAAATGTAATGGACAGTAAGAAGGTCATATAGATACATGTCCCAACAATTGAAAAGGAATTTAGATTCATGATACAAATGTATTTCTTGAATATAGAAGAGGAGAAAAAGGTTCCTTTCGGAATTTCGGCATAGTAACGGGTGTACATGGGAGGCATTTAATGAGAGAGAAAGGGGTCTCCCATCATTCAAAAAATATGAGGGCAGTATGGGAGAGGTGAGAAACCATACCCCAACATTCATAAATGAAATTAAAAGGGCAATACAACTTAATGAAAATTGACAAAAATGAGAAAGGAAGAAAAACCCTTACTTGGAAGTGTGCTTCCAAAGGCTAGAGAGAGGCTTGTGAGAGGCTTCTTGGGAGCTTGGGGCACCTTTAGAGGATTCTAGAGAGAGTAGGGCAGAGTTTGGACGAACTTCAAGGGCTTTGGATGAGGAGGAAGTGGGAGCTTGGGTGGGTTTATATAGGAAAGGTGAGAGAATTCTTTATTATTTAGGTTTGGGACCCCTTATATTAAAATAATCCAAACCACAAACCATCCCATGGTATTTGCCCATGGTTTCTGGAAAAGGGAAGAGGAAAACAATATTTTACAAGGCCAAGGTCCGAACTTATTAAAAAATTAGGGTTGCTTATGTGGAGGTGAGTCACACTCCCATGGAAATTAATTTTAAAAAGGCAAAGTGTTGAATAAGTCTTGAGGGCTCCATTAATGCTTTGAAAAGTGAGTCAAACAAACCCAAAACCTCATTATTTTATTGATAAAACACATATTGGCCGAATATAGGGATTATGGTATTTTATTACATCACCATTGGGTCATTATGATGTCATAAAACACATTATATATTTAAATGGTATTTAATTTTTACCCAAATATTTGACTGTCTCAGAAAATTATGAAAAATTCACCGTTGGATAATTTCGACGTCCTGATTCCAAAAATAATATTTATTTTATCTAAATAATTTTCTAAATATGTGAATTTTCACTTTTAAAATAAAAACTGACATTTATAAAAAATCACGGGTTTTGACAGAAATGGCTTTCAAACCTTAATAAAAATTTTAATTGCATTCATTAAATTATAAGATCATTTATATTTAATAAAAATTAATTTAATATTAATAATAATATTTTATTAAAATAATATTTAATTCAAAAATCCTTTAATTTAATAAAATATAATTCTTAATTAAATAATAACTAAAAACATCATTTGTACTTTAAAAACTAACTACAATGCATCAAATATGACTAGAAATTATATTCATTATTATATACAAAAATAATGTACATGAACATGGTGCTACTTATTTGTTACATAACCCCTTAAAATAGCCACATAAGACCTAAGGGTAAGGTGTGTGATGGTGACAGACTCTTGGGGTTGCTCGGATAACATCGCTCGAGTGGTAATCTCTATCAACTTCCATTTTTCCCGTAGACGATCACGTTCGAGCTTGACTTGATGAAGCTCAGCTTGGGCTTGGTCAAGGGCAAAGCCCAAAGACGCCACCTCCTTTCTGAGCTCCGACAAATGGGCTTCGTAAGGGGCAATTCTACTGGATGAGGCCATCGCTTCCTTTGTCTGAGTAGAAAATTGGTTCGTTAAAGCCTTATATTTAAACTACCCAGATGATCACTGTTCAACGGCTATAAAAGTAACGGTCACAAATCTTAACGTTAAACTAAAGAAGTTGACATCATATAAAAACATAAAGAAACATTTAACTGGATCAAGAGGGATTTTCCATTAATGAAATTTTGGGTCGTTACAACATTCCCCCCTTAAGAAATTTCACCCTCGAAATTTTCCTTTTCCCACACTAAAACAAATGTGGGTAACTTAGCTTCATCATATCCTCAGACTCCCAAGTTGCTTCTTCAAACTTGTGGTTTCTCCACAACACCTTGACGAGGGGCATTGTCTTATTTCGTAGAACTTTTTCTCTACGATCTAAGATCTTCACTGGTTGCTCCTCATAAGAAAGATCGTCTTCTAATTGTACCACCTCGGAAGAGAGTACATGTGAAGGGTCTGGTATGTACTTCCTTAAGAGGGATACATGGAAGACATCATGCACCTTGGCCATAGTAGGTGGAAGTGCTAGTCGATAGGCCACAGCCCCAACACGATCAAGAATCTCGAATGGGCCGATGTACCTTGGACTTAACTTCCCTTTCTTTCAAAACCTCATGAACTTCTTCCACGGAGATATGCGTAAAAACACCATGTCTCCGACTTTAAACTCAAGGTCTCATCGACGATTATCTGCATAACTCTTCTGTCGACTTTGGGCTGCCTTGATATGCTGCTGAATGGTTTTCACCTTCTCCACCATTTCTTCGACCATTTCTGGTCCAAGCAGCTTACGTTCACCGACCTCATCCCAACATGCCGGTGTTCTACACCTTTTCCCATACAGGGCTTCATATGGTGCCATTTGGATGCTCGAGTGGAAACTATTATTATAAGAGAACTCAACTAGGGGAAGATGTTGATCCCATCCTCCTTTAAAGTCCATTGAGAACGCTCTCAACATATCCTCAAGTGTTTGGATAGTCCGCTCGGATTGGCCATCAGTTTGAGGATGATAGGCCGTACTGAAGTTCAGTTCAGTATTCAGAGCATGTTGAAGACTCTTCCAAAACTTAGAGGTAAATCTTGGATCTCGGTTCGACACAATAGATAGTGGTACTCCATGCAACCGTACCACTTCCCTGATATATATCCGTGCCAGTTGATCCAAAGAGAAATCCTCTCGAATAGCAATGAAGTGTGCAGTCTTTGTAAGACGATCCACAATAACCCAGATTGCATTGTTGCTTTTGGATGTCCTTAGAAGTCCAGTGACGAAGTCCATGGTGATGTTCTCCCATTTCCATTCTGGTATGGGCAATGGTTGCATCATCCCCTTAGACTTCTGCCTCTCTGCCTTCACTTGCTGACACACCAGGCACTTTGATGTATATTCGGCGATCTCCTTCTTCATATTATCCCACCAAAAGTTTTCTCGGAGATCTCGATACATCTTTGTGCTCCCTCGGTGAATAGAGAAATTTGAACTATGTGCATCATCCAAAAGTTCCTTCTTCAGCTCCGAACTTGATGGGACACATAGTCTTTTCCCAAACCGCACAATTCCTTCTTCATTAACATTAAACTCTGAGGATTTTCCCTTTTTGATAGATTCCACTTTTTCTTGGATTCTCGCATCATCCTTTTGAGCATCCTTTAACCTTTCCAAAAGAGATGGTTGAGCAATCATTTGTGAAAGGATTGATGATGTTCCCTTCTTTATGATTCCCACGTCCATCTTCATCAAGTCTAAGAAGATTGGATCCTTCTCAATTCTCATCATTGATAGAATTGCTGGATCCTTTCTACTTAGGGCATCCGCCACCTTGTTCGCCTTCCCAGGGTGGTAATGTATTGAACAGTCATAATCCTTTATGAGCTCTATCCATCTTCTCTGGCGCATATTAAGCTCTTTCTGTGTGAATATATATTTAAGACTCTTGTGGTCAGTATATATCTCACATTTCTCTCCATAGAGATAATGCCGCCAGATTTTCAAGGCAAAGATCACCGCCGCCAACTCCAGATCATGCGTTGGATAGTTTCGCTCATGGATTTTCAACTGTCTTGAGGCATAGGATATCACTTTATCATTCTGCATCAGCACACATCCTAAGCCCTTCTTCGAAGCATCACTGAATACCACAAAAAGTTCCCCACTTGTGGGTAAAGTGAGCACATGTGCAGTGATAAGCCTCCTTTTCAACTCCTTGAAGCTTTCTTCGCATTCATCACTCCATGTAAACTTTACTCCCTTTCGAGTTAGCTTGGTAAGAGGGTTGGACAATCGTGAGAAGTTTCTCACAAATCGTCGATAATATCCAGCTAACCCCAAGAAGCTACGGATATCAGTTACCGATGTTGGCCTCGGCCATCCCTCAATTTCATCTGTTTTGGAGGGTTCCACAGATATACCATTGCTTGTGATGATATGGCCCAAGAATGAGACCTCCTTCAACCAGAACTCACACTTGCTGTACTTGGCATAGAGCTTCTCCTTGCGCAAAGTCTCCAGTACAGTTCTTAAATGCTCCTCATGGTCCTCCTTGGTTTTGGAGTATATCAGAATATCATCTATAAAGACTACCACAAATTTATCTAGGTAATCTCTAAAGACTCTATTCATCAAGTCCATGAATATTTCTGGAGCATTGGTGAGTCCAAAAGGCATTACTATGAATTCATAGTTCCCGTACCTTGTACGAAAAGCAGTCTTGGGGATATCTTCCTTCTTCAACCTTATTTGATAATATCCCGACCGCAAGTCGACCTTAGAGAAGTATTGAGCTCCACGCAGCTGATCAAACAAGTCATCGATTCTTGGGAGAGGATACTTGTTCTTTATCATGATTTTGTTAAGTTCACGATAATCGATGCAAAGCCGCATTGACCCATCCTTCTTCTTGACGAAGAGGACTGGTGCACCCCATGGTGATGCACTTGGGCATATAAACCCTTTATCCAGATTCTCCTGTAGTTGTTTCTTCAGCTCTTCAAGCTCAACAACAGCCATTCTATATGGAGTCTTGGATATTGGTTGCGCCCCAGGTATAAGTTCAATTGAGAACTCAACATCTCTTCTTGGAGGAAGACCAGGAAGTTCCTCGGGAAATACTTCAGCGAATTCCCTCACAATAGGCATTTCTTCAAGGGTGGTTTCTTCCTTGGACTCAATCATCTGAGCCAGATATGCGTGCTCATAAGGCAGTAATATCCATGCTTGAGATGATGGAGCTAAAGGAGATTCATCTTCCTCCTGACACTTGTAAAGAATCGGGGGTCGATTCTCCATATGGAGTGTGATTTCCCTCTCCCGACAATTTATGTTGGATCTATATAAGGAAATCCAATCCATGCCAAGAATTGCATCAAATTCCACCAAAGGGAGTATGACGAGGTTCGCCGGGAAATTCAATCCACAGATTATAACAGGGGAGGACTTATACTCATGGGATGCAATGATTGCCCCATTTGCCGTACTCACCGACATCTTTACTTCCATGACTTGTGGTGGTGCAGGGATTATTCTACTAAACTTTTGAGATATAAAAGAATGCGTAGAACCTGAATCAAAAAGTACGTTCACTATTCTTGAATGAATAACTAGCGTACCTGTCACCACTTCGTTGTCGGGGTTCACTTCGGCAGAAGTGATGGCAAAAGCTCTTCCTTGCTGTCTTGGAGGTTGTTGATTGCCTCCGATAACCCTTGGATTAGGGCACTGATTCGCAAAATGACCCGGTTCTTTGAATTTGAAGCATTGAACAACGCGTTGAGGTTCGAACGGAGCGTTCCTCCCCTCTGTCGCAGCCGCGGGTCCTTCTTGCTGACAGTTAACAGCTAGGTGCCCTTCTCTTCCACACTTGAAGCATTTTCTTGTCCCCCTAAGGCAATTTCCAGGGTGCTTCTTTCCACACTTTTGGCAAGTGGGGTGCTGGAATTTCTTAGCGCCGTTGGATTTATCCATCGGACCACCAGAATTGAAGTCCACCTTCCGCTTCTTGTCCCCATGATACCCCTGTGATTCTCCGATCTCCATTTCAACCTTGAGGGCACATCGGACAATTTCCTCATAGCTGTCGAAGTCACGGATCGCTAATGCTTTCCGCAAGCTAGGCTTCAGCCCACCAAAGAAGCGGTCAACCTTGCATTCGGGGGTAACGACAAAGCCGGAAGCGTATCGTGCAAGCCTTGTGAAGTTTGCCTCGTACGCTCCCACAGATTCCTCATCTTTCTGTTTGAGGGAAAGGAAGTCCCTTTCCATCTTAAGACGGAGGGTGCGTGGAAAATATTTATCGAAAAACATCTTCCGGAATACCTTCCATTCCAAAGCCTCGATCTCCTCCTCAGGCTTCGTATTTTTGATCAACGTCCACCATTGATCAGCTTCACCCTCCATACGATAAGCCGCCAGGAGAACCTTCTCTTTTTCAGAGCATTGGAGGATGGAGAATATCTTTTCAATGGAGTTGATCCATTGTTCAGCAATCGTGGGATCGGATGATCCACTAAAAGTAGGAGGCCTTTGTCTCATGAAGCTTTCAATAGGGACTTGTTCTTTCTTAGGGGGGGTTGAACGTTCCTCTTGACCAGTGTTTCTATTCAAAACTTGAGTTAGCTGAGAGAGAAGCGTGACAAAGTTCGCGATTCCCGCTCCCATTGGATTGGGCATCTCATTGGTACAATCATCACACTGATCTTCACAACGGTTGTTAGCCCGAGTTCTCCTATTACCGGCCATTGGCTGGAATAAAAGGAAAGTTAGGGGTAACACATAAAGGGTAATCCAAAGACAAAAGTTGATGACTTATAAATAAACTTTAATCTCTTCAACTCATGAGTCTATAGGATTCAATCCAGGCTTTTCATGATCTTCCTTCTAACATATATTCTTAGGGGCATTTTTCCCTTAATAAGGGTTCATACTAAGATTGTAAATTTATCAAAACATATCCCCCGGGAGTGTCGTAACCAAGAGTGCATCAAGGCCCGTTTTCGTGCACCAGTTCCCGTTCGAGTCTAGCCCAAAGCGGTGTTTTCGGGTTTTACCCCTAGGATACATCTGTGTCAGAGCCGCCTCTACCTGCTCGTATCCAGACAGGGATGTATTTGTTTGATAAACCACTTACTTAGTATTTACCAAAATTTAGGGATGTTTTTATTATGCTTAGTCTTGTATCTAAGGCTTTACTAGGGTTTCCTAATCCCAAAAATAACTAAACCTATCCTCTGATACCAACTATGACAACCCTGCTTTTTATTACAACTTAAACATGCTTTATTACATAAAACTTCACTTGATACAACAAAGAAGATCGAGAGGTTTAGTGTCTTTGGGGCTTAGGATCATTACATAAAAACATTAAACATGAAATACAACATCCTTATTGAAAACTTCCTTTACATGACCACTAAATTCCTTCGTACTTAGCATTGCATGGGATAACCTGAGGACATGCATAAGAAAAGGGTGAGCTATAAAGCTCAGTAAGGGAGTACATAATGAATAACATGAGGAGTACAATACATGTTAGGCAATAGGCATATCAATAGAGCATAAGAGAGACATGAACATAAAGGCATGATAAAGCATGATAATCATAACATGGAAATGTGGCAACAACACTTAACATTGAATTAGCATGAGCCAAGGCTCATTGCACATGGAGCATGAGTAAACCCTCATTGCACTTGAAGCACGAGTAAACCCTCGTTGCACTTGAATTAGCATGAGTCAACACTCATTGCACATGACGTATCATGATACTATACTTTACCCAATGCATTGGAGCGCTATCAGGGCGCACCCTTCTTAAACATTTCATTTCATGCATAAGTGTGCCACATGGATCATAAAACATGGATTCATAAAACATAATCATTTATTCCACGATAAAGGAATGTGGAATTCATACATGAAACTTTACAATTAATAAGTAAACGTGCATAAAGGTGAATACCCTTGATGGAGAAATGGGCATGGTATTCACTACACAATGATATTGGCTTAGAAAATCGGTGTGATTTTCGGCAGCGTAACGGCGTGACATAAGAATTCATAAAAAAAGGATGATGAGAGAGAAAGGGGTTCCTCATCATATTTAAATGTAATGGACAGTAAGAAGGTCATATAGATACATGTCCCAACAATTGAAAAGGAATTTAGATTCATGATACAAAAGTATTGCTTGAATATAGAAGAGGAGAAAAAGGTTCCTTTCGGAATTTCGGCATAGTAACGGGTGTACATGGGAGGCATTTAATGAGAGAGAAAGGGGTCTCCCATCATTCAAACAATATGAGGGCAGTATGGGAGAGGTGAGAAACCATACCCCAACATTCATAAATGAAATTAAAAGGGCAATACAACTTAATGAAAATTGACAAAAATGAGAAAGGAAGAAAAACCCTTACTTGGAAGTGTGCTTCCAAAGGCTAGAGAGAGGCTTGTGAGAGGCTTCTTGGGAGCTTGGGGAACCTTGAGAGGATTCTAGAGAGAGTAGGGCAGAGTTTGGACGAACTTCAAGGGCTTTGGATGAGGAGGAAGTGGGAGCTTGGGTGGGTTTATATAGGAAAGGTGAGAGAATTCTTTATTATTTAGGTTTGGGACCCCTTATATTAAAATAATCCAAACCACAAACCATCCCATGGTATTTGCCCATGGTTTCTGGAAAAGGGAAGAGGAAAACAATATTTTACAAGGCCAACGTCCGAACTTATTAAAAAATTAGGGTTGCTTATGTGGAGGTGAGTTACACTCCCATGGAAATTAATTTTAAAAAGGCAAAGTGTTGAATAAGTCTTGAGGGCTCCATTAATGCTTTGAAAAGTGAGTCAAACAAACCCAAAACCTCATTATTTTATTGATAAAACACATATTGTCCGAATATAGGGATTATGGTATTTTATTACATCACCATTGGGTCATTATGATGTCATAAAACACATTATATATTTAAATGGTATTTAATTTTTACCCAAAAATTTGACTGTCTCAGAAAATTATGAAAAATTCACCGTTGGATAATTTCGACGTCCTGATTCCAAAAATAATATTTATTTTATCTAAATAATTTTCTAAATATGTGAATTTTCACTTTTAAAATAAAAACCGACATTTATAAAAATTCACGGGTTTTGACAGAAATGGCTTTCAAACCTTAATAAAAATTTTAATTGCATTCATAAAATTATAAGATCATTTATATTTAATAAAAATTAATTTAATATTAATAATAATATTTTATTAAAATATTATTTAATTCAAAAATCCTTTAATTTAATAAAATATAATTCTTAATTAAATAATAACTAAAAACATCATTTGTACTTTAAAAACTAACTACAATGCATCAAAAATGACTAGAAATTATATTCATTATTATATAAAAAAATAATGTACATGAACATGGTGCTACTTATTTGTTACATAACCCCTTAAAATAGCCGCATAAGACCTAAGGGTAAGGTGTGCGATGGTGACAGACTCTTGGGGTTGCTCGGATAACATCGCTCGAGTGGTAATCTCTATCAACTTCCATTTTTCCCGTAGACGATCACGTTCGAGCTTGACTTGATGAAGCTCAGCTTGGGCTTGGTCAAGGGAAAAGCCCAAAGACGCCACCTCCTTTCCGAGCTCCGACAAATGGGCTTCGTAAGGGGCAATTCTACTGGATGAGGCCATCGCTTCCTTTGTCTGAGTAGGAAATTGGTTCGTTAAAGCCTTATATTTAAACTACCCAGATGATCACTGTTCAACGGCTATAAAAGTAACGGTCACAAATCTTAACGTTAAACTAAAGAAGTTGACATCATATAAAAACATAAAGAAACATTTAACTGGATCAAGAGGGATTTTCCATTAATGAAATTTTGGGTCGTTACATACACTCCATCAGGACCAACTTTAAAATTTCTAATGGTACATTTGAGAGAACATAATACACCGGGAACAACCTATATGAATAAACTTTAGTGGCCAACACTAGAGTTTCTTCTGACGCTAACTTTTTCCTTGTTCAAGGATAAAGAAACCGTGTGGAGAGTCCCATTCCTCACCCTTTACTTGATGTAGAGGAAGCACTACTCAAGGATATTCACCATGTCTAAATTTTCCAATGAAAGGTAATGTAAGGACCCACACCTCACCACATCCCCAATGTAGAGGGAGTTTTATCTCCTAACTAACATTTGAAACCTATGTCACACCTGTATGGAGTTGTCACACCCTAGTCCCTTAAGGGAGCACTGAATCTTAACATGGTATCATGCATATCAAGTAGAGAATCCCACTCCTCATAACCATGTTCATTACTCGAGGGATCTCCAACTATAATAATTTACCTACTCCCCCACTAAAATAGAGATAGGGGGATTACTACTATTTAGGTGAGAACACATGCCCAAGAATGACATGGGAGTACTACTGAGATAATGTAGGACCCACACCCTTGTACAATTCGGTATTACAAAGCCCAGGATAGGGGAAACACTCTTGGGCATGTCAGGGGAGTAATGACACTTAAAAAACATCACATTTGGTGTTCCAACAACCTAGAACAACATGGGAGTTCCAATTCCAATGATAGAGGACCCATGACCAATCTCGGTAGTTGAGTAACCACTCTAACTATACGTCACATATATGGGACCTATGCCCTTACACGATAGGGTAGTATGAACTCATTTGATAGGGGACCTATTCCTTAGTAAAATAAGAGAGATACTACTTTATATGGGACAAATGTATGGAGGGAAAACACAATGGCACGATATAGAATCCCGGAACAAATTTTCAAATGATATGGGTTACCAACACCCCAAACCATTAGGGGAGTACCAACAGATCCAAAAGTCTGTCGATGAGGGCCATCATCCCACATGTCTTCCTTGAACACCCTACTCTATGGAACTCAATAATTATACCTTTATACTACCCACTTCGGTTAGAACTAACTCACCTATAAGGTTTTATGTCACGTCACAAGGACACGTCTCAATGGGGAAACTGTTCCTCTTCCTCGTGAGTCCAAGGCTATGCCAAACCACATTTCATCCAAAATAAGTACCCAAAGGTAAAAAACCCACACCCATGATGTGGGGAGTCCCATATATACTAAAGTTAAGTGGTAAGGGAAGATCACACCCAAATGCCATAGGATATTACCAGTCCTAGTATCAATATTCAAGAACAACACATATCTCCAGCATCGGTCAAGCACCACAATGAGGAGAGCAACAATTATGGTTTTTAGTATAGTAACAATGCCATGTGTAGGTGACCCACACCATATTTCTGTATGGGAGTACCACCTTAATGGTCTGTAGTGTTTAGGGGACCCACATCCTAATGTTCAGCGGAAAGGTGCATACCCAGATGTTAACCTAGTGATTTACCCTAACCGTTGCACAAGACATGCACTATTAAAAAAGATTCTTGATCGAAACACACCACCTCATACCTCAAAGGCCAAATATTATTTGACCATCACATTATATTAAAAATATTTCTAGGGGTATACTACATACATGATAGAATTTGAGTTATAAGAAAAGATATATAGAAGGAAGGATATCTCAAGGTGATCCCCTAGGAGTAAAGGTGTGCATTAGGGAACACAATTCATGTGAGACCACCTGAGCATAGACATGCATATCCAATATAAATAGTATCCAACCCATGTAGGGGTACATGAAATGTACTGTAGGTAAAAATCATGTTCAGATTCCCTCAACCCCTGGATGTGTAGTTTTCTAGGGTCTGTTTACCAGACCCTGTGTCCATTTACATTGGCCTTGTGTTAGTACAAGAGCATGCATATTCACATGGATTCCCAAAACATGTACCACAAATTGATGGATTGGGGTACAATAAAACATATAGTCCCCAAATTTCATCTTCCCCAAATAAAAAGGGACACACAACACATGTCATTGGGCTATACTCTATTTAGATTTTAATTCCAGTTACGCATCACCTGTAAAAGCACATGATTTTCCTGGTTCAACCCAAAACCCATAGTTCTACCTATCAGGGATAAAAGATATTTAAAAATTGGCTCAAGAACATTAGAACAATGAAAAATTAATGGTATCATAATTAAAAATTAAAAACAACTACTTCGATGGTGAAACACCGATGATTCAATTTAAGAATGGTTCCCATATCATTCGGGTTATTGATTTGATTATGATATTCTTCAGAAATGTTGATTTTCATCACCTCACTAAATTTATACAAATTTGTTTTTGAATTTTCAAGGGATAAAGGTGGGGGGGGATCTCCCCTTATGTTTAAGGTCCCCTAACATTGGGGCGAGGAGGGTTTAGGTTAGTTTAAGGTTTTAATTAATTAAGTATATATTTATTTAATAAACAAAACCACCATTTAACACTCCATCAAAAACACATTAAATAGAAACATTTATGTTTCACATAGGGTAAACACAACATTATGGATAAAACATGAAATTATAAAATAGATAAAGGACTCCACACAAGAGTTATTACTCTTAAAAATGAAACTATGCTCACGTGACAAAAATAATATTTAGTATTTTTAAAATCACAATGCCAAGGCTCCCTAGGACCAAAATTCCTATGCTGACTCAACACCAGACTTCGGAAATATTATTTGAAATTCTCAAAAGGATTAAAAGTTATAAGATAGGACTCTACATCACTACCACATTCAATGTTGTTTTTCCTCAAAAGGAGAATTTCCAGATAGAGAGAAAAAAATCCTGGCCCTACTAATGGGACTCCCATGACAACCATGTCACCAAGGCATGTAGTGCTAATTTAAATCATGAAATAAGGTAAAAAACCATGTCCAATCCATTCTTACAAGATAATTCTACAAGGAAATAATTGTTCAACAAACAAGAACATTTCTATTCAACTGAGATAGGTGATAAATCATCAAGAAGAATGGTCCATTTTTAGAAATTGGATCTAGTGGTACACTACCTTGCTAACTAGACCTAGATGCTAAAAAATCCCCACAGTTTACATCCAACAATGAAAAAATGGCCTCATAACCTCTTCAAGTGTGTTTCATTCATGGTTGATGCCATGTACGTAAGGTCTCCAACGAATTTGAGAGGAGGGTAGACTCATACAACCTTGAGAATTTATAAACAAAACGGACATGGAATACTACACGTGTCATTTCCCCCGCATGGATGGAGATAAAACCATACCATAAACACCACCACATACAATACTAGAATCGTAACTAAATAAGGATGGTAGGAAACCAATCCATACTATAGAAATTGAGTAGGGTCTAACTCTACCGCTACAGAATGAATCTATGGAAATATCCAAACTATAAAAGCTTTCCATAAACACACAAGTCAGAGTAACTGATAAACCTCACCACGATACTATATGCTTTGAGTGGAACTATCATAGCCACACAAATTTTTCAATGTAACATGAAAACATTGTGTTGGGAGAAGGAATCTCTTTATTGTAAATTCAACACTACATCAAATAATACCAACAAAATGTTCTAACAACACCCCATGTCGCCCTGGTTTAATACACATGATAAAAGAGAAAAAAAAAACAAAAACAGATTCTAACAATTTTTAATTCAGAAATTCAAAATGATACAATGAATACCTCTATTCGTCCTCATACCTTCTGGGTTGATGTAATCTACAGCATAAAGTTGTCCTCACCCACGTACTCTATATCCTTGAGCTGAGCATGGACCCCCACTTGTTACCATCCCAACTCTTTCACCTCATCCTCCATCTCGTAGAGTTCCCTGCTTCAAGAGATGTCTCTAATAGAAAAACTCATCATCTGATCCCCTCTCAACATCATGGCGGGTTAGAAAATATCTAACAAGATGTCCCCAAATGTAATAAGAATAATAAAGCCTCTCCTATAGCTGACATGATCCTTGGCACTGATCCTGTTCTACATGGCCATGTTTCTGAGTCTGGGAATGGTTATGCCTCTTACACCATGATCTAGTCACCTATCATATACCAGATGTTGCAGAGACCTCATCCTCATGACTACCACCTTGTGCCACATCCACCTATTCATTCAATAGGAATATCTCTACTTCCAGAGATTTCTCTTGCAGTCCAGTATAGGTGAGAATGAACAATGGAATCCAGGACACCTCGATATCTTGACGCAACCCATATTTGAATGTCTATTCTCTAAAAAAATATCACAAAACATATCCAAAGAGTATCATGATAGGTCTATGAAGCTTGTTAAAAAATCAACAATAATCATGTTACCCTATAGAAGCCGATAATTCTCATGAATACATAATGATCTCAGCATGGATGGATATAACTATTCCCTAAAGAGTTTTTCCAAATCTACCCATGTTAACATCGCCTAATCTTGGGAATGTTTCACTAACCTCAACCATCACGTGGAAGAACCATACAGAATGATCCCTAATAAGACCACCATCTAATCGGGTGGTGTCATCACTAAGGGGAAAACTCATGTGACTACATCAATCCAATAATCATATAATTAGGGGGGGTCTAGATCATGATGGTTCCTCAGAGGTCAAAGCCTCTAGAACTCATGAAATGCAATCATCTAAAACACATCTTCGTCTTTATGTGCATGCACATCCGGAAGCTCAATGGGTGGTGGAACTACTGGATGACCACCTTGAGGTAATTCCTCCAAATCATTTCCCCAAACTAAAGACTCATCATGGGGGAAGAATATAATCAAAACCATGCTATAGAATCCCATATGATTGTTGTTGCAGAGGCTTCCTAAAACTAAATCATGATGAAACATAGTCGAAGATTATATCTGGGCAGTTAACTCCAGAAGAAATGATGAAACCCAATTCCCCTTACTATATTATGAATGTAACATTAATTTACCCGAATACTAGTTTTATAATTTACCGAGTCAAAAAATGGTTACTAAAGCCATAGTTAATTGATACGTCAGTATCCACTGCAATAGTTGAACATCTGGCCCGATATCCAAACTCGATAAAACCTATCATATTCTCTATAGAACCCATTCAAAACATATTAAGGAGAAAAATTTATAAAAAATTACCAAGGAATGAACATCTTCTAATACCACTCCATCATGACCCAACCCATGATAGGGCTCGACAAGAAACTAAAAAAACACTACCTCTATAGGCCTGGGGTAGGTGATAAGTGCTGATGGAATAACTAAACCTGGGGAGGCCTTATTCTAAATAACATTTATTCATGTACCCACGAACAAATAAATCTAATACTGCAAAGATATATATAGATGAAACTGAAATGCATGAATATATATATCCAAAACTAGAGTACAATAGAAATATTGATATAAAAAGTAAAAAACACATTCCCACTAATGGAAAAAAATAAAAGGTTATTACATACTCAGAAAGAGTGGATCACTGCGAAATGTAACTACATGAAATATCTATGGCCTACTTCGTTAAACACCGGGGTTATTCTAGCTCGCTAAGCTCCTCTTACCTCTAGTCCTCCATGGAATCCGTCCAAAGGAATGTTTTTAGTACAATAAATAAAACAAGTGAGGTAAAATTCCATGAATGAGTGAGTATAAATATACCCAGTAGGAACCCAAAACCCCCAAAAGAAAATGGATCGACTGAAAAGTGATAGTCCACTCAACCTAGCTAGGCATAATCCCATTGACTGAGAAAATCCTTCTTGAATTATAATCATTTATACATTAATAATCATCTAATTCATGTAAGAATCTCCAATAAGAGAGTAAATAAAATATTACATCCCACATCCTAAACCAATAAGAATATAAGGTTTGGGAATAGAATTGGTAAGTTTACTCATTCCTCAAAGGGTGTCATCCCAAAACATGACAACACCACTAAGGATACTAGACATCACCCAAATATACTCTTAATAAAATCCATGTCTCATGAGGTTCTGACCTCATATCCAGCAACATTATTATATTAGAGATAGAGTTTCTCTTTCGATGGGGTTTCCTCTGGCTTGGTCGGGTAGACTATCACCTTTCAGTAACCCACTTCTCTTTGGGATTTTTGGGGAGCCTACTAAGTATCCTTATACTCACCCATGCATGGGTTTTTACTAACATGTTTTCTATGTTTTCCAGACCACATCACTTTCGACGAATTCCATAGAGGACCCAAGTAAGGTGAATCATAGTGAGACAGACCGACCAAGGTGTTTATTAGGGCATAGATGAGGAGCATTCTAGTAGTTACATATAGAAAAAATCCCATTATTATTGGTAGGTTGGATACATTTACAATTTTATTTTTGTGGGATCATGTTTTCCCCTTCTTTATTATAATACTTATCTTATATTCTAGTTTGGGATATATGTATTCTTGAATATCAGTTTCAGCTTTATATACCTCTTCACTATTTCATTGAGGTGTTTGTGGGTGTGTTTGTACAGGTACCTTAGTAAGATGCCTCCCCATGATTAGTTATGCCTTTATTTCTTGTTTCCAACCCCAGGCTTATGGTGGTGGGCTTGAAGTAGTCGCGACTCGGGCCCCATCTTGGGTTGGGACATGACATATTAGTATCACAGGAAGTTCATTCTTGGTATGTTGTTCAGATTTTTTCCATATAAAATGATTTTGATGGGTTTCATAGTGAAAATTTTAATATATTTCATGTCAGTCTCTAAGATCCAAAGTTCCATAGATGGTACGATAACCGATTTATCCATTCACTAGCACTTTGATAAACTAGTTTTCAACTCAGTATATTAGGAAATTGGTCGAAATTGAAATATATAGTCCATCCATCATATAGGAATGGGTTTTGGTTTTTTCCAGTCCATACTAAGTCATCTCCCAAGATATACGCATTGACCATTGTGTGTCTTGATTTAATTTCCTGATGAATCCACGGTGATATCTTACAAGGATTATACAAAATTATTTTGATAACAATCCACCCCATGATGAAGCTTCTATATAGGGAATTGATTTTATGGCGTTACTTCCAGGTGGTCTGCCAATGGTGCCACCACCCACTGAGCATATGGTTGTGCTGGTAGTTCAGGAATGAGATGCACATAGGCTGATTGGGTAACATGAGTACCAGTGGAAGGGACCTATATGGTACTGAGGTGATCCATACCCCCATTAATAATATTACTAGCTCCAGGTGGTCACATGGATTTTCTTCTTAGTGACACCACATCCCAATCAGATAGAAGTCCTAACAGTGAGCCTTAAGTAGTGTCTGACAAGGAGATTGAGGTGTATAGTGGTGAAATACCATGATGAGGAGACAATCACTTGGGTAGAGCATAGTAGACTCTTCACCTAAGAGTTCTACCCATCCATGTTGACAACTGTATGTATCTATGATCATCTGTATCATCCATAGGGAAGCATGAATATAGGATATTTTTTCGAATGGTTTATAGACCTGTTGTGATTCTCCATTAATATAGTTTGGGAGTTGTTTTTCTTTGAGAAAAAACCATTGAACCATGCTTATAGAGGGATGTCAGGGAGTACGTGACTCTATTGTACATTCTTACGTACTCTAATGCGGTGTATCAATCTCTGTAAGTATATATCATCTTTTTAGAGGAATTTGTGGATGTGGATCAAGGTGGTAGTCATTAGGATGATGTGTCTATAATAGCTGGATGATGACTGCTGAAATGATCATGGTATAAGAGGGACAATCATTCCCATACTCAGGAACACAGGCATATAACACAGGAGAATCATTGGGGATAAGGTCAACAACATGATAAGTGGTGTTATGTTTGCGATGACTAGGGATATAAATCTAATGTTTGTCCGAAAAATTGTGTTATTGAGAGGGGGATGGACAATAAAAATCCATGGTAGAGGTAGTGCATGGAGAAGGGAGTTCCATGTGATGGAGGATGAGGTAGAGAAGCTAGGATGGCAGAAAGGGATAGTCCACACCACGGTTAGGGAGCCGGAGGATGTAGGCAGGGACAACTACAAGCCCTATAGGCCTTTGGCCTAGAATCGTCAAGGTTGAATATAGATCGGCCTTGTATCCTTTCTACATTAGATATTACTAATTATTTGACAGTATTGTGGGTACGTATTTCATTCCACTTATTTTACTAGTGATGCATGGGATTATGTCATAGATCCTTGATCAGAATATTATTTACCTAAGAATGCAATATAGTGAACTCTTACGGTCAGTCTCGAAGAGGCAAATTACACAACACCTAAATTCTCTTGTCACTATTTATTTTGTATAAAATATATAATATAAAGATGAGTTTTAAATATGCAAAAAATATTAATATATATATATGCAATGTGAACAAAATTATGTTAAAAAAAATAAAGAAGATATTTTTTCTTTGGGGATCATAATGGTCGATATCATTTTTATTAAAATATTCTTCAATATCAATTCAATGTAGTGATCAAGATCTATCACACTACACCCGGACATTCAAAATGTTATTACCACAACACCGAGATCTCTTCATGTGGGTAAATAATCTTCCTAAAGCCGGCTATGAGATCTCTTTGCTAACCATAACTACCCAATCAATACTCCACCGTATGCATGACTTAGATAGTGATGGGAAGGATAAAAGTTGAATGAGAAGAAGAACGTTGTGATAGAGAAAATAGGGAAATCGCACACCATAATAAATTTAACCACCACCAAAATTCTCACAATTAAATAAATATATTAAAATTTAAGCACATTGAGACTCAATCAACCACCATTCTCCCCCTCGAACAAATATCCAGGTTATTTCCCCATTCACATTTAGTTAAACGAGAATATAGTGGGAGAAACACATAAAAGAAAAATTGATGAATAAGGTATGAAGAATAAGACTATTATAAATTAAAAATTAAAAAATACACTATAGTTGAAATGGAAGTATAAACCTACAGAAAATGGCATCTACTTTTCCAATCCGTTCGAATGAAGAGGGATTACCTTTTTATTGGAAAGGGGGTGAAATATTTGGCTCCAAAATCTGTCCACCAAAAGTATGCACGTGGTAGAACTCATTAATGACTGAATTCTGGGAATGGTACTTCTTAAAAGTTGTTAAAATTTCACTCCTCTATACACTCAAGAAATGTCAGCTTCATTTCCAAATTAATTAAGGAGTTATGGCCTCATTACTCAGAAACATTAATTATTCCAAACAGACTCTTCGTATTCCAATGCACTGAGTTCCAAAAGATTTATGGACATGAGAATGAATGAATAGTGCGTGGATATCTTTTTGAATGTTGTTATTTAGGATTTATTATTTCTATAAGTGTACTTTCAGAACATTTGGTTTATCCATTTAGAAGATATGGGACCAACAATAATATTTTTTAGTTCTATGCATAGTTTTCGAGGCCTGATTTGTGAGATGGATTTCAGCTTCGAAATGATGGATTGTGATTTGGGTGCAGAAAAATAAAATGAATCCCATTGAACATGAGAACCTATAAAAGAATATTTTTTTTCAATTTAGATTAGTGATGAATATTATATGTCAGAAACACTGAAATAAATTAAAACAGTTATATTCTAAAATAAGTCGTTTTCCCAATTAAGCTTAAAAATGCTTATAAAACATTAAACGTGAAAATTTCCATTGAAATAACACATTGGTGGGATTAAAACATTTAAATTAAGAATAAAATGATTTAAAATATTTATTCTATCAATTCCCCAACACTTAAACATTTCACTCCTGGGAAATCATCTTATACCAAGGTCAAAACAAACTTTTTAATTAATAAATTACAACACAACTCAATTATCATATCAAAGAAAATATCATGCCTCCTATGTGGATCAAAATTTCATAAAACCTCCAAATAATTTAAATCCATTCAATTTCATATTAATCCACACATGCATTTCGTACCTACCTCCCCCGAAAAATATTTCACTCTTCACTGAATTATATTTAATGTTGATTTTTTCCCATTCCAAATAACATGTGTGGTCTCCATTGGATTAATGTCCTCATTGTATCTCTACTTTATAGTGTAATGAATGTATCAATCATGAGGTATTTATCATGGGTTGTTCTGAGGGTGAGGGATGAAAGGTTCAAAATGTAAAAACATCTGAGAAGGAATAAGGAGGGTTAACCTCTTATGTGAAGTAAATGCATGAAAATAGTTTTTCTCATGAATGTTGTTATCTTCAATTAGATACAAAATGAATCACCAAAAAAACCATTCCATTGGGAATTTGACACTTGAAATTTCAGCATTAATGAATTTTATCCCTCTTTTCCCCATTTGTAATAATGTTTCAGATTCAATAAAGATCTATATTTCTCTTCAGAATCATGATTTTGAGGAAAGGATAGAAAAAACTTGATCTTTAAAAATTGGAAAAAACCTAGAACATAATTGTAATGATAGTTTGGTCTACCCTTCCAACTTCTCATAATGAAATTTCTTCCACTCAAGCAGAAATAATTCTGGAAGGACACTCAATTCATCACAAATAGATTGTTCCAGAAAGAAAAACACATCCCATATTCTCCCTCCCCTAGACTAGAGTTCAACAATAATCATGAATTTAACTTCTAGAGAAGGTTGGAAAGAGATAAATTGCTTGTAATGTGGCTACCTAACAATTTATTTCATTGATACTACGTTATTAATGAAGGTCATATGTAAAGGTAGGATAAAATAAGAGTTTTATGCAAAAGGGGGCATTCAAAGTGGTGCCTCAATCATACTTGACACATTTATGAACTCTCACTTCTTTGAAAAAAAATAAAAACAAAAATTTATGGATCAAAAAACATGTCTCATGACTCTTAAGAAAAAGATAAATGTAAAGAATATGTCCAATAAGTTTAGAAACATCTAGGGTTGGAAAATATTTTCAATTTAGACAGCACAAGTGCACATGAGTTTCACAATCAATCAAATTTTTTGAAATGAAAAGATCTAAATTCCAAAAAAATATTCATTAAAGAATCATTTAAATCCTCAAATATTCAAATCAATCAATGTTCCAAAAATACCAAGATGATTTTAATTTTCCAAAGTATTCAATTCATCTCATGAATCCTAAAATCAAACCAAAAATGAAAAGAAATGAAAAACAAAATAGAAGAACACTTAAAATTATTAATACAGAATGAGCCCCCAAACACTTATTCCATTTAATACCATCTTTTTTCTCAAATAAGATAAAGAAACGTTTCACACATAATTTATTTTGGGAAGCAATTAAAATAAAGAAAAGGAAAGATACAAGCTAATTTATTTTTCACAGATAGATTTGAGTTAAGATCCTAGTTTATACCGATATAAAACAACAAAAATGAATTTACTAGACATAAGAAAAAAATAGAACAGGTATAGAAAAGGGATACTTTTTTTTAACCCCCACCCCAAGCAGGTTCTAGGTTTTTACTGCCCCTAGTCAGGCAGTTGGAGTGGATTATCCCCCATCAAATTTTGGATGTGGTTTCTTTGAGATAAACCACCTCATGTGACTTTACTCAGTCTCCACGAGTATCCACTTAGAATATAGAACCCCAAAGAAAATAAAGAAGTTCCCAGCCCCCATAAAAGACTATAGAAATAATTTAAGGTCCAAATTTGGTTGGAAAAGAAAATAGGGGTGATCCTTGTGAACTACTGTGGTTTCCTCCTCTATATGATATGAAATTTGATGTAGAGGAGGTAGTCGAAACCCATGATTATCCATATATTATTCTTCAATCATCACCCATTTGATGGTCTCTTACTTAAAAACCATGTTCTGCTCTATTTTCACGGTGTCATAAATTTCAGGAAAGGGAATGTCATAAAATAACTATGTTTGAATATGTTTAAACTTGATGAATCAATCAAGAAATATTCCATTTCAAAAATGTCATCTTGGAAATTAATCTCTTCAGGAAAGACCATTTTCACTTCCATCTCAGAAAGTGTATATTCTTCATTGTATTTCAAAGAAATAGAGAGGTAAAAAGGTACTGATTTTTCATTATCAAGCATGGGATGATCAAGATTCAGGTTATCTTCAACAATGTGATTCCAAGATTCTTCCAAAAATTGTTGATCTCTCATAAGTGAATCAGTTGTCTTGTGTACTTCAGGGAACTCCTCAAGCAATGGATGAGTATTGGATGATACAATTAATTCATTTATAAGCTCTTTCTCACCCTCCTTAGGTTCTCTAACATAAAAAATGATCGGTGAAATCTCTTCCACCATTCATTTTGGTTCCGGTTCGGGCTTAGGATCAGGTTCAGGTTTATGTATGGGTTTCTCCTGTAGTGAACAAATATTTTCCCTAAACATCTTTGCATTTCACCTCAGTTTTTTAATCTCATTATGAAATTACAGCATATGAGATTTTTGTATTTCATCTTCTTGTTGTACATAAGATTTGTTAGACCATATAGAATAATCACCACTGAAATACATCATGATCAAAAGTGTTTTTTTAGTTTTTTAAATTCATGTTTTTTTGTTTCTTTATGAAGAATGGGGTGTGAATGTGTTGCGCCTCCCTGACAATGGTGACTATTTGATATGCATGAATTTTTTGTAGATCCCTGATCAAAATACTATTTCCTAAATCATCCAATATAGTGCACTCCTAGGGTCAGTCTTAAGGAGGCAGCTAACAGAACATTGAAATTCTCTTTTCACTATTAATTTTATAACTTATATATAATATAATGAAGATTTTGAAATATGTATAAAATATGAATATATATATATATATAATGAGAACAAAATGATGTTAAAAATAAAGAAATAAGACATTTGTTCTTGGGGTATCATAATGGTTGATATCATTGTTTACTAAAATATTCTCAATATTAATTCAACATAGTGATAAAGATATATCACACTACACCCTTACATTCAAAAGGTAATTATCCCAACATTGAGATCTCTGCATGTGGGGAAATAATTATCCTAAATCCATCTAAGAGATCTCTTTTTCAACCATCACTACCTAATCCCTTCTGCATCATTTGTGTGACATAGATACTGAAAGGAAGGATAAATGTTGAATGAGAAGAAGAACATGGTGATTGAGAAAATAGGGGAACTGGACACCATAATCAATTTAACCACCAGAAATTTTTTTGGAATTAAGATAAGTGATTAAAATTTAATCACAATGAAACTCAATCAACCACCATTCTTCTCCTCAAACAATCAATGAGGTTAGTTCCCCATTCACATGGTGTTAAAAGAGAATATAATGGGAGAAACACATAAAAGTAAAATGGAACAATAATGTATGAATAAAGAGACTAATATAAATTAAAAATTGATAAATATACTACCTAAAAAAAATAAAATATAAACCTACAAAAAATGGAAACAACTTTCCCAACCCTTCGGAATGAAGATGGAGTACATTTTTATAGGCAAGGGGGTGAAATATTTGTATTCTGAATCTGTCCAATGGATATATACACGTGGTAGTACTCATTAATGACCGACTATTGGAAATGGTACATCTTAAAAGATGTTAAAATATTTCTCTTATATAGACTCAAGAAATTTCAGCTTCATTGGCCAAGTAATGATGGATTTATGTCCGTTTTACTCTGAAATGTTAATTCTTCGAAACAGACTGTTTGTATAACAATTCAACAAGTTCCAATGCATTTATGTCCTTGAGAATGAATGAATTAGGCACATATATCCTAATGAAATTTATTAATTATACATTATTCTTTCTCCATGTAATCTTTAAGCTCGTTTAATTTGGAAATTTATGAGATATGGGCCCAATAATAATATTATCTAGTTCTGTGCATAGTTTTCGAAGCCTAACATGTGAGATTGATTTGAGCTTCCAAATGATGGATTGAGCTTTTAGAGTAGAAGAATAAAAGGAATCCCACAAAACATACTATCCTATAAAATATGATTTTTTCAATTTCAATATTTTATGATAATATTATATCGGAAACATTGAAATAAATTAAAACAGTTAAATTCCAAAATAATACATTTTTCAAATTAACCTATAAAATTCTTCTAAAACATAAAATGTGACAATTTCCCATGAAATAAAACATCGGTGGGATTAAAACATTTAAGTTATGAATAAAATAATTTAAAATATTTATTCTATAAAATCCTCAACACTTAAACATTGCACTCCTGGGCAATCGTCTTTTACCAAGGTCAAAAAAACTTCTCAAAGCATAAATGATAACACAACTCAATTAACATGTCAAAGAAAATATCATGCCTCCTACATGGATAAAAATTTCAGAACACCTCAAATGTAATTTTAATCCATTCAATTTTATGTTATTCTTATAATGAATGTAGTACCTACCTCCTCAGAAAAATGTTTCACTCTTCACTCGATGATATTTAATGTGGAGTTTTTCCCATTCTTAAGAACATGTGTGATCTCCATAGGTATATTATCATCCTGGTATCTCTAATTCATAGAGTAACAAATGTATCGATCATGAAGAATTTTTCATGGGTGTTTTTGAGGCTGAGGGTGGCAAGGTTTAATATGTAAAAAAACATGAGGTGGAATGACGATGGATAAGCTCTAATGTGAAATAAATGCATGAAAATAGTTTTTCTCAAGAATGGTGTGCTCCTCAATTAGCTCCAAAATGAATCACCACAAAAAACTTCTTCATTTGGGAAATTTACACTTAGAATTTCAGCATCAATGAATTTTATCCTGTTTTTCCCCAATTGTAGCATTATGTCATCTTGAAAATAGATTTGGATTTCTCTTCAGAATCAGGATTATGAGGAAAAGAGAGACAACATTTGATATTCAAAAATTTGTGAACACCCAGACCATCATTGTAATGTTATTTTGGTCCACCCATCCATCTTATCATCAAGAAATTTCTTCTACCCAAGCAGCAATAATTATGGCAACACTTTCAATTCATCTCCAATAGATTCTTCAGTAATGAAAAACACAACCCATCTTCTACCTCCCCGACACATGAGTTCAATAATAATCATGAATTTAACATCTAGAGAAGGTTGAAAAGAGATATATCGATTTTAATGTGGATCCCTAACAATGTATTTCATGGAAACTAGGAATTAATTATGGGCATATGTAAAGGTGGTCTAAAATGAGTTTTTGAAGAAAAAAAGGGGCTCCTAAAGTGGTTCCTCAATCATACTTGACACATTCATTAACACTAACATATTTGAAAAAAAGGAAGAACAGAAAGTTATGGATCATAAAACATGTATCAAGACTCTCAAGAAAAACATAAATGTAAAGAATATGTCAAACAGGTTTATAAACCTCAAGGGTTAGGCATGATTTTTAATTTGGACAGCACTAGTGCACATGAGTTTCACAATCAATCAATCTTTTTCAAATGAAAAGATCGGAAATCCCCAAAATAAATATATTCAATAATCATTTAAATCCTTAAATATTCAAATCATGCAATGTGCCAAAAATACCAAGATGATTTGAATATTCTGATGTATTCAATTCAGCTCACCAATCCTAAAAACATAGAAATAATGTAAAAACATGAATAAATTAGAGGCACAATTTTAAAAATAGGTTGAACCCCACCTCCACTTATTCCATTTAGTACCCTATTTTATCTCAAATAATATCATGAAACATTTCACACATAATATATATTGGGAAGATAATAAAATAATGAAAAGGAAAGATAAAACCTGATTTATTTTTCAGTGGAAACCATGGGTTATGCTCCTAGTTTCTACCACTTTAAAACAACAATAAAAAAATGAAACTAAATAAGAAAAATTAATAAAAATAAAGAGAGAAGGTATAGGAATGTGATAATGCATGGTTCCCCTCGTAGAGGGTTCGAGGTTTTTACTGCCCCTGTTCAGGCAGTTGCATTGGATTATCCCCAATCAGATAGTTGATGTGGTTTCTTTAAGATAAACCTCAACATGTTTCTTTTCCTAGATTCCAGGAGTAGACACTGAGAATTGAGAAACCCAAATAAAATAACAAAGTTCTCAACCCTTAAGAATGAATAAAAATAGAATTTAAGGTCCATGGTGGGTGGCAAAATAAAATAGGGTTACTCCCTATGAACTTATGTGGTGTCCTTATCCATATGATATGAAAGATGATATAGAGGAGGTAGTCACATCATACAATTATAAACATATTCTTCTTCAATCCCCACCACTTGGATGGTCTACTTCATTAACATCTATGGTCTGATCTATATTCGATGTGTCATAAATTTCAAGAAAGGGAATGTCAAAAAACACTTCAATTTGAATAAGATTAAAACATGATGAATCAATTATGGAATCTTATCTTTCATGTCTGTCATCTTGGAAATTGATCTCTTCAGGAAAGAACATTGGAAATTATTTTTTAGCTGGTGCATATTCTTCATTGTCCTCCAAAGAAATAGGGAGTTCAAAAGGTACTGATTTTTCATTATCAAGCATGGGAAGATCAAGATTCAGGTTATCATTAATAAAGTGATTCAATGATTCTTCCAAAATTGGTTGATCTCTCATAAGTGAATTAGTTGGCATATGTACTTAAGGGACCTCCTCGAACAATGGATGAGTACGAGATGATATTATTAATTCATTTAGAAGCTCCTTCTCACCCTCCTCATGTTCTTTATCATAAAACTTGATTAGTGAAATCTCTTCCACCACTCGTTTTGGTTCATGTTCCGGCTTGGGATCAGGTTCGGGTTGCTCCCACAGAGAATGAAAATATTCCCCAAAACTCTCAGAATATCTCTTCAGTTTTTGTATATGTTCATGATGTTCTTGCATATGATATTTTTGAATTTCATATTCTTGATGCACCTGATATTTTTTAGTCCATACAAAATAATCACCAATGAAATACACTATGAAAAAAGAATTTTTTTTTTGTTTTTGAAATTTCTTTTTTTTTGTTTTTTTATGACAAACGTTGTGTACAAGTGTTGTACCTCCCCAAAAATGGCGCCTATTAGATGCACATGAATTTTTTTCACATCCTCGATCAAAATATTATTTACCTATGCATGCAATATTGTGCACTCCCAGGGTCGGTCTCAAGGAGGAAACTTACACAACACATAAATTCCCTTGTCCCTATTTATTTTCTAAATAATATATAATATAAATATGAGTCTGAAATATGCATAAAATATGAATATCTAAATATACATATGCAATGAGAACAAAATAATTTTAAAAAGAATGAAATAATACATTTGTTTTTGGGGGATCATAATGGGTGATATCATTGTTTATTAAAACATTCTCAATATAAATTCAATTTAGTGATCAAGATCTATCACACTACACCCTCCCATTTGAAATGTTATTACCCAAAAACCGAGATCTCTGCATGTGGGGAATTAATCTTCCTAAATCTAGATAGGAGATATCTTTGCAGACCATCAATTCCCAAGCCATACTCCATCATATTCATGACTTACATTGTGAAGGGAAGGACACATGTTTTTTGAGAAGAACTTGATGATAGAGAAAATAGGGAAATCACACATCCTAATCAATTTAACCACCACCAAAATTCTCCGCATTAAATAAAGAGATTAATATTTAATCATAGTGAAACCCAATCAACCATCATTCTCCCCCTTGATAAAACATCAAGGTTAGTTCCCCGTTCACATGGAGTTAAAGGAGAATACAGTAGGAGAAACAGATAAAAGTAAAAATGGAAGAGTAAGGATTGAAGAATAAGACTAATATAAATTAAAAAATTAATAATATAATACATAATCATAGAATATATAAAACTAGTGAAAATGGAAACAAATTTTTAAACCCTTTGGAATGAATAGGGAGTACATTTTTATAGTCAATGGGGTGAAATACTTGGCTCCAAAATATATCCACCGAATGTATGCACATTGTAGACCTGTTTAATTATTGAATTATGGAAATGGTCCTTCTTCAAAGTTATTCCAATGTATCTCTAATTCCGACTAATGACATTTAAATTTAATTGGCAATGTAATGAAGGAGTTTTGGCCGCATTACTCGAAAACATTTATTCATAAAAACCGACTGTTCGTATTCTAATACACCGAGTTACAACGTATTTATGTCCTTGAGAATGAAAGAATAAGGAAAAAACATCTAAATGGAAGTTTTACCTTAGTATACATTCTTGTTTTTTTCAGGTAAATTTTTAGCTCATTTGGTTCATCCATTTATGAGATATGGGCCCAATAATAATATTCTACAGGTATGTACACTATTTTCAAGGCCTGACTTGTGATCTATATTTGAGCTTCCAAATGATGAATTGGGCTTATGGTACAGTAGGATAAAATTAATTCCATTGAACATAAGAACCTATAAAAGAATAATTTTTCAATTTATATTAGTGATGAAAATGTTATGTCTGAAACATTGAAATAAATTAAAACAGAATAATTGAAAAATAATCCATTTTTCCAATTAATTTCAAAAAGGTTTATAATATATACAATGGGATAATTACACTTTAAATAAAACATTGGTGGGTTTAAAAAATTTAAATTAAGTATAAAATAATTTGAAATATTTATTCTATCAATTAGGTTTGGTCAAGGGTGACACATGGTTTCGGTAGAACACATTTTTTGTGCTGTTCTATGTAGCTTCAAATTCGAAGGAAAGAGAGGTCCTTGCACCATGAAACATTCCAATTTTATGGATAAAACAATTTGGGAATATCTATTCCAAACAAATAGGATAATATCAATGTTTAGTGGATGAATCTCTCTCACTTCTATGCTTAGGGAGTTGTTTAGTTGTGAAGATTGTTTTCTAGAATCTTTCTGTAGTGACGAAGTTAGACCCTTTGATGTTTATGTCATATATATTAATTTCCTAGTAGCATTACATAGCTGGGATTCCACTAGTGGGTGCGTATGTGTTTTTGGATTATGTTAATCCCCTTCTAACATGGGAAAATGCATGTGGGATTTTCCACATTCTTTCCATGTCTAATTGAAAATGGATGGATGAGTCTACCCTCTTCTATTTTTCGTTGATACCCTCATTTACTGAACGTAAAACATTAAAAAAATATGATTTAGGAGGCCATGAGATAGTTCATCCATGGGTGGATGTAAATTGTGGGGATTCTTCAACATCTACATTATGTTAGCGGAGTGGCTTACCCCTAGACCCAATGACTACAGAGAGATCATCATTCTTAGTGCTTCCTCACCCATCAGTACTAAGGAGACATGTTACCATTTATTTCATGATTTTTTCCTCATAGAATCTAGATGTAAGAGTTTTTGGACATGGTATCTCTCATATATTCATTCTTGAATCACCACAAGAACCCTTTGTGAGCTTGTTGTCATGGGAGTCCATGTATTAGAGGCCCGTTTCATTTCAATGCACTGTACCTTTTTCATTTCAAGGATAAAAATATTATAATGTGGTAGTGATGTGATGAACATGTTTTTACCGATATGAATTTGTAATATTTCCATGAATATTTATGAAACCATGTCGTGAGTGATCATAGTAATCTAGGTCTCGGAGAGCCTTGTTATGGTGATTATTAAAATATTAAATATTTTTTTGTCATGAGGGTGAATTTTCATTTGAAATTGGGAATAACACCATTGAAGAATCTTGGATAAGATTTTTGAGGCTGTAATTGATTTAAGAAAGTCATGTTTACCCCCAACATGACATAATGTTTTCCATGCTAGGAGTTTTTGATGGGGAGCTAAATTGTGGTTTTATTAAATAAATCATCAATCTAACCTAAACCCTTAACCTCCCTCAAATTGGGTGTAGAAGAACCAAATAAGAGAGCCACTGATACTCAAATTCATATTTCAACTTATTACATAAATTCATAAATATTCATAAAAATATTCTTATTTCTTACAGGATAAAATATGGGTCGCTACAACCATGTAATTAGAAAGTGGATGCATGAATATACAATTAGTACTATTTTAAATAATTTTACTATTTTGGTAACTATTGAAGCATCCTTAATGAACATTAGAATGTAGGAGTATAAGAAATAACCAAATATTTGAGTATTATTTTCCCGAAAAAGAAAATGACCAATGTGAGACTATATGATATGTCATGCGTTGAGGTTATGGGATCCCATGAACCTCTCAAGAATTTTATACTGTATAAGTCATAATGAATCATGTGATCCACTGTGTAAAAAATAATCTTTTTCCATTAATTGGGTTTATATTTGTGGCATTATCTAAAAATAATTACAGAACACCCCTTGGAATCATGTAATTTAATCCATGGAAATCGGGTCTTGTGAAATGATTATTCTTTTTTTATGATTTGTTCCTTTTGTCACATGACACCCTGATGGAAAACTATTGAAAATATAGAAATTTATCTTCTGACGCAAGGATGAAAATGATTGGATCATTACACAATAAATGTTATATTAGTTTTCATTTAGAGAAATTATATATGGTGTGTGTGATTAGTTAACTAATCACATTAATTTCATTATAAATATCAATATAATCACAAGAAGGATATTGGAGTTATTTTTCTAATCATCCATATTCCCAAGGAAATATAGGAATGATCACGTGATATCCCACAAAAATTTAATCCAAAGCATGTGAAGGACCATAGAAATCCCATACGTATCATGTGAAGGCCTTTGGTCATGTTTTTTTTGTGCACTATTGACACCCCCTCAAATATCACGATGAATTCCATGATAATATGGTAACATAAAAGGCCTAAATTATTGAAGATGCTGATAATGATTGGCTGATTATATAGTCAATGTGTATATTATGAAACATTGAGGATATCATTTATTATTTATGACTTGATCATATGATGTGAATAAGGTATTTTTGATTAATGTAGATGCGCCTTATATCGACTTAAGATAAGATATTTTTCTAGATAATCATGTGAAGAATTATAGATATATTTAAGATGACTCCAAAAACCTAACACCCACCACTTGGAATAAATAACAGTTCAAATAGAATATATGTAGATAGTAATAGAATTTATAGAGTGATGTGATCACCTCATCACAAGATCATTTGGCATAAGAAAGTCCTGTGAGTAACATATGAGATATAAAAAGAATATTTTAGTCGAGGATAGATCATGAGATGGCCTCTTCATCATGAGATTTCTTAGTAGAAATACCACTAAAAAACATATGGTGCTTAAATGATGGAGACTGAGAATAAAAGAAGATTCATGTGAAGGAAGATATATTTTTATTCATGTGAAGTGATTATGTAATTCCAATGATTAGTTGGATCACACAAGGGAGCCTCGGACATGTCATCTAGCTCTCATAACATCCCCCTAGACAAGGAGACTATGTCAGGTACACACCCTATGAAATATAATATTGACTACATGATGGACCATGGATATGTCAGCCTAATCATGTGAATTCCCATGGATGTGTTAGTAGGTTCACACAACAAACCCAAAAATTATCATCCATGTTTTGGAGACACCTCCAGACCAATCAAATAGATCACATATTTCACATGATTGGTTCATCGATCAAGAAAATGAGCCATAGAATATCTCAGATAGATAACACAAACACCTATGACATGTCAACCATGATTATTATGCACACTTGTATGTTTACCTATAATAAATGTGACCGGTTGACCATATATATTTGGTCAAGAACCACATTTTTGGGATGTCTATAATGGATTAGGGTTATGCACTCAAAAAAATATATTCATTCCATTATCTCAAAAGGAACTAAGATCCATAAAAATGTTTCATAAAAATTTTGTAGTAATCTTCTATTTTTTCCCATTAGAGGATAAATGATTAATCCATTAATGGCTATCCATTATCAGATAAGGAATGAATATATGACATGGGATCCACCTTGGTTAAAGTCCCTCCATACTCCAAATATATTATCTTACATGACTTAAATTCTCCTATGATTCTATCATCCATCCTCATGTATCAGTGGATGGGAGGTGGATTTATACATGGGAATATTCCTTGGTAAAAATCCATAATGTATCTACATATTTAGATAATCTAAGGTGATAATACATATGAGTATTGATTTATTTTTCCTCACCCATTATCCAGTTAGGTACAACATAAACTATGGGGACTCTGATTTCTGTTATAAATAAGATACAAAGGATGAAATATTGAGGCAAATATTCTATATCTAATATTCAAATACCCATATTTATGTTCTTTTCTTAGGATGGTAAACTACATGGTATGTCCATATTTAATCTTAGAGGGATCTGGAGCCTTCTTTTAATAGGATACATAAGACATATTACTAAGGGACAATCTCCATACCATGCTCTCCATGAGACTTGAAATAATCAAAGTCACTATAGTGTATAATCACCACCAATGATTAATCGCAATCTCTAGGGAAATGTTTCCAATATTTTTCCCTCTGTTATTTCTCTCACCAAGAAAAGAATACATGGGCATAGTGACCATAGATGATTGTGCTGTGAGAATGACATAAGTGACCTAATATGGGATTCCTTTTGGTTGTATGTCAGATAAAATATTATCCCCAATATATGGATATATTCCCAATGAGGTATAGGGAAAAAATATATGAATAAGAACCACTAATGATTATACAATCATACATTTCATGACATAGAAATTTGACATTCTATGTGGGGTTTTATTTCTATTTTTGACAAGATATATAGGAACCCTCATTGAGGTTTTATAACAATTCTTAAACATCAATCACTATAACAGATGGTAGTAAAATATACAGTTTCCATTCATATGGATTCAAAACACTAACATTCCATAATTTTTATTCAATAATAGAAAACTAAATTGAGATTCTTTGATATATATATATTGTTCCATTAATATGGAACCCACACATATAAAAGAATCTAGAAAGATTTTTTTTGTTAGGTTAAACATTCTCACAATGAGATCTGGGAAGGATTAATGAACATATATTAAATGTATAAGTGAATCCTAGAGTAGGAAATAATTCCTCTACAAATGGGTACAATGAGCCCGACATCCCATCCTCTCCTCCCATGTGAGTTCCAATATATAACTGTGGGGAAAAAGAAAATACTAATTACCATTTTAATGTGGGCACATAGATCATTATAGATGGGGCATAAATTATGATATTCCATAATAGAAAGAATTGATAAAGTAGAGAGTAATATCAATAGAATTCTAGACACAATTCACTTTTTTCAAAACAAAAATGGTGAACCAGATGTGAATCATTCAATAATAAAATGAAGTTGAGTTTCCACATGTTTGGGAATTTGGTTTTTCTTCTCATATGCATACAAAAATGGTGAACCATACATGAATCTTTCAATATGAAATAGAATTTTTTTCCCCATGAATGGGACATTATGTACATACCCCAGTAGAAAAATAGTCAAACCAAAAACAAAATTCAATAAAAATATTAACCATGAAAACTTGATTAAGAATTTGACATACATATAACGTTATATTGATCAATGATGTTATTTACATTTTTCCTAATAATTGCAGAGACCATATTCAAATAATCAACCATATATTGAGTTTTAGTCATCACCAATAAAACATTCTGGATCCCAAAATATGGAATCATCCTTCATGAATTATGATGAAATTTCACCTACCTGATGACTTCATGATTAAATGGATAATATGATGTCCAAGGAATAACACCTATATAATATGATCTCAGCCCCCATGGTGACCCATAGTGGAATCCAAGAACTAAAGCTTATAAGGCCAACTAACTCTGGGAAGCCTATGACGAAACTTGTGATTCATATTACCACAGTTAAGCACTTTGGAAGACTACCACATAACTTGATAATCAATTTCTTCCTTATCATAGGTAGGACAATCAAGGAGTCAACTAGAACTCCATCCTGATTTAAAAGATACCAAGGATATCACTTGTTGACCACTACCTCTAGAACCATCTACGAAATTCCCCTTTGTCACTTATAAAAGGAACTAATATAATGGTTACTTAATGAAAAAATCATATCCAATCACAATGTAGAACTCACTAGGTGGGGAATGCTTCAAACCAATGGAACTGTGCCCATATCCCCTCTTCCATAAATGAAGCATGTATCACCTATAGGTATTTAACAAATATTTTCTTTAAGAATTTGTAATTCATTAATATATTTCATTAAACACAAATGTGCGTTTAAACAAACTCTGAGATGCTCTTAGTATAAAATTAATGTTACAACCTATCCATTAGGTGAAAAAGAATAACTATAACTAACTTATGAAAAAGTATTTTGAATGAAATGTAAAAATGAATTATATATTTGTATTTTTGTTTAGTGATTTACAATTAATAAATTAATTTAATGAAATATAATTTTTATACATTTATTAAAATGTTTTTCCTATTCAAATAATATATATTTCTGTAATTGTGTATGAATAAACCATATTTTACATATAAGAACATTTATTTTTTAAAAGGACGATTATACAACTTTATAATTGAGAAAAGTTTTTAAATATTATTTTTGAAACATTAATAATATTTATATGAAGAAACAAAACTATTATTTTTATGTGGAATATAAAAATTTACTTTTGATAAATTTTGGATATTTTCCGGAAAACATTAATGTTATGATGAATAGTAAAAATACCCGAAATATTAATTGATAAATTTTTTAACTGAAATAATTTATATGGATAAATTTCATTTTTAATGGTTTTAAAGTATAAATATAATATATTTTTATCAGTTTATATGATCTAGGTCATTAGAATTATTTTTATGATTAATTGAGAAGCAAAAACATTCCAAACTATTGCAATACATTAACATTGAAAACACATTTTCTTAATGCGATAATGGGATTAATTTTAAATAAATTACATCAAATTATATTTTTTCCATTTTTAAAAATGGATTCCATATATGGATTTGTTAGGTGAAAATTATTTAAATAGAATTATTTTATTTTTGAGGTTTATCAATAGTATCATCGATAATTTTTATTAACATAGTAAAAGGGATAATCTTGTAATTACTGGTAAAAATAACATTATAAAATTACTATAAAACTTCTACTAATATCATTGGTTGACAATTATTCAACCTAAATCATCTTTTGGACTAAATAGAATCCTTTTGAATCCTCTTGGATAAGAACAGTGCATTTAAATTATTTTATTTAATGAAAAGATAAATATGTCTCACTCAAATTTTAATAACTAAATTATATTTAATATATTATTATATAGAAGATAAAATAGAAAATAAATATAAATATTATAGATTATGTGTTTTACTTATCATGGTAATTTATTTTTAATATTTAAGAATAAATAATTAACTTAATGGTTTATACATTGTAAATGCTGAAATTATTTAATTGATGAAATATAAATATAATAATTTCCACTAAAATGATAATAACCATTAAAATACAAAAACACTTGAAAACATCTTATTCCTAAACTATATCTCAACTATGATCATCCAAGGGTCGAGTTATTGACCATTTGGATCTATATGGAATAAACTATGAATCTTATGATATTTTATTTAAAGTGATTTTAAAGTTATAACATTAATATTTTTAAAATTATAACATTATTAATGTAGGATTTGACAGAAGTTATATTTAACTAAAAGAATTCTTCAGAAAAATAGTATATTTATATTTATCACAATATTTTATTTTTAATTTTTATTTTAAAAAATGTGTATTAAATAATTATTCAAAACTGATGTTGTAATTATTTTTTAATATAGATAACAATTAAATGTTATAAACAATATTAAAATAAATATATTTTGTGATTATTAATATGTTAAATAAATTTAATACAGTAGCTTTACCTCTAAGTAATATAATAAAACATTTGTTTTGAAGGTATTTTTTTATTTTAATATTATTAAAAATAAATTTATTGAGTAGTGTCAAAATTGAAATTATTTATTATTTATTAAAATAATTTTTTATAAAATTATTTAAAAATAATATTGTTTAAAAAATTTATATCATAATTATGATAATATCAAAAAATTTATATTTTATTTATTTATCATCTAATTAACATCAAATAACAAAATATTCCAACCTTTTCATATTGAAATATTTGATACCCTAGTTAAAAATTAACCAGAATAACTAACTGTATATTAAAATGATATGGTCTTAATTGGAAGAAAAATTGCCTAAATTTTTTTGGTAGGAGATATTAAAACTCTATCATATCTCATATTCGAAATTGGGACATATTGTCATTTGTTATGGGGTTTTATTTTATTACAAATTATTAGTTCGGAAGATGCCAAAAATGCCCCTCACCTGAATTATAAAAAGAATCCTCCTCCCCCAACTCATCACATAACATTGAGACTTCAAGCTCATCCATACCCTTCCCATTTACCTTATTTACTTCCTTAGATACACTATAGTTGTTTTGGTATTATTAAAAGACCAACTATAATTCATTAAGAAATTATTTAGAGGGAGCACATTGAAGAAGAGGGAATCCCTTCTCCAGATTCATTAAAACTTCTTTCTTCTTCAAATTCTATTTCATAAGTTGTTTCATATAATTTATATTCTCCATTTTCACATATATACATAGAATATATTATTAACATGCAACACTGATATTCCATCTTCTCTCTATCCAATGAAATATGAAATCACCACGCATGAGTACACACAACATGCCGTCTTTATGTTGTGGTGTATTATATTTTAACCACCTCCATTCATAAATGGGTATAATAATAGAAATAATATCTATATATGATTTTTATAACATTATATTAATTCCAAACTATTTTACACTATCCACTTCAATACCGTTCAGCAGCTATGGGAATGATATCGTCACTCATGCGTACGTACAACCTAACATCTCCACGATTTGATGAAATCCATTCAACATGATATTCATTAAATAATGACTATTTAAAGGAATTTAACGAATACATATAATATTTATTATAAAAATACTAATCTGTGTATGACATAACTATAACCTAAGAAGAGGAAAGAGAATTTACCTGATAAAAAATGAGTAAGAAAATAAAGAAGGCAACACTCGATGGATTCATAATAATGGATCTAAAAAACAAATGATAATATGATTATATATGATATAATAAAATGAATATGATTTTGAAAAATGTTAATGAAACTATTTAAATCAATATAATTGTGGTTAAGATAAATACAGAGAAACTGAGACCTAGGGTAAGTGATAAATTTTCAATCTCATTATTATTTGAGAATGTTTACATGTATATATTTACTAGGGTATATTTTTCATCCATTTATATGATTCCTAAGTATTTAATGTTATTTGTATTCATATACAATTTTTTTAAATCCAATTTTAGCCATTGGTAAATTTTTATTAAATAGAATGAATGGAATCTTTTGGCAGTTTTGATATGAGGTAAAAGTTGAATTTACTGAAAAATGAGTGGATAATGTTAATTAAATTATATATAAATAACAAATTTTTACATTTTGATAACACCTTATTTCTATGAAGAATCCAGTATATTATTTCCTGTTTATTTTGAAATAAAATTTTTTCATTTAAAATTTAACATCATTTCGTGAAAATAAATTTTATATAGAACAAAGGATATTTTCCTCAAGAATTAACATCAAGTGTTATATTAGAATTATTTCCCATGTGAGATGGATTTATTTAATAAGTTAAATTTTCAAGTTCAATAACCTTAATGTTCCTATTATTTTATTTCATTTTTGATGGAATACTATTTATGAAATACAATTTTTTTACATGTATTATGTTATGGTGGAATTGTGTTTACAGATAACCATTTTTCCCTGGGTTTTGATAAATACAATAGTTTATTGTGACACATGTAAGAATAATTTCATTATAATATGGGTGTGAACTATATCTCTGTTGAATTCATTGGTAATGGATGTATATCTCTTGAGATTGACTTGGATCAAATATGAAATGATCTTGGTTAACTATATAACCCTGAAATGAGGAGTGAAATCAGTTCTGTAATGGACTTTGTCCTATATGATGGTCTTCACAATGAGCCTTAAGTATTATGAAATTATTTTCTATACATATGTGTATGCCAAAAAATTTCATTCCTTTTGATATGAATTTTGGGATAACATTCATTTATTCTTATGAAATTTTATGATTTATCCCTTTGAATGATATAAAAATCATTCATGTATAGGATAAGATTTTCAAATGATATATTATTTTGTGTTATTATTATGATATGATTGATATCTCCCTTGTTTACCCTTTCCAAGCATCTGAGATCACCCTTTAATAAGTTTCTTTTTCCCCACGTCATGAAGAAGGGTATTAAGTAAGATATTTCAAAAGGGTTCTAGTTAAGAAACAATAAGTAGGATGTAATTAAGATGTCTTTTGAACATGTTTTTTATGATTCCCAGTTTCTAAGGAAACTATAACAATACGGTCCAGCGTGGATTTGTTATATATTGTAATAAATATTCATCAATGTTGATGTAATATCAATGTATGTGAAGTACGGTTCGCTATTGTTAATATCATTGTTTATGAATTATGGGTCACTATAGGTGGTATCAGAGGAGAGGTATAGTTAATGTATTGTAAACTAGGATGAGAAAACTATAGGAATAACATTAAGAATTCTCAAAATTATAGGCTATAATCCTCTTTTTTTCATTGATCATGAATAACATAAGATAAAATATACGTTTTCCCAAATTTAAATTTTATTCTTTATTATATTTTTTCCAATTATTATTAGTGTTATACATAATATGGTTCTTGGTTTTAGTTTATGGATGGAACCCTATGGAACCGTTTTAATGATGCATGTGTTGAGAAATGCAATGATTGAACTCCTAAGAAACCAAATGTTGTGGGAGTTGGAATGGAAAATATTACAGCTATGGTCATGAAACTTTTTTAATCCACGAATCATTTATGACTACAAAATGAGGAAAATAGGAAAAACATATAATGAGTCATTCATGAGGTAGTGTCCACCTTCTTTTAGCAGATTTTCTGATAATTTAGAGGATGAACAATGGATCAATACAACTGAAAAGATATTTTTTGTTATCCAATGTTCAAAACATGTTAAATTCATATTAGTAGTCTATCATTTGGATAATAAATCTTATCTTTGTTGGAATCTTATAAATAATATGAGGTAATGAGATGAAATTGAATCCATGTAATGGGATGTGTTCATGATTTTTTTTCAATAAGTACTTGTCTCATATTCTTTGAACAAAGATGTAGAAGGAGTTCCATTAACTTAAGAAAAAGGATGTTAAATTGGTTGGTACATATAATGAAAATTTTAACAGACTTTCATGTTATGATTCTGTAATTAGTATCCAACATAAGAGTAAAATTGATTAACACTTTGGTGGATTAAAAAATAGTCTCTAAAAGTCGTTAAAAATAAGGCAATTCAACAGATATGATGAAAGCATTGATTGTGATTTCAAGGATGAGATGGATAATAGAGTAACCCATCATTCCTATGGGATGGATAAGAATATAAAAATTTTATTGAAGTTAAAATATAAAGACCACACTGAAAATAAGATGAGTTTTATGTTATGCTCAAAGAGTGGAATGAATAATTGGGTAAATTGTCTTAAAGGGACTATAAAATGTTTTATGTGTGGAAAATAAGTTCATTAGGAATTTGAATTCTAATGTGATGGGAAAAATATATCTCATGTTGTGAATAGAGAAAATGATACACAAGAATGAACTTCATACACTTCAATGTTATAATTGCAGGGAAAGGGAATTATTATAATTAATTCCCTAATCCAAGAGTTTTTGGTAATGATGGATGCCAGCCAACTCTTATGGCCAATGAAAAAGGCTAGTCACATGTGATCACTATTTTCGATGTGGAATATGATAAGGATGTAGTGAATGGTACACTTAACATCCACTCTAATGTATAATATTTTTTATTTTATTATGTATCTTCCAACTATTTTATTTTTGAAGAATTTTCTAAGGTTATCACTCTATTACCTCAATAATTAGATATTGAGTTCTCTTTGACAACTATTTATGAAAAAATGGTCACATCGAATGATTATAATTCTTCTATGGTTGAAGATTTATTGAAATTTAATCTTGAAAATATTTTGATCCTTCATCTAGTGTATTTTTATTTAAATCATAGCATGGATTAGATGTCAGTATATGGAGCCCATATCAATTTCCAAGGAAGCAAAGACATGTTTCTTATTCCAGATTAAGATATGATCATATTTTGATGCAAGGATGAATATGACCATCCTCTAGAAATTTCGTTCATAATATGGGTCTTTATTCTTATAAATCAAGGTTACATATCTCATATGGTTGGGGAGAAAAATACAATTAATAATACACTAATTGTATGAGAGTTTGATGATGTGTTTCTAGAAGAATTTCTAGGCCATCCAATGAAATGTGAGGTTTAGTTTTTTATAGAACTCATACAAGGTGATATTCCTATATCAACGATGCCTTATATAATTTCCTCAATTGAGTAATAGGATTTGAAGAAGAGACTCCAATAGAATATTGACAAGGGATTCATATGCCCTAGTGTGTCTCCTTAGAGAGAAAAAATTATGTTTTTTAAGAATAAAGATGGATCAATGAGACTCTGCATTGATTATCGATAAATAATCAAGATAACTATCAATAAAAAATATCATCTTCCCTTAATTGATTACTTATATTCCAACTACGCGGATCTCAATACTTTTCCAAAATTGATATCCATTGAAGATATCATCAGTTACAGGTCAAGAAGGAGGAGATTACATAAACAAAATTCAGTACAAGGTAGGGACACTATGAATTCATATTGATACCTTTTAGTCATACTAATTCCACTCTATATTCATGGATATAATTAATTGTTTGTTTAGAGACTATGTTGATCAATTTTTGGAAGTCTATATATATGATATTCTTATATATTCCATGTGAAAATGAGGAAAATAATATCACTGGATAATTATACTAAAGGCCCTGAGAAAGGGGATGTATTATGAATAATTTTCTAAGTGTATATTACAGATTTAGAAGTTTTTATTTTTGTATCACATAATATCAAGAGAGGGGATATCAGTAGATCCAGAAAAAATAGAAGTTATTAAAAGTTACCAGATATCAATAATGAAAAATATGGTACAATGTTTTATTGTTTTGGATCGATAATATCGATATTATTTGAAATATGTTTCAAGATTATCTAATAAAATCACTAATTTTAATTGAAATTAAAATAATTTCTTATGGATTGTGGAATGTGCAAATAATTTAAAAAAGATAAAACAAATATTATCCAGTGCACATATACCCTCACAACCTTGTAGTAGAATATGGTTTACAATCAATAGTGATTCATCCAAGAAGGGGTTGGGTTCTGTTCTCATGAAGAATGATATGGTTATATGTTATCCCTCAAGAAAATTTAAAATCCATGTAAAAAAATACCCAACTCATGATTTGGTGTTATTTGTAGAAATATTTTGCACTAAAGATATAACAGAATTATCTTTATGGTGAAAGGTGTGATATTTATACTAATTATAAATGATTAAAGTGTATTTTCACCTAAAAGGAGTTGAATATTATCAAAATAATATGGTATGATTTGATTAATGATTGTGACTGATAAATAAATTTTGACCCAGGGAAGGAGAACAAGGTAGAAGATGCTTTGAGTCGAAAATACCATGTTATCCTATCCATGATTAGGATATAAAAAGATCAAATAAATTTTTATTTAAAAATGATGGATCATGAAATTTTAAATTAAGAGGAGACATATTTTATTAATAAAATCAATGTTCAAATATCTATATAAGTGATGATTAAGGAGGAACATAAGGAAGATGTAGTCAAAAAAAGATTTTTATAAATAATTCTGAATTCAAACATTATTGGGATGGAATAATAAGGTTCTCGAACCGGATTCGCATTCTTCCCATACTATAATTAAAGAAGGATATGTTGTATGAGGCCCATAGATATCCATTATCTATTCATACTAGAATCACAAAGATGTACAGGGACCTGAAATAGTATTTTTGGGGGATGGGATGTTAAATAAATGTATCCAAATATTTATTTCGATGCTTTGTTTATCTGGATATTAAGGTTGAAAGATAGAAGTCTAAGGGGATGTTACAAAAACTTCCCATACCCTAATGGAAATAGAAAAACATCACTATGGACATTGTCTTCAGACTTTCAAAAAAATATAATGGCCATAATCTTATATGTGATATAGTTTGTCACCTTATGAAGTTGACACACTTTATTTCTACTAGATGTGATTTCTCTCTTGGACAACATTCCAAGATATATGTAAATGAAGTGGTAATATTGCATAGAATACCACTTTACATTATATGTGATCAAGATATGAGATTTACCTAGATGTTCTGGAAATGACATTAGTAGGATTTAGATATAGGGTTATGTTGCAGTACAATTTATCATCCTCAGACATACAGTCAGTGTGAGAGGACAATTCAAACTCTAGACGACATATTGAGAGCTTTCTCTATGGATTTCAACGGTGGATTGGATCAACACCTACCATTGGTGGAATTTTATTATGAAAATAAATTTCATTCTCATATTCATACGACTCCTTATTAATCCGTATATGGAAAGTAGTTTATAACTCTATCTTTTTAGGATGCAGTTGGGGAAAAGAATCAATTTGGACCAGATCTTGTTGACAAAATGGAAGATAAGGTAATATCTATTCAAAAAAACATATGAGTAGCTAATAGTCGTAAAAAATGTTATGTATACCAATGAAGAAAATACCTTGAGTTTAAAGTGGGTGTAAAGGTGTTTCTATGTATATCTCCATGGAAAAGAATAATGATATTTTGAATGATGGGAATGCTGAGCCCTAGGTATATTAGTCCTTTTGAAATTTTTGATGGTGTTGGTAAGGTAGCATACTGATTGGCACTTCCACTAAATATCTCAATTTCACGATGTATTCCATGTATCTATATTGATGATATACATACCTGATCCCTTACATGTACTAAACTAAGATTTTATACAACTAGTGCAAGATCTTTCTTATGATGAACAACAATTATGGATTTTTGACCATAGTTAAAAATTTATTTGAATCAAATCACTCGATTGGATAAAGTTTAATAGAAAAACCAACAATTTGTTGAATATATGTGGGATAGCAATGATGTTATGAGGTATATGTATCCTCTTTTCTTTGTATCCATGTGATGAATTTTGAGGGTAAAATTTAGCTTGTGGGGGGTTGAATGTAACACAAAAATGTATTTATGAAACATTTGGTTTAAATAATTTTAATTATTTAATATTTTTCATTACACACAATAATTAGATTATATTAACTATGATATTACGTTATTATAAATTTACCATTATAACATAGGTGTTATGTTAGTAAGAATAAATATAACTAACTTATGAGAGTGTATTGGGAACCACAAATAAAAATAAATTATTCATTTGTATTTTTTTAAATTAATTACTATTATTAAGTGAAATTATTGAATAATATTTGTTATATATTTTATAAAATATTTTTTATATTCATCCAATATATATTTTTATCATTGAGTATGAGTAAATCATATTTTATTTAAAAAACCTATATTTTTCAAAAGGGTAATGTCACCCCATTTAAATGGAGAACCATTTTTGAAGTAAAAATTAGACACATTAAAAATTTTTATATGAAAAAAATCTATTATTAGGAATAGGGATATTAAAATTTTCATTGGATGAATTTTTGATATTTTTCTGATAACATTCATGTTTTTTGAATAGTAAAAATACACTACATGTAAAATGATAACAACTTTTTTAATTGAACTAATTTATAAGGATAATTTATATTATAAGATGGTTTAAATGTAAAAATAGAATATATTGCAATCAGTTAATATATTTTATGTCATTTTAATTAATATGATAATGAATTTATATGTAAAAACGTTTTAATCTTTTGAAATGTTTTAATTTTTAAATCCCAATTTCTCTTTGCGACATTGATATTAATTTTAAATTAATTACTGAAATTTGTTTTTTTAATTTTAAAATATTTATTCTATATTTAGATTCAGTAAATCCAAATTATTTAAATAGATTTATTTTATTTTTGGGCATTATGAATAGTAACATCAGTAATTTTTATTATTACGGTAAAATAGAAAATCTAGAAATTAAGAATAAAAATAATTTTATAAAATTACCCTAAAACTCTTCCTAATATTATAGGATAATTTTTTTGCAACATAAATCATCCTTGGGTTGAAATGGAATTCTTTGGGAGCCACATGGATACGATTATTGAATTTAATTTATTTTATTTAACGTAAATTTAATTATTTCTTACTCGTATTTTAATAAATAAATTATTTATAATATGAAGATATAAATAATATAAATTTGATTATAAATATTCCTATTAAAGGTAATTTTTTTCATTATCATGTTAATTTTTTTTTAATTTTTAGCAAAAAAATAATTACCTTAAATGTGTATACAATGATGATGCAAAAAATGTTTAATTAGTGGAAAATAAATAAATTCATTTTATAAAAATTATAATAACCATTAAAAGACTCCAAAACTATAACAAATATTTTTATTCACATATAAATCGACCATGATCACCCAAGGGTCGAGTTATTGCCCATTTTGATCCACATGGAATGTTTATGACATTTTTAATATTTTATTTAAATTAAAAAAAATTATAATTTTTAATGTATAATTTTCCAGTAGATAAATTCTGCTAAAAGTATCCATATTAAAGATAATAGATTTATATTTATCATAATATGTAATTTTTAATTTTTATTTAAAATATAATTTTATTTTACAATTATTCAAAATTGATGTTGTAATAATTTCTTTAATAGATATATCAAATAAATTTTATTAATGATATTATGAAAAATATAATTTGAGCTAATGAATATTTCTAATGGAATTTCTAGATTACCGTGACCTCTAATGAATATAATAAAATATTTTGTTATAAGTTATCTTGTTATTTTAATATTTTTAGAAATCATTGAATTGAATACTGTCAAAATTGAAACTATTGATTATTTATCGAAATAACTTTTTCATTAAATTATATAAAATTCATAAAACATTTTCTTAAAAATATTTCATAATTATGATACGGTTGAAAATTTTATAATTTATTTATTTATGGTCTAATTTATATAAAATAAGTAAATATTTCACCCTTTTAATATTGAAATATTTGTTACCCCAATTATAAGAAAAATAGAATAAGTAAGTTGTAATTAAAATGATATGGTTTAAATTTATATATAAATGGGTTGTTTCATCAAATTCAGACCCTATATAATCAAATTATAAAAATTGGTATATTTTGTAGGATTTTGATAGGTGTTTGATTTTATTATAAATTAATATTTTTGGAGACCCCAAAAGTGCCACTCACCACAATTATAAAAGGGATCCTCCTCCATCATCTATTCAATTCACATTGAGACTTTATGATTGACCATAACCTACACATTTAATTTTTTAACACCTTCAATAAGATTCAATAGGTTATTTTCTTCTTCAAAGACAAACTCTAGTTCTTTAATAGGTGAATTAGTGGAAGCACATTGAAGAAGACGTAATCACCTCTACCGATTCTTTCTAAGATATTTCTTCTTACACTTCATCTTCATGAGTTTTTTCATTGTAAAGTAACAACACCGGTACAAATAATATATTAATATGGAGTTATGATTATTAAACTACCAAATTCCATCTTCTATCCATCCTACAAAAATGAAATCACCATGCGTGTGTACGTATGACTTATCATCTCCAGGCCATGGTGTAATATGTTTTTCACCACCACATTAATTGGATTTGTATAATGATGTAAATAATAACTTTATATGATTATTATATGTTTATATTTATTCTAAAATACTAAACCCCATCTACTTAAATACCATTCAACAATTATAGGAATGATATCGTAGCTCATGAGTTCTTACGACCTTTAGTCTCTACGATGCGATGCAATTCATTCTTCATGATCTTCATTAAACCATGAATTTATAAATGATGTAATGAATAAATATTATATATATTAGACTAATTTCGACATGTAAATGATATAACTATAACCTATCAATAGGAATAAGAACATATCCTACTAAACATGCATAAGAAAATAAAGAATTTAACACCCGATGGACAAGTAATACTTTTATTTACAAAAATATAAAAATATGATGATATATTATATAATGAAAATTAATATTATTTAGAAATAAGTCAATTTTACTATTTAAATAAGTATATCATAGGTTTAGATACATACAAAGGAATTCAGACCTCTGGAAAGGCATAATTTTTCAATCTCATTATTATCCAAGAATGTTTATATGTTTGTATTTAATAGGGTATATTTGTCATCCACATCCTTGTTTCCAAAATATGAAAATTGTAGTCTATTCTTATGAAAATTTTTATTTTAAATTTTACCCATTTTATAAATTTTATGAAATGGTATGAAAGGAATATATTTTTCGATATGAGGTACTTTTTGACTTTTCTAGTAAGAGTACAGGGAGAATGTTTTTTTATCTAATATGAGATGAGCATATTTTTTACATTTTTTAAATGCCTTACATCAATTAAACTTCCTCTACAAGATACAAATTTAACTTTAAAATAAATTACTTTATTTTTAAATTAAATTAAATTTTTGAAAAAATATTTTGTGTTTTATGAAAAAAAAGATATTTTTTTAATGATTTAACCTCAAGTATTATTTAATTTTATTTTCCATCTAAGATATAATTATATAATAGGTTTCTGTATCAAGTATAGTATCGTTATCATTCCAATGATTTTATTGAGTTTATGATTGAACAATATTTATGAAATCCATTTGGTTTAAATATGTTATGTTATGGTGAAATGATATATAAAGAAACCCATTTTATTCCTTCGGTTATGATGAAATATTTTTGTTATTATGACAAATATAATAATATTTTCATTATGAGATGGATAAGTCCTAGATCACAATCCAATGCATTGGGTAAATATTTATATCTCATGAGATATACATGGTTGGAACATGAATTTATCTTGGTTCAGTAGTACATGGCTGTAACCAGGAGTGATCTCAGATCAGTAATGGAGTTTGTTAATTTTGATGGTCTTGGAAATGATCCTTGACTATTTAGAAATGATTTTCTATACTTCTGTGTAAGAAAAAATATTTCAGTTCTATATTATGCCGTATGGAATTATATTCATTGATTCTTATTAAAATTTATGGTTTATTGTGGGTCATGATATCATGATCATTCATATGCAAGATATGATTTTTAAATGTTGTGTTCTTATGTGTTATGATTATGATATTATTGATATATCCCTTGTTTTTCATTACTATGAACCTGATCTCACCCTTTTATATGTTTAATTCCCAAGGTTGAAAAGAAGGTTATTAAGTAAGATATCACAAAAAGGTGTCTAGTTATTAAAAAATATCCGAGGGAAAATGAAGATGTATTATGAACCGGATCATTATGTTTCCATCTTCCTGAAGAAACTATGCATATACTGTTCTACAGTGAATTTGTTATATTTTTTAATGATTATTTTTCAAATTTTAATTAATAAAAATATATGTAAATTATGGTTCACTTTAATGCCCTCAATCATATATCAATAGTAGATAGAGTAAATTCTCATATACCTACTCACTGATACCATGTCTACAAATATATCTAGAAAATAAGAATTGGGGGACACATAATACCACCCACAATAATTAATCCCAATGGTATATTAAGATGGAACAAAGGGGATATGAATGAAAATTATCCCAAATACAATCTAACACATAAGCTATTATATCTTGGTGATCGAGATAATACAATTCTATGTACCTAGATACACCTATGGAAGTGAATATACATTCTCGAAGTGATGGGGGATCCATTTTAGTGCATTTAATCATTGATACATGGAAATAAACAAATTAATTTACTAATACAGAGAGAATCATATCTTCATGATCAACATTAACAGATAGTTACACTAGAGAGATCATATATTTTCCACTTGTCTTGTAGGAATAAATATGTATACCTATAAAGGGATAGAGACAAGAAGAGGTTTGTATGGTAACAACCCCAAATATAGTAACCCAAACCCAGTGTCTACATTAATAAATTGGAATAGATACAGGGTATATAATTTGGAAGGGCTGATATATTTTTTATTCTGGGAGAACAAAATATAAACAATATACTAATTTTTTTAGAAATAAAATTTAAACATAATAAAATTGATTATTATGTATCTATAAATCCCATTTGAAGGATATTCTCCTTATCATGGGGAAGGAAGAAAAGTGAGCTAAAATTATTATTAAGGTGTACGTATAGTGGAATTTAGTATGTGTAAATAAGTGACAATCAATATAGAAAGGTAAATAATAGAAAAAACATGGTATTTACAATAAAACAAGAGTATGAAATGCATCCATGGATTATATCAATGCATTAATCTCATGGATAATAACAACTGAATACATAATGAATGAAATTCATACTATTATAAATAATTATTTCAGAAAACATGATATCTCTTTCATCTATAACTTGTTACAAGATATTTTTAGAATATGGTTAAATACTAATTTGATTTGGTTAATTTATTTTTCTCATTATACCTATCAATGCATCTATGGGATATATAATTTTAGGCCCTATATCTTACATCATTTCAACTAAATTCATCATAAATTAAATCATCAATTTAATTTATGAACAGTATTACTTGTTAACAAATTTGCACATCTAGTAATGAATAGTGAATATCAATAATTCCCCATTAAATTAAATTACATTAAAATTAAAAAAATTTATGTTGAAATAGTTTATAGTTTTGGAAATATGAAAATCCATGGTACAATAAATATGGATATTTATGAAAAATATGATATAAAATGAATAATGATAATTAATAGATAATATTTTGGTATATAAACCATAAAAAATAAATTATCTACATTATCATCAAATATTACTCAATAAAATGAAATTGAGATGAAATCAACATACCTCACGCTTAGCCTTAGTCAAACATACTTTAACCTCTTATATAATAGATTTAGATTTATTATACCTACATAAAATAACCATAGGTGTATTTATAATATCATATATGATCCATTTAAATTTTTTATCACCCATATGTTAACAAATAAATTATAATAACAATTATTATTTTGGGTGTTAACTCCATCAATTTTCAAATATATTTGTTTTCCATAATTTTAATCCACATTCTATTATTATGGTTATATAACTTATATAATTTTATCCATGATATAAATATAAAATATATAAAATATTTATTTTCATTTATTGTTATCTTTAAAATAATGATATTGATAAATTAGTTACACCATTGATGGAGACGGTAGCCTATGCATACAGATGAACAATGTTTTAAATTTTCGATCATTGGATCGAAATAATGGAAAATAATAATTAATAAGTAAATAAAAATTATTATATCATATATATGACAAACACACATATATTTAATATTCATTAAATATATCATTATTACCATTTATTGGAATCATAAATTGAAAAATTGATTGCATCGCTTCATGGAGGTGGTTGTCCAAACGTATGCCAAGACAACATTGTCAGTTTTCAATGGATGTGAATGTAAGAAGGTATATACTATATAATAATAATATAAGAATGTAAAAGTCATTAATATAATGTATATTCATTAGTTTATATTTATAATAATCTAATTAACGTGGTCATGAAAATATTATTACACTACCATGTGGAGATGGTAAGTCATAGGTATGCGTGAGCAATGTTTTTTATTTACATAAGATGGAAAAGATATGGAATATGGTTGTAAAATAATAATAATTACAAAATCTATGTATATTTAATTACAGTTGATTAATTATTCTATAGTTCTATAACACATTATGATTATGTATAAGAATAAATAAAAATGAATGAATCTTTAAAACTGATTACATATTATTCGATGGAGGTCTTTTTGAAATTATCTTAAGATACATAGGGGTGGTATTATAGGATTACTAAAACTTATAGAACATTGGTAATGATGTCAAGAAGATATTTGTGTTGGTTTTTCTAAATCTATATGTCTTAATGTTTTTGGAATAATTGAAAGAATATGATGAGTATGTGTCATAATTATCTCAAAAATATATATTTTTTCTTAATTTTTAGTTGTGTTTTCACTGTAATATTGTAATTTTAATTCCTTGTAAACCCATTTGGAAATTACCCTAATATTTAAGTTTTCCATCATTTAATTTATATGAATGTTACTCTACAAGGACAAACATCCAAAAAATGGACCATTGCAGATGTTGAAAACCATATATATTTCCTTTGGATGAACATATGTTTTCATTAATTTTATATCATTCCATGAAATATTATTTATTATAAAATATTATTAATGCCATTTTTGGGAAATTTAATTTAAAATTTCATTATATATATCAATATAATGATCTAAATTAGAACATAATCCTTTCACAAATGACAAAAATTGTATTGTTTTTTGAATAATTACTAGAATAAAATATTTCCTTCAAATTATAATACATTTCTAATATTTAAAAGCATATAATGTATTTTGTTATTAATTAATTAAATGCTATATCAACAATGCAAAAGATTTTATGGAAATAATTTCATCACTAATAATTATAAATAATTAACATTATAAAAATTAATTTAATTTTAAATATAATATAAATAAGAAAACAAAAGTTTTATTTATTCATATCATAAAATATTATTAATTTAAAAAGTGGAAAAGGACTTTTTTGTCATTATCTATCACTTATGTATTAAACGTTCATGATTAGGGTAAATGGAAAAAGGTTATATATTTGAATTTGGGATGATTATTGTGGTAATATAATCATAAAATAAAATTATGGAATGAGTTATGGAAACCATTTAGTCCTTATACAATTATTTGTTCTCTTAGGTAACTGATTAGACCATTAACTTGGAATCAGAATTTTCAATGATTACTATTTAAAATGGCCCGAAATAAAAGATTAATATTCTACCAATTTAGAACACCTACATCCAAATATGAAATTCATTTTTAATTATAAAATTTCAATTATTTTCAGAATTTAATTTAAAATTAAAATTCAATGCATGAGGAGAAATACTTTTTCAAATAATTGCATTTGAAGTATAGTTAATATTTTTATATGAAATTAAATTATAAAATTAATTAAAATATATTTTATTAGACTATTAGTAATATAAAATAACTAATTTTTAATAAAACAATATTAAAATAAAATAGGACATTTTAAATTCTTGAAATAGAAAGACAATTTTCAATAAAAAGATTTATTTTCATTATTCATTGAAAAATAACCGTTTTTAAAAAATATAAAAAATTTACATCCAAATAATTTTCATATGAGTATTAAAAAAATTATGTTCATTTTATCCAATATAATATCTAAAAATGGTGAAAAATACTTATACTATAATCTCAATCAAAATAAAAAAAATAAATTTTATATAAAAAATTATTTTTCATAAATAAAATGACCTTAAAAAAAATTGACTAATCAATTGCTATGAATTTATCAATAAATATTTATTTATATGTGATTTTAATAAATTTCATAAATAATTTAATCTAATTCATACCCTCTAATTTAATTTGTAGGTTATTATAATCATATTTAAATAATAATATTTTATCATTAGTCTATGTTTGATGATATATATTTAATACTCTTTGAAACATAGTATTCTCTTAAAAAATAAAAATATGACACTAATTCCCCATAGAAAATTATTATCCAAAAACTAATCAAGAATATAAACTTAAAAAGTATGAGGGTGGTTTTTTAAAATAACATCCTCTGGTTCTTACATCGCTTCCACTATTTTATGATTTCCCAAAATTACCATTATTAGTAGAGTCATCATATTACTCAATACATAATATCACATGTCAAACATTTTGATATTCTCTTTACATTATGATAGATAAGATAATAGTTTAGATTCTTTATAGTTTAGAAAATGTATATGATTATACATATACATCCTTAACAAATAAATATACAATACATCATGTGCATTTTAAAGGCTTTGAGGTATTTGTAATTAATAATCCACCATTCCGATTCATCGCATAATTTGAAAATGAATGTTGTACCTGGGGCTCAAATTTCCCCTCTTACAAGACCTCACAATAACCTTAAATGAACTTACAATAAAAAATCATGACCTCCATCATGAAATTAAATACCATTAATTACTAATTAGCATAACTATTTTCTCTTCTCCGAGAGTCATTATAATGAGTCGTACTATAAAATAACTTTAAGGTTGGGTACTGAAAAAGATATAGAACAATAATTTTTTCACTCAATAACATCTACTCAAAAATGATGAAGTGAAACATATCATTCCACATTATTCATCATAAGTAAACATTTTAGTACTTAAAGGGAAACTATTATTATTATTCAAATAATCTAATGGTATATACTGATCCCACATGACATGAAAAAATAGTTATAATGAACACAAAATTTATTAAAATGTTTGAATTTTCCTTTGAAAAAGACCATAAGTTTGAGGGTGATAGGAGGATCTGAAATGTATTTCACCATCAAGAGACTTAATTATTCATTTGGAGAATTTAATTATATATTTTTGGTCATGATCTGACACAACTAATAGAGGTTCACTATAATGTCTCAAAGAACCATTAATATATACCCTTTCAAGGTAATTAATTGTTAAATATTATCCCATTAAAAATTATAATTTCATTTGTATAGACACGAACCAAAACCTGTTCTATAGGAGTTAAAACAATGGCTATAAGTTATAGCCACAGACTCAATGGGTCGTGCCTTTTATTGGCATGGAAACAGAGAAACTATAGCCACTATTGTAATGGGTTATTTACATAGTTGAAAATGTGGAAACAAAACTTAAATCTACGGTCTTTAACTATATAAATATCTTTATTGGTTGTCCATCATGGCTATAGTTCTATATCAATGGTGTAAAATCATGGTTATATCCCCTATAAACCATGGAAATACGAGAAAAATAAATCAATTGAATTGCAATTAGATCTCCATACCTCTACTATATATATCCAAGTATCTCACCACTTCACCATAACCATATGATTATAAATATATACATGTTGTTAATTATATCATTAAAAACTATTTAAATTGGGATAATACCCACAGAAATAGGTCTCCTAGAAAAATTTCCAAGATAACATTTTCACCAACTCTTACACAGAAATCATATGGCCACTATTTTCCTCAAATGTGGAAATAAGTGAAGGATATAAAAATTATTATATGAAAACTATAAAAATATCCATAATAAATGCAGCAGATAGGTACATCTTAAGAAACACATAGCTATACTAGTCACCTATAGTCACATTTCTACAAATACCATTGGAATAACATTCATGGAAAAAACTATAACCATGGATCTACAAAAATTGATGATATAGATTTCGGAAAAATAACATATATCCATATTTCTATGATAATGATTGATATATCCTTCTAAAAAATCCATGGTTCCATTAAAACTGTTGCTATAGGTACGTGCTATTTCCATATTTTGAAGGACCATAACTATAAGCTTTTAGAAAACTACCTATAGACAAGGTTCAATAGAAACCATGGATATAGAATTTTCAAAAATACATATAGACATGGTTTCAAAAAAACAATGGTTATAGGTATGTGGTTATAGAATTTTTTTTGTAGTGATAGAAATAAAGTGTCTTGAATTGAAAAGGTGATCAATAATATCCCATATTGCATCATTCCATCTAGGAGTCATTTTAAATCAATATGAAAAGTCTATAATAATTTCATCTATATTACACATATAAGTAGGTATAGGTTGAATGATTAATTTTGGATATTGTTTCACATTCTTTACATATTAAAAAACAAATCATCTTGACACTCAATCAACTATTTGATGCTTCATATAATCCACAAAATTGTCCTCCAAATTTATATACATCTTGTTTCTACTGGGGTGTATGGAGAAATTTAATCAATGATAATTGTTTAATAATTCCCTTTTTTAGATATGGTATATATGGAATACATAACATCTTTGCAAATTTAAGAACACTGTCTTCATATTAAAAAACATCCATTTATTCAATTTTCAGAATTGTATATTTCTTTGGGTTATTCGTATCTCCAAATTATGAATTTTTTATTTTCCAATAAATATTATTTGGAAATAATTTGAAATTAGGTTTATTATTATCCCTACCATAATAATTCCCATATCCAACATTATTAAATCCACAAAAATAGAATCCCTAGAAATCCACAATTTTGTAAGAACTCCTTAGTTACTCCTACATAAATAATATCTTATATTATATTCCTTCCATAAGAGATAGTTTATTTAGAAATATTAATCCTCTATTACCTCAATCTACTATCTTTTCCATATTTTATGATTATTATATGAAAAAATATTTCAGACTTATAATATCTGTAAATTAAACAACATTCACAATTGATATAATATCTTTATATCATCAAAGAAAAATATTATATATGGATTAAGAAGATCACAATTTGGATAGTTTTGATAATATGTCATTAATTTTTTTGATTAATATATATTAAATTTACCATTTTTCATATATAAAAAACCAATTCATTGGTTTAATGCATCAGTATATATAAAAAATCGATCATTTTTTGATAGTATAGAAAAAAATCATAGAATTATCAAATCTCATAATCAATCAATCAATACATTCTATAAATTATATTAGTCATATTAACATATCCCCATTATTAATAATCGTGGATAACAGGTCTTCAAATAAAGAGAAATGTTGAAAAAATAACTTACAGTAACTTGAAAAACAACACTACTATGCCCATAAATTATTTTATTTAGTGTACTCTATTCTTGAGCTATGTTTTCCATTACATGATCAACTGAGATTCTATATTTGGTGATAATATGTCTGATAAAATAACCATTTTTAATCCAGAATCTACACATTCTAAATTTATCATACAACTCTTTTTGTATATGATTCTCAAGACTGATCCACAAGTGTATTCTCATGGTCCTAATAAAGTTAATAGTAAAACAATATTTCTGCATTAAACACCATATAAAATTACTAATCTATTCATTGAACAATATTTTCATCATATCTATGAAAATAGAGGGTAAATTAGTCCAATAATTTGTAATCAATGTGAACTCATAATGTGCATAGATAATTCATAAATATGTCTTCGAAATGACTTCCCTCCTTACTCATAATTGATGATTCCCCAAATGAATGTGATTATTTTAAAAAACATTTTTCTCCATGAGGCTGAATCAATAAGTCATTAATAGAAGGAAACATATTTTTTCATTATCACAATATCATTTAGTTTCTTATAATCAATACACACCCACATACACCTATCAACCTTATTGATGAAAAGAACAGTGGATTCCCAAGGTGAATCTCCTTTGAGTATAAATAAATTTTTAGAAAACACTTTTAGTTTTATATTATACTCCAATAATTCTAATAATGTCATTTTATAGGGATTATTTTATATAGTTCATGCATAATCGATAAAATCAATAGAAATGTAAATTCACATTCTAGTGGATGTCAATGTAATTTGTATGGAAATATGTCAATGTAGTATTGTAAAATAATAATTATCTCAATTCGATGATTACTTTTTTACCCACTGATTGTTTATACTCCTCTTCCCCAAGAGTCTCATTTAGAAGAGAAAAATAAAGTGGATAAATAATTGAATCATATGATGATATCTACCCAATAAAGAGATGGAATTCTATATCTTCATCACAAATCATAATTTATTTTTCCTTGTAATATTTCTTTCATTATATTTAGAAATAAAACCATTAAAATGGATTATATAAATATAAACCATAGTTATAATAATAATATTTGCATATAGGGAACATTTATGGGTCATAAAGGGAACTGACTAATAGATACATAATGAAGTTAGATTTGATTAATTTTTTTATAAAAATGTCCTTCTTTTGTTACATTGAAAATATCTATTTTCGTTGAAAAAATAAAAAATATAAAAAGTATGAAGATAATAAATCTAATAAATCATTGGATAAATTTGAGTCTATGAATAAATTATATACCACCACATCATTGGGATCCTAAACCTAATCTAAACTGATCACATAATCTTCTCCTTCATGCCTCATTTTTTTATGGTATAGTCCCTTGACCCAGGGATAATTAGTGATAGTAGTTACCCAATTATCTATAGTTGATGCACTTGACATATTTGATTTATTTCTTACCCATACCATTATTAGCTAGATGAAACTTTTCTCTATACATATAAAAGAGTCTAATTCACTTTATGTATTTTCTAGTATGTTTCCTTCTATAATTTTAACATTTTAAGAATTTCATTATTCTCCAATTCTCCTTTTATTCAATAGTTTTTTAATGGATCTCATTCAACCTATTATTTTACTGATTTTCTTTAAGGATATAGTATTTAGAAAATTCCTTCTCTATTTTAATGTTTCATAATAATATTTATTCATAAAATGAAAAATATTGAGGAATCAGTTCCCTTTGATGGTTTGGTTTAAGTCCATCAATGAAAGGGTTAATCTTAATCTCTAGATTATGTTTGTAATCATAACCATAAATTTATATTATTATAATATTAGACTTATACAACACAATAATTTCTTGATCCTTGTGCATTATCCTTAATAATTTTTTCTTTATTTATGTTCATTGATCCTGAGGGAAATATTTGTTGAAGAATATTAATTTATAATATCACCATTTGATATTTTCTATTTATTATTCATCCAAAACATTTTGGATCAGTGAACACGATTGATCGAAATATACTCTAATAAAATACATTGAAAATATGACAATTTCATTTTCATTACATCTAAATGTGATAAATATCATTTCAAGAGAATTAATCCTTCCCAAATCCACTTCTATATTATTATATCATGTAAAATATTTTGGCTTGCTTAAGTTGAAATGATCCAATATTGGTGTGTCATGCCATGAAAAATAATATTATTCCAAATGTTATTTTTTTTAGAAATAACCTAGGTCATTTGTACTAATTTGGTGATGATCTTCTTAGCACCAACAATAAAATTTCAGGTTTTATCAGAAGGGAAATCTCAACATTGACCACACGAATTGATTTTATTTCTTCCATTAGCTGCTATAACAATATAATGGAAAACACTGAGTTAGCTCAAAATTATTATGAATACTGAGCAATAAAATAATAATCTATCTAGAAAAGATCTAAAACACCATTAGGTATTTCATTATGTCTCATGATCGATATGTCCACATAAAATCTTGTTGCCATGTTATCTAATAAACTTCCTCTAATAATAAATATAAAACAGAGAAATCTATTAACCCATATTAAATGAAAAAATTATTAAATTAGCATAGATATATGTGAACTAATCCTAAAGGACCAATATATTTAGTAGTCTTGGAGAACCTTTTATATATAATACACCCTTTTTACATCTGTAAAAAAATATAAACATAACAAATTTAATGATTCTGCATCCTTGAAAGAAAAGAATGATTTATTATTAAATACAATGGGAAAGGAAAAAAATAAATTGAAGAAATGATCTGTTTGGGTTATGTACAATATAATTTGAATTAAGTGACAAATCAATAATCAATATAGAAAGATAAATAATTTAAAACAAATTCCATTTAATCAACACCATGAGTAAAAAATGTATCCACGCAGAATATAAATCAAATAATTTCATTGATAATAATTAGATAATTCTCAATGAAATAAGTGAATACTATTTTACATCATGATATAATACATTATTCAATCTATAACTTCAAGACCATTCAAAAATAAATTTTTAAAAATTTGGAAATGAACAATTTAATTTGGAAAACATATTTTTCTCATAAGAACTATCGATGCATCATGGGGATATATATTGTTAGGCCCCACCCATTACTACATTTGAAATTAAATCCTCATATATATATTTTTTGGATTCAATTTATAAAAAATATCTCCTCTTAATAATTTTTTTTTTCAATTAGTGAATACAGATTAATAAAAAATTTCTAATCAATCCAATAACTTTGAAGTTAAAACTCTGTATATAGAAATATTACATGGATTATTAAATAAGAATATCCATGATAAAATAAAATATATATTTTTGGAAAATTTTATTTACCTAGAATATTGACAATAAATATATAAAAGGGTGTTATGTACACCATATAAAATAAATTCAATGCATAATATAAAAATTAGAATCAATGAATTGAAATAGAGATGAAATCAAATTACATAATGTTTTCTCTAGGTTGGACTTGATTTACCCTCATAAATAATAATTATATATTTATTATAACTATATAATATAAGCATATACATATCTATAATAGCATATAAAATCTATTAATTTAGATTTTTTCACCCACTTGTAATCAATTATTTATTATTATTATTTTTGGTGTTAACGACTTTGTTTTTCATGTTTGTTTTGATTCATAAGTTCAGAACATGTACAGTTAATATGGTTACATCAGTGGTATAATTTTCTTCATGTTATAAATGTAATATTATATATATATATATTAATCCATAAAATAAAGAGAGATAAAATTGAATAACACCTTTTATGAAGATGGTAGGCCATAGATACACATGGATGTCATTTTCACTTCTCAATAGTTGGAACAAAAGATAGATAAATAATAATTAATCACTAAATAATCATTATTATTTAATATATATAAAATATATTTCTTAAATCTATCATTATTAAAATTCATTTAATGTACAATTGGAAATCTGTTCATGTCGCTTCGTGCAGGTTGTAGCCCATAGGTATGCACAGACAATGTTATCATTTTTTAACATATAAAAGGTTAATAAAATATATATTATATTATATTTTCATAATAATATCTATGTATTAAATATATTATATAATTAATATTTAAATTTTTTGACCATCCATTAAAATAGTTTTTGAAAACATAATTACACAACTATTTGGACAAGATAAGCCCAACGTGTGCATGTGTGATGTTTTCTCTTTTCATAGGATTAAAAAGAGATGAAATATTATTGTACCATTATCCTAATAAAATATTAGAATATTCATGATATTGAATTTAGTATTTATGGATGGTTGTAACACATTACGAGGAGTTAAAGAAAAAAAATCAACTTGATAGTGTTGGTAAAGGTGAATAAATATTCTTGGAAAGAGCTCAATTTGATATTTTATTAAGGGTCATAGGTTTGGAATTTGAGGAATATGGTTACCTCCTAGTCTTATCTATGGTGGTTGAGAATAGAATTGATATGGTTTTACTCATTCAAGATGGTTAAATGTGCTTTGAAGAATTGAGATACATGGTATCCTTTTATAAATGAGGGGAGGGGTATTCTTTGAATTTATAAGAGTATTTAATCAATTTAAGATGTATTTTAGATCCAAAATGAAATAATATTATATAATAATAATATTGGATAATAATTATTGGAAATAATTTAATTAAATAATATTTTTATGTTTTAGTTAAATTTTTTCCACTATATATTATATTAATAACCACATTAACACTTTTTATAATTACCACCTTATTAATGGTTTATACACATTATGTGTGAATAATTTCTCTATATTGGGAGATGAAACCCATAAATGGATCATGGTTTTTTTCCATCCATATATAAATAATTTGGCAATTATATGATTTTTATGAATTTAAAATAATTTCCTAATATAAAATTTATTATTAAATATTATTGTTGTCATTTGAAAACTATTCATTTAATATGACCTTAAATACATCAATAAAAGAAGGAAATTCTAATATAATCTATTAAAACATCACTATTTTGTTATAGTTTTCTAATAAATTATGGTACATAATAATTACAAAAAATTATAAAAATTCTAGTAATTTTAAATAATTATTTTATTTTTATATTAATTAAATAAATGTTGTGTCGATATTACATACATATTTAAAAGAAATTCGTCAATAAATTTTTATAATAAAATAACTTGATAAAAATTTATTTATAGTTTATATGAAATTTTATAACTAAACATAAGTTGTATTTTTCCCAATCAAAAAATACCACTAATATTAAAATAAGAAAACTGATATTTTTGTCATTATTTTTCACTTAAGTATTATAAAGGTCTAAATGACATTTCAATAGAAAAATCTCAGAAATGATAATTTTTTGTTATTATGGTTGAGATATTATCATACATGAATCTGAAGGCATGCATTATAGATACTTTTTAGTCATTATCATTGTATTTCTTTCATATAAGTAACCCATTTTACCTTTAATATTGTAATACAATTTAATATTGTTATTATTCATAATGACTAGAATGAAAAGGGAAACATTTAAAATATTTTTATGTAATGATATAATATATAGAATTATCTTTTTAATATATAACATCAAAAATTCTTTGATCAAATTTTAATATTAAAATGAAATTTGGGATGAAAAACCATTTTTCCAAAAAAATCAATTTTAAGTATAAAAATTGTTTTTATATTAAATTAAATTGCCAATTTGATTCTAATGGAATTAATTAGACGAATAATTATAGTGATTATTATATAATTTAACTTTAAATCCATTAAAAACAACATATAAATTTAAAATTTTTTTGAAAAAATATAGATTGAAATAAAAATCATCATTTTTTCACTATTCATTGAAAATGAATTTTTTTTCAAAATAACCAAAAAATTTACCATAATGTGATTTAAGTATGATGATTCAAAAAAATAATTTCATTCAATCAAATAAATTTTTTAAAATTTGAAAAAATTAATTATATGATTTTCTCACAGAAAGCAATAAACATATTTTTTAAGATAACTTATCTTTAAAGAATAAAATGAACTGACTTAAAATAGGGCGATAGTTTACATAGAAGTTATAAATAAATTTATATTTATTTGTATCTGTTTTTATATTTCATAAATTAGTTAATACTATTCAAAGCCACCAATTTAAAAGCAATGTTACAATAGTAATTTTTAAAAAATATTCCATTGTTCATTTTTGGGTGGTGTTGCTTGTTGTGTACATTATCAAGTATAGTATTATTTTAAAATTTTAATATTTCATTCATGCCCCTATTCCGACTAGGTTTTTTCGACCAAGTCGAACCAATACCTCAATATAAGCAAATTTTTCTATCAAACAAGGCGTGATAAATATTCCAAAAGCAGGGGGACGAGTTTGTATAACCAATCCATCTAAAGCCTATCAACTATGTTTAGAAATATCCTAGGGGTGAGATCATTGACCTATCAATAATGATACTACACATTTTCTGGCATTCCATAAGAGACATTCTAATATCGAAACTCCTACTAATGGAATTCTGCACGATCACCCTTCATATGTTTTACACGAGGAGTCCCATATCCTTACCCAATTTTTATGGTACATTAACATATCCTAATGGGGAATTCAAATCTGAACTCGGATCATATCCCAACTTCAACCAGGGTTGAATGGGATATTTTTTAACAACTTTAATTATGGATTATATCCCCTTTGATGATATATATTTTCACCATCATACTCTCGAATATTATTAGTAGTTGTCTTATATTCCCACAACAATATATGGTCATCTTCATATTTCGAAAATAGTTGAGTAGAAGAGCCATTTTTCTTCTCAGCCCCTAATGGCAATTTGAAATATTCAATAAATTGTAGAGTATTTGGATCATATTTCCTCTAAACTCAATGTTAGTTTCCTCAAGCCTAAAAAAATTGTATCTACAACACATCATGTGTCTATTTACGCTTCATCCAAAGAAGACTGCGAAAACTACCATGATAATCTTACTCAGGGTAGTATAGAGATGGATTATCGAGGCCTTATGACTAATTCACACAATGGAAAATGTCCCCATGATGATATCTCATCGATAATAGTAAATCCCACACTATTAAGTAACATTAATATTTAAATGTGGATGAAACACTAGGGTTAACCATGTATAGTGAACCCTTAACAACAAGTGACACCTCACCTCAGTCAGAAAGTGACCCCGAGATGCAAATTCCATGGTCTGACCTGGTGGAGGAGTATACCACTAATGAAGAAGTGGTCAAAATGGATATATGGAGGGTTGTTTTTTTGAAACAACCTCCCAAATGTATTTTGACCCGTCAAAAATTCTAATCACTATTTCCAGATGATCTAAAATAAGAGTACACATATTTCTAATGATGGAATATATTCAAACCATTCAATGGTTAAATGTTATACACCTCCCTTATGTGAGATATTGGGGTCACCTCCTAGCCATCAACTTATAATATTTTTATATAGACATGTCCTATTTCTCTGTGGCCTAAGAAACAATATCCGAAAGGAATAATAACTTCATATAATATTATTTCATCTTCAACATGGATGCTCTGTGAGAATTAATATTCGAATCCTGGTCATACATCCATATCCAAGTATGGGTTGAGTGTTGTGCATTTTTGTTCACCCCTTCCCCGGGATAAAAATGCTCCTTGAAAAGGGAATATTAATATGTCATAACTATAATAGAGATCATGGGATCTAGAAATCTTTTGGTTAGTTGGTCAATACAATGATGCTTCTACAACTTTATAATAAAAAAACATGAATAAATATAGTGGGTGTTCAACAGACCCCCTAGATGGGCCTCTATAAGGAAGGATCACTTCTCAAATATAGAATTCAATTTCATTGAAAACTTGATGACTCCCTATAGTAAGTTATTATCACAAATATTATCCACAACACTAATCTTAAAGAAGAATGAAATTGTCCCAAATATGGTAGATCTCAATGGAATCAATCCATGAGAGAATCCAACTTAATATTATGGGGGAATTGTAATAGACATATCCACCCCAAGGTCATGATATTCTATTTGGGTCATGATAAAATTGATAGATGGTCCAAATAAACTCAATCCCACACGGATGAGGATATTTTTAACTCAACCACCACCACATGATTGAAATAATCCTCAATAACAGGAATGAAGAGTGGTAATAAGGGATGAAAATCATCTATATTCTACTGGGATGTATGGATATTGATCATCATACCAATGGAAATTTGTCTTTTCTATTATAGAATGAAAATACCAATGGATAATATCTCATTTGTTCCTCACACCACATGACACACCCCTTTCATTTAGATCTCGCTAAAACAACATGATCAAAAACTACCCCAACATCATTATACATTGTTTAGACAATAGTGAATTTTGGGAAACAGTAATCAATCATTGTAATAGACATAAGACTAGATGTACCAATAATATATAGTACCACATAAATAACCTGAATGTAACCCCAAAAAGAGAAGTTAATTTTACATAAGATCCCTATTACCAAGAGAATGCACGAGTGACTACATTTTTCTAACACATGATAATAAATTTCATTATAATCAATCCATAAAATGTTACTAAACAAGATAAAAATATGTATGGGTAATCTCAAGAAACTAAACATTGTAATGTAGGAGATGTGGTCTCACAAAAAGAGGCTACACAAACTTAAAAGAAGTGGATGATCCAAAACCGTACACCACTGAATGATTATTTTCCAACTCATCTAGAAAATTTTTATAATGATAACTGGAAATACATGGCTTCATCCCACTTGACTCATTGAATTTTTAAATTTCCCACCATAGAAGAATGACTAGCAGAATAGTTTTGTGTGATACACAATATTAGACATCTCAATAAAAAATTACTCAAGGGAAATATAGCAATTGGAAATCACCCTCAATAGGAAACATATATCCTTAATCCTACCCATCAAGAGAGGTATAATCCACCCAAAATAGTTTTATTTTCAAACATGGTAAGATAAGGGTTTAGGAAACCAGTTTATATTATCATAGAAATTAAGGACAACAACAAAATTCCTTTATTTCAATAAAAACGTTATCCTTGTTGCGGTGATCTTCTGTTCTTTACATGAATTAGAAATTAGTAGGATATGATACTAAGAAAACCACATGAATCATCTCTACTCCCTAATTATAGAATATGGTACATATATAGGTTCCTCTATAACTTCTCGACACCATCATTTTCATAGCTACTCAGATTGAATATTTATAGGGGTGACGTGCCACCTTGAAGTATAAGGACAAGACATATCTAAATTTGGTGGATATAAATTTCTCATAACATAATTTTTATAATAATATTATCCAAATAATTGATGTCACTATAGACCAATGAAAATATCTCACCCAATTACAATTTTTATGTAGCTCGAGGATCATCCCTCATGGTAAGTATAAGGAAATAAAATTGAGTTGATATGTACAAACACTAGTGGGCCTAGAATTCCATTGGTATAGAATCCGATCAAGAAGCGTCTATTATAGTATTTAAATACCTTCAAAATTGATTCCAATATAAATTCAGATCAATAATAAGGAAAATAATTATTGAATACCACAAAATTTCAAGCACTGTAAAAATGAGAGGGTCTCTTAATTTATTTCCTATTGTAAGGATATAACATATTCATTGAACATTGCACTCACTCAAGAGAAATTGTTGGAGAATTTTGCTGTTAACCTTTAAGATTTTGATTCAAACACCTTTGATCATGATAAAATATCGTGGTGGATTTATAGATTTTGAAAAATTTAAAATTTCCTAGAAGATTCATTTTGGTGAACTCAGAATAAATATCATCCCATGCCCACACATAATAAAAATGTATATTAGAGTGGAGACTATTTTTCACTATTAAAAAAATAATTATTCCTTCCAAATCAAAAATATAGGCTTTGAATTTCATGATTACTATCATTTAAAGGAATCAAAAACAAAAATATTGTCTGGTAGTGGTAAAGAGAGATCAGGGACACACTTTGTTGCAAGAACCAATGAAAACAAAAATATTAATTCATAAATTAACAGGTTTCTAGATACATCTTTATATTCATGTAAAAAATTTCCTCATGGTCCAAAAAATAGGAAACCTTGTGATTTTAGCCTCAGTGATCTCGCTAACTATTAACCATTTAATAGGAGACTAGTTCACACAATAAATGAATTCTTCATCTTTAATGATCTCCTTCAAGGATTGGATTATTATGGATAGGTGAAATTTAGAAAATCCACATAGAATTGAAATGTGTGACCACCACCCAACAAGAAGAATATGGTAACTATAGAGAAATTATGACTAAGAATTAAAATAATTTCATGAAATTGATGACTCAAAATATAGTGGACCAATCTCATTCCACCTTGAGAGAAAATTTTAATAAATTGGGATGTATTTATACCCACAGGGAGATTTCATTGAATCTGACTCCCAGATGCACATGTAATCTTCATATGTAGTATTAGATGTAGGGAAAAGGATGTCATATGTTACCATCAATAGAATAGAATCATGTGGTTTCCTTACATTCAGTATTAGAGTATGGTCACTACCCCACCAAATAGAATAATCATTGGACGAGGAGATCATTTTTTTGGTACATGTAATTAAATTATAAAAACCCTTTCCTTGATATTGAATAAACGCATAAATACTAGTAACCTATATTATATTGTAGAGATGAAGGCTTTATCCCTATAATCTTAGGGTACTAGGTATGTAGTTGTCATGTTTGAACTAAATATTACGCTAAAAATCTCAATGAATCTACATACATAGCCTAGAACTATGTGAGACCACTTCAGCAATACCAATAGAAGTGTTTTAATTCCACAAATAATTCAAGCTATCCTTTTAATTCATTTTTTTAGATGACTAGAAGGAAGAGGTGTTACTTTTTGACCCTCTTTAAGGAAGGGATATACAAGTGGGACCAAAACCATTAGATAAAATAATAACTCTATCATTTTCTAATAAGGATGAATTTTCATCTAATTCAAGTCAGATGTTAAGACTTAAGGTATGTAGAATCCGGATATTTGGAAGCATAGAACTATGGATCAAGAATATAATATTATAAAATATTTTCAATATCTCCCATCAAATCTCTCAATTCAGGATTCTATCTAAATATCAAAATAATTCAGTGATCAATTTATCTAATCCCACAAGATCCCCAAAACATTGACAAAAAGTAGTTGCATCCCACATTGACCATGTGGTAGCTACTTAAAAAATATTTTGACACCACTAAATCATTGACAAAATAAGACCATAATGAAGGAATTCAGAGAAATATTAGAATCTTATATGATTTAGAAAGTCTTAATAATGTTGAAATCCAAGGATCTGTAGTCGAAAATGATTTTGGAATAAACTCCATGCCTATACAGACCCTTTGATATTTGGGATTTGTCTTGGAGGGTCTTTTACAAACCATGGTCAACATCCAATGGTATGATAAATTTTATAATATTTACCACGGATAGATCAATATTAAGGATTATTTTAGTGATATTATTCATAAGGATAAGACCACGACTATTTATCGTGACATGACGTACAATGTAATACTTGGGAGACAATGTATTTATTGCCTTGTAATGGTTTGATCAACATTTTACAAATATTTAAAATACCCCAATAATGGGAATTATAGAATATTATCTTGTGAAATGGCCCCCATAATCCTATGAATCCATATTCACTAAGGAATATTTCAATAGAAATGATGGATGAAAAATAATGAAATAGGGTGACATGGAAGTTACTACTCCCAATAGATTGGGGACTACCCCTATAAATCCCTTGGATTTTCACACATGTTATTACTTTATCCTTATAAACCCAATTGAGGAAGTTCACTATTTCGTAGTAGGACATTAAAAATCAAGAAATTCCCTGGATTGGGTGTATTAAATGATAACCACACCAGCCAAAGTGGGTTTATCAAAATATTTTCATACCTATACTCTATCCAAACCATAAATTTACCATATTCTATTAATAGAAACTATGAATACTCCCAAGACATCCAATTTTTCATGGTATTTCAATACCGCTACATCCCCTTATAGAAGTATAAATGAAGAAAAATATATCCAAAATACCCCAATAATTGCACTATTGGTTTGGGGTGCTAGTGATTCTTCTTGTAGCACTATTCCTTTATTATGTATAATGGTAACCCAACAATTTCAACCTTGAATAAGAGTACGTAAAAAAATGGATTGGATGAGGAGGATTAAAACCATTGGAAAACCCCTACCAAATTTGAACAATGAATGTCAACAACCATTTATGATATCAGGTAGGTATATCTTGTAACAAAATAATACTCATGGACTATATTGATTAGTGATGACATACCTCCCGAAGAGAAAGGGGTGTATATATTATTTCTAAATACTACTCAATATGTGTTCACTATTCATTATATAGATATTTATTTCATAATCCATTATATAGTCACTCATCATCTTGGATTTCAAAAAGACCTCATTGTTCTAAAGTAGGTATCTAAGAGGTTGAACTGCTCTAATTAAACAAAGGTAGAATCTGATTTTAAAAAACTGTTCAAAATAATGATTTTACCCAAAGGTGAAGTACCCAAAATGGAATTCCAATGTTTGTCCTATTAATTAAAAGAATGTACAGATCATGGTCTACATCATTTTTTTGACCTTAATTGACACTTCTCAAAGGAATATTTTCCATTACCCATCACAGAAGATTTATTTGATACTCCTACAACCTTCCAAACCTCACTTTTTTGGATAGGTATTTAGGTTATAATCATATCCATAAAGCCCATGAATATGGGGAATACACTGCCTTTAAAGTGACTCAATGGTTATTCTCTACTATGTAATTCACATTCTCTTGAGGAAATTTCTTAATTACTTACTAACAAACAATACATAATATCATTAAACCCTTACATGGACTAATAATATAGTGCTATGTCAATGACCTGGTGGTTAAATAATGAATGTTTTCTAATCACATCAGTAATCATCAAAAAATATTTAGTATATTTTATCAATACATTTTAAATAAAAATCCTATAATGTTTTAGTTTCAAGTGAGGCTAGGGAAGTTCCTAGGAATCGTGGTGCACTACCATGGCATCAAATTCGATCTAGAAAAGACTAGTGCAATCATGGTGATGGCACATTTCCAAAATCACAAATACATTTGTGGGTTGTAAGGGAACCTTTCTTATATCCTCTATTTAATATCAAACATAGAGATAAAATGTGTCCACTTCAAAAATATAATGAAAATGGAAGTCACATACAAATCAGATAAAGAATTAGATTTTTATTATGAGAACCTCATATTGTACCCGTTCCATCCATCAGTTTTGATGTCCATGGATATAGGGAGTCCACTCATACTAACATTGTATTTCTTTGATTGAATTCTTCATTCCATAAATAGATAGAAAAATGAAGCATGGAATAAAAAAATCCATTCTAACATAGATGAACAATGTATGATTCTGAGACTCCATATTTTTATATAATGAATAACTACCTCATTTTAATATATTAAATAAAAAATTTGTGGTAATAATTACAAAATTAAAAATTCTATTCGATAAATTATATCAAATATATCACGTATATTCATGGAATACCTATGTTTATTTGTTGTTTGGCTGGATTGGAAGTTATTCTACAATAGTATGACATTCATTTTTTGAAAAAAAAATGAAATCAAAGGGTTGGAGCTAGCCAATTTCAATATGGTACATACGACCTAAAAAAAAAAGTGGACACTAAACATACATATAAACTATTTTTGTATTCCCATCGCACCCCAAATGAAGGGGATGTATTTAATGGGGTCATACTACAGTCTAATTGGAAGGAAAATGTATCATTTGAAGCTCCATCAGGTCAATTAAAGAATTGCATTTGTTTCCCCTCACAATTTTTCCCCCAACTCTGTATCTCTATTTGAAGGATTCATAAATAATGTGGTAGAAATAAAATCACTTATTGAAGTCTTGGATCTTTCCCTACAGTGGATGATAGCCTATCTGAAAGTCAAAGGTGATTTATTTTCTGTTATAAAATAGATCAATGGTGAATATTCAATAAAAATAATTAATTTTAATGTCACAAAAGTTATGCAAGAGGAATGATTACATAGTTCTATTTTGATCTAAAACCTCACCATGTCTCTCGATCTCCATATTATCACAATGATACACTAGATAATGTAGTGATACTCACAGATAATCCCAATCGAGATGAGGCAGTCCTTTATATGACACACCAAAGAGTAATATCATTAATATACAAGATGTTGATATAAAATGGTTACATCATATGTTCTGTAATACTGAATAAACTGTATCAGAAATAAAAAATCGATTGAAACCATTCATATCTCTATCATGGAGAGGAGAATTGATATATATAGGCCTTTAATAAGACTCTTTCAAATATACTCCAAAAATATTGGGAAAATAAAAAAAGTTTATTAACAAAACTTCCCCTAAAAGCTTTATAGCCCTACTAAACAATCACAAAATATAACATCAAATTGACCACATATACAATTGATTATTGAATAATGGATTTTATGCATCAGATCCCTATTAGGAACACTAATAATTACTATTATTGAAAAAATAATAGACTAGGAACAATCAAAAAAGTATCACAATGAATACATGTGGCCTAAACTACTCAACCATGATTTCCATTGGAATTATATTGTGTGATCCATAAATAAGGATATTCACCTTTTCTTATTCCACTAAGGAGAATGTGTGGTGGTTCAAAAAAACCTGATGATACCAAGAAAGAAACCTCCAAAGTTGGAAGCTAGGTGGGATGATCCTTATGAAATAGATTATTTCTTTTTCATGGGGCTTAATAATTGGACATAGTGGATAGGGAACACATTACAGAACCCCACAACACATGGTTTTGTTAATAAGTAGATTTTATAACATCATTCATGAAAAATTCATGAAGGGAATTTTTTAAATGGAAAATATTCTCTATAACCATAAAATAATAAATTAAACTGCATGGAACATGTCTTCATTACATGAAATTAAACTATGTAACCCATAATTTTTTTGAAGTAATACTATAAATTGCACAATATCTCTACATGATGATCACATGAAATTGAAATCCATGGAATAAGTTTCGTGTTGCATGAAATTAAATAGCACAATATACCATTTTCCTAGATACAATATCAAAAATAGAACAATTTCCTAATAAATGGTTGTAGAACATAAACTGCACACTATGTTCATACGTTGTAGGACTTATCGCCTCTTTTTCATGATAAATATATATTCAAAAGGTTTGTGATGTAGGGTTTTTTCATCTCGTTTTGAATTTTCTCCAAAAAAATTAACATGGAGGAAAATTGGTCTGACATGACTCTAGCACCAAAACCTCATTCATGACCGATTTCACATTTTCCCAATCATGGACATGCAATAATTAGTAATTTAATATATAAAAACTAAATATGAAATGAAAAATAATGTTTCCCCATCCCCATGTGAGATTTGAATCCATATAAGGATCATATATAAGAATTATATGTGTCTTGATTCTTAATAACCGTAGGATATATAGTGATGCTCAGATATCAAATAATGGGTCCTATCGCAATATAGAAAACAATACCCCTACTATTATATAACTCAGAAATATGGATGTAATTTTCCATATAAGATGATCATATATATTCATTCTCATATTATGGAATGCATATTGACACTTGGAACATCTATTATAGAACTACATAGGATTTTCCATTAAATCCCAACCATATCCTACCAGAGAGTTAAATCCATGTACAGATTCAAGAACACATTAAAATTTGGACATCATTAAATATTTATATCTTTAACTCTTAGATGACACAATTATCTACCCATTTTCTATTTATTACCACACTGAACGTGACTAATGTGATACGAGGGATCCTAGAAACTATATTTCGTAGCATGATCATGGTGAAATATATTAGAATATAGGGAAGCAATTTTTTATCTCATTATGTTAATGTAGATTACATGAGGTCTCTATTAGGAATATATGACCCCATAAGGTAATTTTGTAATCAATAATCACATGTCTATCCCTTTTCCCAAAAATGTGTTTAATATACAATGGATTATCATTTTGGGTTCTTAAATCCTTATTGAATATTACAGTCTCCATGAATCAAATTCATAATTTCTATTTATGAGAAAATACCAGGTGATTCCTTGAGTTAATACACATATAATGGAAAAACTTATTTCTTGATCCCACATAGTCTTTGTTACAGATATATAAAAATTTTAACATGTTCTAGCTAATCTGAAGGGACCCACTAGGTTTCAATGGTGAATAAAACAGTACCTTACAACTTGTTCCTATGGGGTATTCTGTTCTTAGTGGAGATTCACCTTCAAATCCAATAGATGTTATATAGAATATATGGGATATTGTCTTCCACCATTCCAAATATTTGAAATTTATAAACCAAATTAGACCTCCAGTTTACTCAAATTTTATTGGGTTATGATTTTTTCTTCCCATAACCCAGTTATTCATTAAAATCATGTTCCCATTAATGTTACTCATCTTTATATCACATAACTTAACAAATAAATACTACATCATTTAATTCTTATAATGTTTCACTTAATTATATGTATATCCAATAAAAACTACACCACCTTGAGTTCATATATCCCTTTAGAGACCCATTGTTTTACCAAATAAGCATCATTCCCATATTAATGCCCAACATCATTTTACCATGATTGGGGTTTTTAACCTTATTTAGTGAACCATATTCCCAAATTCTATTAGTTATCCCTTTAAATAAATTAGAAATTGGGAATGAAATATTTAAAGATACCCTTATAATATTTTCAAGGGAGTAACACAATGCCTGAGACATTATGTCATGTGGGTGTTTTGGTCTGGAAGGATTGCTCCCACTTTTGAAAATGAGCTAATTTTATAATAGTGTGATATTGATATCACTAATGACCAATTAATAATATATAAGATATGAATTTGAATACATGATTTATTTCACTTATTTTCACATGACCACGTGGTGTTGAGAATGAATCAATGTTTTATTCATTTATACCTCAATCATGGTGAGATGAATAAAAACTAAATTTTTTTACATACCCATAACAAAACATGTTAAACTATAAAGAAGGGGACATTTTTAGATGAGTTTAAACAACCTAGACCACATATTAGTTTCATCACATAAAGAAATAGAACATATGTTAAATATGTCAAATCATACACAAATTATTATTCAAGAAGAAAACATTTATCAAAAAATTCTTGTATGCTACTTCACCAGCTTGCATTGAGTTTTCTTTAACAACCCTTCCTGGGGAAAAAGTGGTACATCCTTTATCTAAGCACCAAAACCTCACCAATATAATTTTTCCTTTTTTAATTTATCTTGGATTCATTTTCATTAGATATTAAAATTAATTATATATATCTATAAAGAAAATAAGATTCCTTATATCTTTGTGGAAGTTAAATCATAATAAGGAAAAATATATAAGAACCATGTGTGACATGATTTTTAATACCACATGATATGTAGTGACATTGAATGCTCAAATAGAGGGTTCAACCAGAATATAAAATGGAAAGAATAGACTCATCCTCCAAGAATTTATTCTAGACGTTTATAGTATTTTTTCTTCTAAGAACTATATTTGGCTTTATTTTTGACATGACAGGATATGTAGCAATTCTATGATATACTATTTTTGGGAAAACCAAAATATTTTTTTAATTTCATGTATGTTACTCAATGAAAACAATTTATTATTATTGTATTCCGACTGTTTTCAATATTTGAATTCACCACATATTACCTTTCGTGAAATATATCATGGATTTATCGACTGACCATTAGTATATTGTTTCTCAAGCCTAAAGTAAGTGAATTTAGATTTCGGATCCTAGAAATATGCTCTAACCAAAGTGCTTGAGGCGAATTCTATTTAATGATAGGGATCCATGTTTATATCATATAATGATAAACTGGATGAAATTTATTTCCTTGTTACATGATGTTAAATTGAAATACATGGGTTATTTTATTAAACTGATCGCCCCATTGATAATTGTGTACTCCATAATATTATTATTTTGACCCTTTTCCCCGACAATGTGTTCAAAACATGTTGGTTTGTACATTATGGTGATTTAAAACTTCTTGAATATTAAATTCTCCATAAACATGCCACATTCCATCCATATCTAAGTTAATACCATTCAATTCCATATGTTTTCTATACTTATCTTGTAATCATTTATACTTTCATCAAACATACTCTTGGTTCCCCCATAGCAGATTGGTAACATGGAATAGATAATCTAAATTTACCATGCTTGGATTGTATAATTAATAAAACCCCCTAAGATCATGTTCATTAGGGATATTATATTTCTATAGATGATAATACCCTTAAATCATTGTTTTATTTTCCAGTATTTATATGATATGGGGTTCTAAAATTACTATTATTGAACTATACCAATAGGGATTCAACTCCCTTTTATTTATATATTCATTGATTATGTTTTAAAACTCCTATAACCCAACTATTTATATGTTTAAAATACCCTGGATTTTATCCATATATAGATCATAATCAATTTAAAATAATTATGATAACATATCATTCTCGTACCCTCTACTATTGGGGTACGCAACATCTTTAATGACCATACTACCACGAGTTAGTCATTCCTTTTAACTACACCATGTGGTCTATCCTGTAAGACATAAAAATTATTATAGAAAGACATCCAGTACATTGGTCTATAAAAATGGGATAAATTCATGATCTCCATACCAGGATGTGAAATGGATAACAACATACCCTATGAATGAGATCAATGTACGTAGAGTACCATTTAGCAGATGATTATTTCATCGCTCACCAAGGGAAGATAAAAAAATGTCCCCCTCTCTATATAGGCTATAATTTTGTAGTAATTGTATCTAATTACCATGCGTTTATCAATTACTATTACCATGAGATACATAGTGGCAATTTGATCTCAAATATAGGGTCTATCCACAATATAAAAGTGGAAATATTATGTCCCTACATATGGGTCAATCCTCTATAAGGAATTTTACAGATAATAACAATGTGTGTCTTCATTACTAACTTATTAAAAAAAACAATGATTTTTGAGTATATTTTCATAGGACTAACTGTAGGCTTTATGCTATCATGACCTCCCTTATTGTTTGGTTGATCCTAAAAGCTATCAAACTTGTTTTTCTAGAGGAATGTAATGATGCCCAAACTAGTGAAAGAATATTCCAATGTGATATAAATTTTACTTCAAAGGTATAACCAAATGTTAGAGATCATGCACTAAATAAATAGTGGGTGGCTTTTCTTTAATTTTGAATATAAACCACTTTTCTAAATATCAATAAAATCCATATAATGGGACTATTAACATGTCAATAATTTCATAAAACTTTATTCCTATCCTAAAAGGATATGTAGTGATTATCAAGTCATTTGTCACTAAGTCTAGACATGAATTTAAATAAAAATAAAAGGACCCCTTAATCATTTTTGTGTGAACCATTTCACCGGTACTTCATATCCCGGATAGTCCTATAATAATGTGGGACTTAATTCCCCTTTACAAAATTTTCACTAGACTAGTATAAAATAAAGCTTACAAATATTTTGTAAGGAATAATAAATATTCCCAAATTTAGACATCAGTTTGATCTATGTGGGGATACATATGATAATTAGGAGTAACATGATTTTGGATATCATATGATATATAGTGATACCCATGGTACTTCAAACTTTTTCCTAAATGAAAATAAAATATAAAATCACACTTTTAAAATATTATAAATTATTTAGATAAATGAAAATTGGTCTCTTTGAGAATGATTATTGTGGTATAATTCCTGCCAATAAAAAATACATGGAAATACTAGGGAATCCTAACTATAGAAATTAAAATTAAATTCCTAATTCCACCAACCAATTTATGGTATCTATGATGATATAATTTCATTATTTCATGTAGTTTCACACGTACATACACATTTCATTAAACTACACCAAATATGTCCCAATCATACGACAATAAACAATGTTACAATTAAATCCTTGTCACATGAAGTTAAACTACATGGAATGGGAATCCAAAAATATGATTTTAAACAGTATAGACCAGCATCCACCATACCACTTTATCAAAGGACTACAAGAACTGAACATTGATCAACCAACGTTTTAGTTTAATATTCCATCCTTTTGTGAGAATCAATCTGTAAATCACAAATTATATTTTGAGTGTCTTAGTATATTAAAAACCTTCTATGACCCTATAAAAATAGAAAATATCCTACTATTTGACAATATAAAAGGTAGATATATATATGGACCAATGTCCCATTAATGAGAGACATATTACCCTATAGAGAAGGACATTACGATCTTTGTGAGAACATGAAGTAACAAAGTGGAACTCATCACCACATCATGATTCACAATCATCCTTATTGTGGTTGTCTCATAACATCTGTCAAGATCTGAAAACCATCAACCATGATTTATTTCACCTTCATCATCATATCAATAGATTTAAAGTATTCTCCTATCCCTGTGAATACTTTTTAGGTTATTTATAACACAATCATGATATTAGGTCCTTGTAACTTGACTTTAAACTATATTCCCCATGAAAAAGGTTATATGACCTCAAGATATAGTATCCGAATTTCCATATAGTATAAAAATAAAGTAATGGTTTAATAGATATTAAATTGTTTGGATGAAAACCTCAAAATGCATGTCTTAAAAAAATTAAGTCACTTATAGATAATTTCATCATCTATAGAGTTTTGGAAAAGTTAGACTGTAAATAATTATGGGAAAAATCTCAAAGGGTCCATATTGCAGAATCCATAAAAGTTGATGAATTGTTAATAGACCCCTATTTTCTAGGAATTGGTTAGAGTAATGATTTATTACTTCATATAATACTGATAACGTGTCCAATATATGGTGAAAAAAATTTTAGTCTTCTAAAACCCTTCATGAATATATTTTTTGTACAAATCACCTTTACGCGTTTAATGTATGACCCAATACAAATCAATTCATTGAGATGTTATACATCTTATAGATTTAAAAATCCTTCACTTATTGATTTGTTTTCTTCCTTATAGTGTGTAGGTATTATGGAATAAATTCCATGAATGGACCCTACCATGTATCATAAGTGAATGAAACAATACCTTGGATCTTATACATATTGGATGCTTTAGTCATGGGGAATAGTAAACCTTAAATACTTGATCTATTCACTTGTTTTTCAACATAATTGTTACAAAATTTACTCATTATTATCCATTCCTCATTAGAAGTTAGATTACAAGAATATGTTTTACCAATAATATTACCAAACATTTCATTTGGATTTGACATCATTTACATTATGTTGTTTTATATTGTACCAGTATTAAATGATTTAATGTGATACTTATTTCTTGATCATTTATATGGTTTTCATTGTATGGCCCTAAATCAGATAATATATGGATACAATATTCACATCCACATTCCAAACTCTCCTGATATTGTTGGATGATCTGTTCAATAATCATTATTCCGTAAAACAATTCTCTCTAAATGTCTTGAATATCCAAAAACCATTCATAGTCCTTTGAAATGATTGAGTATCTCCCATGCTGACCAATGCTGTAATACAACATAAAATAATGTACAAGGGCCCATAAACCATTAAATATAGGCATATATTCTATATGAGAATGTACATCTAATCCACATGGGACCTATCATCATTGTTGTTGAACTCTACACCTAAGTGTGTTTTTCTAAAAGCCCCAGTATATCTACCCCATATAATCTCCTTCAAATTAAAATCCTCAAGACATTATATACTCATCAAATAATATAAATATCCAATTGGATTTTAAATCCACAATATTACTTCCCTATCTACCATGAACCATTGGGCAATGATGCATGCAATCATAAATTTTCATGAATATTTATCCCCCTTAACTTCTTCATGAATACAGGGTCAAAAAACCCTTCTTGATTATTCAATATTCATATATTTAACTAGGATGTTGGTTGTTATAACCCATCATGTTTATTCATTCTTCATATTCTCAACTAGGATATAGGGCGTCATAACCCTTTGCGAATATACATGCTTCGTGCCTTCAACATCCAAATTTAAAGGATATACAAGATAGATGTCACTAATCTACATCCAAAAACATTATGAGATATACGAACCTATAGAAAAATAATGATGGTCTAAGCTATATAAACCTAAAATAAATAAAATGAGGTCCACGATATATGAACATAAACTAAGAAAATGTACAATATGCATCAATCCATTCAAAAACAAAATATGATCCAAGATATATGACCATATACTAAAATAAAATAATATTATAGATATATAGGTCTAATCTACTACAAAAGATGGTCCATGATATAAAAACTTAAACTATACCCCCACAACGCTCTAATTTAAATGTCGATAAACTACAAATTAAATTGGACGAAATAATATCTAGGATAAAAATATATATAAAAGGATCCTTGGAAAGTTGTGAAGTCTCTATTATCCAAACACATTTATTGTGTAGTATGGTAAACATTTAGAATTGAGAAATTTTAGAAGGAATAAGACATTTAAGGATTTCAACTAGAAAAGTTATTTATGATAAAAATAGATGTTCATACCACTAATTAATTTACTGAAACTACATAGGAAAATGTTATTTCTATAAATGTGATGAATGTAATATATGGACCACCATATGACCCCAATTTAAATCATGGTATTCTCACTAGGACCTTCGCCAAGGTAAAAGAAAGAGAAGTATCCCTTAATGAAATATTTAAATAATCATCCATTTGAATTTGATTAAATAAGAAGGACTAATGTAAATATATAAAAATGATTCTAATTCAATTATTTATTCATGTAATCATTCATGATATTTTCTCATGAGATGAATTTTATGATTAAGTCACATAGGTTTCAAGTTTGGGATCTCATGTTAATATAAAAATATTAATATAATTTTTAATATATATGATATAAAGTCTATTAATATCCCTATATATGATAAAGTATATAAGGATAAAAAATAAAATAAAAAAGTCATAGGATTCATTTATTGGTAAAATAAAATGGAAAATTAGGATATCAACTATATGGGTTCTTTTGAGGGTTCCATAGAAGAAATACCAAATGGTCACTGTCATATTTTCTATAATAAGTTTGGAAGATTGGACAATGTTCTAAAAGAGGATTCAAATTACTGATGAAGTATCTACAACTATATTTCCTCCATCATATCTAGAAGACACAGATCCTTTATCAAGGATGATAACTATTGAGCCACCTTTTTAGTGTCATATTGTAATGGGGATTTTGTTGTAAAATTTTCCTTCATGTGATATTTTTTCAATTCATATTCCGCTATTTGTGTGGCCAATATGATAATTTTATCATAAAACTAGGTTCTACTATGACATTTGGGTCCATCTCTCATGGGGAATCTCTCATAAAATGAAGAAGTATATTTTAACCTTCAATTTCTTATAGATATTTCTCAAGATAAGATATTTGCAACCATTATAAGAAGATCTCTAGTGTGATTTCATAAAATATATGATAATTCATGTATCCTACCACAAGGATACTATAAATATAGTAGTTGGGCTCCCTAAAAACATGAATTTCCACCTTGGGAGTCTTAATAATTAAGGAATGGATCTGGTTCAAAATAATTATTCATGTTTTACCTCCCATTGAAGATGATTCTGTGAGTGAAATGACATGCTAAAAGATGTTGGGGACAAGTCTAATGTATCAAATCCATTAAAAGTTAGGCTTTTTATAACTGATGAAGAAGTAAATAGGCCGTCCATGAACACTCTCAATTCCTCAAAGATATATTTTGACCCTCCTTGATTAGTATATAATCAATTCTATTAATTATGGTTCTGGTTTCACCATAAATAAATTCTTAACTATTGAGGGACACTTTTTCATGATGTAGTCATTTTAAGTTAATCCCAAATCATGAAACACATTCATTAAATCCAGAAGGAAAGGGGGTCAGAGATGTATAGGGTGTATCAACATGTTGAATTGTTTAGTTCATCACACAAACTATATTTTATTCCTTTTAATCTCGGTCATAGTGTCCTGAAAGATAAGGAGAATAATGGATAGAAATAAAGGAAATAATGGAATTATTTTCCCCACATTCTAGTATCATTTATAATTTATGGCTATGTTCAAGATGGTTATCACTTGTATCCTAAATAAATAAAGAGAATACATTATCTGAGTGAAAAAATAGAGAATCTAATATGAAATGGGAGTATGAATCACATATTATTAGCTCATCTAAAAAATTTTCAAGAACCCTTTCACAGAATGATGATTTATATGATCTCTAATATGATGAACCACTTTTATCATCATTGATAATCTTGGTGATGTGTGGTATGATGTGAAATTTAAATAGTTATTTATTTTCAATATGTTTATTTCTTCATTACCATATAATATAATTTCCTAGACAATTGATTTTTTTGAATTCTATGTTATAATAAGTAATTATGGATTAAAGTAGTATATTGGTACACATAATTCCCTATTTGCTTTCTTATCAATAAAAATATTAATTGGAAGACACTTTTAATTTTTTTTATGGGTATTACCCTAATGAATGTTGCTAATAAGATGATATAGATGAGCATGTGTTGGAACTACTAGGTTGTGATGTTCCCTTCTTCAGGTTTTGATTCAATCTAAAATTTGATGGCATATATGTTGAGACATGTGTCCCCAATTAGAGAAAAACCATCTCATTAAAATAATGACGGAAAATTTTTCCATCTGAATATTTTCTAATTTGTTCGGTCTCACCTTATATACAAATAAAACATTCTCAAAGTCCTCTGTAATATCCTAATAAGAACGCATGGTATCTTATACTATGAGGAGTGAAAATGAAGAGGATTTACAACATTTTTCTGATACAAAATTTGATAGATAATGCTTTTGATACTATCTTTGAATCAAATGATTTAGTGTATGATAAGGTGCTTATTTAGCCCCCCCCCCCAAATGGTGAGAATATACCTTTCCAATGTTAGAACTTTTTTATGCTCATCCCAATTGTTCATAGATGGAAGAAATTCAACATACATCTACCAAATTGAATGTATTTCCCCATGATGATAAATATCCCATATGTTGATTCTTATCTATCTGTAGAACAAGTGAATATAGTTGGAGATGATTCACCAATGAGTAGTCAATTATATATGGAGTTTTGGTTGGTCGTAAATGATATATCATGAAACCCATGTGACATAATAGGGGTGGGTAGCGCCAAATTGTTAAATAAAATTATGTTCTTCAAAGTTTGACTAATAATTTATAGACCTATTAATCCAATAAGATTCATCAAATGTCAAAATACCATTTAAAACTACAACCACCAATGGTATTATCTAAATATGGGATGTGTAAATTGGAGTAACATTGGAAAATTGGATTATGAGAGAGATTGAAACTATCTAGAATTAGTAAAGACTAATTATATGTTTAGGATGAACCATGAAACCACACTCGTTTTAGTTCTTTATAATTAATGAAAAATTCTTAGATAAAACTAATGTAGGATGATATCCTAAAATTATGATGAATTTTGTTAAGTAATTGTACTGAAATATAATCTAGATGGCCTAATCAATAAAATGGATGTCTCTATTATATAATATAGATTAAAATATATTTATAAAAGAATATCCAGAAACTCATTATAAGAAAAAAAACATGGTACTAGGGATATAAATTTTAGATTCCATTTATCATATCACTTTGAGTTACCATATTGGATGAATTCTATGAGATTTAAACCATTATAACCAAGAAAAAACAAGAGTTTAAGCAAGCATTAGGAAAAAATTAAAATCAAACTAATGGTTGAATAAATGTAATATATTACGAATGAGAGGGAATAAAATGAATCCCATTAACTATTCAGAGTCAAATAAATCACATCATTTATTGGGGATCTGGTTACCATGAGACTATGGGAAGGTCTCACAAATAAACTAATTCGTTATATAGAAATGTAACACCATTTCAAATCATGTGATGAGACACCAAAGCCAATGATTTCAAAAACTGATGATGTAAGAAATATATTCTTCATTAAGTGGACTGGTTGTATAAATTGATTGAAAAAATTAATTACATGATAAGTTATTGTGAATTGTTCTTTCTATGATCTTACATGACAGAGTATTGCAAATAAATCATTTGAAATAATTTTTTTACAGTTCTTGAGTATTCTAGGTCATAAGTGAAATAGACATGAATCAAAACAAATATATAGAACACCATATGAAATATGTAATGTATCTTGGAAGATCATGATACGATCTACTTACTATCTAGAAGAATAAAAAGTGGCTCAGACGAGCATATTATTCTTGAGAATCATGTCCTTATACCATCATTTGAACTTCAATTCTGAGGTTGTGTGTGTGTGTGGGGGGGGGGGGGTTGATTCCAAGGAAGTGAACATTGAAATTTTAGTGTCAAAGGAATTCCCAAAACAAGTATCATTTTCCCATGACTGGAGTTGAAGAATTCCACACTATTTGAGAGGTCATGTGCCTAGGTAACATGATCACCTAGCCATTTCTTGTACTCAAAACATCACAACCCTTAAAAAATCACATGAAGAATCTATTTCAATTTGAATTATTATTAATGAAAAGAGTTGTGTTCCATTTCATAATCCTAAACAAATCACAGGGAACCCTTTAGAGTCATGTAATTGATTCAATGACATTCAGTTCATGTGAATGTATTATGTGATTCATGTAATTTACACTTTTTGATCAAAAAAATCCATTGTAGGAAAACACCTAAAAAATTTCAAAGGGATTGTGGGAAATAAAAATGAATATGAAAGGATCCTTTTTTGATGAATATTATAATATTTTTCACCTGAAGTGATTACATGGTGCACATGAACTATTCGTTGATCACAAGAAGGACCTTGAACATGTTGTCCTAATCATGTGAAGGCCTATGGACATATAAACCCAATATCATTATGTTCTAAGGATATTTCATATTGATCACATGAATTCCATTGGAAATTAGATATTGAAAATGTAAAGATCATTGGACATGATCTCCAGACCATGAGAATTCCTTTAGGAATATATCTATTTATCATTAGTTGATCCCCCCCAAAGTCTCATGATCAGCGCTGTCAAAATCAAGACACTTTAAAAAATTATGTGATTGAATAATATTGTAACGATGGAACGATCATGATGTGAATATTTTTCATGTGACTAGTGGAGGACATCACTAATGGAATCTGGCTTGATCATGGAATGTGGTGAATATTTTTCCATCTTATACAGATACACCATTCACCCAATTATACTGATGTATATAGCTTGATCAATACATAAATTTGAAAGTGTATATATTTTATGAAGCCCATAACCCTGCACCAATAAAAATAAATATAGTGAAAAAAGGAGATGAATTTAAAAAAGTGTACTTTTTATATCTAAGGTATCATGTGATCATAAGATAGATTCTCCTAACAATGTTCAATGACTTCCTTAGTATAAATAAAAGGAATCTATTACATAAGGATCAATTTTATGATTTAATATTGATGATGTGATTCCATATTATAGAATAACCTAAAAATCATAGAGATGTTAATGCAATGGAATATGAAAATGATAGAATCACCATTATAAGGAAGACACATTGTTCTTTTTTAGTTGGTCTTATATTCTATTCAAGATCAACTATATCATATGGAAGACCCTTGTACATGTCATCATGTTAATGAACAATTCATAGGCTTGTTTCCCAAATTATGATGAAACAATCTGAAATGTCATCCTGATTACATGATAAACCCTAGTCATATAAGCTTTATCTCATGGAATACCCATGGATAGATCAGCTGAATCATGAGATATAAGCATACATATCAACAACATTAGTCTGACACCCCCATAACAATCATGTAGATCATTTTTTTCATGATCGATTCATTTATCATTAAAATATTCCAAGATGTGTTAGATGTATAATGTAGACACCCTAAAACATGTCAACCTTGTGAAGTTTCCACACTTGGATATATACCCACAAACCATTTGAACCCCCATCTATGAATATTCATTATAGAATCTATTTTGTTTGGGGAGAGTCCATAATGGTCTAGGGTAATGCACTCATAAAACCCTATTCATTTCAGTCTCTTGAAAGGGCCTATACACCATACAAAAATATTAAATATACCAATCCCAATCATCATCTCTATTTTTTGTTAGAGGATAATGAATGAATATATATATATATATCAATATGTTATGGGGAACATAATGAATATGTGACTTATGAATCCAAAAAAAGTACATGACCATCCTTATTAAAAAATTTCTAGATCATTAGACTGTAATTATTTTATGAGCCTACCATAATTCCCCATAATTCAATGGTAAAGATGTGGGTTCATACATAGCCATCCACCTTGGTGTATTTCTCAAATGTATACCAAATTTCCAGTCTCTATGGTCATAATCCTCAAGAGTACTGATTAATTATTCTCACCAATCAGTTGGTTAGGAAATACCTGAATTATGTGGAATCTAATTCATATTATAAATAAATATATTTGACTCATTACAATGTCATGGTATTAACATATAATACTCAAATAACATCACATACATCTTTATGTGCAATGTAAAATTGCCTGTAAATATCCAAACTAAACTATGAGGACTCTAGTTTCTTTTTGAATACGAAACATAGGACTCCCTCACAACCTCCTAGTTTTATACCTTATTCTCCATGAGGACCGAAATATTTAGATCGACCTACATTTGTAATCCCCATAATATTTTAATTTTACTATCTCATGAAATCTTTCCAATACAATACTATTTAATAATTATCACACCGATCATGACTTATGTGGTCCTTCTTTTAGATGAAAGTATGATTACATCATCTTCCCTATCATAATGAAATATTTTCAATGAGGTAGCTCAGGGAAGCCTAACATTCATAATCCCCGCTAAATAATCCATTGTGATACATTTTATGAAATAAGAATCTAACAATGTACATGGGGTTTTATTCCATTTATCATAGTATATGTAGGACACCTATAGGAGGTTTAATCCCAATTCTAAAACAGAAATTGACTCCTTAAATGGTAGTAAACTATAGTGTTCCCATTCCTAAACATTGGAAACATAATAAAACCCTCATTATTAATTAATAGATGGAAATAAGTGTATAAACTAATTATACATACATATGAGATCATTAATAGAACAACCTCATACATATTTTGGGATTGAAAACACGATCATTTTTGTGTGGATAACCATAGGTGTACCGTGATTTGAGAATTACTAAGTAACATACATTAAATCAATAACTATGTCCTATAGTAAGTAATAATTCCCCTCAATATGGTGTGATTAGACAGACCTCCTATCCACTAAAACAATGTGTGTTTCTGAGCATCAAATTCAAGAAATGGCAATTACCACATGCCTTTGTAAAGCATGCACATATATAATTACTAATTTTTTGAGGCTTTGCAAGTTTACTTTAGAGACAAAAAAGGTAAGATAGACATGAATCTCATGAGAATGTCAGTGCAGACATATTTTTATGAAACAATAACATTATATTTTTATAGTTAATTGAAACAAAATTTCCTATGATGGGATTTTATTTGAGGTATAATGGTTTATATTTCAATTGGAATTATATATGAGACTATTTCAGATTTATTGTGATTTAGGATATTTACGGAATATATTAGTACGTTTTATAGATTATATGATTAAGGAATATTCATTTTTTGTATGGGATGTTATGAGTGATTAATATTTTCAATATGTAGATATAAATTTATTCATGGAAGAATTTATGATCAAATATTTTTTATTTTTAGGTTTTGAAGTTGGTACATAATACATTAAAGAGTTTGAAGGTGATTTATCTATAGATTGAATCATGGCTAACAGAAGGTGTTATGGTTGAGGCTATGAAGATTAACATATAATTTCTTCACATGATAATTTTAACGTATTGGACATTATCTTGCGTTGTGATAACTAATTGATTATATTTATTAATGGATAAAAGTTGGAGAATCAACTTATTATCCATATATATATATTTTTGTCCATTGAAATTGAATTTTCAATATCGGGGAATGAAAATATAATCTTTAATGATTATTTCCTCGAGTAAGAAATGGTATAAAAATTTATATTTATTAAAGAACAGCCAAAAAATGAAATTGTGGTTATGAAATTTAAATAATTTATGTTTGTATATTTTTATACGTTCACTCTCTTACTCTTAGGGGAATATCTCAACATTTGGAAATTAATATTAAATTAATAATGATATCCTTTTAATTAAATTTCATATGAACTAAAGTTCTTTCTTATCGATAAATGATTTATAGTTTGGTGTTAATTAAATTTTTCATGTTCATGTTCTCTATCACACTTTAATATTCCTAAGATGTTATTTTTGTTCCCCCATGTATATATATTCACTTCCTTATAATGATATAATAATTGATGAAAATGATATTATGTTAATAAAGGTGACCATCATATTTTTATTTTCCATTACTTGAAATTATTTTTTATTATACCTTTTTACATTGTAGTATTTCAAAAAAATGTATATTTTAACATTAAAATGACTTTCTTAATTCATGGTCATATGTTTTTTCTTATACTCTCCAAAATTAAATTTTAAAATATTTTTTAATCAAGTTTTATAAAAAAATATAATCATTATAGGGGTAATTTTTTTAAGTGGGTAAAATTTAACACCCCAATATTTTGAATTTTTTTAAGTAATATATTCAATACTGCATGGTATGTGTAACACTATGCTCAAGAAAAGCACAATGTACCTTCATTTTAATATGAAATTTATGAATTTTTTTAGATGGGTATTAATTAGAAAAAAATATTATAAAATGTATGTGGAATGTTCTTCTAAAATAAAATGAATAGTGAACCATTCAATGATTATTAATTTATTGGTAATAAAGTGAAATTGTTTTTATGGTAAAAAAGTTAGTTTTAAATAAAATGTTTTACATTTTTTATGTATCTTTTTCTCAATAGATTAAATTAATAAATATTGATAAATGATTTTAATGAAAATATTTTTTATAAACTTTAATTAACTTATATTCATTTAATTATCTGTTTTAGAAAATATTTGTGAATAATGTCTTTTGATGATTTAAAGTTTTATTTTATTTAAAAACTTTTTTCTTGGATTATCTGTGTGAAAAATAACATTAATTTTTTCCAAAATAATAGATTGTATTTTTTAAGATGGGCATTTTTTTCGAAATAAATATTTCATAATAGGATTATAATTTTTTTGTGTTTTATGAAAAAATTTGTTTTTGAGTCAATGATTAAAAATTGTTTTTTAAAATGATAATTTATTTTCTAAAATATTTTAATATGAAATTCAAATTACATTTATATATTTATTTATTAATAAATTGAAATAATCATGTTTTTTATTTCATATTGATAAATTATATTGGAATTAATTTCATAATCATCTAAAAACAATGCTTTGGAAAATTCATTTCAAATTGGGAATCAGAGGACCATACTTAGTAATATCAAAAATATTATTTTTGTTTATTATTAATAGTAACTATGGTAAAAATGTTTCACTACTATAAATGGTAAATCATGTTAATTATTTTATGAAAATTATATATAAATAATTCATTCTACTAAATTTCGTTTCTATTTATTTTTTTCAGAAGGAAATAATGTTTTAAATTAACCAAAAATTATATTTTTAATATAAATAATACATATATTTGTGGATTAATTTTTTTTTAAATTTTTTTAATGATGTTATTATCACCAATCTCTTACACAATAGTGACATAGTCCTTGTGCAAGCTGTATAAAAATAAAAGTAAATTATTTTACAAACAAAAATGTAATATATTTTGGTTAAATTATGGAGATATATTAACTGTGCATAATTATATTTTATAATTTATGGAAAAATAATTTACAATATGAAATCATTATTATATTTATGGAATTAATGTGAAATTAAATTAATTTTCTTCAAGAAAACTTTAATGATACTTGATCATAAATAAATTTTTTAAAATAATTTAAAATAAAATAATATATATAAGGATGACAGGTGGAATGGGAAATGTTCTAAAATGTTATCCATGGTCTATTTTTAATCCAGTTGTCACCCTATATGTAAATTCATGACACTATAATTTTATATCATGTGTCTCCACAATTTATGTTCAAAATGGCCAAATAAAAATTTAATGTTTAAAATTACACAAAATCCAATTAAATTTTATTGGATTATTATACTTTTTCCATATCCTATTTTAACACTAATCCATTTTTATTTAGAATTAATTTGCATGTGGAATATATTAATAATATTTTAATCCATTACGTCATTCTAAGTGCACCCTCTTGTCACGTATAAAATAAAATATTTCATCCTTTCGTCGACACATATTATGAGAAATATATCATGGAAATTTCATTTCTAAATATGTCCCCAAAAATACATCAACTTTCCTGAGTGGTTAATGTTATCACAAAAATACTAACCTAAAAACGTTTCTTGTGTCAACTAAAGGAGGAATTTCAAGGAATATGTATAAAACATTACTAAGTGTTTTTGGGTTATATATTATTCAAACTCTTAGAAGTATTACCAATACATTATAATATTCTAATATAAGAATCTAAAATTTAATTTAATTTTTTTATGTTTATTTTACAAACATTATTCATGGTATTTCCCATCATATGGGGAATAAAAACATCATTATTGCACACATGTGGACTACCACCTCCAGGAAGTGGCATGTTTCATTTTTCACTACCACTTCACATGTAAGATTATTTTTATGTATCTAAAAATATATATTGTATTCATGAAATAATTATGATTAGATAAATATAATTAATTAATTAACATCTAACCCTTAAACCAATTAAAAAATTGATATCGTTTCTAATGACTATGTGTGGAGTACCACCTCCAAGAAGTTATGCGATTCATTTCATATATACACATTTACTGAATTCATATAAAATTATATTTAATATATAAATATGAATTTTTTTTCATGGTTAATGATCAAGATGTTATGGAATAATGATCCCCTTGACCTTGTTCAAAGTACCAAATTTGGTTTTTGGGATAATGAACTGAACTAACTTTAAAAGAATGACATGAAATTAATCTATTTTGTAAATATAAAATACATGGTGATAAATAAAATAAATGATAAATATATATTGTGATAAAACTAAAAAAGGATTATTAAGAAAATAAATAATTAATATATATTAATTATTTAAAAGTTAACGTATCTGTGTGGTATGTTAGGAGATGTTTAAAAGAAATCCCCTTTAACACAATTCTTACAATGTTTTAAACTATTTATCCACAATAAAAATGTTCTTTTAAATGATTCAAGGAAGTTAATATTTATGAATTTAGGTGTGTTAATATTAATTTTTAATATATATTACATTATTTAAAAATATTTAAAAACTAAATCTTTTAATGTTTTTCATTTTGGTAAATGCTATATTTTTTTACAAAAGTGTTAACATAATGACTTTTTTAAATTATATAACCTATTCAATTTTTCCAACTATCATTTATGTTATTAATTTTCAATATTCATATAAATTATTAGATGGTTATTTGCTTATAAATTCATTCTCTTAATGTTCATGGAATTTGTTTTATAAAAATATTTTTGATGTGTATAGAAATATTTTCAAATCATTTGGAGATAACTAAAAATGTTATTTTTAAATGGAATTTAAGAAAATTAACTTTTGTTTTATGATTAATGTTAATGATATTCATGTTTCATTAATTTTATATTTCTTTGAAATTTTATATGAATGATGGGTTGTAATTCCCATACCGGGATCAACTAGATATGCTGCCAAAACCAGACCATCGCTTGATATGGGTATAATAGGATAACAGATAGAAGTCCAAAATATTAGAATAAAAAGGCATAAAAAATGAGTAGAATTTAGAAAATATAAAACTTAACATCAAAATACATACAATACTTTTTAAACCAAAAAACCCAAATTAAGTCATATTCCCATGTGACCTGCAATAACCTCCAAATCATGCCGAACTGAATGTAAAAAAACAGTAGATTCCAAAATTATATATGATTCTCTTCAAGTTACCTAGATCCGAAAATACAGTTACTAAAATATCCAAAAGGAATAAGTAACTAGTGAGACACATCCCAGTGGGGTACCACCACCACATATATACATGGCCTATAATCAAGAATTAAACAACTTGTATCCTATAAAACAATTTTTTCAAAAAAAATATTTAAATAAAATAAATCCATTTGTAAGTAATTTTCACATTGATTTTTATAAAATGGTTACAAATTCTATAACTAGAATTATGAGGACTAAAAGTGATAAAAATAGTAAATAGTATCCATGAATCATGTACTATACAAGTAAACTCAAATCCCTGAAAATCCCTATCATTAGAAGCTATGTGAGAAAACATCGGTTATGAAAACTTCTGAGAAACAGTCCATGACAAAACAATCAAGAAAAAAAAACAAATAATGAAAAATTAAAAGATAACCCAGTGTTGGGATATATCCCATAGTAAAAATTTATACCACGAAAACACATGCCTAAAAATGAATATATTGGATCCAATATTTATATATAGAGTAATGGAAATCGATTTCATAAAAAGTTGTCTTATAGTGGGGAAACACACATGAAGGATTCGGGTGTCTCTGGCCCAACACAACAAAGGTTACCAGTGTAAAAATTTATTAATTCAACTAAAAACTATGATCAAAATATTATAATATTTTTTCTAATCCAATATATTATTCTTCTACATTTGAAAAACCATTTCAAAATCATTCATTTCCATTTCAAATGATAGAACCCCCTTTTGAAAACATTTTCAATTACATTAAATTCATGGAAATGAGTTATCACATCAAAATCAATGAAAAAGGATATTTAATTTATTAATAATAACATTTAATTCATCAAACTAACCGATTTTATAGAAACACCTAGCATAACATGATTGAAACCTAACTTCTTTTGACAATGGCGACCTAAAACCAAGAGAACAATCTTTGAAAAAATGGCATAAAAAGAACCTAAAAAGGTTCTATATAAAACAAGTACTGATAACAAATACCCATCAAAACAATATCAATAACCAAAAAAATAAGAACCAAGATTATAATTATTCTATACAAAAGAAATCCAACAATAACAAAAATAAATTGCTGAATGAATTGAACATGATTAATAGGAGTCCCCGAAAAATCAACTAGGGATGGATTTGGGTTGATAGAGTGTATCTACTACTCTAAGGAGTTGAAAATATGTTGGGACTCCAACAAAAAACTAAAACTCAAAATAATTATGTGTCATTTATTTCCATTACACATCATGAAATTCATGAAACTCATATTCACCGAAAAAACACTCGCATTTTTATTAAAACCCTATATTATTATCACTATATAGAATATACCTATTACCCAACATTTAAACCATTCACCCCATGAATTTAGTTCATTAATTCTTCCGAAAATCCATTGCACACCATGTGATTCAAATATACTATTTTTTAGTTCCTAGTGATATAAAAAATAACTACTAGTTTAAGCAGAAAATTCAGAAACATACCTTACATAACAATCACAAATATCCTTTCAATTCTTACATGGAATCACACAAGTAGAAAATGGAAAACTGAATAAAAATTTAAGAAAATACCTAACTGAAAGGTTACATGGTATTGAAATATCCCCACCATATATTTTCTCATCCCTAGGAAATCCCTCAAGATCATGGCTCTCTAAAAAGAGATGGCCAATACCACCTCATCAATGACTCCTGCCTCCACATCTCATTGATATCCTATATGAGTGGCCACAACACCTAGAAAAGGGGTATCATTTTACTGTGAAACACATTATACATGTGATCAATAATATAAATTGGATTCTCAACCAATGTGGTATCGGGCTTAAGATTAATATAATCCAATCTAATATCATGGGAATGATTGGGAATATACCCCCCCCAATTGAGAAACATGAAATAGATCACATATATTGATCAAACTGGATAATATGTGAAATCATTAGGTCACCCTACCAAGTCATCTAATGTTCTAAAAGGGACCCACAATCCTCTATGCCAACATACACTTTTTATCCAAACAATGATGTCTCATGGGAGATGGAACTCTATGAAAGACCCGATCAACAATATAAAACTCCCAAGGCCAACAATGACAATCCACATTGGTTTGAGGATGAATCTATTCCATGTCGAAATTCAATGGTATCAATTTTACTACCCCCCAGTATTTCTATAAAAAATTCTACTCATTTAAGGATCACTCTCCTAACTCTTCTTAGCACAAGCACGATCTACATGGCTGCCCATAAAATGCCTCTTAGGGTTCCGTCTGTATTGTAGCTTGATAAATTCTTGTAAATATAAACTCAACCAAAGAAAAATTATTTTCTATGGTCCTCTAAAATTATGTACACAATCTATATTCATATCCTATAGAACCTGGACAACCATGTCTCTCTATCTGTCTATCTACATATGATATTGTTTTCTTATTTTAGTTTTTTAACAAATTACCTCTGGTAAACCTTTTCAAAACCTATATCTGAACATTAGATCCCAATTAGAAACAAATTCATATAAAACCACATGAATTCCCATAATCTATCACATATATAAGTCCCTAATCTATTCTAGTTTCACACTTTACATGATAGGTTGGAAATTTGTAGATTTCATGATTTGATCAACGATCAACGAAATTGCATCATTACCTCTAGGAGTCCATGGGAAAATAATGAATAAAACCATTTAAGTATCAAATCAATTATATAAATTAAGTAGTAAATGATTCAACAAAATTTCACGTATCTTGTGCTCCACCTAAATTCTATTACTAGTAAGGAACCACAAAACAATATCCTCTATTGACCATCTCATCCCTTTTGACCAATACAAAATCCCCATGTCGTGACACCACATGGTAACCAGAGGTTTGACAGACCAACAAGAATGGTTTTTGTTTACTAATTATTAATTTCTCATTGAAATTTTAACAACCAACATGATACAAAATCATAAGGCTCGACGAGGTAACTAAGACCACTCACTTGAGGACTCCCCACCAGAAAGACTTTCACAAAAGCATTGTCACTTAGTGTTTTCTAATTACATGATCTGAAATAATTCATCAAAAAAATAATCTTTGGTATAATTAAAGAACACCTATTTTACATATTCTTCCCCTTACAAGATCATATTTTCAAATAAACCCATCACAGACCACTCCTAAACCTATTCCCTCATGACTTGTGTAAGTAATTTTCTGGTTAACAAAAAAACCCCATATTTCCTTTCTCGTGGCTATACGAAATATCAAAATCATATGTATGAACCTAGAATACCACGAATATATATAGAAACTTAAAATCCCTTTGATTAGAAATATATTTAAAGATCTTATAATCTTAACATTCCGTAAACATCTCCATAAGAGATAGGGACACCATGTTTTGAGTTCATGCACAATAGATTCCAAATCAATATCATGGTTAGGGTACTTCTAGTCAAAATGGAATAAATGGAGAGAGACATAATCTATAACCCATTTCCCATACATCAAGACACATTCCATAAACATAAATGATGAACCATAGAAAACATCATAACATGAAACTATTGTCAAAAGAATCAAAATTTATGTTGTAGTAAACCTATACTTTAGCACCTTAAATGATATCTAACACTTTTCATTCAATTTAAATTATACACCCGTATGGGTTAGTGATGTTATCGATCAAGACAGAATGGGGATGTCCGGAAAACCATTTAATATAACCGAAAACCCCATGATGATCATGATATGAAAAACATTTTGGGGATGATCCATGGACATAAATTCCTGTACATTTTCAGGATCTATTAAGACACTTCTATAGATATGAAATTCCCTAAAAACACCACTTCATGTATCCAAAACTCACTACTAGAATTCTTACCAAACATGAGATGTTACCACAATGATTGAAAAATAATATCCAAATTGTCTATATGATCCTCCCATAAACTTTATTAAACTAAAATATCATCTAGGAAATAAATAAAAAATGATACAAAAACCAATGAATTATATGGTTCATAAAATACCTAATAAATGAATGAGAAGTAGTGAGAGTGAATGGCATAACAAGAAACTCAAAACATCCATATTGACTCCTCAATTATGAATTATGTATATCCTATTCTCTTAATATCAAATGGTGATACCCAGACCATATTCCAATAATAGAAAACTAACATTCCCCTATAAGATGATCATAGTGGACATGTATACTAAAAAATTATATTTTTTCTTAACAGTCCCCTTAGTCAACTTTCATTGATCTGTATAATTTATATGGATCTCTTATGTCTTCTTATCAAAGAAGAAATGTGAATCCCACATTTACACTATAGGATAAATAAATCATTTACCCTATTGGTCCTAAATTTGGACCTTAAGATCCACAGACTTAGTAGGTTCCACATAGTGTGATGGAATATTGATGGGGATAATGCCAGGGAGTTTGTCAATGCTAAACTCGAACTATACCTATTGTGGAAAACTAGAAAGAAGCCTTTAGAAACACCTCAGGGCACTTAAATAGAACAATATTAAGTCACCCACCCATGAAAGGATCAACTACATAAAGAAACATATCAAAAAAATGAAATGAGATTACCCCATCCTAGGAAAAAATATTCCTTGTATTTCCCAACATAGATTCTTACTCACACTAAAAAACATGGGGGACCCCATCATTAGATAAAAACTAAACTCAAAATGATAATAATATATATGTTCATTTACACTGACCATTTAATATATGTGGATAATCAATTAAAATATTTCAAGACTGTGTAAAAAAATTTCTCATTCCTCGTCAATTCTAACTATCATCACTTGAAACCATAGAAACCTGATACCATATTCACACCTCCTGCCATAAGGCATAGAAATCTCCAAAAAAATTCATAAGTTAGGAAAAAAATCCCAAACAACTCATCTAATCTTTAAAATATAAAAATTGATAAGTACTTAGTGTAAACTAAGATTAAACCATTAAAACGAGACAAACACTACACATATAACATACCCTATCCTTGATTCAGATTACTCTATTATATACTGTAACGCCCCGACCCCAGCTACCCAGAGTCGGTGCATTACTTCGTAACATTGGCATGATCACAAGAAAGATCAAATCTCGAAAGACCGATTGGTTTAGTAGCCTTGGAAACACTAGATATATTCATAAAGCTTTACATTACATTTCAAAGTGAAAAACTACTACAACAACAAAGTCTTCATATCCACACTATTAACCCCTCATAATATCCCTGCAAGTCAATCATAATTTACTTCTTTACTACCTGGGAAAAATAAAACATAGAAAAGGGGTGAGCTCAAATGCCCAGTAAGGATAACAATATAGCGGAACATTCAGAATAAGCATAAACATTGAAGGCAATGAATTACTAAAACAAAAGCCTTTTAAACATGAACTTCAACATAGTATGGCAAAAGTAAAATGAAATAATGCCATTTACTTATTCACATGGATATTCTACTAATCGAATAATCACATGCAAAATCAATAACCACTTTCATAATGTTGGAATGCATAATGCCAGACTATCATAACCACATAGCCAAGGCCTCGTGCCAAGACTACAAATAAGATTTTGTCAAGGCCTTGTGCCAAGACACTAGTTTGTCTCATGAGACCTACCGATGCATCGAGGAGCTATAGCGGGCTCCACCCGTCACTTATTAAGTCCAATGCATTCCCATATGAAAAGGTTTAAACATAACATAAACATTCGTATTAAAACTAGCATACGAAATGTCAATAATTTCACCATAAACTATGAATGGTATAAAAATAGCACATCCATAGTCAAACATATCACAAAACCTTCAATACAATATAGAAGTTTTGTATCATAATAAATCAACTTCAAATAATCTTAAAATCCATCAAAGGATGTTGACATAGATGAAATCAAAATTATTTTTAAAGAAATATCTCCTTTTATTTTGAAATCATTTAAGATCCATATAAAATAAAACATTTTCTTTGAAAATATTCTTATAATCTTGTAAGGAAATCTTTGAAGATTTTATAACGGCGTAAAATAACCGCACCCGCCGTATAAGTTAAAAAAACATTCTTACCTCAATTCTGTCGAAAAGGTTAAAAAAGACCTTGTTTGGAAAACGATGGAATGATTCCTTTATAATATTCTTATAAAAAGTCAAACAAGGGTATAAATGACTTTAACCCATATTCTTGTAAATAATAAAAATGTTTTGGAATACATTTTGAAGAAACATGGATGTGGATGATAACGAGATCCCAGTAGATTATTACGTATAAACAACCTCGGATAATGAAGATATTGTGAAATAACCCTTACCTTGTACTTTTCCTTGGTTGGGGTAGGTTAACCTCCTGTATAATGGTAAAATAATTGTTATTAAATTATAAAAGAATCATATACATTAATATGATATCATATATGATCTTTTATTATTGATTTGATAATATCCTAGTATTATCGTCGTTTCGTGTGTTAACTTACTCATTTTCTTTTATATGTTTTGTTACATAAGTCATGTTTGTTGTATCTTATTCATATCCAGAATGATATCAAGTCCTTAAACATCATTTTTAAATCATTAAATGATAATTATACTTGAATGGATACGATGGAGAATGAATCTCATCGTGTTCGTGGAGACGGTAGTCCGTACGTACGCACGAACGCTACTTCCATTTAATTATTATTTTAAAAGAATCGAATCCAAATGATACATAGGTATATTACTATTCCAGTATAATATAACATTTTATATATGTTACTTAAGTTCATTAACACCATCCTTTATACGTTCCATGTGTGGTATGAACGAGTCATATCATTTTAAGGGGGCGGTAGTCCGCACTTCCTCAAATGAAATTATCGTATGTATATACAACATGAAACGAATAATGGTATGAAATAAAATGGAATTAAAGAAGCTTATATATAAAATATATATCATTAATATCATATTTAATTACAGTTCCATCATAATGGCCACCATGAGAGGCGGTAAGATGTATTTGAACAATCATCGTTTCGTGAGGCGTTAGTTTGCCATCCACAGAAACATTATGTTCATCATCCATTAGATGAAGTTGTGTGTATGTGTAGTTTGAATCCTTCTTATAACAACATCCTAGTATATTGAGGATACTGTTGTTGTTACAAAAGAAAGGAAATAAAAAGAGTTTGGGGGTTGGAGAAGCAAAATAAATGAAAATAATTTAAGAGAAATCGTTACCTTTAATTTCGGTAACTCACTTTGGTTAGAACCAAAGGACTTGTTGAAATGCTTTCTGCCTAAGGGGAAGCTTCAAGGAGGAGGAGAGGGATGTGGGGAGCTTAGTTGGGCAGATTTTGGACGAGCCAAGTGGCTTGAGAGGTGTGAGGAATGAGTAGAAGTGGTCTCCTTTTATAAGGGAGAGGAGGGGCTCTTTAGGAAAGAGTGAAAGTATTACTTTATAATATAATTATATTCGGTTTATAATGGTCCAAAAATCATTGCGGTCGAAGATAAGATGACTCATATTCTAAATAACATCAACCAATAAGAATTGGACAGGTTTTAGATAATATTTTAATCATTATAATATTATTTATTTCAATGATTTATTAATGAGGTAAACATTGCATCATTATTGTGTCATTAATAATTTAACATATTTGATGTATAAAAATTATAAATAAAATATCATCATGTAGGAAAGATTTTTAGCTTTCTAATGAATATTTATAATCGAAAATCCAACATGTATAACCCTATGTAAAAATTGTTCTTCTAAAAGATGTAAGCTTATGCCATTTTTATTTTTATTTTAACTTTATTAATATAATGTGTCCCTACCACATACAAGTGGCTCCAAGGGGTCCCCAAATTGACCCAAGGATGCCCATGGTCGGTTATGTGTCCACCAATAAGGTTAGGACACGTTTTAGGGTAATTTTGTATTATTATAATATTATTTTTAACCCTTATTTACCAGATTTACCCTTTAACCATGGTAAATAAAATATTTACCACAGTAACTATTCAAAATGTCTAAAAATAAAAGTTACCTATTTACACACTTTGAACATCCTGATTCCAAATATGGAATCCATTTTCCTAAATTCAAAACATAGAAGTGGCAGAAATTAATTTAAAATTAATTCCCGCTGTCAAAACAAAAAGCGTGTTTTTAAGAGATAATAACTATCAAAAGATTGACACTCGTTTATGTTCGGTTTAATTGTAAAATTATGTCCAATGACCAACATTATATTAAATGGTAAAAATTTATTCTAAATATACATTAAAACGACTCAAATTCATAATTTATCACTATTAATTATTTTGATTAAAAAAGTTGTTTTTAATTAAAACTTACTAATTTTCACTATTCATCAAAATATGAAAGTTATCCGAAATGTACCAAAATTTTACCTTAGGCTAAATTCGATATTCCGAATCCAAAAATGAAGTCCATTTTAAAATATAAAATATATACAATTTCAAAAAGTAGGAATTAGTATTCATAACGGCTAGTTTGATTGGTTGTGGTGTGTGTTAAAACTCAAGGTTGCGTACAACACACGCTACTGTATTATTCAAAGAAAGTGTACCGTGGAAGCTTGGGATGTTTCATTTTAAATTTTTGATGTCCCTATTTAGTCAAAAAGTTTAAAATATTGTATTTAAAAAGGGTTCACTATTAAAAGTTGATAAAAGTGCAATACTGAAAATGAATTTGTTCTTGCATTATATCTAAGAAACTCATAATATGGATTCTAAAATTATAAGGATTATATAAAGTTTAAAATTTAGATAATACTATTCATAACCTCTTTTGAATGGATTTTTTTTGTAAGTCATGGTGTGATTGAACTCGGTGTTGCGTGTAGTGCGAGTTATTGAATTATTTTGAAGAAATAACACACTATGAAATCTTGGGGTGTTACATTCTCCCCTCCTTCAATAAATTGCGTCCTCGCAATTTGAAATTGTTCTTCGAAAATAAAAGGTTGAAAGTAGAAAATATATTTGTGGGAAAACCCACATCAGAAATTGGGTTACTAAAATTTAGTCTTAATATGATGAAAAGAGAAATCAAAGGGTCACCACCAAATTATGATCTCGATTAGGAGAACATTGGTGGCAATTAGAGACATATAATTGGAGGAAAAACGTAAATATTTATAGGTAGTGATTGAGGTCATCAATCACAAACAAGTATAAAATTGAGGTCCTTAAATTCATCAATCTATGATGATTTGAAATACAATCGGTTCAACAAAACATAGGGTATTAGGATAACACATTTTTGATGTTTCAAAATATCTTAGTCGAAATCCCACATCGAAAAATGAATTAATGAGGCCTCTATTTAAAATAAAGAGTCGAACGTATGAAGATTACCGAAAATAACACATACTAGGGTTCCATGTAGGAAAATATGGATATGGAAGAAAAATCTAACCATCAATTATCTGATGGAGAGTGGTAGAGAACATGGCTATGAAAAGGCCAACAATCCCAAAGCCATAAATTAGTGATGATTTAAGGTACCATCTAGGAAAACATTTTTTTTCTAAGTTGCTTTTCTTAATATTGAGGAATTTATTTATGAGATTGGCTAAGATCATAAAGAGATATACTTACTTTATAATTAGAGTTTTATCCATTAATAAATTTCTACCACAAACTCATCTTCCACTCTAAAAGATAATAGAATGTAAAAAAAATTCTATTTACACTCTTCGTATAGGGTTCCAAAATAAACGAATTTATAATTCATCTACAAGATCTTTTAATAAAAACTACATTATTTAATCCAGTACATCTCATGGGCCAGTGGTAGGTGATACACCCTTGTCTCCCTTCGGTTGCGGGTTCAAGTCTCGCAGCCTTGCCGGACGTGACAGGTTGCCGCCCGACCTCCGGGTTGTCCTTTTATGGCAATCCAAAATAATCCAAACTATAACTATCCAAAATACTTCTGTCCAAATTCACAGTCCAACATTTATAAGGAAGGTAAACATAATTTAGATCTTTTTTACCCCGTAATATCATATGAATACCTTCATCATGTATTCTTTTAATACACTGAAACATCCTAAATTACCATATTCCTTATTGATTACATTTATGCTCCCTTATTCCATATAGAATGCTGGATATACTTCATCAATCCAAAAATGTTTTAAACCCCAACAATGATGGAATATACAAATCATTAATCAGTTCCAAGGTAGTCATGAATATCCAATATAATTTATCCAAAGAAATCATGTATTATTCCAAAATCACTACCTCGGTATCAGAACTATATTATGGTTTATCATTCTCTCGACCATATATTTTCCAAAATTTTATCTTGCTATTGAGTCACTTTTCTTTGTTCCACACAATCTCAAGTCCTTAATGAAATAGTACTGCAGTAAAATCCTTATATACTCCATAATTATTATAACAAATACATTGTTGATACAACACTCAATTGACATAATCAACATAAGAACTCTAATCATTCCTCTTCATCTGTGGTAGTATCATAACTTGATTATTATCCAATAACATCATTTGTGGCATAGTCTGATGACTGGGACATAGGTTCGTGTAGTGTCCAAACTCCTTGCAAATGAAGCATTGTACATTTGAAACCATTTTCTTACCCTTGCAGTCACGTACTTTGTGCCCTTTTCCTCCACACTTATAACAAACTCCCATTCCTTTCAGGCAAGTTCCAGGGTGTTTCTTTCCACAGTTACCACATATGGGAAAATTCTTCTTTTCCCTCTTCCCTTTATCAATATTTCTCTCTTCCATCCTTTTCTTCTCTTGCTTCCCTTCAAAGCCATAGGACTCAGTAAACTCTTTACTTATCTTATCAACACATGATATTATTTCTTCATATGATGATAATACATGGGAGACTATTTCTCTTATAAATTCTAGCTTAAGACCATGAAAGATATGATCCTTCCTTCTCTTTGGATCATGTGCATTTCTGGAGTTCTCATTCCTTCTACTGGGCGCCATTTCTAAACAATGGCATACACTAGATCAGTTTATGAATCAAAATACATAATCCCATATTTATAAAACACTTAACATAAATTGAACTATTTATGGATATAATCCATAATCATAAGAATGTTTTCTTTGAGGAAGTATATACTCATAATCCCTTCAAAATGATTTGTAAAGAAAATGAGAGTTATCCTAAGCATATCCCCCGGGAGTGTCGTAACCAAGAGTGCAGCAAGGCCCGTTGTCGTGCACCAGTTCCCGTTCGAGTCTAGCTCAAAGCGGTGTTTTCGGGTTTTACCCCTAGGTACATCTGTGCCAGAACCGCCTCTACCTGCTCGTATCCAGACAGGGATGTATTGCTCGGAAAACTCACAAAATCTCTACAATACCAAAATTCTCGGAAGTTCTTTTATACTAATCCTCAAAGTTCATCTTAGGTCTACGTGCTCTAATCAGAGTTTATCTAAATCTAGCTTCCAAGGTTTGTACTAAACTTCCTCTGATACCAACTGTAACGCCCCGACCCCAGCTACCTAGAGTCGGTGCATTACTTCGTAACATTGGCATGATCACAAGAAAGATCAAATCTCGAAAGACCGATTGGTTTAGTAGCCTTGGAAACACTAGATATATTCATAAAGCTTTACATTACATTTCAAAGTGAAAAACTACTACAACAACAAAGTCTTCATATCCACACTATTAACCCCTCATAATATCCCTGCAAGTCAATCATAATTTACTTCTTTACTACCTGGGAAAAATAATACATAGAAAAGGGGTGAGCTCAAATGCCCAGTAAGGATAACAATATAGCGGAACATTCAAAATAAGCATAAACATTGAAGGCAATGAATTACTAAAACAAAAGCCTTTTAAACATGAACTTCAACATAGTATGGCAAAAGTAAAATGAAATAATGCCATTTACTTATTCACATGGATATTCTACTAATCGAATAATCACATGCAAAATCAATAACCACTTTCATAATGTTGGAATGCATAATGCCAGACTATCATAACCACATAGCCAAGGCCTCGTGGCAAGACTACAAATAAGATTTTGTCAAGGCCTTGTGCCAAGACACTAGTTTGTCTCATGAGACCTACCGATGCATCGAGGAGCTATAGCGGGCTCCACCCGTCACTTATTAAGTCCAATGCATTCCCATATGAAAAGGTTTAAACATAACATAAACATTCGTATTAAAACTAGCATACGAAATGTCAATAATTTCACCATAAACTATGAATGGTATAAAAATATCACATCCATAGTCAAACATATCACAAAACCTTCAATACAATATAGAAGTTTTGTATCATAATAAATCAACTTCAAATAATCTTAAAATCCATCAAAGGATGTTGACATAGATGAAATCAAAATTCTTTTTAAAGAAATATCTCCTTTTATTTTGAAATCATTTAAGATCCATATAAAATAAAACATTTTCTTTGAAAATATTCTTATAAGCTTGTAAGGAAAGCTTTGAAGATTTTATAACGGCGTAAAATAACCGCACCCGCCGTATAAGTTAAAAAAAACATTCTTACCTCAATTCTGTCGAAAAGGTTAAAAAAGACCTTGTTTGGAAAACGATGGAATGATTCCTTTATAAGATTCTTATAAAAAGTCAAACAAGGGTATAAATGACTTTAACCCATATTCTTGTAAATAATAAAAATGTTTTGGAATACATTTTGAAGAAACATAGATGTGGATGATAACGAGATCCCAGTAGATTATTACGTATAAACAACCTCGGATAATGAAGAGATTGTGAAATAACCCTTACCTTGTACTTTTCCTTGGTTGGGGTAGGTTAACCTCCTTTATAATGGTAAAATAATTGTTATTAAATTATAAAAGAATCATATACATTAATATGATATCATATATGATCTTTTATTATTGATTTGATAATATCTTAGTATTATCGTCGTTTCGTGTGTTAACTTACTCATTTTCTTTTATATGTTTTGTTACATAAGTCATGTTTGTTGTATCTTATTCATATCCAGAATGATATCAAGTCCTTAAACATCATTTTTAAATCATTAAATGATAATTATACTTGAATGGATACGATGGAGAATGAATCTCATCGTGTTCGTGGAGACGGTAGTCCGTACGTACGCACGAACGCTACTTCCATTTAATTTTTATTTTAAAAGAATCGAATCCAAATGATACATAGGTATATTACTATTCCAGTATAATATAATATTTTATATATGTTATTTAAGTTCATTAACACCATCCTTTATACGTTCCATGTGTGGTATGAACAAGTCGTATCATTTTAAGGGGGCGGTAGTCCGCACTTCCTCAAATGAAATTATCGTATGTATATACAACATGAAACGAATAATGGTATGAAATAAAATGGAATTAAATAAGCTTATATATAAAATATATATCATTAATATTATATTTAATTACAGTTCCATCATAATGGCCACCATGAGAGGCGGTAAGATGTATTTGAACAATCATCGTTTCGTGAGGCGTTAGTTTGCCATCCACAGAAACATTATGTTCATCATCCATTAGATGAAGTTGTGTGTATGTGTAGTTTGAATCCTTCTTATAACAACATCCTAGTATATTGAGGATACTGTTTTTGTTACAAAAGAAAGGAAATAGAAAGAGTTTGGGGGTTGGAGAAGCAAAATAAATGAAAATAATTTAAGAGAAATCGTTACCTTTAATTTAGGTAACTCACTTTGGTTAGAACCAAAGGACTTGTTGAAATGCTTTCTGCCTAAGGGGAAGCTTCAAGGAGGAGGAGAGGGATGTGGGGAGCTTAGTTGGGCAGAGTTTGGACGAGCCAAGTGGCTTGAGAGGTGTGAGGAATGAGTAGAAGTGGTCTCCTTTTATAAGGGAGAGGAGGGGCTCTTTAGGAAAGAGTGAAAGTATTACTTTATAATATAATTATATTCGGTTTATAATGGTCCAAAAATCATTGAGGTCGAAGATAAGATGACTCATATTCTAAATAACATCAACCAATAAGAATTGGACAGGTTTTAGATAATATTTTAATCATTATAATATTATTTATTTCAATGATTTATTAATGAGGTAAACATTGCATCATTATTGTGTCATTAATAATTTAACTTATTTGATGTATAAAAATTATAAATAAAATATCATCATGTAGGAAAGCCTTTTAGCTTTCTAATGAATATTTATAATCGAAAATCCAACATGTATAACCCTATGTAAAAATTGTTCTTCTAAAATATGTAAGCTTATGCCATTTTTATTTTTATTTTAACTTTATTAATATAATGTGTCCCTACCACATACAAGTGGCTCCAAGGGGTCCCCAAATTGACCCAAGGATGCCCATGGTCGTGTATGTGTCCACCAATAAGGTTAGGACACGTTTTAGGGTAATTTTGTATTATTATAATATTATTTTTAACCCTTATTTACCAGATTTACCCTTTAACCATGGTAAATAAAATATTTACCACAGTAACTATTCAAAATGTCTAAAAATAAAAGTTACCTATTTACACAATTTGAACATCCTGATTCCAAATATGGAATCCATTTTCCTAAATTCAAAACACAGAAGTGGCAGAAATTAATTTAAAATTAATTCCCGCTGTCAAAACAAAAAGCGTGTTTTTAAGAGATAATAACTATCAAAAGATTGACACTCGTTTATGTTCGGTTTAATTGTAAAATTATGTCCAATGACCAACATTATATTAAATGATAAAAAATATATTCTAAATATACATTAAAACGACTCAAATTCATAATTTATCACTATTAATTATTTTGATTAAAAAAGTTGTTTTTAATTAAAACTTACTAATTTTCACTATTCATCAAAATATGAAAGTTATCCGAAATGTACCAAAATTTTACCTTAGGCTAAATTCGATATTCCGAATCCAAAAATGAAGTCCATTTTAAAATATAAAATATATACAATTTCAAAAAGTAGGTATTAGTATTCATAACGGCTAGTTTGATTGGTTGTGGTGTGTGTTAAAACTCAAGGTTGCGTACAACACACGCTACTGTATTATTCAAAGAAAGTGTACCGTGGAAGCTTGGGATGTTTCATTTTAAATTTTTGATGTCCCTATTTAGTCAAAAAGTTTAAAATATTGTATTTAAAAAGGGTTCACTATTAAAAGTTGATAAAAGTGCAATACTGAAAATGAATTTGTTCTTGCATTATATCTAAGAAACTCATAATATGGATTCTAAAATTATAAGGATTATATAAAGTTTAAAATTTAGATAATACTATTCATAACCTCTTTTGAATGGATTTTTTTTTGTAAGTCATGGTGTGATTGAACTCGGTGTTGCGTGTAGTGCAAGTTATTGAATTATTTTGAAGAAATAACACACTATGAAATCTTGGGGTGTTACATATACTCTTCTACATAAAGTCATGTAGTCTTATTAACATTAATATATACCATGGAATATGGATTAGACCCTCCACCATTTAATTAATTGGTATAAACCAATGGTCCCTTGGTGCAAGTGAATCATTCCCTACATTCCTAAGATATCTCTTCAAAAGTTCATCTTAGATGGCAAGATCATCCATAATGATTAAATGTACTATGGTCATCGGCATATTTAGGCTTAATACAACCATTCCTTAAACACTAGTAGATAACAAATTTCATCTACCCTAACATTACACTTGTGATTTTGCTAAAGGAGAAATGACTACTCTTACACATCCATTTCTAACCAGATGGTACACCATAGTTTTCAACTAAACTAACATAACTACTACTCAAAACATTCTTCCCAACTGTATCATCCTTATATAAAGATTCATTTTCAACAACATCCATAAAGGATGGAAGAAATAAATCTATCAACATTGATCGAATATAAAGTCTCAGTCGAAAATCATACCTATGAGCCTTTATGAACACATTCTCCATATGATGCATTGAATGATGCCCTATATCATCATAATCGTTAGAGTAATCTAGGTTGGTATTCTCCCAAATATGCAAGGTTAGAAACTCCCAAGACTTCACTGTAGAAAATGTCTCAAGATAAATCTAATGGTTAAATATTGTCATGAAGGAAACCCTAGTTATGTCCTTGTGAATCTTAACTTGAACAATATAGTCCCATAATATCCTTCATAATTCCTAGATCATATAAATGAATTAAACCACCACTATATATTATTATTAGGCTTTACAAGTTAAATATCTTACATATCCCCAAAAGACACTCATCATGTTCATAGGTAAATTTGTCACCATGAATGATGAGTGGATGATGTATAAAACATTTCTATCTATGATCCAATATGTGGCCTAGGTATTTAAGACCCACTTGAACTAGTGTTTGAACAGTGTAGATGATATCTTTCTATAGAGTGGGATCTAATAAAGAATTAACCTTGTAATCCTATATCACATCTTCCACTCTCATATTTGGAAGTTCACTTCATTTTGGCATTTCTTAATATAAGAAAATAACTAATATTTTATTATAAAATTACATACTTAAAGGACTAACACTGTGTATTGATAAAAACCCATTAAAAAATAAAAAAAATCAATAAATGATGAAATATATCAATTAAAAACGATAAGTTGAATTTAAATAAAATTCTCATATGAGTTATTCGAATAACCTAATACTCAATGTCTCAAACCGAGAAAAAATCCCGGACCACCCATGTTATCATGGTTTTATTCATGTAAGTGATCTGGAAAGGCCTATAATCCTCACATATTATCTAAATTCAGATGGTGTTGAATCCATTATACCTAAGACAAAAACCTAAACATATAAAATTCTAACAAACATATGGATATTAACCCACTATGATTATAAATAGTGAAAAACCAGCCTAAGTCAAATTGAAAATCCACCCAAATTGGCCCTCCATATGATATAGTTAAAACTGGATAACAAAAAATACTCTTGAATATAATAAAAAAACAACATAAAACTAGAGTACGTAGTAAATAAAATGATATGAAACCAAAAAATTATTTCAATCCATGAAAATAGGCAAAACAATAAAATAATACATATCCAAACATGACCAAAAGTCACATCCAGGCGATACCTAATTAAAAGAAATAACAAAATTAGATTCCAATGTTCAATATGATTATATTCCGTCACATAAAACCTATAATTCAACATCTTAAAATTATGAAAGGCACAAGTAACATGTGATAAAATCCCAGGGTGATACCACAAGATAATATGAAAAGATAATGTTCTTCTACTTTTAAGTAATTTTTATAATGTTTTTATTAATGGTAAAAAAATTGATCCTCAAAGAAAGTTATTATGAGTCTTCATGATTTCCATGGAAAATATATTATTTTGATTTATTCATTATGATTTCATATGAGTTTGTTGGGAAAATGTAATGAAATTATTTCATTTTCATGAAAATGTTCAAAGATTTTTTGCGGTAAAAAGAAGATATGAAAATGGATTACAATATTATGGATTTTTCTAGACTATAATATCACTAACATGTTTGTCATATTTTACATAACCCATTATTATTTTTTAATATGTTTTTCTAAAATTATTTTTCATAGGGCTTAAAAATTATTATAAATATTAATAATGTGATATTTATAGATATGAAAGTTACATTTAATGAAGCAATGGTAACTTTATAAAGGACCTTTTTGTAGAAGTGATGGATAATGTGTAGAAATGTCCAAATTTTTATATGTTTATTTTCAAAAATATTTAAAATATTAACCCAAAAATATACTCAAGATGTTTTCATGTATAAAACATGTTATAAATAATGAAATCATTGGTTGAAAATGGTATAATGGATTATATTTTTTCCAATCGTTATTTTACATGTACTATCTACATTATATTTGGAGAAACTCATATTGTTTTTAATATATTAATATATATCCAAGAATATATCCAACAGAAACATATCTATTTGAGGATCCTTTTCTATATGAACAATAGAAGAAACTCGCTTCAAATATTAAAGGTGCTTGTTCGATCCCCATTCATTACTCACAAGCCAACATGATATTAATCACTAATAGAAAACTATCATATACCAACATTTTTGAAGCATTGGTATAAGTTCCAAAATAGTTGGTATAGAATATACCAATTGTTTAGAGGATTATTGGTTGATTTGGAGTTGGGATTGATCTATCCTAACTGTTTGGGGAAAATGTTGGGATTTGTAATATAAAATAAAATTCCCCATGGTGGTTTGAACCCACTACATGCACATTATATATCAAACTATATAGCACAATCATAAACTTATTTTGTCAATATATTTGGATATATGTATATTTATATGTAATTTATATATTGATTTATTTTATGATATTTGAAAAAATAATTCATAATAAAATTTGTTTACCTATACAAATAGTTTTAAGAACAGTTGGGAAATGTACCCTTGTAAAACTGTATATCCCAACTGTTTTGAGAAACCATTGGGATAACCTTATCCTCTCCCAAATAGTTTTCCAGAACTTTTTGTATATATTTTGAAAATATATTCCCTTAACCTATTCCAATGGTTTTACACAACTATTGGAATAACTATTGTAAAAATGGTTATCCCAATGATTTTAAGAAAATAGTTGGGATAGATTTACCCTATACCAGGTGGTTTACAAAACCATTGGGATATGTGTTGTAAAAAATGGTCCATCCAAATGGTTTTCCCATAACTATTGGGATTAACTTATATTTCATGGAATATCCCAATGGTTCTAAAGATCCGTTTGGAGTGAAGTCCGATCCGAACCGTTTTTACAATCCTTTAGTATAAGCGCGTTGGTATCAGTAGAATTTTTAGAAGTGCATCCTTTTTTGTAACATTATTGTATTGTTTCTTCACCATGATTTTATTAAAACCCCCCATCCATGTTCCCTTGTAAACATATATTAACATTATTCTCATTTACTTTATTCTTTTTGAATGAAAATTAAACTCAACATAATGTGTGTTTAACAATCATCCCATATGTATTATTATTAATACATATTCATAAAATTAATATCAATTTGTTTTCTCACGTTTTAATCTATCAATAATTTTTATTGATAATAAATCCCCAGTATTCAGTGTGTTAGAGGCATTTATTCCACTAATTAAATTATCAATTATTTATTTCACCCTTTAATCTATATGATAAATTCTTGTTTTGGAAATAAAGAGGGTCTTTTTTTTAGAAAAAAGATATCCATAATAAAACTACAATTAGATATTAACAAAGAATATTTTTCATAGGTTCAATTAACATATTTTCATGAATGTAAAATTATTGAGTATATTCTAATGAGTATTTTAAGATGAATTTCTACACTCATCATAACAATATATTAGAATAGTAAAGCAAAACTATTAGGTTTAATTTCATGGATCTATTGTTAAATTTTCAAATTGATCTTATCTGTATTATAATTTTTCAATTAATCATCTCCATCTTATCATTATAATTTTTTATTGAAAAATATAATGAAATAATATTAAAACACCCTATTCAATGGAATTTTCAATAACTTTTCCCATTATACCATAATTGAAAGATGTATTAGATTCTAGAAACCTTTTCAAATTTCACTTCATCCAGTCATAATCTATCAAAATATTCATCGATGATTACTACTCAATAAAATAAGATTAAATATAATAACTTTTGTATTATACCCAATATTGTTACTTATATGATGGTTAGAAAAATAAATCCAACTTGCCAAATTTTTCTATTTCTCCTCCTCGATCATGCATGACATGTAAATCCACATAATAAATTTACTAAAAAATATGTGGTAATAAAGTTGAACTAATAATATCATTCGTGGATAAATAAAATTTAAATTTAAATATTAAACAATATACTCATTTATTTATAGCTCCATTTTTTATGAATTATTAATCATTCACATATAACCTTTCTATAGAGAGTTCCCTTTGGACCCCATTGTTTTATATTCCATTTTTGTATGTAATTCTATATATTGATATTTTATCATTAAATTGTAAAAAAATCCAAATCATCAATTTCGGTATATATTTCTTTCATAATCATCTCCAGTTTTCAAGGAATTATAATCAAATAACATTTGGAATTATTTGCATCTTCCATAAACAACCTACACAACTCTTGATAAACTATTGGTTTATTTCCCTCTTAAACATTACTATCCATATATTTACATTATGTTATTATCCACTTACATGTTATCTATCTAAATTATCATACTTTATTTTTTAATATTTAGAAATTTCTTTGATCCTCCACATAGTTTCTATGGTTTTTACTTTACTAGAAAATATTACTATTTATTTCATAGATTGATTTATAAAATTTCATCCACTAAACTCTATCTACATAAAAAATAATGCATTGTTTAAAAACATTAACAATGTTTAATATTTTTAAAAATAGATGTATATTATAACCGTCAATGTGTAATTCCTCTTAGATTTATTACGTTTTATTTAAATATTTTTATCCTTTCTATTTTAACCCAGGAATACATAAACAATCTTATTTTAAAACTATATATTTTTTGGTCTTCTTCTATTATCTTATTATCTCAAATGTATGTTTTGTTTTCAGAAGCTTACAATTTTCATGTGACCATATCTATTTCAGCTTCATCAAAATTATTCTAATAATTCACATTTATTACTGATAAAAATATTATTAACAATATTATATTGAATTTTATTTATACCATCCTTTCACAGCCCCAATATAATGATTTAATTTATTCCCATGAAGGAATTACTTTTAAACCAGTTCAAATCCTTGTGGAAGAACATTTTACCACACTTACAATGACTAATAATCCTTTTTTATCTCTTAAACTGAAATATTGAAAAAATAAGTGCTTATTTTTTTTAAAAAAATATTTCCCCTTGAAGGTTTGGATTTATGTGCTATTAATTATTTCTTTTACTTTAAACCACTATTAATATAGTGGGGGTTCCTTATAATTTTTCATCATCAATATTTTATAATAACAATTAAGAAAAGAAGGGGAATATAATACTAGTCGAGATATAATAATTAAAACCTCATACGAAATGATCATGTCGTTCCAAAAAAAAACATAATGCATTTCTAATTCATTCCTATAAATAATAACCATTCGATGGGGGTAACATCCATTTTTTTGTTATAATTGATGATATTTAAGAAGTGAAACACGATATTGTCCTAACTCTCTAAATGTTCCTCTAATCTTGTATTCCCCTCATTGTAAACCTGTATAATGATCCAATTCTATTTATCAATCCAATAGTTTTTTTTATTCATTGAAATCAACATGCAATGGGTTTTATAACATTCTACTCACATAATCCTTTGAGATATTATTCAGGAAAGAACCCACTAACATTTATTAGTCACAGTGCATGAGGATCTCTTGGGTGTTTTGTGATTCAATTTCTCCCATAATTGCTTTCTTCCAAACAATTAAAGTTGGTTTCACTGCTTGTTTCCCAAATAACTCAGCATGAGGAGGTTCTCCAGGCTCTACATGAATATTATGTTTGATTTTTGGGATGCTGATAGTAGCAGTCACTCTATTTTGTGGTAGATTATATTTTATAGATTTCATTTTAATGGTATGATGTGTAAATTTGATTATTACTTCAATATCTTTATCCTCATTACGTGATGAATAAATTCATCTGAACCTACAAGAGAATTCATTCCTTTCATTGAGGAGGATTATAGGCACTGTTCGGTACATTCCACATACATTGAATTTGGGAACTAAGTTTCATATGAAGAATTAGAATCAAAATCCACTTCTTTAACATCTACAATACCCCATGAAGAATGATTTTATTAATTCTATTTCTCTAAAATATTTCCTTATTTAAATAGCATTGAATCTCAATCACCCAAGACCACAAAATGGTTATAAGAACTAACTCCTTTTGAAATCACATTAAATTATCCGTGTTAATTCTAAATGGGTATACAACGGTTTCTTTGTTCTAGAAAATTATCAAAAACACCAGCCTTAAAGATGTTTATTGGAGAGGGTTTCATCATGGACACTCCTAGAGGATGATTGTAACTGTTGGTTGGATTAGACTCACTAGACACCTGAATCATGACCTCCATAAGAGAATAATAGACATCACATTAACCATAAGAATGAGAGATGAGATGTTTTATGTTTATATTTTAGGCCACAAGGGCCCCCTAATTCTTCAATGAAATGAATAGAAAATGTTTGAACATATTTATATCATCTAAAACCCACTTTAAATGATAAAAATTTACACGATCATTGACTCTAAAACCTTGTTTCTCCCTACTTTTAGAGTGATTATAGAACGTTCATTCACATCTGTACCAACTGAATCCTTCTCAAGGCTATCGAATAGTGAAAAATAATTATAGGTGATAGATACAAGATTACTCAATAGATACTTATGATGAACATATCCAATGGATTCATGTAGTTGGTTCAAATTAGAAAGTCCATGTATTCATTGATTTAACCTATAATTCTCATGACCAAGACATATATAGGAGGTGAAAAACAAAACCGATGATTCATAGAAAAATAATTTTTTAAAATTTAGTTCCCCTTGAAACTCAATGTATATAAAATACCTTGGATACTTGGATACATCTACTTCAATACATATCCTTAGGGAAATTCGTAGGGAAACCGAATTGGTGCAATGATCACAGTAGTGGTGACATCCCTCCATGTTTCCAATTTAAAAGTGGATTTCATGATTTTATGACATTATAATGATTTTTAGAAGAGGGATACATATCTTAATGATTAGTGGATCCTGACTCAAGTAATAATGGAATGACCATCAATAGATGGAAGATCATAAACCTCAAATAACATATATAGCTTTCTTCCAAGCAGAGATATGGTCTTCCTCTTATGATAATATTATCAAGAATTTATGTGGATACAAATGAAAAATGATATCTATATCATATAATTTCTAAGAAGAAAAAATTAATCTATCTAAGGAATCCACATAAGGTCTTTTCAAGATAAATAAATCAACCAAAGAAATATCTACCATCATCGAGGGTCACATGAACACTAGGAAAGAAATAACGATCGAATGATGTCCATCATTGTATGGTTGAACATTCAGTTAGACATCGATTGATGGGAATCCAGGGTGAAGAGAAGAGTCACTAAAAATATTAACACATGGAGAAAGGGGAGAAATAAGGGATTGTGGAAGGACCCTCCTCCCTCCAGGATGAGAAGGACCAAAGAGGGGAGGTGATGGTTGACCATGCCCAAGGTCATCTTCTAGAGGGGAGACAATGATTTAGATGGGAGGAATAGACTGCTATAATAGTACTTGTGAATACCCAAAGATTGGGGTAACAACACTAAGATTTGAGGAGTAAATTTGAGTGACCATTTAATTGTGAAAACATTTTCCCTCTTTACCCCAACACAAATTTAGTGACTGTATATATGAATCCTTCATCACCATCCGTTTTTATTCATGAAATATATATATTAAATACATAATAGGAACATATGATTTTTTTAATGAGGTGTGGATCAAATATTAATGACTATATCCAAAATTAACTTTAGTTTTATCACACTAAATCATATATTTTCATTTTATTTCAAGATGTATTTCAGTAAAGGGAATTAATTTTAATCTATAAATTTTTTTCACCATACAAAAATATGTGAAATAATAATTTTTATGCCTTATGAAATTTACCATAATAATGGATCCATCATTCTAACATCCATGGTTTGATGTACACCTCTTCCATTTCATGTTTTTAATGGATAATTAGCATATACATGTTTCTTTGTAGATTAGGGGGATGTTCTATTAGGAAATAAAAGTTTGCCTCCAAGGGAATCACTCTGTGGTGGTTCTAACTATTGTGTAAGGTTTATCTTATCATATTTTGGTATTTAGATTTTCGTTAGTTATAAATGATAAAATGAACCACCAAAGTATGGGGATTCCCACTCTGAGGGTGTTCTTATTGGGAGAATCTCCCTATACGAAATGAGAATAACAATAATATTTTTTTGGATGAAATGTATAAGGTGAGTAGGGGTTGAAATCATACAAGAATTTTGGAAATGGATTCAGAAGACTCAATATGCCATGGTTCCAACCATGGTGGTCTAGAAAATAAATTGAAGAAAACATTATATTATTGATGTTTTGGTAATAGTCATATTAGTGATTGAAAATGACCAAAACCACCACTGAGAATTAGGGATGATGAATGAAATTTTTTAAAATTTCTTTCTAGACATTATGGGATCATTTACATTATTTTTGGAATAATTATTTATGGAATAACATTATACTTAATACTCATTGTGGGGGTGACCTAGAGGTTCCCCAGATGTGATTTTGGTGACTCTCATCCTTCTAGATCACATTCACTCTGTTTTTTTGGAAAAATATGTTTCAGGTTGGTGGACCCATTCTCACTCTACATTTATTAGCACATGAATTATTGTGGTTTTTAATGTCATAAATATTAGTGTAAAAACATTGGATAAATTATCTTTTTAGGAAGAATTCATTTTTATATAGTTCAAAAAGTATATTTTCCAGTGTGAATTCATAACAAGAATGTATAAGACTTTTTATTCAACCATTGTTGATAATGATGAATTTGGGGTAATATATGTTTTTAAATGTATTTAATTACTTAGATATAGTTAATGGGACTCTACTTATATGTCGGTACAGTATGTGGAGTCCCATGTCGCAATGTATGCATTGAGGGTTTGAAATGGAATCTATGGTTGAAAATTTGATTTATTTCATGGGTTATTTTTAGGTGTAGGATTCCTTAAAATATTTATTATATATTGAAAAAGATGATTTTTACTATTTTATATATAGTCAATTGCCTTATTATTGTTTTATTGGTATGTGTAGAAAGCATATTGGGATTTCACACTTTGTTTTATACTCACTAACTATATAGGAACCCTTTGTTTGTGTGTTGATGTTGTTTTTCATGATATTTCGAAAGGAAAGTTCACTTATATTTCATATAGATCACAATTATTCTGTATTCAATGACATCAAAGGATAGATCTTGGAGTTGGTTACTCTATATAGAAATAGGCTTCACCAAAATAAAAACAAAACATATCTTGTGGGTGTTATTGTATGGGGGAAACATCCGATTTTATTTTTTCACATTATGAATATGATTAATATATGTTAGTTTTCACTATAGTTGGTTTTTTTCTCATTAATATTTTTATATATATTGTTTCCATAAATAAAAATAGGCTAAATGGTATGTGATGGTATATAATCTCCCCAACTATTCATTATACCCTTGGTATTTATTAATATCATCAGTTGTCTAGGGTATCAAACACATAATAGTGGAATTCTCATCCAGAAAAATATAAAAGTTAATTACTAGGACATCACACACTATAAATACTTGATTGAACTGAACTGTCTATATAGTGTGATATACATTATAGTAATATGTATCTCATGGATATTGTTGATCACATATCCTTCCACAACATTCAGAAATCTATATTCAACTGTCCATTTTATGATAATAATCAGGTTACTTAGCAACATTAGTCATTAATATATATATCATTGTTTAGTTTACTCAATTCACATTCATCCTCCTAGTTGGTCTTTAAAATAAGTATGTTGGTCTCCGTACTAACATCATGTTCTTCAATAAACACATATTATCATATAACAAAAAATGTTTGATCTTTTATTTTATTTTTCCCATAGGATATTTATGACCATAGGGTAAATAATATATTAATCCTTATTGATGGTGAGTATTAGAATTATTTGATGATTGGAACCTCCCACATTAATTTTCATTGACACTCATGTAATTCGGTATAATTGAGTGTCATGTTCCTCAAACTATCAAAATTGTTTATATCATTTTATTATACTTCTTTATATTCCAAAAAAAATGAATTTTCTTTCAAAATATAATTATTAAAATAATAATCTAATATCATACTCCTAATGTATAATTGATTATTCTATAACTCTTGATCACGTCTATTGAAATTATTCTACAATAATTAATTTTTGGTTAACTGGTTTTCAAGAACCTATTATTTCCTCCATTAAATGATCATCAACCACTACAAAATAAGAATCAATGAATAAATAATTATCTATCTTTTAAATTTTATTTCCCTTAATATTTAATCACTATCTCCGAGAATTATCATTGTTTCTCTCATTGAAAATTTTATTTAAAAAAATTCATTCCTTCCATGTGTGTATTATTTGATTCAGAAACGTTTGTGTTGTGAAGGATATTATCATTAAAAGATAACCCTCCGCAAATCACAAAATCCATCTCCCCAAGATTCCAAGATAATCACTATAATTATCTTGTTATTAAAATAAATAGAGAACCTTGAATGATATATATATATATACAACATTTCAATAATTTTCATTGTTTCTAAACAATATTACATTTACAATCATATTAAAAACTGAAATATATTTCTTTAATCATATGATGATTACTTACACATCTCAGAAAACCCCAATGGAATACCAAATTCTCTATATAGGTGATATTTATTTATTTGATTTTTACCATTACACATATATTGTTATATGTGATCACTTTTACATTTGAGTTGGTGATCCCTTATATAAAATTGTGTGGTATTTTACATTCCCAAATATCATGCCTTCTTAGTACCCTTACCTATTTCCATTGGTAAAACATAACATCCTTTATGTATTAGAAATCAAACCCTTATAAATCATAATGTGACTTAATAATTTTTCAATATATTGTCATTTAGAATATGAAATACATTATTTAAGAGTTTATTACTTCTAAATATTATTCTTCTTTGATGAACTTGGGAACCCTTATATATGTAATGGATAACCGATAATTTATTTTATGAATTTATCCACTCTTAAAAAATCATGTATATTGAATATCTAAATATTTTTAAACACTAATCTTCATCAAAACATAGTAAAATATTCAAGGATTATAGTGAACCAATATAGAAATCCATTTATTTTACAATATAGATATTTTTTTAAAAAAATTCACTTCTAAAATAATTATATCATAAGAACTGATAAGTTTTTTTTGTATTCAGAGACTAGCTAAAAAATAAAATTATATTACAAAACCCATGATCATTTTTCATTAAAGAAACAATATTTTTTTCTGATATTTTTCTCATTAGTAAATGTCATCTTTATTATCCTATGGAATGAAAACATAAGAAATCGGTAATCTCAAACTCTTTGTAAGGGATTAATAATCATTTCCACAAGGATTAGTTAAGAAGAATAAATCAGAAAAAAAACATTATATAAATATAATCACATCAAGATTGTTAATTATATCAAATTACATAGATGAAAATTTCATATCATATGAACATAATTCGAGAAAATATAAGTATAGTGAAAAATTAGCTACTACATGGCATAGAAATATTTAATCAAAACGTTTAATAATTATATAATAAGATCATAATGAACAAATTTCATTATCTGTGATACAAAAATTTTCACAAGGATACATTATATTTATGTGCAACACTAGTTGTATCCATTCATATGAGTAACTATATAATTCTAGTGAACACGTATTTTATCAAATTTAAAATATTAAACAATTCATTTAATGGTTATATAGGACCCCAAAAAATCATTTAAACTTACATATAATGGATGAAAAACAATATTTATATTTTCATATAATAAAGTACACATGAAAATAAAATTGGTTTTATAAAACATCCAATGATAAATCACTCACTTCATAATGAACCCAAAAAAATAAAATTATTTTCATAAAATATGAATATCTAAATCATTCACTTATTATATAAATCTTATAGATCAAAATTGTGTTTCATAAACTATCCAAATGTTAAAAAATAATATCAGGAAGTAATTCATTTTCTACAAAAAATTATCATATTATAATAAGAAAATATAGTTCGAATCATGAAACATAATTCTATTAGAGATATCTTTTTTGGGATAATGAAACAAAAATCTAAAAGATATATTTTTGAAACGATCTTGTATTCACCATATTAAAAGTCATATTTATGTGTTTCCTTTCATAAAGTCTCAGTTTTAAAAAAAATGATTCAATATAGTTAATTTAATGTAAATTGATTTAGAATAAAAACACTTTTTAAAAATAAATTAAAATAAAAAATCATTCAAAATTGAAGGTCTTAGAAAAAAATGGGTTAACTAATAAATTATATGGCTTAAGGAATGGAGTATTGGTTCAAAAGTCCCTTACCATTACCATTTATCTAAAAGAAGTGATTTTACCTCCTTTATCGAAATTATAAACATATTAATTTAGAATTTGAAAACATTATTCACATATAATTTCTTTTTAACGTTTTCATAAAAACAATTCTCTTCATGTATTAGATTCTATAGTATATTTTCAATATCATGAGTTAACAATATCTATTTTTTTTAAACTTGGTTCATAGACGTGGTCTTGATATTAGTTCTAATAAAAATGGTAATTCCTTAATAATCCATTAAATAAAATTGGAAATTATATTTTATTAATACATATAATTTTATAATTCCATTACATGGGAGCTATTTTCCACTTTCATGAATATGTAATTAGTGTTGAACAACATTCTTGTCATTTAATGATATATATTGGTTATATTATAAATAGAATTATTATTTTTTCTACAATTAATAATATTCGTGTTATAAATCACATATATATATCATATGTACTCATTAAAAATAAACTAAATCCATACATGATAGTTATAATGGAAAATGGGTTTCATCACTCCATTGAGTTGGTCGTATATATGTTTGCATTGATGTTGATTTTATTTTTCAAAGGGTGGAAGAAATATGTAACATGTAATATCTTTTAAAAAAATCAAATATGACAGACATATCATACATATTTACATTAATATTTCTTCTTTACAATCTATTTTAGGCGTAGAAGGAATATGAAGTGCGATAATTCTTGGAGTTGATAGGCCATTTTCTCGCATGATTCATGTTTTCATTTAACATAAAGAAATATGGAAATGTGATTAATGATTTTAGGATCATCATAATAACATTAAATTATACAATTTATACTTATGGTATTTATAAATTATGGTTTAATGGTATTCTGGGTAGAAGAATTTACTAAAATGAAATATAAATGACATATGAGTTGTTAGAAATTTAATCCTCACTACTTCAATTATCATTTTCAAAATAGTGTTTAGCCTATGAGAGATGGTCATTAGAGAATACTAGAGCTATTTGAAGGTTAATATAAATTGTTTGTATAGGGTTTGGATGATTTTGTGCCAAAATAAGTGGACTACATTACAACACATAAAAGACTTCTTTATTTCATGATGAAATTTCCCAGGTTCTTCCTCCTATATTTTTTGAATGGAAGGGTTTGAAACTTATTCCCACCCCATCACATTCTATTAGTGATCACATGGAATTATAACTTAAAAATTACCTATATTTTGTATTTAAAGACCCCAGATACAATAAAATCTTTTAGCATAAATTTAACAACTTCTAAATATATTACAAAGTTTCCTATAGGGAAATCATTTCAATGAAAAGTTATTAATCAACCGATGAAATAATAGACTTTACACTAGGGATAATATATTATAAAAGATTGATATATTGTGAGATTATTATATCTTCCTAAAAATTGATGATGAATTTATAGTAATTTTTTCCAACAATATGAATAACCTCTCTTTCTTTGTGAAAATAGACTGAGGAAAATACGTGATAAAGAAAATACTATTAATATTTTACCATTACATGGAGTATACTTTATATTTATTCATTTTATTCTTAATAATATGTCCCCATTTTCCATAATCTTCTTCTAAATGGTAAATATCTTGAAAAATAATCTTATATTTTTATCATTTGAGATTGAAAAATATATTTTTCATCATATTGACCCATTGCTCGATGTGAAGTTGATTTGAAGTACTATTAAATACGGTGGATATTTTCTCATGAATTACTAAACATCAAGCTTCTGAATCCTTTTCAAATTGACGATATCAATGTTGATATAATTATTTTCTAATATTTTTCTAGTTGAGAGAGTATTGTTTCAATGGTTTTATACTCCAGCTTCATTTTCAATGGGTTTCACATTGGAGAAACCATCACATTGTCCCTCACACCAATTTTTATCCTGATTATTTAATGTTCAATCCTTTAATAAACACAATATATTTTTAATATTATTTATGAACTATTAGAATATTAGGGTAATTAGTGTAAAACTGAATTTAATCTTAAAATAATCTGATTTATACTATCATGTAACTATAAAAAACTTTTATTATGACCTATATCTATATTGGTTAAAATTTATGATTTATTTTCTCATATAAGCTAAACAATTCCATAATAGTTACAAAGAAATAAATAATATTTTTTTTGTAAATATATTAAGATCAACTAAATAATATCTCCTTGGAATTTGTATCTAGGTTTATAGTCTTTGGACCACACTTTGTGCATTAGAGAGAAGATCACATGAAGTCTCAATAAAACATTTTTTGGGTGATTACCACCAGATACACTTATTCCATAACCAAATCCACATTCTAGTCAAAATAAATTTTTATTTTTATGTAATCTACCAAATTAAAAAATTAATAATATTTATTGGAAATATACTCTACATAGACTCATATATATAGTTTTCACTAATATTTTCTAACCCAAATCCTCAAAAATAACATCTGAATTTTTCAATAATGACTAAAATATTTAATTGATACCATCTTTATAAATCCAATTTAAACATTCCTTTATTTTAATTCCATTAGATGTTATAGAATATAATATTTTGTAGATATTAATTTCATGATGAAAAATAAGTTACGTATAAATTGATATTAGCTAAAAATAAGCTTATTTTAAAAAACATGTGACCATTTATCCTCAAAGGAACAATACTAGATTATATTGAAGACATATCGTTAGTAATAATCATCATAAAAAATACAGAGAATTACAAAATAATAAAAGGGTGAATACAAAATCTCAGTAAAGTATGAATAAACATTTAATCATGTATGACTTAATAATAATAACTCCAAAAAGAGATTAAGATAAATAACATAACATCACGAGATATAATCATAAGATATAATAAGGATTTAAATTGATAACAAAAAACATAATTACAGAAATATAATCAGGGAATCATAATAAATATAAAATATAATATAGTTCATTAACATAAACCTTTAATCAGTAGATCATAAAGTCAAAATGAATAATATTCATTAACAGTGGAAAAACGAATATCATTGGGAAAGATTAATTTCATGAGATATACCATTAGTGACATTGATTTTGAGAAACTAAAACATACTCATGAATAACTATCTCTGGGGATATACATGTATAATTAGTGAATTAGAGGGTAATATAGGAACACACACCTTATTCATCCCTACTCATGAGTGCTATTTTAAAATCAACTAATTTTTATATTATAATTCACACAAGGTAATAAAATTTGTTTTATAGAAAACAAAATTAAAAATTATTCAAATTTCATAGAGAAACCATGTAAATAAAGTGGGTTTCATAAAATATTCCTATAGAAAAATTGGGTATTCATAAATAAACAATAGAAAAAAATTCGTTTCTTAAATCATCCCAAGGGTAAAAGATATCATCATAATCTAAAATATCTAGTACAAAAAAAATGTATCACCCAAAATAATTGCGAAATAAAATAAAAATATTGGGTGAATCATGTAACATAACACCATTAGAGATATATAATTTTAATATAATAAAAAATATTCATGAAAAGTTTTTTTTCAAAACATTTTTCATTTACCATTTTCAAAGTCATAGTTACAAGTCACTTTTCAATGAGTCTACATTTTTTAAAAAAAACATGTAAATGAAAAATTTAATGGAAATTTATTTGGATGAAAATATATTTTTGCGAATAAATAAATATAAAAAATAAATAATATTGTACATTATAGAAAAAATGAAGTTTCATAGAAAATTTTATACCTCAAGGAAATGAGTTTATACCAAAAATTCCATTACCATTACCCTTAATTTAGATGGAAGTGATTTATACTCTTTTTCATAAATATAAACATAATTTAATATTTTATAATATTATAATTATAGTTTTCAATTTATAAACTTCATTAAAAATAATTATCATTATTTATTATTTTATTAATGTATCTTTTCAAAATGAGGTTTCCTTAGTCTTTAGCATTTTGAACAATGTTGATAAAAGCTATTTGAATATTCCATCTCCCAAAATTCATAATTTATAAAAAATTAGTGTATGTTGAATATATTTTTTATTTCTTATTATAATGTTTTAATGTTATTACAGGGGAATTTTTTTCATTTATAACAATGATGAAATTGGTGTGGATGATATTTTGTTAACCTACCTATATCGATAGATTCACATATAATAATAATTAACTATTATCCCCAAATAATCATATTCATAATATATATTAATTATATATATATCATATATAATCATCATATATGAACTAAATCCATCAAAGGTGGTTGAATTGGAAAAAAGAACGCATCATACTATGGATTCAATAGTCTCCCAGTACACCTGGATGATGCATTCATTTTATAATGGGAAGAAGAAATAAGCCACATTTTTTTCATTATATGAAAATAAAAATGATATTAAACTCATATGTACTTTTTATATCCCCTTTTTTAATATCAATAAAATGAGGTGAATAAAAAATAATCATGATCCTTTATAGGGGTGGTAGTCCACACCTGCACATGATTCATGTTTTTATATTTTAATGGAAACGGGAAAGGTGGTTAACTATTTGAAAATCGTAATTATAACATAAAAATATACTAATAATACTATTTTTATCATTTTAATATAGTGTAATGTAATCTGTTAACAAATTAGGGAACACATCATAATAGAATTGATAATGGAGAAGTTGTAAATTTTGATCCCACTTCTCAAATTACATCCTTTGAAAATGGGGTTAAGACTTTGAGGGATTTTTTTTATAATACTAAATCTTTCTAATGACCGATAATAATATTTAAGAGATAGTTGGACATATATTTGGTTGGAGTATGGGTTCTTTTATGAGGGGATGTAAGGAGGGATGTTCCCTATTTTATAAGTGAAAAGGGAAGAGACTTTTGGAAATACCAAAATAATATTAATAATGGGAATTCATTATCAATAAATTTAGAAAAAAATTAAGAATAATTTTGATGAAAATTGACACTATCAACAAAGAACCTAATAAAACATTAAAAAAATTAATTTTAAAAATGTTTTACAGATTATACTCTTATATTTTTTAATTTTTCTATTTTATATTTTACAAGGGTATCTAGTATCCACATAATATGAAGGATAAATTTTTCACAAAAAGAAAATTTACCTTATTTATTAATTTAGACTACTAATTCTAAATATGAAACCTGTTTTATTTTATTTAATTTTTAAATGTGATAAAAAATTATTTTATACTACTAAACATACAATGTATATAATGTTTTTTTAAAATATCACTCATGTTCTAAAGTATTAATTATAGGGTTGTAAACTAATTTCCATATTATTAAATTAATAATGTAAAATATAAAATAAATATATTCCCTTATAATATGGTCTCATGAATTTCAAATTCACACTTATATACTAATATTGTCAAAGAAGTCATAATATTTCTTTAGATGCTATTTTTCATTATTCACATATGAATCAATATTTTAGGGAAGTAAAATTTTTTTGTTACGCTAATAGTTTAATGATTATTTGCAATATGATTTTATTTTTTAAAATTAATATTATGTACCTTATAAATTTATCATTAAAATAAAACTAAAACATTATTGTCAAAAAAAGTTTACTTGGGATCATTTTATAGAATAATAACTATTATTGAAAATTAGTTATAATAAAATATATATTAAAGATTAAAATACCTATTTTATAAAATAAATTTTATTCCGAAAATGTTTTTACTAGCTATTTATATTCACTTGTAAAACTGTATTAATAGGTTCTATTATTTCATATGTTGGATATAAATGTTTGTACTTAAATATTGTCCGGAAACCATAAATTTTTCAATATCTATTTTAATATATTATGTTGTAGTTCATGGGGGCCTGGAGTCATATGTATAGTGAGTTATTGGATGTAATATTTTCTTAAGGAGTAACATCATACATAAATTTTATTTGATAAAATCTACAAATAATAAAAATAATCTCATATATGTGATTTTATCTCTAGGATAAAAATCATGAGAGAATTTTTTCTTCATTAAACCCCTAAGTTCCCAAAATGATTCCTCAAACATATTATTCAACCATTGTACTTTTCCAATATGGTTGGTATTTTATTTTCATCACTATGTCTCTATGATCAAGGGTTTAAACTTGATATTCTTAATATGGGAGATCTTTCTCTAATTGTATGATATATGAGCATAGAATGTGTCAAGGAAATGGAATGTGAATTCCCAGAAATAACTCATTGAACAGATATTATAATTTTTAGATTCTTAGAGGGATTGCTCGGGGAAAGTCTATATCCCCGATAAGATAATTGATCTTAAAGATACTCATATACCAAGGGATCAACTTCCCCTTCCTAGAAAACCTCAAAATGCTCTTACAAGGAGATATTCAGAGAAAAAAACTCATACCAACATCATAATGTATATCCATAACACCATTAGATTTAATGATATTTTTTTTCAGAACCTTAATTTAATTGATTTCCTATGATTTAAACAATACCGTTTTTATAATCCATAATATATCATAAAGATTATTATTTAAATATGAACATTATAACCTAGTCATTAAACATTCAAGTATGAATATGATTTTTCTAAAAATAATTATAATCATTATAGATAATGAAAATTTATTTATAAATAAGTACATAATTTAATGTAATGTCCTTATATTCAACGAAAATACATTTTCTTGAAAAATGATTTTTATTTTTATTCACGAAAAAATGTTATACAATTTTAAAAAATTAATTTTTAAAAAATAAGCATAATTTGTTAAATCCAAATATCAATATCATCCTTGTGTTAGTTTTTTTACAATATTTCTAAAAATATAAATATTATATGAATAGTGAATAATGATGTTTTTTTATGAAAAACTATATTTTGGTTTAAAGAATTTACAAATTTCATTTCAGTATCATATTATATTGAATATAAAATTAGTATAGTTATGTGATTATTAATAAAATTTTGGCCATTTTAAAATATTATATGATCAATTTCATATATAAAAATAGTGATGATTTTTGAAACGTTCTTCTTTAGAAAACTATATTTCCATCCTATTTTTGTCTTTAATTTTATATTAAATTATAAAACTCCTATTAGTTTTATTTTAAAATTTATTTTCCAAATTTTACTTAACATAATAAATAATATTCTCATCATAATTTTCCATCATAATGGATAGTGAAAATAGTTAATAGTAATTTTTGTGGTTCTGGTTAAAATGTATCTATCAATGGGATAAAAAATATAAGGTTAATTTTTCCAAAAAAACATGTAAAAATAAAATTTTATGAAAATATTTAAACCATATAATATAAAAACATTGAATATATGTCCATTTTAAATCATTTGGATTGGAAATGACATTATCATTTTGGATTCATTTTGGAAATCCCCTAGTGGGTCCCCTCCCCCAAATATAAAAGACCACCCCCTATATTATTATATTAAAAAATTAAAATACATTTGGTTAGTCCAATACATTCCCCAATCCATTCCATATATCTTTCAGCACTTCATGGATGCTTTATTTTTAATTGGAAGCTATCATATAAAGGATATTTATATTAACCAAAAAATTTCTCTGAAGAATCTGAATTGTTCATAACCATGTTTTTTATCTTATTTAGTCTCTAACTTACATAAATTATTATTTAACTACAAAAATATATTTAAATTAAAATATTACATGTAATTATATGTTATTATGTTCATGACATATCATACATCCATCAACTCTTCGATCAAATGTAAAAGAAAACTGTCGACCATGTGTGTGAAGGACTGCTACCTCCCAAATACATGTAATATGTTTTCCATAACATCCTTTAATGGAAGAATATAATGATAAATTTAACATAAGTATATTATATTCATGACATTAATATCACTTATAACTTCTTACATTGTAGACCGTTTGAAAATGACAATATCACTCGTCCGTACGTTTGGACTACCGCCACCACAAAATGATGTTATATTTTTATCATTTCATTTTGACATGGATTTTACTAAGGATAGATTTAAATAATAGATATAATATATATGATAAAAAATTATCTTGAAAAGGTGAAATAATATTTACCTTTTTTTAATTCAATCCAACAGAAAAATGGAAATAACATCAATGCGTACGAATGAAAAACTATCTCCATGAATGGTGTAATCCATTTTTCTGTAACTAAATATAATTTATGATTATATATAAGTATATAATGAATATATATAGTATTTTTATATATATTATAAAAATTAATATCATGTAACCATAATCTATTTAAATTATGAATGATACCGTATCGAAACATAGACGAATATTTTTACCCAAAAGAGTGATTTTAAAAAATAATTATTAACAAACACCCTATAAAAGAATATATGTAAATCATATATGGGATGATTATGTTATTTTGGTTCTTTATTGGATTTTTAATTTTCGTATATGTATTATAACTGAGGTTTTCATATGTAGATGAAATTTGTGACTTGAGGTAATGGATTTTTGTGATGTTTTATTTCCATGGGACATATACCATATGCCCCACTTTTTTTCATAATTGTAGTGAATATACATTATGATAATAAATTTTATTAATATTATAAGGAAATTTGTGTGATATAAATATCCATATAATTCTCTATCTTTCTTGAGGCATATGAATTGATAGTTATCATGGTAGTATGGGGGTTATGTTACATTCTGATTGTCAATCAAGATTGTTTATGATTATGCTTATGATGGAAAATACTATGATATATTTATAAATAATCCAATTAATTTTATTTCTCCAATGTTAATATAATGATATTAAATGGTTTCTCTAAATTATACACTTTTCATCTACTGAAGAGAAAAAATAATGTTTTAAGGAAAACACAATATATTTATCTGTTTGAAAAAAATCATTTCCCTTCATTGTATATGATTTTATAAATGTTTTTTCCAATATTTTTACAATTATAAAAATAATATTTAATTTTCTTTTTATCGCTATTTTTTTATTTTAAAATTTAATAATCATGTTGCATTCTAAATGAGTTACTTTTTTACTTTAAAAAATCATAAAGGAATCATTGTTTTAACATGTATGACATAAATGATATTTAATATAATAATAGATGTACAATGATTTGAAGAATATTTTAAAACATTCAATGACTATATTCAAGGATTTTGTTTATTTAATATTTAATTTTTTGTTTTAAATAATAGATTAAAAATATTTGATGAAATTTTCATCATGAAATGTTCATTGTGATATTTTGAAATCATTTTCCATCTAAGATAACCTCCTCTGTAATTTCCTAATTTTTATTGGTAATATGATCCAATTATACCACAATTATTATTTATTTGGATGGTTTGTGATTTGGATATAAATTTGTTTATGAAATCCATTCATCTTAGATGGGTTATTTTATGATGAATTGATGAAACCCATTTCTTTAACATGGGTAATGTAATGATTAAATGTTTTTGAATACAATTTTTTTCATATGTTATTATACGATAAATGTTTAGTGATATTTATAATCAAATATGAATCTTTTTTATTATGTTATAGGTGTATCTAGAATTATATATCCCTCCAATGAATTGGTATTTACTAATTGTCTTTGATTTTTTATGGTACACTAGAGGTTATCCCAAGAAAAAAATACGGTACATTATAGTTTATCCCAAGATAGAAATATGTTAATTAATTGTTTATCACATGACTAAATCTGGTACATGGATGGTTATCCCATGCCTAACAAGTTATGAATGTATTTGTTTGTGGCCATGACAAAATAATTTCTATTATTATATGTATTCATAAATATATGTAGTATTCCAATGCAATGTTCTGATGGATCTTGTATTTTGAATCCATTATGATTAATGTATTATGACATATAAATATTTATACTGTTATCCAAATATATATATAAATATATATATATTATATGATTTCAAATTCTATCCTCATGTTATCATATTGTTATTTCAATGAAATTTTTATATTTAGATTTTTTTCCCTTATAGAGAATCAGAGAACACACTTTTTTATGTTCCATTTTTCTATGTCTTAAAGAATGGTTAAATGTATTATATTTATAACAAGGTTCCTAGTTATAAATTTACTATTTGGAGATGATGTAGTTCACTTATGAAAATATTTTTTAGTATACAATTTTCTAAGGATAATATAAATTTATGGTCCTCGTGATTTTTTTGGTAAAATCTTATTAATATTTATCAATTAATATCTTATATCTAGGTATGAATCTTATCGGTCACTATAGTTGGGTTGAGTAGAAATATTTTTATATCCAATTGAACTAGGATGATAAAAACTCAATTATAATTATTGGTATAAGTCTCAGAAAATTTCAATGTATATAAAAATATTCTAGAATATTTTTGAAGGATAGAGTGAGGGGATTCCATGAAATTACATTTTTTTCTTGATAATACAAGTAAATGTTGATATTTCATAGTTGTAACAAGGGGTAAAAACCTAGAAAATGGTGGATTAGGATTTGAATTTATCACTACCTAGTTTGAAACTATGGGACTTGATACACGCCAGGTTTGGAACTCATAGGGAATAAGTTTTGTAAATTCACATAATCATTATAAAACAACATGATATATTTGAATAATGGTCATGAATGAACTTGGTAAAACCTAAGGTTTTATTGATTGAAAATATGTTCTGATTATTTACGCATCATATAAAGTATTTTTTCATGAATATGTGGTTTCCCACTATGATTATTATTTCCTACAGTAATCATTTTTTGTTTAATATAATTGATCGAACCCCAAGGAAACATATTAATTATAAATAAGATGGAAAATAAAATGATTTTCCTTTAGAGAAACCAATGTTATGGGTGATAGATTGATACATGTCATTATTATTCTCATAAATATTTCTCAAACCATGAATTGTGATGAATATTCAAACCAAAAAACCTGGTAATAATGTTCTATTAAGTCCTTCGTGAAGAAAAATCCACCTTCTATTAGTGGTTCGACTGATCTACAGGATTCCAAAAAATGTATTAGTACAATGGAAAGGTTATTTTACAATCTTTACTATTTGAATCATGAAAAAGTGATTTTATATGTCTTTTATTTTTAAGTTGAAGTATATCAATAGTGGACTCTTATCGAGAATAATATACAATATCATCAAATCACCTCCATAGAGTGGGATGAGTTTAAGTGATTATTTTTTAATTATGTACTTTCCTCATAATCTTCTTATGAAATTGTAGAAAGAACTATTTAAACTAATGTAGATAGATAAAGAATAAAGCGGTACCTATGTGCATAATTTAACAAAACCTTAAAGGTAATATCATGGTATTTTCCCCCAACGTTAGGGTAAAGTTGGTAAATTCTATACTGTCTTAAAACCATCTCTAAAGGTAATAAACCATAAGGGTAATCATTATTGTGAAGAAATTGTTTGATATTTTATAATTATGGAAATGTATAATGGTGTTATATAGCATTATCATTTTTTTATTAGAAAACAAAGATGTAATTAAATTAAAACACTAAAGACCTAAAAAAGAAGAAGGTGATCGTTCATCCATGATAGAAGTGTGGAAGTGAACATGAATGAAATTTTCCTAAGTGGACTAGTAAATTATTAATTTATGCAAAACTATTCCATAGAGTTGATTAATTCTAATGTGATTAGATGAAGTTAGAAAATTAAAAATATAAAGAAAAATTTATTCATAATTCACAACCTATAGTCAAATGTTTCAAATACATGTAGTTTGGGGAATATGCTAAGAATATCTTGAATTTGAAGATCAATAATGATGATCAACTTAAGTAACCACTTCAGTCATGAGACAATGAGAAATATCATTTAATAAATATTTTATGATTATGGTTAGCTAATGATGTAGTGAAAGAAAAACATACCATTCACTCTAGAACTGATATTGTCTTCTTCAACTATGGATATACCCATAATTTTATATCATAAGAATTTTATAAGGGGATAAATAATCCCCCATATTATTATATGGTTAATTGGTACTGAAAACCCCTAAAGATAAAATTATCACATCTCAAGTCTATGATTCTTTTTTGATTGGGGTTTATAGGAATTTTCTTCCTACAAATATTCTTTTTCCATCCCAAGTTGAATTTGATGTTATCTTATGAATGGGTTGAATTTTTCAACAAAAACCATATCTCAATTTCTGTTATTAGGAATTGTTATATGATATTCAAAAACAACATATTATTGAATATATGATTTATGATAAATATGAACATCTTATAGGGATCACATAAATTTATTTTGACTTTACTCATATTGAAAAGGGGTGTTTATATCAAGTGGTTTGGGGGAAACTCAAAATTAAATACATCTCTACTGTATGAGTTTTTTTGTTATTTTTTAAAATAAATTAATCTTTTCCACCTAACTGTGATGTTTAGGTGTTTAATATATGACATACCATGTGAAACACCAATTTCAAAGACTCTATATAGAATGGACACTATTGAATTTATGAATTGAATACATATCTCTAGGTTAATATTGAAAAGTGTTTCAGTTGAACATGGGAGTCTCCATGGAGTGAATGAGTTCTTTTTGTTATGACGATAGATGGATTAATTATTCTCTATATTGATTAAATGGAGCCGAAATTTATCATAATTAAGAAGTAGTATATTATGCCCTGTATGGATGACTTGTTTTTCCATGTTAATAGATCCCAACATTTTCCTTTGATTAAAATTAATTATAGATATCAAAAATATATATTCATGAAGGAGGATATTCCCATGAAATCATTTCAGTCATGGAATGTACAATATGAAGATATAGTGATTCCATTTGATCATACAAATTCTCCCACTATATTAATAGATATAAGGAATAGATTATTTAGTGAATATCTTGAGTATTTTTTTGTTGTATTTATAGAATATATTCATATATATTATAAAAGAAATGAGGAGCAGGAAGATCACATTTGGATTGTAGTGAATATCCTATGTAAGAAGAAGTTATTTGAAAAAATTTACCAAGTGTGAATTTGGTAAGATTAAAGTCTGGTTTTTTAGTTATATAATATCAAGAGAGGGTATATCAGTTAGTACATCACAGAGTGTTGATATTTAATGTTTTCTTTGACCAACCATGGAAAATGATATCCATATAAATCTTTGTTCTTTTGGATATTACATATTCCTTGGGTAACATTTCTCATGGATTTCCAATCAATGTACACTAACAACTCGTTAGTGATCCATATTCCTTTAGACTAATGAATGTGTTGAAATTTTAAATTAAATAAAGGTATGTTTTTAGTGAAACTATACTAAAATTACTCAACATTAGATAAGTGTTTGAAATGTACAATTATTCATTGAATAAGGTATTAGTTTTTTTCATTATGTTGAATGATTCAATGTAAGCTTATGCCTTATGACAATTAAAGAATTTTTAGAAAATTTTCCAAAATCATTATTAGGATTTATATTTGGTAATTTTTTGAATTAATTATGTGAAAGAGTTAATGTTATGGAAGAAGATTGATATTTAATGTATAATAAATATTAAATTTTATATTCACATAGTATGTGTTGTATATGGTTTGGAGAACATAGGTGGAATAGATTGATTTTTATGACCATTCATTACTGTACCACATTATGAAATAGAAAAATGGAGTTGATAATTTGAGTTGATAGGATAATTCTAGATTATCTAGGATTATGATAAAAAAAGGAACAATATTTATGGATTTGATAATAATGGGTCTATAAATTTCAATTGAATGGGATAAATATTACATTTCTAAGATTATTATTTTTACTAGATGTCCAATTGATGATTAAAAAGAAATATAAGTTAGTTTTAAAGATGTATAATAATGATATAAATGAAAATGAGAGTAACATTGATTGTGATGGGATAATAAATCTTTATAAACAGTGTATTTGTTCTATCCACACGTGATTTTTGGTGGGAGCCATTATTGGAAGCTCACAGTTCATCTTTCTCTATTCATTCTTGAAGAATAGTGATGTGTAAGAATATAAATGAGAATTTATGGTGGTATGTAATGATGATAAATATAGAAAAATAAAGATCTAATTGCTTATTATATCTGCATGTTATATACAAGACACAAACTTCTAATTGTATATTAAAGCCATTAATTATTCCTGACGGGAAGTGGGAAATCAAGACCATGGATTTTATTACCGGACTGCCCAAAATGTATATATGGAATTAAAATATATGGGTTATGGTTGATCATATTAAAACATAATCACACTTTATTTCAATTATATAATACTTATATCATGTTAAAAATTTTATAATACCCATTAATGAAGTTTTATGGTTTCATGGAGAACCAAATTCAATTTTAATTAATTTGATCTGAGGCTTACCTCGATGTTTGGTAGATGACTTCAGAAGACTGTTGAAACTTATATATGTTTCACCACATATTATAAACCTCGTTAATATGGTCTATGTGATAGGATATTTGAAACATTATTAGATATATTGAGATCAATTTTAGATATTTAAATACTAATTTGGATCAAAACCTACCTCTAATCGGGTTTTCATACAGCAACAACATTCTCTCAAGAAATCATATGGATCCATATGAATAAATATATTGAAAGAAGTTTATACACCAATGTGAAAGGATGGTGATGGAGAAAAAAAATATATTAGGACATGATAATTTGGATGAAATGGACGAAAATGTTATATCCATTCAACTACCTGTCAATGAATCTTAGATTCGATAGAATAATAACATTGAAAATCATTAGAATGATCTATAGGCTGATGTTTGTGAGAGGTTTTTTATGTCCTAATGAATTAATATTATGATTCTCAAGAAGAAAATAATGAATATCCATAATAATATCTATCATTATTAATTTTTTCATCAAGTGGGAAATTTTTATTATCAATTGGTTCTTCTATGAAATATCTCTAAAGTCCACTATGTTTTATCATGTTTCTCTTATGAGGAAGTGCACACCCAACCATTCACATATTATAAACTTTAAAATCATAAAATAAGAGAAGGAATTCTCTTATGATGTGAAACTGATGAAAATTGTATATTGTAGATATATTTTTCTACGAAAAAAGAACACTCACCCCATCAATGTTTTTGGGTGAATCCACCAAATTGAGGAAGCAACATGGGAACCCATGGATATGATAGGGAAAAATTATCATCATTTATTTGTACTAGAGTCACAATATTTTGGTGGGAAATTAATTTTTAAAGGCTGTTTAACAGAGAAACCTATTATTTTATTTCATTTTACAAAATAATATTTTTTGAGAACTTGCGAAACTGGCAATAATGAGTTTTAATAATAAACAATATAATATAGATATTATAATTTATATATGACCATTATATACTATCCCTAAAAACGGGCTTATGAGTAAAGAAAAAAAATTGTAAAATAATGTATAATGTTTTTAGATAATTGAAATATATTGATAAATAAGGATATAATTTATATTTAATTCATTATATTCCTCAAAAATAAAATTTTATTCAAATTTTTTTTTTAATTTTTTTATGAAAATAATTATTTTTTTCACACTTATATAGAATATATTTTATAATATGATATTAATTTTAAAAACATGAATTAAAATTTTTTTAGAGTTACTTTTTTTATAATTTTATTGAATGATTAATTATTTGTGAAAAATGAAAAAGATACCAAATTTAAAAAAAATTGTATTTTAGTTTAAATAATCCACAAGTTCCTTTAATTTTTTATATAGTATGAAATGTATTTTGTTTTAGTAATGTTACTGTTAATAAAATTTATGTAATTTTAATCTATTATAAATATTAATTTTATATTAAAATGTTTTATACTTGTGAAAACATTCTATTCGGGGAACCACTCTTTCATCCCATCTGCGAGGTTAATTATAAATTAAATTAATAATTTTTTTAATTGAATTTAATAAAATTGATTTAATATTTAAAAAAAAAATAATTAATACTATTTAATAATGTAAAATATATTTTTGGTGATAATGATTAGTAAAAATAGTAAAAATTATTTATCGTTGTTACAGTTAAAACATGTTTAATACAGGTTAAGCCAAAGGTTAAGGGTATGTTTTCCAAATACACTTATCTTAATCATATTTGATGGTAATATTTCATCATTATATAATTCAAAATATGAATCTATGGTTATAAAAAATAATTTTTATAAGGAATTTAATTATCATTTTTGATTTTTTTTGAAATTGCTGAGTGGTTTCCAAGTGGGTCCTCAACCACATTTATAAAAGGACATAACCTCTAATATCATATTAACACTTACAAATCCATTTTTTTTCAGAAACAAATATTAAAAAATAAATTCATTAAATCCCTTAAAAAATTATATATGATCTATTTTTATTAGTAAACCCTCTATATCAATTTTTAGTTATAATACTAATGAGGTTTTCTGAAATTGTGTTCCTATGAATATACGACCTACAATCTTTATTAATGTTGTAATATATTTTTCTATCACTAAATTTTTTAAGTGAATATAAATATGTATATAATTCATATACATGGATTTTAAATAATTATTTGAATTTCAAATATGATGTAACCTTAATTGAATTATAAGGCCTAAAACTACCAGAGAAAAAAAATGGAAAACAAAGATTTTATTACCCGAAAAAGTGGTTCTAAAAAAGAAGTGATGAAAATCCTGTGATATATGGTTAAAATTAAAATATATTTTGTATGATATATAAAATTACTTTTATTTATTATATTCATTATAGTATAATTTTTATTATATATTAATTTCAAGAAAGTTGAATAAAGTCATGAATTGAGGTAAGATATTTTCATCTCACTTTTATTCATGTGAGACACATGACATATTCACCAGGGATTTTTTATGTGTGGAGTATATAATTCCAATAGATATAATTTGTTATTATTATCCTAAAAACTATAGGATATACATATCCAAATCTATTTCATTATTTCACAGGTCTTATTATCCAAATTTTATTAATCTTTTAAGGGTTTATTGTAACGATCTCAATGATTGTCATGATTTTTTTTGTGATTATAATTATTGTATGAAATATTATGACATATATCTCAATAAACTCATAAATTTTATTATCCCTTAGTTATTTATTAGTACTATATTTTTTCATTACCTAAGCTTTTATTTTGTACTAAAGAGAAATAATAAATATTCATTAAAGAACCCCAAATTTATTTTTATCTAGAGTCTAAAATATTTTCTATTTAGTGAGTATATTTTCTAAAAATATTTTCATGAATGTTATTAATATTTTACAATGACTATATATAGTAAGTATTACACCATTTTTTACTTGTTAAATAATGGATTAAACTAAATCTTGTTTCCTCTTATCGAAAGAGTTTTTTCTGGATTTTTTAAAAAATTATTACAGAATATTTATCATAACATGTATACTATAAATAGTATTTCATTTAATTATGACCTAATAATGATTTAAATATTATTTTATATTTTTCCATGTAAATTTTCAAAGAAAAGTCTTTATTTAATATTTGATAACATATTAGATTTTAAATAAGTTATTTCAATTGGAAATTATTTTTTTCTTTGGGAAATGAGATATGTTATTTTTTAAAATCCTTTTCTATCTTGGATGAAATAATTGGACATTTCATAATTTTTTGGGAATATAATCTCATGATAAAATCACTATTCAATATTTTTTTGGTATATTAATATATTAAAAAGTTTATTTTTAATCTAATTAATTCTATATGAGTTATAATATTTGTAATTGATAAAACCTATTTGTTTTCAATGGTTTATGACTTGATAATGTTTTTATGATACACATTTTCTCTCCACGTGTTATGAAATCATCAATTTTTTTAGGATGTTATGTCCCATATATTTATGATTATCATTTTGTGACATGTAGTACTAGAATTTAATATCCCTCCAATTAATTGGATAATGATTAATTTTATATGGGCTTAAAGGGAACACTAGAGGTCATACCATGCATAAATTTGGGTATAAGAGGGGTTATCCCTAGCCCAAAATAGTGTTAACAAGAGGTTATCCCAAGAAACATAATGTGTACATGGGTGGTTATCCTATGTATAAAATCTTATGAATGTCTTGGTGGATATCCTTGATATAATTTTCTTGTGCTTATGTGTATTCCTAATTGTCTAAATCCTATTCCATTGTTATGCTCTCCTGAATCATATTCTTCTATTCCTTTATTATTCATGTCATATAAATATAAAATATACATGACTCAAGTTTTTATGATGTTAATGGTGTTAAAATACAATACACATGTTGTCATATTCTTATTCTCATGTTATGTTGAAATATACTTTGTTTTCCTTGAATGAGTATCTGAGCTCACACGTTCATCTGTTACCTTTATACATGTTTTTATTATTGTTATTATTTATAATTTGTATAAGAATTGTGATGGTTTGGAAGCACATAGTGGGATATGATGTATTTCACTTATTAACCAGTAATTATGTATCCTAGTTTCCTAAGACATAAAACATTTATGATCTTCATTCATGTTTCTGTAAAATGAAATGAATTTACATTTACTTATATGTATTTTAAATGTTTGAAAACAATTATTCTAAATAATATCTCACTGACTGTTGCATTAGTAACATTTTTTAACCATATGAAACATCCATATACCACATAATGGTATGAACATTCTCCATTATTTCATAGACCAGGTGACGACCAATCAACTTCATCTCTGCAATGTTATCCTACTACTTTGAAGCTCTATATATCTTCCATTAAAGAGACACTTAGAGTCTAATATGAATGATTGAATGAAAATAGTTTGTATATGTGAACTCTACTAGGGGTGGTTTTTATTACAATATCCTTGGAAATACATTGAATAATATCTCTACATATCCCTCAGAGTTTGAATGGTCATTTTATATTATCAAACCATCTATGATGATAATCATTGCTAGAACTCAACTCTTTATCCAACGGTTTCTGAACAATTCTTCAAAATCATGATGGTAAACCTAGTATCTTGATTAAATATAGTTGATATTTTTACTCCACTCATCCTTAACACATAAATTTTTAATATCAATGTGATTATTTGATGGGTGAAGTCATCTTTGATGGAAGTAAAATGAGATTAATTCATTTGGTGATTGAATTCAACCTAAATATAATTACATCCTTTAGATGTTTTTTGAATCCAATTGTGAAAACTTGGTGATTTTTTCCTAGTTCAATGCTATTATGATTAATGTTTTCAATATACCCACAATCATGTTCCATTTACAATTTACTTTTATATATACCATGAATTGATATAAACATTCTGCAACTTTTCTCTTAAATTTACCTCACAGGATGTTTGTCATTATGTCTATATAAATCTTCAAATTTATTAGATTTATGGGGAATGATGATTTAAGTGAATCACCTAAAAGATAATTCATTTATTTCAGTTTTAATGGGACCCATATCTTGGTTCGAAAAATTTTAAATTCATCTTTATTAAAGTTAATCTCTATGTTATTGGATACATTCTTATGATTCTCCATATCATATTTATATATGTATTTGATCATCACATATATGGATGATTTAATTATAATTTTGGAAATATTGGACTTATTATATTCCCCTAACACTTCATGATTCATCCCTTTAATATCCATGAATATTCAGTCCCTTTAAATGATTATTTGATATAATGTAACATGATATTTCTGTCATGAAGAATCATCCACCATGTTCACCTTCCCAAGATTTAGATGTAGTGAGAAGTATAATTTAACAAGTCATAAATATATCCTTTTTCAAAAAATTTACCCAATCCATGTTAGAATATTTTTAAAATCATTTTAATCATAATAAATATCACACTTCATTATAAAGAGATAACTCCATCGAATATAAATGCAAAGTTCATCATCACTATCTAGAAATAATGAATTAGGTAATTGTTAAAATCTTTTTAATTGTCAGGGGTAATAATAAAATATGTTATCATTTTTCACTATATTTCATCCTAATCCATTATTTACTGAATCATTATATACTGAAATCCATTCCCCACTATAGGGGAATGTATGTATAGTTTATGTAGACCATATCTTCTTCAGTTCCATAAAAAATTCATCACATTACCATATCCAAATGAACTCCACTTTCTACCTAGAAATCATGGCTAGTGTATTTTATATAAATGAGAAATTTCTAAAAAAGAGTTGATTTTATCTAGCTATCCTAGGAAAATAGTGGATCATAGTTACATTGTTTGGTATGGACCATTCTTAAATAACATCTATATATAAAATATCTAGAGATATTCATTTATTAGTCATTACATGATTATTAATAAACCCCTATGTATATGGAGTTAATTTTTATTAATTTATAATACAATTTTCCATTCATATGGTCAAAAAAATCTGAAAATGATCCTCATAATCGTCATTGATATATAATAAATAAGAATATCATCCATAAATACCACTACAAATTAAATAAGGACATCATTAAAGATTTTACGCATTGAATCCATAAATATGGAATTATAATTCTTCCATACAAATGAAATCACTAAAAAATAATAGTTTTTATACATCATTTGGAATGTTATGATTGAAATATCTCCAATTTTTAACCATAAATAGTGATATCTAGATAACATATAATTCTATGAAAATATTGAGCAAATTTGAGTGGTTCAAATAAGTCAATAATACAGGGTTGAATATATTTTTCCTCATTGATGCTATTTTGAAGGTCATGATATTTAATGAAAAGGTGAATCGATCCATCCTTTTTTTTATGAATAAAACTGGTGAACCCCATATAGAATCAGTAGGTTAGATATATCTCTTATCTATAATTTTTTAGTTTCTTCTTTGTTAAATCCTTCAATTCAATAGAAGCCACTATATATTGACTCCTTGATTGATTAATATAACTAGGAATATTTTATATGGCTAAGTCAACATAATTCTCTATGGGAAGAAAATGTATCTCCTTTAGAAATCCATAATTATACTTCAATAATATTGAACATTGGTCAATACTAACTTCCACTCAGATCATTTGATATATAAATCCTTCATATATAGATAAAATAACACATATAATAGAACTCTATTACATGTGGATACCATCCTTATGTTTATAATTGAGAATATAATGATATATGATAAGAAATGTGATCTTATTCTCACATAAACTTGTATTTTCTCTATGTAGGGACAACCAATCAATAAGGAATTTAATGTAAAATTAATCTAATGGAGAATAATTATATATAAAATAAGTATACCGTAAAACATTACAATAATATGATATTAAAATATCCTGTATTTGACCATTTTTTATAAGATTTTTTTATAGATAATATGAAATCTTTTACATGACGTTGTAATTCTGCATTCTTAGAAAAAACATGTGATATGAAAGAATGTGATGATCTAGAATCAAATATGGTACTCAAGATCTAAAATAAATACTATGTGAACATCAAATCACATTAATCTAATTATTTAAATAAATATTTTTGATTGCGAATTCCCATACTTTTTATGATTTTTTGGTATGTTTTTGGGGCATATTTCTATAATTGGACATAGGTTTGGGTATTTATTCACATAGTGTCCAAAATTTGTGAACATGAAGCATTGTATTATGGGTAGATTATTAGGGGGGACTATTTTATTATTTGTTATTTTAATTAGATTAAAATAATTACATAATATATTGTAGGCATGGTTGATTAATTTAAATCACTTAAAACACTTCCATGTCCAGTTAAGGTAATTAAATGGGAATTTCCTTCCGTAATTTTGGCATGAAGGGTTCTAGCACTTCTTACCATCATGTGACATACAATCATGGTGACCTAGTTTTTTAGCCTTCCATTTTTACCTCTCCTATGTACAGAGATACCACATATTGCATATCCATAGTGAGTGGACATCAAAATATCTCATCAATTATTCTATATAATATTATGGAAAATCCTCTCACAGACTAGGTATTAATCCATGGAATAAATGATCGACTTTACTTTTTTGGATTAGAGATAAAACAATGATGTAAATTGAGAAAACTATGATGTTTGATTAATAAGTTCTAAAGTTTTAATTATATATTTTTTCAACTCCAAGAATTCTCTCTTATTATTCATGAAAAGAGATAATGGGATATTCTTGATAAAGAAAAATTTCATAAAATATTTTCAATCAATGCCGTCAACATTCACTTTCATCATTGAATTATTATTATAATTGATCTAATGGAAATCCTCTTGGTCTAAATGGTAAATATCTCTAATAACTATCTTATAATTTTTTTCACTGGAAAATAGAAAATATCTCTTCATTTCATTTATCCATTTTTGGATAATAAGTTGATTTGAATTTGTACTAAAAGTTGCTGGATGTCCCCACATGAAAGGCTAAATATCAAGATTCACATTCATTAGTGTTCCATATAGATCAAAATGGTTTTAATTATTATTAATTTCTTGTGACATATCATTTATCAATGTTACAACTTATTGTACTCCAACTCCCCTTACATTGGGTTATTTATTTGGGTAACTATTACAGTTCCAATGAAAATAATTTCTAACATAGTTCATTCAAGTTCCAATAATTTCTAAAACAAAAAAAAAGATGGCATGAGTGACAAAAAAATAACCTCATACATGATTAATAGAATGAAATGGATTTCACCTTATAATTTCTAACTCTTTAACAATATTTTATTAGAAATTTTATTTATTTAAAACTACATGATTATTGGTTCAATAAAATGTTGTGTTTCCTCATTCTTCTCAATATAATCAGATAATGTTACCTAAAAATAAATCCCTGCAAATGGATTCTAATGATAATGAGTCCATCCAATCAATATCCCCTAATAGAGCCTACCTAGTCATATTAACTTGGGCACAATCATCATACATTTGAGTAATGATCATTTCAATGACCATCCGAAACTTTTTCAATGTAATTTACCCAAGTGATTATGTTCCACAACCACATCACCATTCAATTATCCAAAAATGATGTATTATTAGGAAAAACAAATACCCAAGACATTTCAAAAATTTTAGGATTACATCCGATAATTAGACTCTTCTCTAGGGTTTTTACTAAATATATATTACCTTAATTAAAAAAAATATCATTTATAATATATAAAAGTTACAAATTATTTCCTTTGATACCAAATATAATGAACCATGATATAGTTTCATTTATATTAAATCCTTAACATAATTTAGATAATTAGATTTCCTAAATATTAATATCCCAAGGACTGATAAGTTGCACATTTTTGGAGACATGCTACATAATAGGATTATTATAAAAAACTCAAGAAAATTTATCCTTAAATGAATCATACATGACCATATTCATGAAATGTAATTTCTAATATTCATCAACATCATCCTTTTGGAATTTATAAAATACTAAATGGTTTAGCTCGAAAACATAGTATGTGATGAATGAAAATTTAATCAAGGATTAGTTAGTAAGAATATGTAAAAAATGATCATAAGAGAAATATCATTACATAGTATGAGATAAAAATAGGGCACTAGTGGGATTTAAATTACATAACATATGAACATGAACGAATAAAATATCAACATGGAGGTATATTAGCAAAAAATGACTAAAAATCTTTTAGCATAAATATAGAATGATGAGTTTATAAGATCATAACGAGTAACATCCCTTTAACGATGGAACACACATTATTAAAAGGAAAAATTACTTTAATGATCCACACCATAATTTCCCTTGATTATGAGCGACTAAAATGTTCCCATGAATACATATAGCATGAGATATACCCACCATTTTGGGAACCATTTGAAACTAAAAAATCAGGATTGGTCTCTATCCTATACTTGCATTTTTTCAAATTGTGGGTATAGGTTTTCTCCCACAGTGTCAAAGTATCACACCCAATTTCTATTCCATTCAATCCTTATACCCATAGTTTTAAAACTATGGGTACACATAGTCAAAAAAACTGAGCAGACATTGTTGAACCTGCGACCTTCCTTTCATATTTGGGGTGCCTCACCACTCAAGCTACATCAATTTATAATATATATATATATATACATAGCTAAATATATTAATCCACATCCTTATTAGAATTAAATGAAGTCCATGTGTTCCGATCCCCATCTGTCACTTAGTGCTTCCAACTCCTATCCAACCATGTTAACTCACTAAAATATAAAAATGTCTACTTTAATCCTAAAATATTTATCATGATTCCTATATCAGAAAAAAACCGAAATCACGATTTGATCCCACAACTGCATGGAAAACAAACACTACTTCACCAATAAACCTATGAATATCATATGTTTACAAAATTTTTTATACATAAATATATTTATAAGAACATTGGTATATGAGGGAAAACTGTGGGTATAGGTTTTCCATCCAAATATTTTTTGTGTCCCTCGAAAAAAAATTCGCGCCATAAAATGTGAAAGATATACCAATAGTTTTAAAAAACAGTGGGTATGGGTCTTTGAAAAAAAAACTAATTCCCACAGATTTTCCGAAACTGTGGGTATAGGGCATGTAAAAAAACAGTTATACCACAATTTTGGTCAAAACTATGGCTATATTTTTTTCCCACATTTATGAAAAACTATTGGAATATGTCTTCAAAAACACCTATACCCACGTGTTTTCCGGAAACCATGGTTATAGGTTCCCATACTACACCTCTACCCATAGTTTTGAAAAAAACCATGGGTATAGGGATATTTTCCAGTAGTGAATCAATGGAAATATATGATCACACACTTTATTCATCCATTATTATGTGTAATAAATAAAAATCCTCCAATTATCATATAATAAAGAACACATGGATATATAATTGGATTCATAAAAAATAAAAATGGAATACATTCAACTTTCATAATGAACCCATTAAATTTAAATAGGTTTCCAAAATTATGAAAATGGAAATCATTCAGTTGTCATCATGAACCAATAGATGTAAAAAGGGTTTCATAAAATTTTCTAATTGTAAAATAAAATAACTTGATCAAAATCATTTGATAAAAATATCTTGATCAAAAAAATAAAAATATAATATATGAAAAATATATGGTGAATCATGAAACATAAATCTTTTGGATATTTATCATTTGATGATAATTATAGGAAAATCAAGAAAATATATTTTTTCAAAACATTGTTTATCCACTAATGTAAAATTAATAGTTGCATGTATCTTTTCAGGATGTATAAGTTTAAAAATAGAAGTGAAAATAAAAAAATTAATAGAAATATATTTTTATTAAAATAATTTCTTATAAATAAATAGACGACATCATTTAATATGTGAGTTTATGGAAAATGATATTTGATACAAAATTATATAACTCTTATAAATGTGTTATAGTTTCTATGTCTCATATGATGACCATTGATTTTCATGAATGTGATATTCTCATGTGTTTTGATGATAGAGATATCAAATAAATATTTTACAATCTCATTCATATACATTTTCATTTATAAATATAATTAATACAATTGTATTGATGTATTGACTTTTTTTAAAATCTATTTTCGAAGTCAACTGTTAATACCCATAAAAATTTGAACTAGGATCATAAAAGTGGGGTTGATATTACTTCTTTAAATGTTCATCATTTAAAAAAATTAATGGTTTGACGATTGGTTTTATATAAATAATAAAAATGTTATAACTTCAATATGTGGGAGTTTTAGTCATAATTTTATGATGACTAAATCAGGGATGAACTAGTTTCTAGTTATATTATGATTTATGTTGAATAACATAAAATGCTCAATATGTTTCTCTTATACATAATGATACATATTCTTGAAATATATAAATTAGTTATACAATATATAATTATAAAATATAAGCGATATCAACATGTGATAGTGGTAGTGGAAAACGAAAAGCATTATTCCATGGAGGCGGTAGTCTGTTTGTATGCATGGATGATGAATTCATTATTTGAAGGGATAATGAAATAAGATACATGTTTTATCATATATAGGAAATTAATATGTTTTATATAATTCATATTTAGTTAATTCCAATTTATTACTAGGAAAATTGGTATGTGAATAAGAAATGACACATTTTTCCTTTTGGAGGTAATAGTCCACACGTACACATGATTCATGTTTTCATTTTTAAAAATAATATGGGAAAGGTGGTTAATTATTTTACATTATTTATTATAACATACTAGTATAACAATTATAATAATTTGATTATTTTAATATGGTGTAATTTAATTTCCACAAGAATAAGTGGACACCTCAAAATAGAAATGAGAAAGGAGTGGTTAGAAATATATAGATCACTTAAGGGATTATCCCATTTACAAAGGTGTTCATTACATTGAGTTATGGACTTTTAAAAATACCAAAATATATTACATGTGTAATGTATGTTGAGTAGAGAACATTTTAGAATTTTTAATGAACTATATGCATTGTGGAGTGAGTGGAACTGAGGATAAGTGTACCCACTTTCATTGGATCATGGAATCTACAAGAGAACGCCATGGTGGGTCTTCTTGATGCAAAGCACATAATGGTGCGTTTTGAGTCGGAAGAGGATCTGATTGTGGCTTGGTCCTCCGCCCCGCGTACTTGTGATGGCTCCCAGTTTTCTCTCTTCCGATGGTCCTATGACTTTCACATGAAGCGCGATTCACTGACCGTGGTAATTTGGGTAAGGCTTCCAGAACTGCCACTTCCTTTTAAAAACCCTTCTATCATCCGCATGATTGGGAATCTTGTTGGCCGATATCTATGTTTGGACAGTAGAACTAGGGCTGTATGCCACCCGGTCTCGCCTAGAATATGCGTTGAAGTAGATTTATCCAAACCGCCTGTTGAATCATTTTTCATTGCTGTGAGTGAGGAGTTCAGTTATAAACAATCGGCTGTGTTTGAATCTTGGTCTCAATACTTCTCTATGTGCTTCAAAATTGGGCTTCGGAAGGATGAGTTCAGCGGTAGAAGGGTGATCCCGCAGGTGGTCTCGGCTCCTAAGGATGCGGCTGTGGCAGATCCTATCTCTCTGCATAGGGAGAAGAATATGGGTGATGCAGTGAGGATGAGGCAATGTCCAGTATTTTTCAGCCCAACAAATGGTTCACGTTTTGGAATGGTGAAGTATCCTCTGAATCCGGGTGTTGACGCTGTGTTTGGGAGACTACGGAGGGACCTTGGGGTGCCCAACTCAGGAAATCTGGTGAACGCTCTGCACAGTGGGAGTCATGATGTGGCATTTCCGGGGGGAGGGAGGCCCTGGTTGGACATCTGCAGGCAAGAGGGGGATCTGTTGAAACAGATGGATGGGTGAGGGCCTCTTCGGGGCTGAAGGAAACTCCTGCACTGCGAGTGGGGGGCATTGAGGTTCGGAATTGTTTTGATGGCCTGGAAAATGAAGAACTAGAAATGGGACTGGATCAAGTTGATCCTGCTTTGTCTCCTGGCCGAGGGTCTGCTGAAATTTCTGCACTGAACTCTAGTGTGGATGTAGGTATTGCAACTCTTGGTGCGAATAGTGGCAGCGCGTCTGGGAAGGGGCAAGGGCAGGGCTCGCGCAATCCTGAAAAGAACCATGGGGGTGTCCCTATGGATTAAGAGGAGCCGCCTATGAGTTCAGGTGGCAAAATACATGCTGGATTGTGTGTGCAGGCTGCTGTATCAGATGGAGACCTTGAGCAGAAAGGGGTGTTTGAATGTACTGATTTCGTGGCACAACCTCAGTGTCTTGTGCTGGTTGATCCGAAAAATCTTGTTGAGAAGGTACTTGGAGTGAATGGCTGCATGCAGGTGATGAATATCCCCCAGAAATGGGGGGACATATCTGATAGTGAGAATGAAAATTCTGGTGGTCGTGATCGAATCTCTTATAGTGATGTTGTTCAGCGTGGTAGCAAGGAGGGGGCAGGGAAAGAGGGAACCATGACAGCACCACCGAGAAGAAGGCAGCAGAAAGACTATTCCTCCCTCCTGAAACTGATGCCTACAAGATCTCCCTTCAGCAAATGGAATGGGTTGAAACCTTCCGATGAGTTTTTGTAATTGGATAAGATGAATCTCAGACGTAAGTATTCGAAGATTTTGAAGCAGTATGATAGCTCGGAATGGGAATCAGTTACCGCAGATGAAGCACTTGCCCTTGGATATGGTGACAGCAATGGTGACGGGTATGGCTATTATGAAATGTAGTTGTCTGTGTTTTTAATGCTTGTTCTCTGCACTTTTCTTTTATTTTAATAAATGGTCGGAGACTTTGTCTTCGGCAGAGCTTTCCTGGTAAGTTTTACGATTAATAAAGGACTAAAATACACATTCTGACTAATTTTTCAAATATATTTGTGATGTCGTACTATTAGATATTTTACTTTAAAGATTTTAACTTTTACATTGGAATGTAGTGTTTACATATCGTGACTTCTCATTTATCACCAAAAATTTAATGGATATTATTAAATAAATTTTATATACATATTATTGAATTTATATCCAATTTATTTTGTGGAATTTTGGAAATGTATAAAAATTAATTTTAAAAAAATAAATGTCTAAAATATTTAAAAGAATTTAATTTTCTTAAAATATGAAATAAGTTTTAAAATTTTAAATATATATTTCTAAACCACATGTTATTATTATTAACTTATCATTTCAATTATAAAATTAATATCGGGACTTATTGAATGGTTTAATTAATTTATAATTCATACTAATGTGGTAATAGTTTAATAAAAATCATGCAATTTGGGAAAACATATTTTTTTTAGTATTTAGCTAAAATTAATAAATATGATTATATAATAAATAAATTATGGAAAATTAATTTATTTATTTAAAATATAAATTCCTAAAATTATATAATAAAATTTAAAATAAATTTATAACAGATTATTGAAATATGTTTTTAATGGAAGGAAAGATTTTTTATACAATCTATTATTTCAAAATTAGTTTCAATTATATATCTAAAAAAATTTAATAAAAATAACATTTTAAAATATGTTTCAAAATGAAAAATTATTTCATTTTATATGAAGATTCAGTTTCTAATATAATATTAAAAGGATACATTATTTCACAAGGTGGTTATAAATGTTTGTAGTAACCTATTTAATAGCCACCTTATGTCAATAAATACTTATGTTAACAAAATTAGTTGTGACCCTTTGGGATTCAATTTTTTATATGGACAAATTAATTTAAAAACCAGATTATTTATGGTGGAACACTTTGAAAAGACTCTGGTTGTTAATATGATATTTCTTTCATTGTCTTCAAATTAATTTAGTGCTTCTTTTTTCCTTTATATATATTTCTTAATAAAGAAACTATCCATGAGATATATTAATATATAAAGTAGATTCCAAGAATGATATTGAGAAGGATATTTATTTTTCAAATTACCTTCTATATTAGATTCTTCTATAACCTCATTAAGCTTCTTAACAGAAACTTATAATCAAAATACCAAAAATTTCAATACCCAATAGAACTCTTTATATGAAATCTAATTCGAAAAATATTCTCAAACAATTTATAGACATTGTAATATAAGATAATTAACCTCATCATTTGAATTAGTTTTTTCAATAATTAATACAAATATAGTCTCCATGAATGATTGGTAGAATCTAAAATGATTTTTATATATGAATGAATCTACAAGTATATATCTATTAGAAAAATATCACCATAAATATTATTTCTCATATGAAATTTATTATAAAATCACTTATAAGGTCCAATGTGGTTCTCTAATGCATAATTACTTCTCAAAATTTTATATATAATGAATCCTTTCTTGGGTAATTCCTTGAAGATTTTTATTAATATGCTTCAGCACTCCTATCTCCTTCAAATATACCATTTTTAAGACTTATTGAAAGTTATGTAATTGAATCTTTGATTACTAAAAATAAACATAGATGTTAATTTTTTTTGGTTCAATAAGTGTAATTATATAAACAAAAAATAAATGAAACACTAAATGGATAATCATAATACAATGTAATATCCCCAAATGTAACTGTTGTGAAATAATGTAATATGAATCCAAAATATAAAAACATAAGGTAATAGAGAATAATCAATATCCATCTCTACCATGTACAACCATTTTCCACCATAAAAAAGATCTAATATATTAACTATATCTTTTTCTACTATATTCATCATTAAATTGTTCATTTACTTTAATGATAGAACACATGTTGTACTAATGACTATTAAAGGGTGAGTATAATATTATTTAAAAGGATACCATGACTCATAAAATTAATGTTAAAAAAACATGTCTTAACAAAAACCAATGATTGAAATAAATATGAAGGATAATACAGTATAAATAAATATTCTTGGACGTTAATAAAACCTAAGATGATACAATAATATTTTCCTTTTCATCTGAGCTCTAAAAAGGTTCATATATTATAAGAATAAAGGGACACCAAAAATATTAATAAAACCATAAATTAAAAATGTTATAACTATGTAGTAGGTCAAATATATAATGGAAAAATGTACTAGATACATCAGAATACCCAATACATCTGAATAACACTTTTCCTTAGCTACCCTAACCCATTTACTCCCATGGAACTTTATTGTACTAGTAGTGGGTGGTGGACACCTCACTAAGGTGAGAAATTCATTTTATGGGTACTAAAACCAATGGAGGATCCAAAACTCATTGTGTTATATATACATTAGCTATGGAGGTTACAAAATCTATATTCAGATGACCCATGACCCATTTTTTTGAGGTGTGACCTAATACAATAAGAATAAATAAAACCCACACATTGGAACATGCATACTTATTGTGGGTTTCTAACCCTCCTAAAATTGAAACTACAAAAATATTTTTTAATTTGGTTAATTTTTTTTAAATATAATACTTATTTACTAATATTAATTTTTCGTTAAATAAAATATTAGATTTTGGGTTATTATTGAAAAAAACCATTCTAATGATCATTTAATCCCAATTATATAACTCATTTTCCGATTTAGGTCTCTGGGAAGATACAAACTATAATTTTCTAATTCTTCCCAGTATATAATTATTTTTTATATTGGTCATTGGTTAACGTTCCTATATATATGTCAAATTAATTTTTTGGATATGAAAAATCTCATTTAACACCCTAAATCATCATATGATAAAATATCGGTACATGGATGGATATGAATATCTATTGGAAATTTATTCCTTAATATGGATATGGATACCCAATAACAAGGGATAAATATATCAAAAGGTTATGGAGGAACTCAAAATAAATGATATTATTACAATATAAAATATTTATTTTTGTCCTAAAATATTTCATTGGACATCTCCAAGAATGTGATGTTGAGTTCTTAATTGAACTCATACACAACACAATTCCTATACTAATGATTCCATATAGAATTCCATCAGAGTTGGAAGAACAAAAAAAAAATGAATATAAAAAATGGATTTATATTACCAAGTGATTCTATGTTGGTTTATCTAGTTTTCATTGTCAATAATTTGATGGGTTAGTGTATCTTTTTATTGATTATTATGAGATTAATGAAATCATGATAGTGAGAAATTATTATCTAACCCATATTAATTATATTTTTATCAACTTAGAGGATCCCAACTCAAATGTTTATCTTAAATCTGTATATCATAAAATATGGGTAATTATAGAATATATACACATGAAAACCTACCATATAGGGCTTGGAAACATTGAATTAATAGTAATTATATTTAGATATTCAAATTCCTGTGGTATCAAAATATATTTAATTAATATATTTGTCAGATATGAAATCAACTAGATTTTGGTGGTCTTATATTTTATATGATAAATGGAAAGTAAAAAAGAGAATTTGAGAATTGTGTTATATACCCTAAGAATTTTGAAATTACTTTTTAAATTTACAATATGTAAATATTGTTTTTACAAATTATCATTCATATATCATGTAATAATAATCTGTTTTATATCTGGGGATTCATAAATACAATAGTTAATTAAATAATGTCCTTGTAAAATTTCTATATATTAGTTCCATAGTTTTATTCAATTGTTTTCATATTGAGGATATTTTTCTCAAAATCTATCATGATTTTAAAATTCAATATCAATTTTAACATGAATGTGTCTAAATATTCATGTTATATAATAATTTGAAGATATTTTTATGGATATTAAGAAGTGGATGATCAATAAATGTATAAAAAATTACCCTCTAGTGGGTAAGGGTTTTTGATTCAAAATTAAAAATCAATGAATGGATTTGGATGTTTCATCTTTTATAATGATATAATAATAGAACAAGTTTAAAATTATTTAAATACCACTGGGAGAAATTTACCAGGAACAATAATTATATTTATCAACATTAATTTTTATATTAATTATTTTGCGGTTATTTATCTATACAGATATGTGTTATATATATACTGAGAAAAAGTGATTAAAGTAAATATTCATAGAAATATAGTTGAATATGTTCTTATTATATTGATATATATGATCGTGGTTTAAAACATCTCAATTAATTACCATCATTCAATGTAAAAAATTAAAATAATTCTTACATATAAAAAATCATGTTACCTTATCCCAGATGAGGATTGAATGAGGCTCAATCTTCATTATTGACACAAAATTGACATTAAAATCATTAGGTTAGTGTTAAAATATTAGATATTGAATAATAAATTATCCATACAAATGAATATTAAATATAAAAATTATGTGATATGAACATATTATACAAGGTATAACATGACTTTGTGTTTGACCATGACTATAATCAGATTATAAGACTATGGAAATTAATATGTGTCCCTTCAATAATAGAATTTAATTCAGAGTATTTCAATAATTCACACTGATAATCATTTTTAATCAATCATGAAATCAAAAAGATATCTATAGATAATAATTAGTAATTATAGAGGGATATCATGATGATGTAGATATCAGAGTATATATCTCGGTGTTTTGTATTTCATATTGTCGGTTTAAAAAAAACAGAATTATATGAAGATTATGAGGCCATAATACATAATCATATATAAATGGGATTTCATCACTCTATAAGAGATCTAAAAGAAACATGCTTCATGGGATGTGGTAGATTAAACAAAAAATTTAAAACACTTCATTTTAATTTGTCAAAATTTATTACACGATCAACTAGATATGATATATATTATAGAATTGGTAAGTATTAGTAGTGTACCACTTTAAAATATATCTCATTGATATCCATAGTCTTCATCATTTTTTATATAACTCATCAGTCCAAATCAGATATAGACATCAATGTCATCACGTCTTGTTATCCTAAAACTACTTATCAATCTGAATGGACCATTTAAAAATTATAAGATATTATAAGATCTTACTTGATGCATTTCATAGGAGGCTAGGATTATAATATTCCACTATTCATGTTCTCATATAAAAAAATAAACTACATATAGTTCCCTAAACAATTCATACATAAATATTATATCTTTTTAAATGAATATTCAGAAAATAATTTTATGATCCATACCAGATCGATAATGGTATGGATTCTTGGGAGAGTTGATAAATAAATATGTCATTTAAGTACATTATTAATCATAAATCACAATTACATTATCAAATATTACTCGTCATTAAATACTCACTACTTCTTCATAACCTTGGGAAAGGAAACATATGAACGGATGTGCTCATATTCTCAGTAGTTTTAAATATAAGATACATAAATTGATGATCATATACAAGAATAATATAATAATAAGGGTATATAATAATGTTCATAACATAAAAAGTTTATTCCCAGTCATTCATTGATATTAATTATAAGTCCTGAAATAAAAAATTAGAATTTACAATGAGAAGAATCATAAGAGTAGTAAATCATCAAAATCCAAAAATCATCCTATAATTAAAATCACAAGTATAATAACAAATCATAAGAGTATGGAGTGATCAATATTTGTATAAACCATTTAAAATATAAAGATCAACTGACATCTATATCAAATCATAGTGAATTAAGAATAAAAATATATTTCCGATATCAAAAGAATCACCATATTTTTCACATATTAAATCTGGAATCTAAAAATGTTTCTCACAGTTGATTAGACACAACTATCTAATTCGCAAAGTGAATCGATATTATCAAATAATAAATATAATTATTTAATGAGATATAAGGATTTACCCAATGCACTATAGGGATATATAATTCTATCCACAATCATCAGATAATGAAAACCATGCACATGTGTGTTATAAGATCATAAAGCTTTCATTATATCATCATCACTCCCAAAAAAACTTGTTTCTTAATCATTTATTAATTTCATCATAGAATAAGAAATATAAAATAAAATTGTTTTTTAAATATCTCATCATCATCATAATAACCTTATAGATAAATAATGTGTATGATATTATAGGATTATATCCTTAATAAATCATAATTTACATAAAAGTATATTATCAAATTTAAAATTTCATTAAAATATCACTATAATATTTTTGAGAAAAATACCACATCAATTTAAAAGAACATATTTGAAATAGAAATATTTATAAAATATTAAAGACAATGTTTTATTAAAAAAATCAATGATTTATTTCAATTGATCCATAAAAATAGTGAGAATTAATAAGGGTGGAAAATTTCAATCATTATATATATATATAAATTAACATATTATTTTATCACATTCAGTAAAATATACCCCATTTTGAAAAAGAAAATAAGATTCCACTAAATTATTTTTATAGGAATTAAAACATGGGTATAAATAATTATTTTTTATAAAATTTGGAGTATTTTAATTTTTTAAAATATATATATGGAAGAAAAATTTTTTCTTACTAAAAGAGTGGATATAAGGATGGATAATAAAAAAATATAGAAGCATTAGAGTTAAAGAAAGAGGAAATGATAAAAATTCATCAAAATTTCATAAATTAAAGAATATTAATATGAGTTAATGTAATTTATCATATAAGAATCACATAATTTCATCAATTGATATTAAATAATTAACAATCTCAATTAAAATGGGATTGGGACATAAAACCCTTATCTCATGTGTCATGAGACTTTGTATGCATTCAAAATACCAATATAATAAAAATAGATTTATTAGATGGATGTTTCAAAAAAATACTTTTATATATCATCCATAAATTATTTACATATAATATATCATCAGATGTGAATTAATACATAATTATGAAAATCAGTATTCGTGGTTATAAATGCATTATTTTTCTTGTATATTTTTGTTTGAAAGTCATGGTCTTTATAAATAGACCATGGTTACTTCATAAAAATAATTTTAATAATTGTATAAATATAAAATATATTCCTTATATAATAAATATATTCATCAATAAAATATATTGATATAAAATTGATTACACCATTCGTGGACACGGTAGGTTGTAAAACTACATGAACACTATTTTCAATTTTTTACTCATGCAAGAAATTAATATTAATTAATAATTAAAAATTAAATAATAATTATTATATGATATATATCATATCTATATTCATTAATTTTATCCTTATTACAATCCGTGTAAAACATATGTTTAAATAATCCACATTGATTCATAGATGTGGTAGTTTTCATGTATGATAGAGTGGCATTATCTTATTCAATTTGAAAGAAAAATTATTCATAATTCATGTTGAATTATAATAAAAATATTTAGGTTTCTCAAGATTATTAATTAATTATTTTATAATTTATACAATATATATAGTTGGGGTAAATAAAGGATATAATTCAAAATTTTTGATTAAGCGTTATAACTCCTCATTGTGAAACCTCTTCTAGAATAAATGTAAAGCATTGAAATGAGAACCATTTGGTAAAAAAGAATTAATAAAATGTAGTGACTAAATCTATGATGATTTTATTATTTTTATTTTCAAAGATATAAATATAATTTTCTTTGAATAAGAGAGTAGAGGAGGTTCCCTTTTATAAGTGAGAGGATGTAAACTCTTGGAATTAGATATAAAATTAAATTAATATTAATTAATTGACAGTGAAAAATGGATCTATTATTGAAACAATTTGATGATATTATTAATTTCAGTAAATATACACTGATAAAATAAAATATGTAATATTTTTTGTCTTATTTTCACACATATCTCTTATTTCTATATCTTCCATAACCCTTTGTATAATTACAATGTTATCAATGGGTTTTTACTATTTTTTTTGTGAATAAAGTTTCTAAAAAATACAATGAACCCATAAATAAACCATGGATGATATTTTTAACTATATCCCATTCACTTTTTAGAGTATACGATAGTATGAATTTTTGATCATTTTGATTAAATGTTTTTTATTATAAAATACCTTGAATGTCATTTTTTGATATATATGAAATATTATAATATAATAAGTGTATAAATCTTGTTAACATATTCCAAAATAATATTTATTATAATATAAGGAATATGTTTTCTTAATATAATCTTTTTATTATATATTTACATTTTTTACATATCATTTAAAAATTTATAATTTGTTTTAACACATTGTTTAAAAATTTTTAACCTTAAAAATGGTAGTTAAATTTTTAATTTTAATTATATGGAATTTTAATTATAGTATAGTAATTGGTTCATAAATTTTATATGGATGAAAATTTAGTCGATTTTTAATAATTTTTTTTCTTTTTAAGGATTATTAATTTTTACATGTAATTTAGTAATATATATTTAACAAAAAGTCTGATTAATGTTATTTTTATATTTATTCCCGAAATTTTTCTTTTAATGAAACATTAATGAAAATTAATTTGAATAAAAATCATAAAAACTAGTCTAATATGATTTATTTATATTAAAAATTTGATGCGAAGTTTTAATCTTCTTTAAATTAATACTTTTTAATATTTTAAAATCATTTACAATTTTTTTACTACTTGTAGAAGCCCAATATCATCATTTAACAAGCATTAAAGGTAAGTATAACATGAATAATTTTGTTTTAAAGAATAATCATGGTAAAAAATTAATTCATATCTCAAAAAGATTATTATTTCTAATTATTAATTATTTTTCCTCTATCATTAATTATTTTTTTTAAAAAAAAAATAATGTGAAATTATTGAAATTATCTTTAATTTATATATTATAATGTTAAAAAATAATTTTAAATTAAAAAGTTAATATTTTATAATATTGGATTATTATCGAAGATTTTGACTCATAAAATGAAATAAATTATGTTTATTCAATTAATTTTGAGGCTTATTACAAAATTTTCAACCATAATTATCCCATTTTACAATTACTATGATAATATTTGTCTACTTTAGTCGGTATTCTTATCAAACCCAAACAAAAGGGTCCTTTCGAAAAAAAATTACCAGTGGATTTAAAATTTTCAATCCATTTTCAATATTATTTTTGTATTAAGTGGAAGAAATTAAATAAAGATAAAAACTATAAATTCAATGAAACCAATATTAAAAAAATATTTTTATGTATAAAAATGTTTTCATACCAAATTAACCAAAAACATTATTATAATGAAAATATTTGGATTATTCATAATATATGAGACATAATTTAACATTTAAACTATTTTGAAAAAAATGCAACTTTCTAAATATTTGAATAAAAATACACATTTCAATAAAAATTATCATGATTTACAATTTATTGGAAACCCAATCTTTTTCCTAAAATCACACATATTCAAATTTAGTTAATTTTTTAATGAATTTTCAATGTTTATACAATTTTAATGGAAAAGGTTATAAAATTAAAAATATTAATGATAATATTCTCTTAAAAAAGGTAATGAAAACAATTTTGAGGATAAATGTTTTTTGAAGAATAATGTGACTTTACTAATAATTGAGTACTTGTTTATTAATTATTAATTAATACATTTTTATTGAGTATTTCCTCTATATATATATTATAGTATTGTTAGTACTATTAAGACCCTTTTATTAAATTGATGTGTTCTAACATTCACATTTAATCAGTAATATTTCAGGTTTCATTTATAATTGGTTTTCCCTATCTTCTATGTTGTCATTCATATATTTTTTTAATTTCAAGATGTTATATTCTACATCATTTAATAAAAGTAATCCATAAAATTTGAAAATAAAGTCAGAAATCTAGGATTTGGTATTTGAAAATATCTATATATAAAACCAATATAACAAAAAAGGTTAATGAAATATCCTCATAAAAAGTGGAGAATGGAAATTCGATTATAATATGGAATAAAACGTTACTAGATTTCCAAATAGAATACTATTAGATGGGAGTACACATATAGGAATGGGGAAAAATAATATTCAAATAATGATTGAACGTTACTAAGATGCTTGGTCATGAGAAACTGAATGATTATGATAATAGTAATGACCAAAAAAACAAAAACCAAATAGGCGTAAAAAAGGCCATCACTTCATCATAGGTGAAGGTAATATAATTTTCTTTGTTTCATGATCCTTTACATATATATAAGGAATTAACTTTCAATATTGAATTTATAAAATATGAAATATACATTCATGATAACTTTAATATCATCCTTAATTCAATCTATACTACAATATCATCATTTACCCCAAATAATGAGTATTTAGGAAGATATTTTTATACATAAAGCATAAAAATAACCATTTAACAAATGACGTTATCCAAACAAGGATATGCATATATTCCTCCAATATATAATTTTTTTTCCAAAACAGAAACTGTTAGCATTAATTATTATAAAATCAAAAATCAACTGTCATTTATATGAAAAAAATAAACTTAACATCAAAATTTAAGAATTATAATAAATGATAAACTTACATTATTCTATAAATAAATAGTATTATATCTAAATAAATGCCAATAATATTAATATTAATAAATTTTTTATCCTCAAAGGTAAAATCATACGTTTTATCTTATGTTCCAAAAATATAAATATCATTTATCCCAAATAACATTTCATGATAAATAACATGTTAAACCAGGGAGTAATATATCATCAAACTACTGAAACATTTATAAAAATATCATTAATATTCATGATAAATGACAATACAGTCATATAATATAGTGAACATCACAAAAATAAAATGAATCAAACTACGATACTACCCTAAAAGATAATCCTAATCATTAATAAAAATATATTGGAAAATTTCACAGTGTAATTAAATCACTTTTAAACCATCATGTTTATCTAATTATCACCACAAAACAGATCATAATGAAAATTTCCAAACATAATAAACTAACCCGTAGGGGGTTTTAAAGCTCAATACATTATTTCTCATAAACTCCATCAAATGGTTCAAATCACTGCAAAATAAGAACACTTAGAACCTCAAAAGGGGTGTCTAAGAAATTAAACATTTGGTCAAAAAATTATAATCCCATGATGGTATTCATATCACTTATGATAACCTCAAATTAAAACATTAATATTTAAAAATATGAACTCTATCCATATCCCTTAAAAAATCAATTATTATTTAATATATAAAATAAATAAAAAACTGCAATAAATTTAACCGAAGATAACTAAAATCTCAATGATATTAAATTTCTAATAAATTACAAATTCATCAAGTATATCCAAATTAAATTGTGAAGTTAAACTAACTCTTTATGCTAACTAGTCATTGTTATCTTATAATCAATAATTGAGTAAGGGTTATATATCTCCCACTCATGTGTTTTATAAAAAATATCATCAAACCATAAAATCGTTTTTCTATGTTATCAACTCCATTCAACCTAATATTGGAAATTTTTAATGGATTTTTTTAACAATACATTAATATTCAGACATACTTATAACATAAATATCATTGATGTAATAATTATAAAATATAAATATCAAATAGTATATCATGAATGCATCAATACTTTACCTTTAATGATTTGTAAACAATATGTCTTTACATGGTGTAGGAAATAACCATTTTATTATGGTGTTAGATCAAATGATTCCCATATTCCCCATAAATATGTCATTGAAATATAAATTGTACATTTTGATGAACATAAAATTCATCCATTATAATATTTATTTATACTCAGTAATTACATGCTCTATGGCCACCATTTCCACAAAAATGATCTTTAAATTTATTACATACATTATCTTGAGTAGTTCTCATTGTATTCTCAACACCTAGGTAGATTAATCTTCATTCATCCATTATATTTTTAAAACAAACTCTTTATCTTCTTAGATGTATTAAAAAATCCACCCATGATGAGGTTTTAAATTTTTTACTGGGGCAAGTCATTAGGAATAATCATAGGGTTTCACATCAGACATATCTTTTAATTTGGTTTTTAATAAGGAAAAGCATTCCTCTACGCACCACATTTACTGCTAACAAAAATCCTCATTGTTCCGTCTATTGTCAAATAAAATTATAGTGTTATCAACAAGAGTCATGGTGAGGAAAGATATAATAAAGAAAAATAGTTTATAAGATATATAGCTCATGAAAAATTATTTTCAATCAATGACACCATAGTTTTAACCAAGATAATCTTTGGATATCATCTATTCAAATACATTATAATCGTTCATAATTAATACTGTGAATTTTCCCAGGTGTGTACAATCAAGATTTTAGTAAGGGAAAATTTACAATTACCCTAAATTATTATAGAAATATATTCCACGAACTACTTTTAGGGTTATTACTCCTAGATTAATCATATTCCAAAAAAAATCCATATTAAGTATCGAGAGATACATTTATTTATAGGAAAACCACATAATGTCATTATTATCAAAAAATTATAATGTTACCAAATTATTTGGTTTACCCCATGTTTTCAAAAAAGTTATCTAATCCTAATATATAATTATTTTATTAATCAAACTCTCATATGAAATATATAAACCCAATCATTGCATTCATAAATATTAAATTTTTTGAAATGAAAATCCAATAATTTACGTTATCATACACTAAAAACCCATAAAATTATTTTGTCATCTTAGAATAGATACATAAAATTATTATTCAGGTAAAGTATTTTTCATTTTTCCTATTTTTAGTCGATATTTGTACACTAATTAACATACCCTACTTAAAAACATTTCTCGATAACATAAGGAAATGTCACATAAAAAAGGATGATCATAGATTCTCATTAAGGTTAAACATGGGTGTTTTCAATCGATGATCATATTCACACATAATATAAGAATAAGGGTATCATATCTTGATAACAAGATATGATATTGAATTGCAGCATTTCATTGGTCATAATATTGGTCCATGGAAAAAGTTGGTAGTATACAGATGAAAATCACAAGACTTACAAATCAAGACAATTTAGCCTTAAATCTATTGTTCAAATTATAAGAATAAAAAATATCTCAAGAGTGTCGTAAAATAATTCATTGATATAATATTTCATCTATACTTTTTAGTTTGGATATCAAAATATAATAGTACATTTGGAATAAAAAACAATTTCCTATATCATAATGGATTTGGAATCACCATCGTTTTCCTTAGTGGATCAAACATCCCATTATATTTCTTATAGTTGATTGAGGACATAAAACAACATACAATAATTGTTTCTGTGAGTGATAATAATTTTTCCAATTAACTGGATGAATTTCTAATTATAGGATTATCCTTAAAAAAACAATTACTATATATATTTTTGCAAAAATATCAAAAAAATATCTATCATACCATCCGAAGCTGTGGAACAAGTATGACTTTCATAAACATTTTATATTTTTGTTGTAGTATAACCCATGGAATATAATAATTTGTCATAGAAATATCATCATCTTATATATAAACATTTTTAGAAATTATTCATCATACATCATTTTATTATATCCCCTATAAATAATAATTATCATGAAATTATGTTATCATGTTTGAAATTTCCATTAAAAAATATCATGAATATTTCATGAGAAATATACCCTCGTAATTTTAGAATCACTTATCTAAGGAAATTTATTTTATTATATTATGGAAAAAAATATCAATGAGTAGAACAATATAATATTGTATGTTAGGTTTCAGAATATTTAGTTATCTCTATGACAATGAATTCCATTGATGTTATGTACATAAAAAAGAAGATTGCTTCTCACTTCTGGTAAAATGTCCAAATTTTGGAAAATGAAAACACAATTCCTTTAAAAGAATAATACAAAGTAAAATGAGGGTAAATTTTTTATATATACTATCATATATGATGATATATAATGATAAATAAAATTGATAACCACCAGTAAAGAGATTTATATCTTCATTGAGAAACATCATTTTGCTTACACATTAAAAATTGAAAGGATATAATTTTTATTTTAAAAAACCACTATAATGTGGGTAATGAATAATTAAGGTGTAATTATAGGGATTAATTTTGTTATTAGGCTCAATATATACAAGGAATAGTTGATAGGAGGTGTTATTTTATAAGCAAGGGGACGGTGAAACTCATAAATTCCAACGGTGTTAAATTGATATAAATTAATTTTATAAGAAAAATAGCCCCAAGATTATCTAATTATATTATAGTTTTGTAATTAATTTGTTTAATATAATATAATGAAATATATACATTAATTTTCTAATTTTTTTATTCGTATCTCTTAGTTTTAAAACTATAATAATCCTTTTTACAATTACCATGTTATTAAAATTATTTACTCATTGGGGGATGAAAAGGTTATAACAAAAATAAAATTGACACATAAATGGAACAAGGTAGATATTTGAGACCATATTAAATCTAATTGAACAATGATATGATATTTATTAATTTTAAATCATTTAAAAGAATATTAATTTTTTAAAAATTTCTTTGAATGTCATTTTCAGAAATATGCGAAATATTAGAATGTAATATGTTTATAACTAAAGTAAAATGGATCTAAAATGAAATCGATTATAATATAATGAAATAATTATCATAATATAATCATCTAATAAAGTATTTATATTATTTCATATCATTTAAACCATATTATTTGGTTTAATTCCTTTATTAGCCAATTTTAACTTTAACTAGGTTATGATTTTTTTAATATTGAAGGGATATATTTTATATATTGTAAATGTAACATCCCAAGTAAGTAATGAATAATAGATATTTTTATCTATGTCTATTAATGATTAAGATAGTGTTATAGAGGCCTAAAATAAAAATAAATACAATCTTATGCATGGAATACACTAATATTCTTAAAAGATTATTTTACTGCCTTTTGATGGAAAACCATTTTTGAATCTATATTTTGACAATTTTATAAACTATGTTTTTCAAAATAAACTTATTAATTATGATTGGGACATCAAAATTTACCTTGTTTGAATTTTTGGTATTTTTCTGACAATGTTCATTTTTTAATGAATAGTAAAAAATACTTCATTTTACATCAAAACTGCTTTTTAATATTATTTATTTATATGATTATATTATGTTTTGAATTGGTTTTGAAGTGAAATTAGAATATATTTTTACCATTTTATCCAATGGTGGTCATTGGAATCAATTTCACTTTGAAATTAGACTTAAACTGGTGTCAATCTTTTGATACTTATTGTTTTGTAAAAACACGCTATTTGCTCTGGCAGCGGGAATTAATTATTAAATTAATTAATGTGACTTATATGATTTGAATTTTGTAAAATAGACTTCATTTTTGAATTCGGAATATCAAATATAGCTTAGGGTGAATTTTTGGTAATTTTCTAAAAAACTTCAATTTTTGATGAATAGTGAAACCACTAAGTGGTAATCAAGCAAACTGATTTTTCAGTTAAATGAAAGTTTACCACTAATGTGTATTGAATTTTGAAAATCTGACATACATGGTTGTCATTAAGAAGTAAAATGTGGTTCAATGAGATTAAAATAATTTTTTGGTGAATAGTAACTTATTAAGTTTTTAATCGCGATTAGTGGTAATTAGGGTAGTTTAAGGTATAAATAATACTTTAATAAAATGAAATGACCTAGAAACATTTCCCAACCTCATTGGTTGTGTCATGGCCGACCATGAAATTCCATGTGTCAACTTGGGGACCCCATGGATCCACCTTTGTTGGGAAATGACATAAATTACTTTTTATTTAATGTTAAAGTGAAAATGACACAAACATAATATGTTTTACGAAAACAATTTTTAAGTGGGGTTATACAAGTCCAAATTTTGATTATAAATAGTAATTGGAATGATAAAAAGATTTCCTACATCATAGTAGTTTTTTTATGATTTTTAGACATTAACTAAATTAAATTATTTATGACATAATAATGATGCAGTGATGACATCATTATTTGACGATTTAAATAAAATGGAAAGACAATGTAAAATCTATGAACTACACATGGCCAAAACCAATTGTATGAGTGGATTTCGAACCCTTATCACCTTATCCACGAATTATATCAATGTGGGACCTTTTAAAACCGAAGCACATTTTCAAATAATGTAATATTTCTTTACTTTCCAAAAGTGCCCCTCCTCTCCTCTTATAAAAGGCCCCCACCTCTACCTCATTTCACACACTACTCAAGCCTTTGGCTCGGCCAACCCCTGCAAATTTACTATCTCCTCATCCCTCTCCTCATCCTAGAGGATTCCTCTTGGGCAGAATCCTTTCAAAGAAAGCCTTTAGGCTCAAAACAAAAGGAGTTACACTTTTAAAGGTAATTCTTTCTCTCATGTTCATTTGTTTTATTTTGCTTCTCCAACCCCCTAAACTCTTTTTATTTACTTCTTTTGTAACAAAACCAGTATCTTAAATATACTAGGATGTTGTTATAAGATTTATTTTAGCTACAATCTCACACCACTACATCAAATGGTTAAAGAACATACAGTTTCCGTGGATGGTGAAATTCTGCCTCCCGAAACGATGATTGTTCAATACTCATTTAACACCTTCAAAGGTGGCCATTATGATGTCACTATTTTTATATATGATAGATAATATGTTTATGTTTTCCTTAAGCTTCTGTTTTTTTCATTTTGGTCATACCATTATGGTTTCCATTATGGGTAAACATGATATCTTCATTTTAGGAAGTGCGGACTACCGCCCCCTAAAAGTGATTTGATTCGTTAATACCATATGTGGGATGTGTAAAGGATAAAGCTAATTATATTATATATGTTATTATACTGGAATTATAATATACTATTATATCATTATGATTCCGTTCCAGAAAATACGAAATAGAAATGGAAGTAGCGTTCATGCGTACGTACGGCTTACCGTCTCCATGAACGGTGCATTTCATTTCTTACCTCTAAATGTGATGTAATATTATAAATACATGTATATGATGAATATATATGATATATATGTTATCCAAAACATTAATATAATTCTGGATATAATGAAACTTTGACCAAATTAACAACATGTAAGTGTAAGAGGTCTATTTTTGACTTAAGAACCAAATACTGACAAAATGAACACTATTAACTTAAATGATTACATGATGTTCATAACATGGTATAAAAGGAATAATTAACTTGAAAAAGGTTCATAAGCAATTAGATATTAACTCAAGTTTATTATTCCGGAGATTAAAGAACGGTCGGGTCAAGTCGGATACGAGGTATGGGACTTCGTCTCAATCTCCTTTCGTTGAGGCATATTTTATTTTATACACAACTTTCTTTTATACGGTGTATAAACCCCTTTGACTTTTACATTTATTCAAAAGTAATCTTTTTTATATGAAGTGTTTACTAAATGACAAAATGGAATGTTTTTTTCGTACGTATGTGGCGACAACGACTTCTCCGCCGTCGTGACCGTTATTTGAGTTTCGGCTTCCTCTACAAGCCATACTTTTTTTAAAAAAAGAAAATAAATACCATGTTTTACTTTTCATTTACTTTGGTATTGAAAATGGTTTTCATAATGTTTTTATTATATCAATGTGCTGTATTGATATCTCGTGATTGAAATGTGGAAATGTTTTGTTTCCTTTATGCATGTTTTATGTGATATGATTATGTTATGGTTCTTGGGCATTATTAGGAAGACGGGTGGTTCCGTGATAAACTAAGGGCGGGTGAACCCGTTATAGCTCTCCAATGCATTGGGTAACGCGAAGGAGTGAAACGTTAAGGTTTCTACGAAGAGATTTTAGGGAATATACTGTGATGGGTATTTCAAAACGTAACCAAGAGGGTTACTCCCTACGTAAGAATGTATGAATGCCTCAAGTTACCTTTATGTCTTATGATTTCTATGATTTATTCATGATTTTATGAGGTGTGTTAAAGTGCCTATGTTTTATGGGTAAAGTATGATTTCATTCTTATGTATATATGAACTCATGTTTCCTTCCCATGTTTTTATAACCCATACTGAGTTTTTATGCTCATCACAAGTTTTTGAAATGTTTTTCACAGGTCAAGGGAAAGGTTCATGATAAGATGATAGGGTCAAGGATGTGTCAAAACGAATCCATGTTTTATTTCAAATGTGTTTCCATTTATGGGAATGAAGAATACTATCTTTATGTAACCACTTTGTTTATATGTGGAATGTAACACAAGTTTTATGATCTAATTCTCTAAAACTCTAAAACCGAATAGATCCTCAATGTGTAATCTTGTAATAACTCAAGATTAAGTGAGGTTTAAGGCTGGGGCCTTATAGTTGGTATCAGAGGTCGGTTTAGATAACTTTAGGAGTTATAATTCTATTAAATGATTATCCAAAAATATTTTTTTTTCGAAATGATATAGCATTTAAAGATTACCATGTTGCTTCATCTAAGACATGTTTGTTCAGAATGGTTTTCCATAGAGGAAACAGGGAAGCAGTGATAGGAAGGAATACAGAAGGAAATAACCTTCCGAATCAGCATCCAGAAATGGTCGGAATTGGAACTGAACAGTTTGTGGTAGTAATGGCGCAGTTGACTCAAGCGATAAATGGTGGTGGTAACCATGCACGAGATCAGGCAGATCAACCACAGAGGAACATGTCAGTGGTGGAACATTTCATGAGGCAACATCCCCCATCATTCAGAGGATCATCTGACCCTGTGCTAGCTGAAGGGTGGATTAAAGCACTGGAGAAGATTTTTGATGTCATGGGGTGTTCAAACAATCAAAAGGTTAGTCTTGCTATTTACCGTTTGGAGGGTGAAGCAGATCAGTGGTGGTCTATGGTTAAAAATATCAGGGACGCCGATGAGATTGATTCTCTTGACTGGGATGAATTCAAAGGTATGTTTCTTGAGAAGTATTTTCCTAAGGCTGTTCGACTTAGGATGGAGAAGAAATTCTTGGAATTAAGGCAAGAGGAAGACTCAGTGGCTGCCTATGAAGAAAGGTTCACTCGATTGGAAAGGTATGCTCCAAATTTTATCCGAGACCTTGATAGTAAAATCAATCATTTTTACTCAGGATTAAAGCCAAAATATCGAAGGGCTTTGGCTTCTCGTGAGTTTAAAAGTTATGAAAAGCTTGTTCGATGTGCTGAGAAGGTGGAAATGGAGTTTGCCGTTGACCAAGTTTTCTATAACAACCAGCAGAAGAAGAGACCAAGGTGACAGGAGAAAGGTAATAATTCTTCAAAAAAGTCTAATGGTAAGAAAACTATGTTTCTAGTTTGTGATAAATGTGAAAAAAGGCATGATGGGGAATGTCTTCTGAATTCTGGAAAGTGCTACCGATGTGGTAAGATGGGACATAAGGCTCGTGATTGCACTGAAAAGGATCAAGCTGAAGGTAAGAACAAATATGATTTACAGTTAGTGAAGTGTTATAAGTGCAATGAGATGGGTCACTATGCAAACGAGTGTCCGGCAAAGAGCTTGAGTGATGGGAAGCAGTTAGACTACAAGAAGAAAGGGGTGGTGAAATCCTTTGCAACTACTTCAGCAGATGTCGGGCTATCAAATGAAGTTGTATCAGGTACATTGTTTGTTTTTTCAGATTATGCCAGTGTGTTGTTTGATTCGGGGTCTACACATTCTTTCATCTTTGAAACCTTTTCTAGTAAAATGGGAATACCATCTCAAGAAATGACTCCTGAACTTTTGGTAAAAACACCTGGGGGAAATGTTGAGGCAAAAATAATTTATAAGAATCTTCCTATCCTTATCTGTGGAAAGAACCTACTTGCAAACCTTATTGTTCTACCTCTAGTAGAGTTTGATGTTATCCTGGGTATGGATTGGCTCTCTATTTACCATGCTAAGATTGACTGTAGAGCTAAAGAAGTTTCTTTTCAGAAAGACTTTCAGTTTGTTTATAGGAATGAACCCTTACTTTTGATAACAGATCAAGAGGCCGAGAAACTTGTAAAAGATGGAAATGAATGTTATCTTGAACACGTCATTGAAAATAAAGGAACTGTTCAGATTAATGATGTGCAAGTGGTAAATGAGTATCCTGATGTTTTTCCTGATGAGTTTCCTAGAATAATACCAGATCGGGAAGTTGAGTTTACTGTTGACTTAGTTCCTGATGCTAAGCCAATTTCAAAACCCCCTTATCTAATTGCACAAATTGAACTTTTAGAGTTGAAGGAGCAATTGCAAGATTTATTAGAGAAAGGTTTCATTAGACCTAGCACATCACCATGGGGTGCTCCTGTTTTATTTGTTAAAAAGAAAGATGGTTCTATGAGACTTTTCATTGATTATAGATCCTTGAATAATATCACGGTTAAGAACAAATATCCTTTGCCTCATATCGATGATTTGTTTGATCAGCTCCAGGGAGGTCTGTTTTTTTCAAAGATTGACTTGAGATCGGGGTACCATCAGCTGAAGGTAAAGGAGGTATATATTCCGAAGACCGCATTCCGTACGAGATATGGCCATTATGAATTTTTAGTAATGCCTTTTGGGCTAACCAATGCACCTGCTGTATTCATGGACTTAATGAATAAAATTTTCCATGAGTTCTTGGATAAATTTGTGGTGGTTTTCATTGATGATATTTTTGTGTTTTCTAAAAGTAAAGAAGAGCATGAAAGACTTTTAAGGGTTATCTTGCAAACCTTAAAAGAAAAGAAACTGTATGGGAAATTCGGCAAGTTTGAGTTTTGGTTGCAACATATTTCTTTCCTTGGTCACATTGTTTCTAAAGATGAAATAACTGTTGATCCTGCAAAAACAAAAGTTGTGGAAGAATGGCCAAGACCCACAAATGTAACCGAGATTCATAGCTTCCTTGGTTTGGCGGGCTATTACCGAAGGTTTGTTAGAAATTTTTCACGGTTATCTAGTCCAATGACTAAGCTAACTCGGAAGGGTGTTAAGTTTATCTGGACAAAAGAATGTGATGATTGTTTTCAGGAATTGAAAAGAAGATTGGTGAATGCTCCAGTTTTGGCACTACCTTCTAGGAATGATGAGTTTGTTATATACCGCGATGCTTCATTGAAAGGACTTGGTTTCGTCCTAATGCAGAATGATCAGGTAATTTCTTATGCTTCACGACAGTTGAAAACTCATGAGGTAAATTACCCTACACATGAGTTGGAATTAGCTGCTGTTGTTTTTTCTTTAAAAATTTGGAGGCATCATTTGTATGGAGTAAAGTGTGAAATATATACCTATCACAAAAGTTTAAAGTATATATTCACTCAGAAAGAGTTAAACATGAGACAGAGAAGATGGCTAGAATTAATCAAGGATTATGATTGTACAATTCATTACCATCCGGGAAAAGCAAATAAAGTGGCTGATGCTTTGAGTCAAAAAAGTAATGCTTCATTAACAATGTTGCGTTTGGAACATGATCCTTTGGTTAAGGATTTGATGAACTTTGGCATAGAGGTTGTTAGTGCAGGAAGTACTTCTGTTCTGTTTCAGGTATCAGTGAGATCATCTCTATCAGATAGAATCAAGCAAGCACAAAAGCAAGACAGTGAGTTTCAGAAAAAGGTAGAGTTGGTTCAGAAAGGTAAGTTGCCTGAATTCAACATTGATAATGATTCTGTTTTTAGATTTGGGAAGAGATTGTGTGTGCCTTGTGATTCACAGTAGAAGATAGAGTTGTTATGTGAAGCTCATAGTTCTCTGTTTTTAGTTCATCCGGGCAGTACTAAGATGTACAGAGATCTTCGGGAGTATTACTGGTGGGATGGAATGAAAAGGGATATTGCTGATTTTACTGTGAAGTGTTTGACATGTCAATAGGATAAAGCAGAGCGGCAGTTACTGAAAGGGATGATTCAGCCTTTACCAGTGCCAGGGTGGAAATGGGAGAATATATCCATGGACTTTGTTGTTGGATTACCGAAGACATCTCGAGGAAATAATGCAATCTGGGTTATTGTTGATCGCTTGACCAAGTCTGCTAATTTCCTTGCTATACGAGATAATTTCTCTCTTGATCAAATTTCCCGTTTGTATCTTAAAGAGATAGTCAGGTTACATGGAGTTCCTCTCTCCATTGTATCGGATCGTGATCCCAGGTTTACTTCTAACTTTTGGAAGGGCCTTCAGAAGTCTTTGGGTACTGAGTTAAATTTTAGTACAGCTTTTCATCCTCAATCAGATGGGCAGTCAGAACGAACAATTCAGACATTAGAGGATATTCTACGAGCTTGTACTATGGATTATCAGGGAAGTTGGGACCAACATCTTTCTTTGGTTGAATTTTCATATAATAACAGATTTCATTTCAGTATACAGATGCCACCATTTCAGGCATTATATGGGAAGCGGTGTCGAACTCCAGCTTTCTGGGATGAAGTGGGTGAAAGGAAGTTGATGGGACCAGAATTGTAGAAGAGATGGCAGAAAAAGATCAGCTGATTCAGAAACACATGAGAACAGATCAGAGCAGGCAGAAGAGTTATGCAGATAACCGGATGAAGGATCTATCTTTCGAGGTAGGTGATCATGTTTTTCTCAAGGTTTCTCCTTGGAAAAGTGTGATGTGATTTGGTAAGAAAGGAAAGTTGAGTCCGAGGTTCATTGGACCATACGAAATTCTGGAGAGAGTTGGATCAGTTGCATACCGAGTGGCTTTACCTCCGAGTTTATCTCAGGTACACAATGTTTTTCACGTTTTGATGTTGAGAAAGTACATGCCAGATCCATATCATGTTTTGAGTCCAGAGGTAGTTCAGCTAGAAGAGAACCTATCTTATGAGGAACAACCGGTCCAGATTCTTGACCACAGGGAGCAAGTGTTACGGAATAAAGTGATTCACTAGGTAAAGGTTTTGTGGAAAAACCACATGATTGAAGAGGAAACATGGGAATATGAAAATGCAATGAGGGATACGTACCCCCACTTATTCGATAAGTAAATAAATTGCGGGGACACAATTTTCTAAAGGGGGGAAGGATGTAACATCCCAAGTAAGTAATGAATAATAGATATTTTTATCTATGTCTATTAATGATTAAGATAGTGTTATAGAGGCTTAAAATAAAAATAAATACAATCTTATGCATGGAATACACTAATATTCTTAAAAGATTATTTTACTGCCTTTTGATGGCAAACCATTTTTGAATCTATATTTTGACAATTTTATAAACTATTTTTGTCAAAATAAACTTCTTATTTATTATTGGGACATCAAAATTTACCTTGTGTGAATTTTTGGTATTTTTCTGACAATGTTCATTTTTTTAATGAATAGTGAAAAATACTGCATTTTACATCAAAACTGATTTTTAATCTAATTTATTTATATGATTAGATTATGTTTTGAATTGGTTTTGAAGTGAAATTAGAATATATTTTTACCATTTTATCCAATGGTGGTCATTGGAATCAATTTCAATTTGAAATTGAACTTAAACTGGTGTCAATCTTTTGATACTTATTGTTTTGTAAAAACACGCTATTTGCTCTTGCAGCGGGAATTAATTATTAAATTAATTAATGTGACTTATATGATTTGAATTTTGTAAAATAGACTTCATTTTTTAATTCGGAATATCAAATATATCTTAGGGTGAATTTTTGGTAATTTTCTGAAAAACTTCAATTTTTGATGAATAGTGAAACCACTAAGTGGTAATCAAGCAAACTGATTTTTCAGTTAAATGAAAGTTTACCACTAATGTGTATTGAATTTTGAAAATCCGACATACATGGTTGTCATTAAGAAGTAAAATGTGGTTCAATGAGATTAAAATAATTTTTTGGTGAATAGTAACTTATTAAGTTTTTAATCGCGATTAGTGGTAATTAGGGTAGTTTAAGGTATAAATAATACTTTAATAAAATGAAATGGCCTAGACACATGTCCCAACCTCATTGGTTGTGTCATGTCCGACCATGACATTCCATGGGTCAACTTGGGGACCCCATGGATCCACTTTTGTTGGGAAATGACATAAATTACTTTTTATTTAATGTTAAAGTGAAAATGACACAAACATAATATGTTTTACGAAAACAATTTTTAAGTGGGGTTATACAAGTCAAAAGTTTGATTATAAATAGGCATTGGAAATATAAAAATATTTCCTACATCATAGTATTTTTTTTATGATTTTTAGACATTAAATAAATTAAATTATTTATGACATAATAATGATGCAACGATGACATCATTATTTGACGATTTAAATAAAATGGAAAGACAATGTAAAATCTATGAACTACACATGGGAAAAACCAATTGGATGAGTGGATTTAAAACCCTTATCAACTTATCCACGAGTTATATCAATGTGGGACCTTTTAAAACCGAAACACATTTTCAAATAATGTAATATTTCTTTACATTCCAAAAGTGCCCCTCCTCTCCTCTTATAAAAGGCCCCCAGCTCTACCTCATTTCACACACTACTCAAGCCTTTGGCTCGGCCAACCCCTGCCCATTTACTCTCTCCTCATCCCTCTCATCATCCTAGAGGATTCCCCTTGGGAATAATCCTTTCAAAGTAATCCTTTAGGCTAAAAAAAAGGAGTTACACTTTTAAAGGTAATTTTTCTCTCATGTTCATTTGTTTTATTTTGCTTCTCCAACCCCCTAAACTCTTTTTATTTACTTCTTTTGTAACAACACCAGTATCTTAAATATACTAGGATGTTGTTATAATATTTATTTGAGCTACACTCTCACACAACTACATCAAATGGTTAAAGAACATACGGTTTCCGTGGATGGCAAAATTCTGCCTCCCGAAACGATGATTGTTCAATACTCATTTAACACCTTCAAAGGTGGCCATTATGATGTCACTATTTTTATATATGATAGATAATATGTTTATTTTTTCATTAAGCTTATGTTTTTTTCATTTTGGTCATACCTTTATGGTTTCCATTATGGGTAAACATGATATCTTTATTTTAGGAAGTGCGGACTACCGCCCCCTAAAAGTGATTTGATTCGTTAATACTATATTTGGGATGTGTAAAGGATAAAGTTAATGATATTATATATGTTATTATACTGGAATTATAATATACTCTTATATCATTATGATTCCATTCCAGAAAATACGAAATAGAAATGGAAGTAGCATTCATGCGTACGTACGGCTTATCGTCTCCATGAACGGTGCATTTCATTTCTTACCTCTAAATGTGATGTAATATTATAAATACATGTATATGATGAATATATATGATATATATGTTATCCAAAACATTAATATCATTCTGGATATAATGAAACTTTGACAAAATTAACAACATGTAAGTGTAAGAGGTCTATTTTTGACTTAAGAACCAAATACCGACAAAATGAACACTATTAACTTAAATGATTACATGATGTTCATAACATGGTATAAAAGGAATAATGAACATGAAAAAGGTTCATAAGAAAGTAGATATTAACTCAAGTTTATTATTCAGGAGATTAAAGAACGGTCGGGTCAAGTCGGATACGTGGTATGGGACTTCGTCTCAATCTCCTTTCGTCGAGGCATATTTTATTTTATACACAACATTCTTTTATACGGTGTATAAACCCCTTTGAATTTTACATTTATTCAAAAGGAATCTTTTTTATACGAAGCGTTTACTAAACGACAAAAGGGAATGTTTTTGTCGTACGTATGCGGCGACAACGACTTCTCCGCCGTCGTGACCGTTATTTGAGTTTCGGATTCCTCTATAAGCCATACTTTTTTTAAAAAAGAAAAATAAATACCATGTTTTACTTTTCATTTACTTTGGTATTGAAAATGGTTTTCATAAAGTTTTTATTATATCAATTTGTTGTATTGATATCTCGTGATTGAAATGTGGAAATGTTTTGTTTCCTTTATGCATGTTTTATGTGATATGATTATGTTATGGTTCTTGGGAATTATTATGAAGACGGGTGGTTCCATGATATACTAAGGGAGGGTGAGCCCGTTATAGCTCTCCAATGCATTGGGTAACGTGAAGGAGTGAAACGTTAAGGTTTCTCCGAAGAGATTTTAGGGAATATACTGTGATGGGTATTCCAAAACGTAACCAAGAGGGTTAATCCCTATGTAAGAATGTTATGAATGCCTCAAGTTATCTTTATGTCTTATGATTTATATGATTTATTCATGATTTTATGAGGTTTGTTAAAGTGCCTATGTTTTATGGGTAAAGTATGATTTCATTCTTATGTATATATGAACTCATGTTTCCTTCTCATGTTTTTATAACCCATACTGAGTTTTTATGCTCATCCCAAGTTTTTGAAATGTTTTTCACAGGTCAAGGGAATGGTACATGATATTATGATAGGGTCAAGGATGTGTCAAAAAGAATCCATGTTTTATTTCAAATGTGTTTCCATTGATGGGAATGAAGCATACTATCTTTATGTAACCACTTTGTTTATATGTGGAATGTAACGCAAGCTTTATGATCTAATTCTCTAAAACTCTAAACCCATAAAGATCCTCAATGTGTAATCTTGTAATAACTCAAGATTAAGTGAGGTTTAAGGCTGGGGCCTTATAGTAAAAATGGGACCATAAATTCACAAAGGAATAAGAATATTGGTTATCAATTTTACAAACAAGAATCAAGTACACTTCATAATAAAATGGGGTATCAATATTTGAAAAAAATATTATATTTTGTTTGTAAGTAATTTTCAATAACTCCAGAAGAAGTGATGTATATTATATCAGTATTCATGTAAAAAAGAAAAATTGTGAGTAATATACCCACTTTTAATATGATTGAAATTAAGCACAACAAATATCTATAATAATACATCATTACACATATGATCAGTGATGAGAGGCTCAAACAGTAGGCCAAGATTTTTGTGACCATTCCATGGAATCAATTATGGATATAGGTTTGTAGCATCCTTTATTATACTAGATGAACCCAGGTTATTAGAGTATTTATTTTTTAACTAACATAATAAGTAAATGAATGATATCAAATAACTACAATACAATTAACTTACCACATTATTTGTACCTCAAAAATGTTGATTTTGAATTCGGGTTTGAATAAAAGGTTATCAGTGTCCAAAAAATAAGATACGCCGTTTATTGACCCTATAATAGTTTCAATTATCTGATAGCCAAAAAAAATAATCCATTGAAATAATTTCATTAAACTCATAAAAAAGTTGTCATAATAAATCATATCCCAAAAACTATAATTATGACATTAGAATCACTAATAGAATATATAGATAATCTGTGTAACTGAGACCCCACTAGGGATAACATTAAGTTGAGTGCGCTACCCAATATAATCTCTAAATGTAAATGGGAAGAATACACATACTAATATGTAATACTATACATTATTAGATGTAGCCTACAATAACAAGTAGAAAAAATTAATCTAAATCTAACAACACAGACACAAATATATATATATATATCAACCCACCGTTATTACCCTATGTATATTGGATGTGAACATTGTAAAAATTTAAATAATATGCCAAAATTATCCAATAAAATTCCATAAATAAAATACAAATGAAAAAGATAAAATAATGAATAGAGCAATATCACTTGACACAATTAGTGTATGGTATGGAAGAATGTCTCTATGCCGCAACAATTCATGGGAAGGGATCTTTGGTATAAACTATCACCTCCTTATACCAATTTATGCCACCATGTTCAACCTCTACTAGCTCCACAAGAACTATGTTCACCATAGTCAATAATAAAATATGAAATGTAAACACATGGATAACATGTGAGGGAACAGATCTCATATATGGGTTTGTATAAACATACCCTATAGAATTCCTTGAAAAAACTAAACATACTATAGTAATTTTGTAAAAAACACAATTATTAGGGAAAATAGATATATAATCTTAATGGAATAAACATCCCATATTTTCAAGTCAACTATAGAGGTTTAAAAATTTTAATATTCATTAAGTCATATCTAAAAATATGTTAATCTCAAAAGTAACTATATAGAATAAATATATTGAAATCGTCATAAATCCCAAAGTAAATAGCCAGTTTTTGAGTGCATCTAAATATAATTGATACATTTTTGAAATATAAAATGACATGAAACATATATGTAATCTATATCAATAGTTAACTAGAAATCTAAACTCCCATTTTAACATAATGTACCTACACTTGTGAACATGTTCGTCGTTGAGCTATGAATGTAATTACAAGGGTAAAGAGAAATATGGATTACCAATAACTCAATTTTTATTTTTTAATTCTCCATTTATGTTACTATATAAAAATATAGAGTATATGTTCCATATATTTCTTGGGGTTACCTACTTCATTATGTGTAAAAAGGACATATGATCTAGAACTGGTTGAATTTCAAGGGGGTTATTGATCTGGGTTACACTCATACAATATCACCCACTCTTATAATAATCATATTAATCAGACAAAAAACATCATGTTCTGAAAAAATCATAAAACCCTCTATATTTGGATGATAGAGGTAAACTTTTATGTGAAAAAAAAACTAACAAGGGGTTACAAATATATACATATATATACATATATATAAATTTACACTGACAAAAAATTAATAAAATGTTCTGAAAGGGGTACTATATAACATATATAATATAAAATAAAAAATATACAGGATTCAAAAATACCCTATAATATGTTACTAGACTTCATCATATATTGAATCAACATACAGGATATGTTCAGAAGGGAATACATTGTAAAATACTCATTATTGTTTCTGGTCATGTGCAACCATTATATATCAAGCCATTGTACTGAGGTACATAACCTGTAATTTTGGGTTCCTAATTTGTATTTCCCACTATAAAATATATTCCGGGTTTACTAATTCATATATTTTCCCAAATGGGTATATGGTGTGTGATACAGTCAATCATGTTCATATAAAAAAGTGCATGTCATGTCTCTAGTCCACAATAGGTTTTTTATAAGAGAACATGGTATAAACGTCTATGAAAGTTTTATTCCATAAATTTAAGGGCCAGAAAAAGGAATATTGAATATTTTACTTTACATGTACTCTATTCCAAATAGATTGTGGGGATATTCTAATAGTCGATCTGTACTAATAGTACACACTAACACTATAAATCCAAAAATTTGTTTGAATATTATATGAAGACACACCCCGTGTGATATTTATAACACATGGAAAACCCAGATACCATAAATTATAAAATTCATGGTGTGTGTGATAGATGAGTAGACTCTATGTAGTTAGAAATTTCAAAAAAGACGCTAAATTCTCCCCTTATGAATTTCCAAAACCACAATATACTATTTTCTTGTAATTACCAAACCATCCCCTATACCAATGTATCTAACATTAGAAAAAACCATCAACTAAACTGTATATCCTCATATTCCCCATTACACCTCACTAGAGCTTTACTAACCATTCATCATCATTTATATTAATAATATACATAATGTAAAATGAAATTAATTTCATTAGAAACTACACATAATTATTATTTTTCAATACACTATAGTCCCTCCATGTATTTTTCTAGTTGACCAGCAATGAAAATTGATTTTGGTGAGTGAAAATTTTAAAGGGGAAAAATGTATAATGGTAATCAAATAAGAGTATTGAGTAACCAAGGTTTCTCTCAAAAATTATTAACCCTAGACAACACATTAAATTATAATTTATTTATATAATAATGAATTAATGATCTATGTGTATCATTGAATTGGATAACACATCAAAATTATGCAATTAGGGAATTCCCATATTAAAAAATCTACAATCTTCAATTATAATAAGTAATTAAACATTATAAATCACAATCCCCGTGGATAAATCACAAGTCTCAATAATTTTACTTATAAAAAATATTATATTAATTAAGATATGAATAGATAAATTTTAATTTACCAATGAAAAACAATTAATTCAATGTATTTAATTTTATGTTGGAAAAAAATTTGTTTTACTTATCTATGATTGGATATTTTATAATATTAAAATTATAATTATTCTATGGCTCTTATCATGTTATTTTTAATAGAATTTATATGATGTGATCAGGAGTCGATATTTAATGAACCATATGATGAATATGAGAGAATAAATATAAAAATATCATATATCATAGAATAATTATAGATACATTAATAATTAATATCAAATAATCAATGAATAATAATTTCATTCATAAAAATTATTATTGATAACCTATCATTACTCTAGGATTCATAAAAACACAAGGGGTTAATCATATGAGGGAGGCGAAATAATATACTTAAAATGTGAGACGATGTTATCCAACTAATAATTTTATGACAAGGAACATCATTTTTCAATACCCAATAAAAAAATATATACCTACCATGGGAAAGTAGTTCATTATACACCAAGCATTTCTTTCAAAATTGCTAGTCAAGTCTCTCTTAAAAAGATTAAATTATATGGGATCAAGGGATAAATATTTATATTTTAAATTATTATTGTATATCCCTTGAAATAAAATCTTTTAGAATTAAACAAAAACTAATCCTAAGGATCCAAATATAAAATTAAATAGAACTGTCAAAAAATTTGTTAATATTAATTGTTAAGGTGTGTTTAACAAAATTCCCATTGTGAAGGACCAAATATATTTTGACTAAAAATTAAATAATTATATATTGACAAAAAATTTGGGCCACAACATAATAATTACCATTTTATTTTTAAAATAGATCCATTAAAAGATTTGGAATTTTCCTTTCAATGTTATTTAAATTCATGATCATCCACTAAAATAATATAATATAAAAATTTTAATCTTCCTAATAATTTTTAAATCATGATCCAGTCATAGGTATAAATACTCTGTCGATTTAAATGTTACACATATATCAGATACATTTCTCTACTCTTCCAAATACATATCTCACAGTTATGTAGATCTTTTGATATTAAAGCCAATTTTATAAAAAAACAAACCATTTATTTTTAGCCTTTGATATTCTCTATGAAAACACATGTAGATTCGTTTAAATTTCATGTAAAATTTTAATTTAGAAATTAAATGGTACATGATAATTTAAAATTTCTATCGACATCAAACATTAACATTAATTACAATTATTATTATCAGAGAACATTTTAACCATATTTTATGAAAATATTTTTAGTTAAAAATAATAAATTTCATCAATAACATATTTTTTAATCAATTTATTTTTTTTCTATGATTAAAATTAAAAAAATATTAATTTTTTTGAAAACAAAAATCCGAATATTTTTAGACTATGTATTCATTAGTCTTCTCAAGCAGATATTATTAACATATAATAAACTAATCATATGTACCTAAATGATATCCGTAAAATACCTAGGACATCTAATTTCTAATAGGATGAGAATAATCTAAATATAAATAAAATTATTCTTGTATAATACAGAAGAACCCCAATTATATTTAACTATTTCTAAGAGGATTTCTACATGAACTCATGTTTGCGTCCCCATACCCAACAAAAAAATGACAATGGAATGGGTATAAGAATTATAGTGTAGTGATGATAACATTAGTATTAATCCAAAAAATATAATCATACAACAAAAAATAAAACCAAACCGTAAGAGAAAAAATGTTTAAGGTGAATAAGAATTTTATAAAAAATTTCATGTCAATCCGAGAAGTAATAAAAAAATCTGGAAATGTGACAAGTAAATTCCAAGGAAAAAACCATTAGATAATGAAAAAAATACTCTATCAAGAGTTTTCTGACATCATTCTCCCACCCCATGTTCCATCTTCCAATCAACCTATTGTTGGGCCCACTCCCTTTACGACTAGAAAGTCTGCATCTTCATCTAGATGACCATGAAGGGTGTGAGTATAAAACCTACTAGGAAAACACTATTAACTCATTAACACAAGTGGATATGTACATTGAGTATCTGGCCATACATAAATTTATTAATTTGTAAACTATTAATCACATAAATGTTTGGTCATCAAGAACTATCCAAGATACCATGAACCCTAACACCACCATACAGAACATCTCACAACCCACATAAATGTTATTGTTTGACCTCACATGATTAAATGTACACCCAAAATCCTTGATAAGTTACTTCAATATCAACCATGTAATATCTCTATCTTTTATTGGTACTCCAAAAAATTGGTTACAATTCACTCATAAATTGTCTGTACCCACATTGACTGACCATTTTCATGATATCTAACATGTTCCCCCCAAGTGATCCAAATTTTAGGTCCTTCCTCATGCAACCTATGATCCCCCTATAATGATGTTTCAATCCTAATCTATGATACAAGGTCATATTGATACTATAAGTAATGTTTTATATTATAATATGCCATGTATGTATGTGTTGATAATTCTAAATGAATTTCAATTTTAAATCTGGTGTTATAGAAATTATTAAAAGAAATATTCATAATAAAATTCCAAGAGTTTATAGGCCTTAAATGGGATTTTTTTATAAGTTTCGGTGTAGAAGAGGTGTGTAAGTTAATCAGGTAAGCCTTAGGAGCTTTAGGCACTGAGTTTTTGATATATAGAGTTCAGTCATATGGTGCATGATTCATTAATTTTTAGGGATAACTATGTCCCTAAACTATAAAGCCTATTATCTATTAGAATGTTCTTTATTTAATCCATCATTGGAGATCATAAAACCATGTGGTTTTTTATATAAGTTCATCGGTATTTACATAGTCGGTTCATAGTTTTGTAGACCAAACATTGTAGCCATGTCAGGTGGGGGTGATTTGGATAGTGAGTCTTCATGGTTGGTGTATGATTTTCCAAAATTTATGGAAAAACAAATCCTTAAAATGGGTAAATAATGTATTTTATCCTCTTAATTTATATTTGTTCATATCTATTTTCCTACCACATATGTCGAGGGTCTCCCCTATATATTTCGCCCACTTCCTCTCTTCCCTTATGGGAGATGTCTTTCTCTCATGGTCTATTTTACTATCCAAGGAATGAATTGGAATCCGAGATGTTAGCATATCAGTATACATCACTATTTTATTTCCCTTTTATATTGTTCTTCCTCATGTTGTTTAGGTGGGTAATGCACTATTATTAAGGAATATTTCTAGTCTGATATTTCTTCATATTTCTGGCTGAACTTGTAGCTGATCACTGATTATTGAAGATGCCTATGTATGTTTTAGATAGTTTATATGCATTTCCTTAAATCTATTATTATTTTTAAATTATTTCCAATCCACATATTGGTAATTCTGATCATTTCAATAAATTGTTTTTACCCTTTTAATTTTACACTTAATATTTTCCTTGGTTTTTAGTTCAATCCCCCATTACACTATTAGAGGTCGGCAACATCAACTAGGATCACACTTTATAGTGATTTTAGATTAACTACAAGTACAAACATACTTTTATGAAACTAAATAACCATATATGGTGTATTTTTAGTGAAACACAGTAAATCCCCAATTTATTCTTACTTTATGTGATGAAAACACACTATATGAAATTTTTTTATTTTAATTTCATGATGACCATACATATGGTGTATCCAAAACATCAATTAGGGTGAATTTGAATAAAAAAATAAACTATTTTTGGTAACCAACATAGCATAGGTTGTGGTGGTAATTTCAATTATATTGTGGGATTTATTAATAGACCATGAGAATTTATTGGATTACATAAATATTTTTAAGAACAAATGGTATCATGAATTAATAGTAGAGAACATGCTTTATTATATTTATATACTTATAAACAAAATATTCCAATTTAAATATTAATTTATACAACTACCTTTTGGGAATCCATTTAAGAAACGTCTATGGTGGGGGATAAATTTTTATAAGATCCATAACCAGATTTATTTAGTTCAGCCTATGTCTAATTACATGAATTACATGGATTCCCTTTGTGGAATTCCATGGAATATATGACTTACTGAAATAAGAGACTTTTAATATTGAAATTAATTTAATGTTGTAGGTATTTTGAGTTACCATTATCGAAATATGATTAATTAAGATTTATAATATATAATTATATAGTTTTATAAATAATGAAAATCCTTTGGTAAATTTTATCTAAATTTCCTTATGCGATAATTTTTTATTTTCTTGGTAACATTTCATTTTCATTCCTAATGACCATAAAATTTTTATTCCTATCTACCGAATAACAATGTTTATGGTTTTAAATTTATATATTCCATGTGTATGTATTGGATTATATTTTTGAATACAAATCACAAACCTGATGGATGTGTCATGATTCATTGATGAGAATTCAAAGGGGTAATCCTACCTTAGCTCCAATAATTGTATCATATTTTGTAATTCCTTATCCAAGAACAAATTATTCACTATGAAAAATTGTAAACCCTATAATTCATGGTACAACCTCCCAAATCTGGATGGATTTCATTTGAAAAAGAATGAAATAGATTTTATCCTTGGATTCCAATCCACCCTTTCCTGAGATTACTATGGTCTTTCTCCTCCAGATCAGTTAGATCAATTTTAGAATATGGAATAATAAAGGGCTATCCCCCATATTCAACTGTAGATAAAAATTATGTGGCTTCATCACCGGGGGTTGGATTTCTAGTTCGAGAAAAAATGGCATTGAGTATTCCAATAATTTTCAATGTTTTAACACATGGAAATGACCAGACACAATCCATTGATTCACCTTTGATAATTTTCATAGATGATTGGGAATATAGACATAATTCATATTGGTGATCTATTATATATTGGTTCATAGATATATAGACTAGGATGAATATTGTGTTATTCCTTGGTCCACCACCACTTTAGTAGTTTCTTGGTTTATATATTATACATAACTACATTTTGTAATTATGATCTAGAATTAATTAGGGAATATTTATTTTTTAATACTTCCTTTTACTCACACCATATTTGGATAACCACTTGGTACCTAAGAAGATCTCATTGATAATGGTTAGTTATTATCTGGTAATTTTTCTTATTTTCTGGGGATTGTACATGGAATTAGATCTATGGATTGAGCATGTACTCAAAATACCTATAGAAACTGGGACTTTTGATTACATAATTTAGTTTCATATAATAATGTACTTATGATGAATCCTGTATATAAATTAATTTTATAGTTTTGAATTATAATATGTTGTACATATACTTATTATTTATTTTTTATGGTTATCAAAATATTATTAACCATATATGGATTATTGAATATATTTATTACTCTATTATATTTTTTTTTATAATTTAGAGGATATAGTCTTCCAACATTACCAAAATTAGACTCTCGATACTTGTTGGTAGCCTATATCATATGGGGATGAATTAAGGAGTTAATTTGGCCATATGGATTAGTTATTTTCAATTGAACTGGGTCTGTGATGTCACAATTAACTATAATATATTTTTTTTAACAAAAATGATATATCTACAGTCATAGACATTCCCCAGCAAGTGCATTGGACATTCAAAATTATGTTATGTTTTCTAGGCTTCAAAGCATTTGTAGAATCCTATAAACCATGAAAAAATAGTAATAAAATTTAAAATAAACTATGATAAACAATTTTCAAAAAAAATATTTAATTATAACTCCTATAATAAGACGAATATATAATCTCATTATAGTGAGATGGTGTTCTATTTTTAATTTATTGAGAATTTCCTCTAAAAATTTGGATGTTAATTAAATTTTACTAGACCTCTATATCTCAGAAACATAATTTTAATTTCTAATAATGTGGTTTTACAAAAATGGAATTCCATTTCTATTTATTGAGTGTTTTTTCAATAAATTGGGAATTTTTAACTGAATAATCGAACCTCAGTAAGAATGACTTGACTATTTTCGATAGAAATTATGGAATCCCATATAATTAATACATATTATTTGATGATTTATTATATAAAATAACACTTATTACAACCCATAAGATCATTGGGAATAGATAATTAGTTGGAATTATGTTCCATCAATAACCTCTTATAATATAAATAAAATTTCATTATTAAAAATAATGTCAACATGAACCCAAAATTCCATTGTCCTTATATAATTTCATGGGACAACTTAGCGACATACATACAAAAAGTGGTGAGCTATAAATTATGACATATTAGTAAAAAAAAGAATAAAATATGACAAGGAATTACATGTGATACAAGATTCATATAAAGGTATCATAAGAGGGGTGGAAATCATAGTCTTAAATATTATGGTATGATATAACAAGGTAGCATAAGTAAACACGAGAATGTGGAAAAATAAGAAAATATGACATAATAAACCTAAGTGAAGGATAAATTCCAAAAAATCATAACATAGAGTTTTTATGGTAACTTCCCCTACACTAGATATGGTATCACATGATATAAATGAATTATCCAATGAATTGGTTTTCTATATAATTTGTGGCTCACCAATCAAATTCAGATAATGTACATGGATAAGTGTCCCAAATAGATCATAAAACAAAAGGATGTAGTACATCTATTTTATTCTCATTATTTAGGTGTTAGTGTTACAAACATGTAATTCCCCAATAAATTAATGATATATACAACTAGGTCAATACATTTGAGTTTTAATAAAGCTATGTATTCACAAACAAATATTTTCATGGAAAATAATAGGATAAATTCAGTTGCATAAAAGGTGTGCATAAAAGATTAAGTAAGTTTTAAATGAGAGTCAAAAGGTTATATCATAACATGTATAGAAAAATTAAATCCAATGTAATATGTGAGAAAATATCCCAACATAAAAAATTGTTAATCAATAGCATAATATAAATAAGGGAATTGAAAAAAAAGAGAGAAGGGGGAGGTCACATAACTTGAGAGGAAACTTCTAAATTCATTAGAAAATATTATTAAAATATCATGACAACATTGGGATGGAACTTTAGATATAAAGGAAGAGTAAATTCATGCTTTGAGAGCTTTTGGTGAAGAGGAATGTGAGTTTGGGTGGCATTATATAGCTATCGAGAATATAATTCCTTATTAATTTCCAAAATCATGTTTCAGACAATATATGATAATTTAAAAACAAACACAGATATTTCATTGTATTTTTCAATGATCTATATAAAAATATGTCGGCCTTAATAATTTTATAAGTATAAGAACCAAACACAATAATATAATTTCCCTAGTGATATACATGAAATTGATGTTTATAAAAAAATGATTTTAAACCCATAAAATATAAAATAGGCCTGATGAATAATTATGTGTTCATAAAATAAATCAAATATCCCCCAAACACATTTTTACGGGAAAAATAAATTTGGTATTGAATACTATTTATATTATTTATTACATGACATTTTAGATTTAGTAATGTCTTAATACATACTGTATAATTATATAGTGTTTATTTTTTACACAAAATTTTTACTACCTCTGAAAATGAATAAAAATTCCCTATTAGAATATTAAATCGCACTGATTTGAAAAATATAATTATTTTGTCGAAATATTTTTTTTAAATTTAAGAAATTAATCTTTTAAATAATGAAACCCAATTTATTGAATTTTTTTATAATGACAGTTTATTGGCCCTTATAAAAATTATTTTTTACATCGTAAAATTATATTATCATTTATATTTTATAAATATTATTTTATAATAACAGGTTTTCACAATATCATGTATTTAAAAAAATTTAAAATTCATTAAACATAGTGTCTTTATAGGATATCTATATATTCCAAAAATATAATTTGTGTTTCATTATATGAAAAATAATTTTTTTTTCTGAACTCATTGTTTTTTTATTTAATAAGTATTATTAATATGTGATAAATATATTAATTATTTTATTAAAGATAAAAAATATTGAAATTTGTATAGTTATGGTTGAGATATATATCCCTTTATTATTAAAGTGAATTTTATTAGGGTATGGTGTGAGATCATGTGACTTTTATGGGGTATATTGAAACACATGTTTTAGATCATGATCTCGATGATTTTGAGCTTATATTTAAAATAGTGTTTATATTATTGTAGTTGTTGAATATCTATTTGGTATTAGATAATTTAAATCAAATTGATTATATCTTCCTCAAAAGCTCTGGTAAATATGAATCATAGGTTATTATCCTACTGTTTGAGTCCATCACTTCCTTTTGTTAGGTTAAAACGAATTTATCATAACCCAGAATGTAATTATCCCGACCCCAGTAGCATAAATTCAGTGGTTAAAATATCACATTTGAACTAGATACATGGTACCACATATTGATGGAATACATAGTTTAGTTGTATTTTTAAACTAGATACATACTTGGAATTCAATTTACATGTAAAACATATGTTTTTAAAAGTTAATTCTTTTATAACACCATGATTCCTCAATTATTATCCCCACATATCTAACTAAAATTTGTTCCTAGTATACTAGGGAAAATAAGAAATAAGAAATGGGTGATGATATATGATTTGTTAGTGTTATATTATAATGAAATATTTCTTTAATAAATTATCATATTCAATATGGAAAGGTAAATAACTCTTCCATATGACATTTATTTAATATATTGGGCAGAATATGGGATAACTAAATAATTATCTAATAATACCATATAAATAATAAATTGATATTATTACTTATCCCTGGATATAATAACTAATAGGATAACCACATGGAATCTAATAAAAAACTTCCTAAGTAGACAATTCATAATTCCAAAAATATGAAACATATTATAAAGGCCTTTCTTTATAATGTTTTAATCAATGTTTTTAGACCTCTGTAATTTTTCCAACCGATTTGTGTCATTTAAACTATCAATGTATCAAGGGGATACCTATACCTAGTTTCCACACATGACATACTATGTTCAATTAATTCCGAATTTTAATGTGTTGAAACAGAATCAATATGAATATTCATATTCAAAAAACCAACATATGAAATGTTATTACGTACCCCAATCAAATGAACATTTTCATAAACATTGGTGAATAATATGATGAATGGTAATAAAATTGTAAATCCTTAGTCAATGTAATCATAAACCATTAATAGAAATAATATGCGTAATATCAATACATCCTGTACCCATTTGACCATATGTATAATAATGGGTTTACGTATTCGGGCAATAGAAATACCATTCAAATTTTATTAAAATTTTTAAGTAAATTAACTCTTTCACTATGAAAATGACCACTTTAAAAAAAATTCATAAAAATATATGATAATAAATTTCATTGAAAAAATACTTTTTCAAATACTTAACAAGTTGTAAGACATTGTGTTTTTTGGATGGTAGGAAATTATTCTCATATTGTAAACATTAAAACAATGATTCCTTCCACATTTTTAGTAAAATCGTAATAGGATTTTTTTTAAAAAAATGGAATGTAGATCAATTTGAAAGGTTTATTTTAAATAAAAATGGGAAAATTTTATTTAATAAATCATTTGGAAAATGTTACAAAAATTATTTTATATAAAACATGGATTTTTATAGAAAATGATTTTCTATAAAAATGATAAATAATGGCATATTTTCATTAAAACTATTTTTATAACCATATTTTTTATGAAATATTATAAAAATGGTAGTATTTATTGAAAAATAATAATTAATAACCAATAGAAAATAATAATAGTTTTTTAATAGATATATAAAATAATTCCCCCATGGGGGAATTAAAAATAAACATTCTCGAATAATGATGCGATTATGAAATAAACACTTACCAATTTAGTAAATTCTGAATCATTATACCCATGAAATAAATTATATTAAATTAATTTTTAAATAACATGAAGCTAAATATATTAATTATATGAAATATAAAAGTATTTTGTATATACACTACACAAAGGAAGACTTATTGAATGTAGCATATGTCTCATATAGGTAAAAGTGAGATGAGAAAGACTTTCCTCATATTCGACACTATTCACCAATATCCAAAACCATTGTATAATAAATATTAGGTTATAATACATATACTAAAAATCCATAATGATTTAAATAAATCCTTATATGATGTACTTATAGTTTTTATTAATAGTGTATCAAAATATTCTGTTAATATCACGATTTTGGGTGATACATACTTCATTTTTATGATTGTTTTAGTTTAGAAATTTATAGAATATTTATTTGATCAATGTTAAATAATAATCACAATATTAAAAATATATATATTATATATATATTAATTATATAATTATTTAGATTCATCTATCAATTTTCAAGATATAAAATGTATTACACTGTTCTAGGAGATGGTAGCATGTACGTAGGCATAAATGATGTTATTATTTTTCTAAAGGGATAGAAATACATGAAAATAAATATAAATTAAATTTTAATTAATAATTATTAGGTTACATATATCATTTATATTAATATAATCTACCTTTATTGAAACCCCTTAAAAAATTAAATGAAAAATATTTCACATCACTACATGGAAACGGTAGCCCACTCATACACATGAGCGATGTTATTGTTATCTAATGGATAAGAATGTATGAATTTATATGTGATACTATACATCACTACGAGTTTTGAGATTCTAAATATTTTATATATTCTTAATATTTAACTTTTTTTCTTTCATGTAACAAGTAAGTGAAAATTGAATCACATCGCCTAATGAGGTGGTAGTCAATTGTACACAAGATAGATGATATAATATCCTGTAATGCGTAAAATGTAAAAAGGTATACATGATATCATAATTAATTAAGTATAATAATTTCATAAAAATAATATATATACATATATATATATATATGTTAAATACATCATTATATCCATACGTCAAAGGTGGGGATATAAAAATGATTTACTTTGGTTCGTGAGGCGGTAGTCCTCCTAACACAAGATCAATTGTTTCATTTTCCATTTGATGGAAGGAGAGATAGATATGAGTTATGAAATTAAAATAATAAATTATTATTCTATATTATATATTATTGGTTCTATATTATAATTTTCAAATAATTTTTTAGCTAGGTGGAAGAAGAAATAATACAAATACCGATGATTGAAAATTTTAACACTACCATGGGGAGCCTCTTTTGGTTTGTAAATAAAGCCTTCATAGGAGGAACAACTAACAAAAATAGTGACTCTAGGATATGGTTAAGTAATTAATTAAGTTATGTTATATTAATTCTTCAAAATGAATCTATTTTAAATATTATTATTCCAAATAAATAATAAATTTTTTGAAATTAAATTAACCAAAGTGGAAAATTTTAACTGAAAATTAAACATCTACTACTACAAAAGGTCTATCTTCCAAAGAAAAAATTCTCATATTTATAGAATATTATAATTTCCAAATAGAAAATTAAATAAATTAAAATCACTTATATTAGTAAAATTTAAATATAAATTATTTTTTTTAAATTTTAAAACTAGTTATAAAATAATTTATATTTTTATATAATTTAAACCACAATGATGCTTTCATTAAAAAATTTTATTTTCAATCTTCATCAAATAAAAAATATTTCTAAATTTTGTTTTAAAAACAAACCAAATGATAATTTTTAAATTTATATTTAAAAATGATATTTTTTAAAAAAATAAATTTTATTATAATATTAAATGTTTTTTGGATTTTTGTGTTCAATTCACAAAAAATACGCCATTCAAAAATGCATTGGTATTAAAAAAAAGATTTTCATCTCTTTAAAATGTTTCATATATTATTTATACTCATTAGATTATAATTGAAATTATTTTATAGGAGTGTAAAACAAATATCATTATATAGTTAATACTATTAATATACAATATCATAACAGTTGGGGTAAAATGGTCCTGTTTAAATAATACCACTTTAATAGAGTATTGTATTTCATTCAAACCCGATGGTGTGTGCATTGATGGATATCAAATTGATTGAATTTATTTAAAAATAAATATATATTAATGTATGAGGGTTTTAAATTCTCTTAAAATCCATATTTTTTGTGTGATATAAACCATCAAATATTATTTTATTGTTTTAGAATCTAATGGTGTTACATACCCATTTAATTAAATACAACCTTGAAATTTTATATTAATATCAACAATATGGTTTTTAAAATTTTAAAATACCCTTTAATAAATCCCTCATTGTTGGAAGGGATAACAAAATATCCATTTAAAAGGGGGAAAATTATGAATGATGGTTTTATGCAATTGTCACATGACTATTTTCTATGTTAATTAATGTTGGTTGGAAGTTAATATATGGATACGGCTGAAAAGACTAATTCCCAAAATATGATGGAGGGTTATAGAGGACATTAGTCCTAATAAATTGAATGATGACCAAAAATTCAATAACCACATGTCCATGAATATGTAATGAGTTAAGGGACTATTTATTTAATTGGAAATGAAGGTAATAGTATAACATTTCAATTTGAAAATATTTTTCCATGAGTTTTAAAATTCAATTTCAATCTAGGAGAAGAACACATAAAATTATACATTCTTAATATATCTATTTTTCATATCCATAATATTATCTTCTGGATGTCCTTTGATTAGTTCCCACGTCATTTATTTATTCAACAACTAAACATATAAAATTAATTTTTATGCTTTAATCACATTTAATTTATAATTAGAATGAAAAGTCATTACACCTATCTCTATATATTTTTTATAATTGGAATGGTTAGAAAAAATTGTCAAATGACCCAAAAATTTGAACATTATACATTAAATATATGGTTAACCTTAACACACATCCAATATATGTCTATCCAAATTCAAATTCAAAAACATTTTACAGATCTTCACTAAATCAACATCATATTCCCCAAAAAATCTAAATTAGATTTTAATATTTTAAAAAAAATGTGAAATACATGATCAAGAAAATATCGTAATGAAAACATGAATTCTTCTCCCAATTGAATTATAGTATATTGAATATATTCCATAAATCTGTACTCATATAAAACTCCAAAAGAGATGATATAAAGCATCAACACTCAAACAAATTTCATGTTTACGATTACCGTCCCATACACATATCAGTATCATATCAACATAAATAATATTTTAATGGTTATTGTCCATTAATTATTTGTTTTCTATAATCTTCAACCTGTCACTAAATCACTTTTTATCGTCATTTATACCATTCAACATATTCATTCTTATTCATAAAAAAATTATGATAGTACAATCATTATATGTTTCATAATTATTATGATACAAAAACCCAATAAAATAACTAGTAAATCTAATTACAATATAACTATAATAATTCCACATTGGATTTAGTAATAGTATATATTTAACCTTGATCATTTATATTCTTCTATGGTATATTCCATTGACGCTTGGGACATTCATTTTAATAGTACCCAATATTCATACTATTGAAAAAAACATAAAAGGGTTCGTTATAACCATTGATTCCATGATACTCATGTACTTTATCTCCACAATTGAAGAAATATCATATTCCCTTCAAAAGTTTACTAGGTAACTTCTTTCTACAATTATCACATGTCGTAAATCCTTTCATTTTCTTCTTCCCCTTAACCATTTTTTCTCTATCCTCCAATACTTTTCATTCTTCTCGTCAAATAAAAAATACTTAGAGAATTATTTATCTATTTTAAAAAAGAAAACGATACTATGAAATAGTACGATGAGAATTATTTTGAACATAGTTACCCTTAAAATAATGGCGTAACCGCATCTAAGAAAAAATCATTCCTATTGACTAGATTACATGAATTGATACATTTCTCATTACATAAACAAGGTTCCATTTATAAATAATGGTATAAACTATATTATATAATAACAGTATATAAGGCCCATTTACATGTACCATGTAATGTTGAAGTCAATACCAACATGCATTTTTCCCATTTATTACCCATAAGATCATAATTTCCAGAACCACGCCCTGATGAAGTATCAGAAAAGTTATGTATTTCTTTGAAAACTACATAATATCAACCATACCAACACATTAGGTTGTTCTTTTCTTCTTATCATAAATTTATATCAAAGGGTTAATTTTTTATCAATTTTTTTATAAATACATTTCATATGTGTTCTACAGAAAATACTCTGATACCAATTATAATAACATTGACACCATTTTCCCAGAGTCAATAGAGACATTATTATATTTAAAATAGATAAAAGGTATCACTTGCAGAAAGACTAAATAGTTTAATATTAATGAAAATAAGATACATACTTGAAATTAATATTATAATTTCTACATAAAATAGACAATGTATTTCAATTTATATTTCCATTATTATTTATCTCGTGTCCATGAAAATCATGCATAAAGAAATTCCGAGTATTATAAGGAAAATATACCATAAGGGGTGTGCTCAAATTTTTATTATGGGTAAGAATCCAGAAGAAGATATGATGAATAAATAATTGTAAACAATATGGCATGATAAATAACAAAAACACATTCAATTAATCAACAAATTAAACATAATATGGATGAAATAAATGATGATCATATAAATCCATATAAATAATCATAGGTTCTTTAATATTATCCATGGATATTACCACTACTCAAATAATCACAAGGAAATTAATAACTTATCTCATAATGTGATTTTTTAAAATGAAATAGGTTTGAAACATACTGTCAAGACCATTCACAAGGCAGTTAAATCTATGGGTAGAAACCCATCTAATTTGGTAAAGTAGTTTGTCTCATGAGACCAATTTATGAATCGTTGTTATATATATAACGAGGACCTCAACAAAATTTAGTAAATATTATGAATTCATCATATTAAGGGGGTGAATAAGAATCACTATAAATATTCACACTAAAAGGATATTATATGAATTATTAACTCATACGCAAATCAAATTACCATAATAAAAAGCAATCTAGAATAATACAGTGAATGGAACAAAAATTGTACATTATTAGTCAATACGATGATAAATAGTACAAATAATGAATACAGATGATCTCAATACAACATAAAACTTGTAGGTCATCAGTATAAAAAGGGTTTAAGACATAAATTAATTTAAATACAATTAAAATTTATTAAAAAAAATTGAGGAAAATTAAAATTTCACATTTAATATCATGTTTTATATTATATATAAACAAATATTATTGAAATATTTTCCATTGAAAATAAACTTTGATGATTTAAAAATATTCCCTAAAATAATAATTTTCCATATGAATTATTAAAAATATATTTATACCATATACAATAAAACAATTATTCTGTTCACATTTCTATTAAACGAAAAATGTGCATTTTTTGGAAGGTGACTAAAATATTCCATTAAAAATATCTTGTAAAAATTAAAAAGGGGTAAAAATTTATTTAATCAAAAAAATTAAAAATTTTATAAAAAATTTTCAATTTATTTATATTAAAGATTGATTTTTTGAGAATAATTTTAGATAGATGATGGAAATAAACTCAGGTTTTCATAAAAACATTTTCTCAATCATGTTAAGCATTGAAGAGTGGGAAAATGGTATTACAACGTGAAAATGTTAATGAATATAAAAATATGAAGAAGATATTTTTATTTTAATATATAAATATCAAATAATTAACTTATAAGTGACATAAATAAAAACAATCATGAATAATGATAATATTATGAACTAATCCTTTTCCACTATGGTAAATTTTGAATCAAAATCCACATGAATGAACTAAAATAAAATGATAAATTAAACACCACAAAGTGAAATATATTACTGATGAAAAGTTTTCAAATAGTGACTATTTTAACCATAAAATGTAAAAAATGGTGAATATAGTATATGTATCATAAAGGTAAACGTTAGATGAGAAACCCTTACCTAATTTTTGACTTTCTTCTCATGTGTGGAAACATATAATAAAACAATACTAGTTTTAATATAAATATATTACATAATAATAATAATATATATCAATACCAATATTATATACTTATATTATGTTATTACACAATAATTAAAAATATTTTTTTAAAATGAATGTTTCTGGTGAAAATTGTTTCGTATTTTGAGTATGGGTTTTTAGTAAATTTGGTAATTTTAGATTGATCATGGTCAAAAAATATGAAGAGTGTTCAACATGAAATAATTAAACCATATATTCATTATATATGTGTTTGTATTAATCTATTTAAGTTAGATATAGAAGATGGATTACACCATTCATAGGGATAGTAATCCATACATACGCTTGAACATTGTTACCATTTTTCTCGATAGATGGAATAAAAGGAAATTAAATTTATTTTAATTTTCAAGAATAATTATAATGTTACATATATAATTTATATTAATTAAATTCTTCTATATTATCATCCATGTAAATATCAAATGAAGAATCTTTCATTTCTCTACATGGTGGCAATAGTCCAAACATACATATGAACAATGATATTGTTTTCCTACAGTTTGTATGGTAATATTATAGTGCGACATTATACATATTTATCTATTGATAGATAATAAATATAATATATTTTAATTAATTCTTTCTTAACTAACTTTAATGTAATGTATAAGAATATACCAAATCACATCACTTCATTTAGTGGTAGTTTACTGTACACACATGCAATGTTATAATATCCTCTATAAAATAGAAATTTACTATGTTATATTTGATATCATAATTAAAGAAGAATCATAATATCATAAATATAAAATAATGTGTTAAATACATCATTATATACATCCTTGATTGGATCTCATGGAAACTAAATTACATCGGTTCTCGAGGCGGTAGTCCACCATATAGATGATTGACAATTTTGTTTCCCATCATACAGATCTGGAGATAGATTTGGATTATTAAATTAAAAATATAAAATCTCATAAAAAAATTTATAATTGTGTTAATATATGATCATAGTTTATGAATGTTTTAAGATGGTGGAATAATAAATAAAACAAATACTCATGTTTGATAATTTTAACTCTTCCTCCCAGAGCCTCTTTATGTTTATAATCAAAGCCTTAATAATAGGGATTACATATAAAAATAACAAATTTCATATTTTTATATGGAATTAAGGAATGGATATGGGTAGGGGATGGCCGAACAAAACTATTTTCAATGTGTGATTTGTGAGCGAGAGTGAGTGTCCTTTTATAAATGGGGAAAAGTATACACATGGATGGTTTGAAAAGATAAATATATTCAAAAATTTGTATTATCAAATAATACAACATATGTGTAATTATAAGACCATTGTGTTCATAATTTATAAATATGTCCATACAATTTGGTTTATACAAGTATGTAGGTCAATTTCCCCAATATCTTCTTAGTTAAACCCCTCTCAACAAACCAATTTTTTACCATAATAGAAGTAATTTATTTTTACTATTTTTAGTTTTCAATGTTCTAATTAAATATGTTTACATTATTAAAAAATATAAATTATTATTATTCAATATATGGAATCAATTTTTCAAAATTCAATTCAAATAATTTTTAGAATTTAATTTAATATGAATCAGTTGAAAAAATTAAGGATTATCTTTCAAAAGGTAAAATTCTCAAAAATATTGAATGCTTAAATATCAAAATTCAAATTAAAATTGATTCAAATAATATAAAATATTTATATGTAAATATAATTGAAATAATATTATATTAATGTCAATTAAAAATTCAATTTAACTTCATAAATATTTTATAAAAAAATGATGTTTTCTACAAAAATGAATATCTTCCATATTCATGAAAAATTAATAGTTATATAAAATTATTGAAATATTTCCAAGCGATAATTTTTATCTGTTGATTTAAAAAATTATGTTTTTTGGAATAAATTATAAATATTTGTAAATGATAATTATTAATTAAGTAAAAAATGATATGTGAATATTCATTTCATAAATATATTGTCTTTCCGAAAAAATCTATTTATCTTCCAAGTGGTTCATATTCTATTAATAATCAGTAGACAAAAATTGAATTCAAGTTATATATGTGTAAAAATTAAAATTTTCATAATTTAGTTGTTATTATTCACTTCTTTAATCATAACTTATAGTTTATAATGGTCTTGTTTAAATAGTTACATTTTAAAAGAGTATCATGTTTCGTTAAAACCTAGTGTATTCTGTTTTCAAACCTATGAAATAGATTAAAATTATTTTAAATGAAAAATCTCATAAATTATTTGGGTGTTAAATTATATTCTCTGATTTCTGTTATATTTTATATAACAAAAAAATATTATTTTCCTCTTATAAAATCATGAAATATTTCACATAATATACTAATCTTAATGGAGACTATAAAATGGTTATATTATCAATGGTCACGATGTGTATAATTCTTTTAAATATGATTTGACACAAAATATAACTATCAAAAATAAAAAAAATTACTACATGTTTTTTCTATAACAACATTTCATAATAATTTATAAACATGTTAAAAATGGAATTTTATTTATAAATTTTTGGCTTGTTACATTATCCCCCACTTAAAAATAACAACCCTAGAAATTTTCAGTGAAAATCGGGAAAAAGATAGGGGTACAACTACCTCACAACTTATTTGAATTTCCAAGTACCTTCCTAAGGCTTTCGGTTCTTCCATAACATTTTTACATAGTGAGTATAATTATTTCATAGCACATTATCTATACTTTATAATATATCCTCCCTAGATATCCTTGTATTAAATATCATTGTTTAATGGAATCCCTTATAGATTCAATACATGTGATGTGTTTGGCCTGTAATTTCTCATGAGGGACACATTGAAAACATAATTTAATTTAGTTAGTTTTGGTAGTTGTAGTAGATGATAATCCACTGCTCTGATGTGATTTAAGATATAAAAGTGGATAATGTATCATGGATAAAGAATTATATTCTTCTCAAAACCACATGAATATCTTCCATGATAATATATGAATAAAAAATGATTCTCTAATTCCAAAATCTAGATTAAATCTAAAATTATCTATATTCATATTCTGTAATAAAAATATTTCTTATGATATTTAATGGTTTAAACATTCTATATCATTTCATGTGTAATATTACAACCCATTAACATCTACTTGCCTACATTCCCAACATTTTGGACCCCAACGCATCTTTCTATACAAATGCTTATAAGGTGAAATTTTAATACTAGAGTTTAGTATGTTGTTATATGGGAACTCTACTTATATAAGTTATCAATACCAACTTCTTTTTAAATCTATTGAAATTGAAAACAACTTATCCTCTAGAGTTTTAATATTCTTTCAGAATGACCCATCAGATACGACTGATAAGTAGTTATGAAGCTTAGTTTGATACCCAATGCTAACTTAAGGCATCTCCAAAACGATGACATAATCCACATTTCATGATTCTATATTATACATGGATGATCACTATACAATTATACCACTTGAATTGTGTATATCATGGTGAGTTATTCTAGAAAAAAAATCTCCTTAATAGAAATGAATTGTGAAAACATTGTTAGGGGATCAATTACCACCCAGATGGTGTTATTTCTTACAATTATCCTCGGGAGTTCAATTATTAAATCCATTGTTAATTTCCCAATTTATATAATGATATGGAAATGGTTACATCAAAAAACTATACATACATCATTCTTCCATGACTCTTAGGCATACCAAGAATCGAGATAAAAAATCTATAAACACCAAAATCATGTTACCCCATAATATTTATTAATTAAAATATCTTAAAATATTAGTTCTTCATAGAAAAATATAGAATAATGAGATATAAAAATCATTCAAATGTTCCCATTTTAGTTCTTATTTTTAGGTGAAACATATCTAGGTTCCAAACCATATAAATTAAACTATAGAATAAATCAACTAAAAACTATTCTCGATATTTTTTGTAACAATTAATTATCTTTATGGCCATTCCCAATCCTCTCATTAATATATGGGTGAGTACTTATTTGATTATAGTTATTTTGAGATCATTTTTTATTCCAATTTATATCCTATACTTGTCCAAGAATATTTTATCTATTGTAATACTAGAAAAAATTTGGGTTACATGATACATTTTACATTTGGGAATCTGTTAATTTGTTCAATCTTCCAAGATACTAATGGATTAAACATTTATAATCCCTAAATAACTCTAACAAAATTCATTAGTGCATATTGAGATCCTTTTGTGTGAATATATTTCATAGGAATTTTTGATACATATATTTTTCAAACATATCACTATAAAAATTATGTTAGGAAATATTTAATAAATAGTTCTGTTATAGTAACTGAAGATCTTATATTGTGTAGTTCTCCTCAAGGAACATTAGTTATTGTAAGGAATAAGCTATCATTTTGTCACCTTTCATCAGTAAAAAAATTATATTTTATCTTTAATTATTTGATGTCACCAATCCTTTCTCACTGGCATGTAATGTGAGCATAGTTTTAGTAGTTATCCTTTTATTCTACTAACTAAATTTGTCTTCAAATTCATCAATCTTAGTGAAGTTGAATCTCTAATGATTTTTCTTGGTATGTTGTCTAGAAAATCATGATATTTTTTTCAAATCATTGATAATACAGTTATAATATAAGGTAACAATATATTTATGTCCCATATATTTTTTTCCCTTCAATAAATTCCCATTATTTATTATATATACAATGATATCCCTTTACTAGTGATATCATGCCCCTATAAAGATAAATTCTTTTACCAAAACCCACATATATATTATTTTCTATATAAAATTTCATTCCTCACCATATTAAATATTATATTTAAATGATCCTCATGTTTCACCCTTCTTTGGTAGTATATTAAAATATATTCTAAAATTACTACCATAAATATTTTTTGTTAATAACTAAAGACTCTACTCAATAATCACATAAGATTTAGGTGGATCAGTTAGTCTAATTGGAATCAATATGAACTCATATTGCACATTCCTTAAAAGAAAATAAATCTTTATGATATACTTATTCTTAACAATTACATGGTACCATCCTAACTAAAGATCATCCTAAGAGAAAAATTGTGATCTATATAGCTGATATAAGAATTCATAAATCCATTATTGAGGATATAATTTCATTATGGTGGTATTTTATTTTTTGGGATTATATTAAAAATTTTAATTTATTTCATCATTCTTAATGATTAAGAGGACTAGTTCATCCCATGGTGAAGTAATTTTGAATATAATTACATTATATATATTCACCAATAATGGATTCTTCAGCTTCACATGTTCAATAACGGATAGCCAATATAGAATACTGGATATTAGAAAAGCTCTAGTGGTGAGCACGATTGAGAACTTAACCTCATGTCTAGGAGAAAGATTAATCAATTTTGGGTAAACACTTTAAAAAATTACCATACATGGTTATTCAATCAATGATGATATTTTATTTTGTATCAATTATTTGATCTCGATACCATTTCTTAAAAGTTAATGATATTAATTCATGGGATATTGGTATCAAATACTATTCATACTTCTACCCTCACATATATATTATATGAGAGGGATTTGATATATGATGGGTGATTTCTATTTCATCAAAATTTAGGTTTCCTCCAAGTAAGTAATGAAAATAGATTCCAAAAAAAGAATAAAATTAAGGAAAGGGGAGTATAACATGGATCGATGGGAAATTGATTAAACATATTTGGATAGGGGGATGATTTATATTCTTGAGATGTAATAATTAACCCATTTTTTATCTTCAGTGATAACATGACTTCAATTTCACTTTTTTTGAATAGTTCTTTTAAACATGTGGAATATGAAATAGTGTGTAGATTAATAATGAAATATTATATTTTCCTTACATGATTAAATTAATTATATACCTTTCACTATTTCATTTTTACAATAAAACTCAATAGTTTTGATGTAATAAGATTGTCCTTTATCTATGTACCTTGGATATTGTTGTTGTCATTTATCTTTGATAACTATTTTCTTAGGGAACATAATCACATAGTATACTTATTCCTTGAAATTGAAATATTTGAGGGAAGGTAGACTTGAAAAGAACATTACTTTATTCGATCAAATTGGTAGGTTTATACCATTAGAAATTGATTTGTTTTTTCCCTGTATTCATTTAAACAATACATTTTCTTAGCCCTTTCAGGAAATTTATGGTATTCTTCATCCCACAATTTTTACAAGTAGAATGATGTAATTTCTTACCCTCAAAATATTTTACCATAAAAAGTCATTAATTATAATCCATTCTATTCTTTTGGTCTAAAATCTAAAGAGACTCATGAGATTTTTGGAAATATATTTCAACTTTGAGGTTATATTTAATAATTTCCTCATAGTTGTGAAAGTCTTGAAATGTCAAAACATTTCCCAGATTCATATTTTCTACACCAAATGTGTGGTTAAGATTACTTATGGTGGAAATGAATATGGTAAAGTGGTATCATACAATTATAGTGAAGTTGGTTCAGTCATGTGAGGTGTTTTCATATAACCTAATAGATTCATCATCATTTTTCATATGAATAAAGAGATACCAATAATTTTAATTTGTAAAGGGTGAGGTATTTATTAATATAAAATTATTTATAGATTTACTTCCACCAATTTTAATTGATTTTATCCAAAATAATCTCATTTTTGAGAAAAATGAACCATTGATCACTATCACTCTATATATGGTAAGCATCAAGAATCACCTAATCTTAGTTCAATTTAAAATGAGGATGATCATTTCAATGGAGTTCATCAATTGTTCCATGATTAAGGGATTAAAATATACATTGAAATTTCTAATCCTTTGTCACAAAATGGTCTTTATTTCTACTTTCAATTTCATATGACAATTTTAATATTCAACAGAATCCATGTTTTAGTTCAAAACATAAGTCAACTAATAGTGTATTTCCTTAAATTTTAAAATTCTTAGTCACATTTTATTGGGAATCTCATTTTCTATGTCATCACATTTTCCCTTACATTGGTTGTGGGTTTAGGGTATTATATTTTCATCCATTGACTAAAAATAAAGGGATGAGGAGAAATACATTTTTTTTAATATTAAAAAATTTAATGAGAAACCATGATTGTTAAAGGGATAAATCAAAAATGAAATATATTAATCATGATATGATTTTCAAGGTTTAAATATATGATATGAATAATATCATTTATAATATTGAATGTTATGGGCATTTTAATTCCCCTAATAATGGTTTATTGTAAAATAGTGAATTTACCAAAGAATATCCCCTTTGATTTTGACCGATGGTGTGAAACATGTCCTGTTTTCATGCACTGTATGATGGTTGATACTAAATAAATTTTCCCTTTTCAAGTTTACTACCCCTAGGATTAACTTTCCCAGAGGCACATCCACATATAGTATCTAGACAGGGATGTATTTTCATAGAAATCATATTTTCAATACTTTACTGAAATTTAAGGATGTTTTGAATTGTTTCATCTTATCCCGTAAGCTATCACTATAATTTTCTAATCATAATCCATAAAAATAAAAAATGTTTCATATGATTCCATTAATGACAACCATTACCATTAAAAAAATATCATGGTTTATTACATAAAATCATAATTTCTAAAACCCATAAAATCATGGGGTCATGATTATTTGGGAAATTAGGTTTATATCCTAACAACATGAAATAGAAGTATAATTAAATTACTGAAGGAATCCATAAATTACTAATAAAAATCATATTTTCATCTAAAACTGATTGCTATATCATAGGGGCATAAAAAATAATTAGGTGAAAAGTAATGAATAATAATGGAATAAAAAATATATATATAAGATAAATAAATACATGTGTTCAAAGACTAATATAAATGTAACATTAGGAGGGAGAGAATTATAATCCTGAATAATCAGGAATTATATAACATGAGAGCATAAGACGACATAGGAATGTGTCATTAACATAATACTAGACATCAAAATAATAAGTCAATGATAACTACCAAGACATTATAAAATAATATTCCTAGGAAAAAATCTCATTAACCATACATGGATTCTCATGATATAGAAACAATAGTCAATTCATTTAAGGGTTATATAAATTTTATCCCACACATCAAATTCATCTCATTCACATGAATAGGTATTCCACATATATCAACATAAGGATTTTTTTCATAGATTTTGACCCCATGATTAAGGATTTATGATTACCAACATTAAAATCCCCAATACAATAAGGATATGTAAATCTATGGGAATACCATTGAGTGTAAATGGAGGTGGGTATTCACTATACATATTTAGGCATTAAAACCCATAGGATAAATTTAGTAGCATAATATGGGTAAATAAAGGTAAATAGAAGGTTAAAATTAGATATAAATGTTTGTTCAATAAATTTGTATTAATAATAATTTATTATGAATATGTGAACACATATCCCAATGTGAACAATTGGAAATAAAATTCCTAATATAAAGAAGGTTCTTGAATGAAGAGGAGAAGGAAAGGATCCCTTAACTTGATAGAATGCTTATAAAATTATATAGGGAGATTATTAATAGATTTTGGGAACATTGAGAGGGATATAAGTATGGAAGGGAAGAGTAATATCATGAAAAAAGTCTTTTTATTAAAAAAATTAATAGGAGGATTGGTGGGTTTATATTAAAAAATAGAAAATATAACTTTAGAAACTATTAAAACAAGGTTTTGAACTATATATTGTAATGAAGGAAATATCACATTAGTTTTGATGGTTTTTTCCAATGGGTTCTGCCAAAGTGATTTGGTTTTCATTTTTTTAATATTAAGAACAAAAATCATTGAAATAAATAACTTGGTGATGAGGTAGTTAATAATGTTTATAAAGAATTTATTTTAAAATGTTAAATGAAATCTTAGTTCTGGAAGGTTCATTAAGGGTTTATAAAATTATTAAAATATAATCAAAAAATAATTTTTATAGAAACATAATATTTTATTTCGATACTATTACTAGTATTAATGATATCACTATTTGGGCCTCTATGATGTCATAAGGCATATCATATATGTATACACATTGCAATTTTTTTCAGAAAAAATCTTTTATCTCAGAAAAATATGATGGATTCATAGTTTTATATTATAGATATGATTATATAATTAATAATAATAATTTTATGATAATGATAATCTAGATATTATAATTTACATTTTATTGAAAAAAATTCACATTTATTAAAAAATACATGATTTTTCGATAGAAACAATTTTATAAACCTTATAAATGTAACATTTTCAATCATAAAATTATATTAAAATTAATATTTAATGAATATTAATTAATAATAAATATTAATTATAATAAATTTAATTTTACAAATTCATGAAGTATTCTAAAAGAGTGTCTTTATTGAACTTACATATCTCCTGAAAATACATTGGTTATTCGTCATATAAAAATAATTTTTTATCAAAATATTTATTTAATAATTTTAATAGTAATAATAAAAAGGGATAAATATTATAATTTTTTTTAAATAGGAATATTAAAATTTATACTATTAGGTTCTAGATGTTGTGATTTTTATTACTCCAAAAAATTGCTTAAGGGTATGATGTGAATATGGTACTCTCTGAGGGAGTGGATTGATGAACATGGTTAGGGTAATGATCTCGTTGTGCTAGATATTATCCCATAAATGGTTTAACTCATGATTCAATTGTTGAATCCCATATTATGATTTATCAATTAAAAATCCCAGGGATACATTATCCTTTTGAATCATTGACAAATGAGGTTTATATGGTATGATCTTATTGGTCGAGGCTATCAAATTTTTTACTATGTCAAATGGATATTATAGTAACCCTATATTGTTACTCATATTATTACATGATTTTATCCTTAAGTAACCATCAAATAAAATTCAAGGATCGGGATGTAAAATGACTTGGGAAGATTAGGTACATAATTAAAAAGAATAGAACCCCAAATAAATATATCAACTTTTAAAATCTATAATGTGCTCTAGATTTTTTAGCTCTTACATCATCATAGGATAATTTTTTAAATACATGAACAAGGGGATGAGCTAAAAATACCACTAATGGAATAAAAAAAGGAATATATAATATCACATTATTTAGAAGGAATAACAGGTTGAAATAAAATTTTATATAATAAGAATAAAAATATTTTTTATAACATATATAACATGGGATCATAGAATAATGTCATCATAGATATGTGAAAGAAACATAACACAATACATAAACAGGTGTCATGGTTAACTTCCAAAACAATACCACATGGTAGGAAAAGTCCCAAAACGGCATTAGGATTACTGCAAATCCAAACATGTAGTATCATAAGACTAAAAATTAACCAATGCGTCGTAGAAATATCTAGGCGTGGACAAAATAACATTTTAATGCATATGTGTTCCACATGAATTGTCTAACATAAGGAATAAACATAAGGGTTACCCATGGAATGAAATATGTATCATAACCATGTCATAAATCATAAACAAATGGAGTATTGTATTGGTGTTAATGAAAGAATGGATTTAAATAATACAAATAAATTAATATTGTAAAATAGGAATATATCATGATAAACGATGTCGAACAGAATTTATAATGTGTTTAAACAGTGTTTAGTAATCTTTATAAACTATCCAATTTAGTACGGTTAAAGGGAAAATATTTGAGAGAATTAAAGATGAAAAATATAAAATTTTCAATAGAAAACTAGATATGAACTCATATTTTTTATCATGTTAAAATGATTGATTTTATAAAAATAATTGGTCTCCAAAATATATTATAGGGTCTAGTTTAAAACGGGTATGAAATTGGGTTGTTCTCTTTATTTTGGCTATTTACAAGGATGAATTGAAAAGGAAACCTTATAAAATATGTATTTCAAAATAAAATAAAGTGTAATTTTTCTCGGGACATATTTTTTTGAACAAATACAACAAATTTAGGATGACTAAATAATAATAATTGATAATTAATTTATATTTAAGAGAGAGAAATCATAACCCAATGGGAAAATGGATGTCTAGAAATAATCCCTTACCTTATGTCTGAAAGTGTACAATATTTGACAATAGTGTCCTAGATAACCAAATTAGATCCATTAATTAAATAATTTAGATTCTCATAATAATATAATTTATTTTTTTATAATTTTTTTGAGTTTTTATATCAATATTTTGATGAGTTTTGGAGTATAATATTTCAATTTTGAGAGTATTCATTTCATGTTTACTTGGTCGGTTTGTTTGGGAATAATTATTGAAGATTGTGTCAAATTGGAATAATTATCTATATGTAAAATTATATTATATAAATTAAATTCCATAAATTTTAATGATCTCATATATAATTTTATTTTTTATATGAGTATGATTCAATATAAAATACAATAGAAAAAAATTATTTGTTAATTTTGGAAATTTATTTACAATAATCGATAACTATTAACCTATTATTTAATATTATGCATATATAATCGTTTAATTACATTAAATATGTTTTAATACATAGATTATAATATTTTTCAAAAATAATAATTTTTTATGACCAGACATGAAGGTGATAATTAACATAAAAACATTTCATCCATGAAGGCAGTGAGTTGACACCCGATAGATGATGTTTTAATTTTTAGAAACAAAAATGGAAATGAGAAGAGATTTAATGAAATAAATTACATTATAAATTATATTTTACATATAATTATGATATTGAGGTTATCATATCAATTTTTATTTTGGAGTTAGGTGGGGTGATGATTAGATTAGGAAGGAATATTAAAGTGAGATAAATACAATTTTACCTCACAAATATCGCCTCATTGATAACCTCCAGAAGGCTCATGGAAATGATATTTTTTTGAGGCCAAAATGAACAGTGTGTGGGGAATCATCTTGGGAGATGAATTCGGTAGAATATTTAATGGATCCAATGATTAGAAGGTTTAAGGAGAAGGGATGGTCTCAGGGGGGTGGATGGGGTTTGATAGGGGATGAGATGGGTGTTTATGAATTATTTTATTCATTTGATTAATATTTAGGATCAGGAATATCAATATTGTTTATTATTTTGAACACGAGTAGTAAATAATTATTTTGATTTTTAATTAATGGTTTATTACTTTTAAATGACTAAAAAGTTTATGTATTTGTCTTGAAATTTTAAATACTGTAAATTACTATATTTCACAATTTACAAAAACTCATCTATTTTAGAATAATAACAAAAAAATCACCTCAGCCATTTTTATAGATCTAGATCTTAAAAAAAGTACTCCATTGTATGAAAATAATTCTCTAAATATTTTAAATTTTATTTTTAATTAAAGTCATAATTTATTAAGAAAATACAGTTTTTAATTTTTTAACGGATAATATGATATTTTTTAAAATAAACATGGATCTGAAAAATTAGCATATTATCATAAGAAGATAAAAAATTATATTAGTAATATATTCTGTGAAAATTATTTTCACTTTATGTCATTATAATATATATAAAATGGTAAATAATAATAAACATTTTATAAATGTACCAAAACATAGTTTATCATTATTAAAACATTTATTTTCTTATACCATGATATAAATATGTCATACTTTCATTTATACGAAACCAAAATTTCATTGATACTTTCATAGGTGAGGTTACTATTCTATTGGCTAGATTATTATTACTAATTCATATATAACTATTCTTATTGTCAGGTTTATGTTACATTACTTTAGGTTCATTAATTATAATGAATAACACTTATTTATTTATAAATTTATGAGAATAATTTTTTAGGCGATGTATATGTTTTATAATATATAAAATAATTATTATAATGGAAATTATACCGATTAAATTAATGGATGTTACATTATTCCCCTTATGATATCACACCCTAGATATTTTTTCATTATTTATGTAAAATATGTGAGGGTAATTCTCATTTATTATTTCATCGAGTTCCCATATCTCCAGTACATACTAATGATTCATCGACAAAAATTTTCAAAGATAAGTTGTATTATGTGATTGGACATTGTCTACACAGTCAATTTTCTTCACTGGATTCTCTTTATATGTGAGGTCATTCTCCAAATGTACCACCTCTAGATTTATTACATTTGAGAAGTTAGGTATGTAATTCAACAGAAGAGATACATGGAACACATCATGAACTTGATAAATATTTGGTGTAAGTGAGAGTCGATAGGTCACTAATACTATTTAATCAAGGATCTCAAAGAAGCCAATGTATCCTAGGTACTCATCCCGTTTTCTTACACCGCGTCGCTCTCTTCCATGGTGATATTATAATAAATGCACTATTTCCAACTTCTAACACCAAATCCATTCAATGGTAGTCAGCATGAATATTTTGAAAATGTTGATTAATTGTGATATTTTTTTTGAATGGATTCTACATTCTCTTTCATCCCTTTCACAATATGATGTCCAAATAACATTCTATGACAATCTTTATCCCAATAGGCTTGTGTTTTACATCTCTCCATATAAAGTGCATCATATGGATCCATATAAATACATGAGGGGAATCTATTTTTGTATGAGAACTCAACCAATTTTATATTTTCTTCCCATCCCCATTTAATTTACATTGAGGAGGCTCTCAAAATTTACTCAATTATTTGATTAGACCCTTCATACTGGACATCATTTTGGGAGTGATATGACATGTAAAAATTTAATTCAGTACTCAAAGAATGATCAACACATTACTTGAATTTATATGTGAACCATGAATAATAATAAATTATGATCAAAAGTGGTAACAAATTAATCTTACACAATTCCTTCAAAAATAACATGGCATCTTTTTCGAGTGAGAAATCGTCCCAAATAGTAACAATGTGGTTATTCTTGTAGAGTCGATCCACCACAACCATGTCATATTTTTTCCATTGGATGTTTTTGAGATAATAGTTAAAATATACATAATGACATTCTCCCATTTCTATGTGGGCATAGAAAATGATTTAATCATCAATTTTTGCTTCTATAAGTTTTTATTTACATGCTAACATACCAAACACCATGACATTCACTCTATAATCTACTTACTCAAATTTTCCAAGAATAAGTGTTCTCGATGATCCTAGTACATCTTAGTACTATCAGGATGGATTGTGAAATACGAGATATATTAAATATCTAGTTGACCCTCTCTATATCATGTTATAGTGGAACACACAAGTGTTATTTCCAAACCAAATCATTTCATCATCATCAATGTGGAACTCATGTAGCATCCAATCCTATACCATTTTCAAAATTTTTATAACCCAATGTCATACATTTCTTCCACTTTAGTCTTCTATTGTATAGATGTTTAGAAATTTATTTGTAAAATGTAGTGTTTATTATCTTCCTTTATGATTTCCATATACGTACATTGAAATTTTATGAGTATATGGTATTTCTCAATCCACATCATGGATAGAGTACAAGTGCCTTTTCACCTAAGAGCATTGGAAAACCTGATTGACATCTAATGATGATAGTGAATAGAGAGATCATAGTCCTTAATTGTAACTAACCATATTATTTGGTGCATGTTGAGTTCCTTCTATGATAGAACATTCTTTAGAGTTTTGTGTTCAGTATATATGTCCCACTTATTTCCATAGAGGTAGTGACACCATATTTTCAAGCTAAAAATCCCAACTGCAAGCTTCAGATCATATGTTGGGTAGTTCTTCTATTGGATATTCAACTATTTTGATGCCTATGATATCACTTTATTATTATTCATGAGCACAAAAACAATATTTGTTTTCAAATAATTAGTGTATATCTCAAAACAAATCTCCATTTTTTGGTATTTTGATCATAGGTTAAGTGATTATCCTCTACTTTAGCCCATTAAATATTTTCTCACATTATTTTATCCATACATATATTTCCCCTTTGAAAATTAAATTTTATGTGAGTTATAAAATCATGAGAAATTTCACAAAAAGCTTCAATACTTCCCAGCTAAGACAAGAAAAATATGGATCCTCAATACAAATGTTGGGTTGGGCCCCTAATAAATTTATTTTATTTTAAAAGGGTCCAAATATATCACGTATATTATGATAATATGACCCTTGATTGATTCATCATCCATATAGAACAAACATTTACTATAAATTTCATATAGATTATGCATTCACAAATACATTAGAACAATATTCAAATTAAGATTGTATTCCTCTATGATCTTAGAGTATATCAAAATATCATCTCTAATGACTACTACAAATTCTTCATGGTAATATCTAAAAACTATTATAATTAAGTCCATTAAAATTGACATAGAATTATTGATTTTCAAGGGAATCACTATAAAGTCATATTTTATATACCTTATTTGAAAGGGAGTCATGGTAATATATTTTTTCATCTTTTTTAGTTTTTGATATCCTGACCGAAGGACCACATTTGAGAAATAATTTTCCCAACATATATTATTGAAAAAGTAATCTATATATGGAATGAGAAAAATTTTCTTTATCAGAATTTGTTTAACATCATGATAATCAATGAATATGAACATTGATCCATCCTTCTTCTTGATTAAGAGGACTAGAACACACTATGGTGAAGAACATGGGCATAAAAACCCATCTTCTAGATTATACTGTAACTTATTCTGATTTTCTTCTAAATCAATGTTGTTAGTTCAATATATAGTCATTAATATACGTAGAGTTCTTGGAATAATTTCTATTTAAAACTAAACCATTCGATCAGTTGGAAGACCATGAAATTATGTAGGGAACAAATCAGTGTAATCCCACACATTGTGCATGTCTTCAAGCATGATCCTCTACATTTTCTCAATAATTTGAGATAGATATTCCTGATCATAAGAAAATAATTTCCATAATTGATATGATTCTTCGAGAAAATTATTCAACAAACTCCTTAAACTTTGTACGTAACCAAAGGATTCTTTAGAAATGGATGATTGATCTACCTTTATCGGTAGTTGATGTTTTATTTATATAGTGATTTCTAATCCATACCGAATAGAATCAAACTCCACCAAAAAAATTAATATAATATTTTTGGGATTTTTTATCTTACAAACAAGAAATGGGGATGAGTTATACACTTGGGATACAATATTTTCCCCATTTTCTTCTCTCATAGATAAAACAACCTCCATATTTTTATGTGGTGTTTGAGTAGTGATACTAAACAAGTAATACATGAATGAAAGCATAGAACCAGAATCAAATAATAAATTATCTATTGTATAATGAATAAGCAGTGTACCCGTCACAATAAAAAAAATTATCCACCTTAAAAATAGTGATAGAGTATCCACTTTCTTGTTTTTAGGAGTTTTTTGTGGATTTCCTCTGATTACCCTTGTCATAGGGAATATTATTTCATAACACACATGTTCCTTGTAGTTTAATCAATTACTTATATGTTTATTGTTGGTCTAAATCTTCATTTATATTTCTATTTTAGTGTCTTATTTAAACCCATTCTAAAAATAACATCCAAATTACCTTCTAGGCCACCTTTTGTGCATCTCTTAGTTCCCGATGGGTAGTTTCCAGGATGCTTCTTCACACACTTATGACACATGATATGTGGGGTTTTTATTCATCATGGTAGTTATCCATTGATCCTCCCATGTTAAACTCTATTTTTGTCTTTTTATTTCATGGACCATTAGACCACTGAGAGTATCTAATCTTTGTTACAATTTTAATGGAATGACTAAAAATATCCTCATATCTGTTATTTTTCAAATTATCAACACTATTTATAGAATTTACATTAGTCTAACAAATAAGTGATTTACTTTTCTTTCAGTGTTGATGAAAAATCAAGAGGCATATCATCCTAGCATTTTAATTTTTTCATTGTATGGTGTAATAGACTCATATTCCATTTCCTTTAGTCTAAGTAACTCCCTTCAAATAGTAAACATGGAGTTTGTGGAAAATATTTACTGAAAATTATTTTCATTAATTATTCCTATTCCATGGAATAAATTTCCCCCATGGAAATTGGGTTTTGGATTATTACCCACCACAGATCAGCTTCCCTATCAAAATGATGGGCCACCAACAGAAGTTTTTATTCTTCTGAGCATTGGTGGGAAGTGAATTTCTTATCAATAGAGTTAATCCATTGTTATATGATGACGTTATGAGAAGATATACTAAATATATGAGGAAACTATTTAATAAAATATTCAACTAAAAAATTATACTTCCTAAAAGAATGAGTGAGTTCCATGGGATTGATGTACTTTTTCATAACCTGGTCTAGCTGAGAATGTACATCCATGAAGTTTTGATCACCGATTTCCATGATATTTGGAATTTTATTATATATATTTCCACATTACCTATTATATTAATTGTTTCATGAGATATCCTATTTCCCATGATTAAAATTGAAAAGGAAAATAAAATTTGAGGATTGAATATTTTTTCAATAAACAGAAAAAAATCTAACTATGAACATAGAAAGATAAACTTATAAATGAAAAGTATATCTTAAAATCTGATTCCCTATGATTAATTATAGGTTATACATGGTTATATAATTATCCCAAGGAATCATAAAATGTTTTATATTTCTTATCTCTAAAACTAGTTGTAATGTGATTCGATACCAACTATATAGACCTTAGCCTTTTAACACGAAATATTACATGATTTTAACCATAATTAACCATAAAAACATAAGATAATAATGAATTGTGTATTTGGAATATTATGCTCATAATTAAGTAGTGTAAAATATAATTAAATACATATTTTATTTAAAATATATAACGATATACAGGCATCATTTGATATCTTACATTTTTATTGGATAATGTTGGGAATACATGAAAAAAAGGACGAGCTAAAAATACTATTAAGGGAATATACCTAATAATAAAGAATATCCCATGATTTTGAAGGAATAATATGATGACATAAAAGTAATGTAATAAAAAAAACAAACATTATAATTAAATATTGAAAATTAGATAATGTAATCATGGATTAATAGAAATGTGGAAGAAATATAAAACATGACATAAACATGAGTCAAGGATAACTACCAAGACTATATCACATGGTGGAAAAAGTCCCTTATAGGAATTAGATTTACTCCGTATCCCACAAGATGTATAATGGGTCTAAAAATTACCCAATGCATTGTAGGGTTATTTGATAACACACATCATAACATTATCAAGATTATGTCTTCTACGTGAATAATCAAACAAAAGGAATATAAATAAGGGTTACTCATGGATTGAAATGGGTATCATAACAATTTCACAACATAGAACATAATGGAGTATCCTAATAGGGTCCAAGAAATAATGGATTTAAATCATATATAGAAATTCATAATAGAAAATATGCATAATTAATGATAAATTTCTTCCATCTAAATTGAAAAAATGTAAATATTTTGTTTACTAATCTTTATAAATTATCACATTAGTTCGGTTTAAGTGAAAAGATTAAAAAAAATTAAAGAGTACAAAGGAAAGATTTATTATAAAAACCCAAAAAAGAAATATGATATTTTTTCTTCATGAAATTAGGGTTGTTAGAAAAATAATGGTGGTTTAAAATATGTTATTGATTGTAATAGAAATGTTTTATGAAATTGAACTGTTTACTTTAATAGTGTTTTCTTATCTAAAATAATTAAAAAGTAACCCTTATAAAACATGTATTTCACCATTGAAGAACCATTAATTGAGAATGGTACATTTTTTTGGAAATTATAAACATATTTTAGGATTATTATATAAGAATAATTAGTAATTACATTTGGGGTAACGAGAGACTAAACCTGACCCGAAGGAAAAATGTGGGCCTAGAATGAATCTCATTCCTTATATCCAAAAGTGTTATGCACATGATAAAAATTACATAGATAATCATATTATAACCATTTATTAAAAAGTTAATTTTTAATTCATGTTATTTATAATTTATTATGATTTTTTGGTTTCCAATTATGGAAATTCTTTAGATTTATGGAGTCGAGTGTTTACATTTTGGGAGCATTGGTTTCATGTTTTCACGGTCAGATCTTCTATGTATAATTATGGTAGTTCTATTAAAATTGGAATAATTATATAGGATTAAAATTATATGGTATGAATTAAATTCTAGAAATTAAAAAGGTCTCATAAATATTTTTATTATTTTACAAGATGAAGATTCATTAGAGAAAGTGTTAATGAAAATTGATTAGGTTATATTAGTGGGTTTTTATAACCATCAAGAACACGTATCATTTTTTTTCTAATAGTTAAAAATATTAAATAATTTCAATAAAAATATTATAATTAGTATTAAAAACAATTATAGTTATATGATTAGTCATGAAGGTGGTAATTAAAAATGAAAACCCATCGTCCTTGAAGGTGGTGAATCGACACCCCATAGACGATGTTTTTATTTCTAGAAAAAAGATAGAAGAATAGATTTTATGAATCATTTTACATTAAAACATTAATATTATAATAGTTTTTTGATAATAGAGTTACCAAAAAACATTGGATAGGGGTGGTCAGTTGAGGATATCGAAAAAAATATAGATTAGGAGGGTTTTATATCTTGAAAATCGCCTCCTTGATAATCTCATTAAGGTACATGGAAATTGAATTTTGGTGAGACACGAAAGACCAAGTATAGAGTAAGATTATTGGTAGATGAATTAGGAATATTAGTATTATTATATAAGGATTAGAAGTCATGTAGAGAGAATGTGGTGATGGGTGTTATGTATAGGGGAGGAGAAGTGTGTTTTTGATTATTTTATTCATTTGTTTATTATTTTGGCTAAAGGCTATCAATAGTTATGATTCATGTGACTAAATAAAGTAAAAAGTGATTTTTATTTCTAAATAAATCTTTCTTACATCATCAAAGAATCTGAAATCCATTTATTTTGGAATAAATGTTATGTACTAAAAATTATTATATTGCACTATTCACCAAAAAACAAATATTTTATAAAAATACACAAAATTCACCATATATAGTTTCTAATACACTGATTTCAAAAAGGGACTCTATTTTATAAAATAAATTTAAATTATGATAAAACTGATTTTTAATTAATATAATCATTAACTCTGAAAATACTAATTTTAATATTTTAATTAATTTTATGACACATTTAATAATTAACTAAGGATATATAAACTAATCTTATAATCATAATAAAAAATATTAATTTATTATATTATTTTATTAAAATAATTTTTATATAAATAATTATATAAATTGTAACACATAAAATTATCATTGGTGTCTTATAATAATACAAACACTTATTTTTTCATTTTTAAAACAATTTAGTTACTTATTCCATGATATAAATATATTATATTTCCATTTAAAAAATAAATAAAATTTATTTATTATTTCATATTTTATGTAACTTTTCTATTGGAAAGATTAGTATTCCTAATTTCCATATTACTATTCAAATGGCCTTGTTATTGTTCCATCAATACAGGTTCCTTAATTTATAGGAATACAAATTATTTCATTCTTCATTTAAGAGAATTATGTTTTTATGGGGTTTATATGTGATGTATGTTTTTATAATATATAAAATAATTATAAAAAGGAAAATTACATTGATTAAATTTTGGTTTATTACATATACTGTTATAATCCTTAATATACTAATTGTATCATTTTGTATTAAACGACTATATTATCAATGGTTATGATGAATTACAATATTTTAAATTTTTTAGTACATAACATATAAGTGAGAAAATTAACTTTGATTGTGCATTTATTTTCTATAAAATCAATTTATAATATGGAATTTTCTCATTTAAAAGTGGAATATCATTAATTAATGGTTGGGGCCTTATATTATTGCTTATTTTGAAATTTATCCCTCAAAATATTTGTTTCATACACTCAAATATATTATGGTATTTATTTTTCATCACCTATTCTAGTTCTCATATTACAAACTGAAACATGCGGTGTCTCTATAAAACATTTACCTTTTGAGTTTTCTTGTTTGGTAGAACATTATCTCAATAATCTATGATCTTCACCCTTTTAACCTCATTTGAAAGAACATTTAACATCAGTACCACCTCTTGAATCATTGCATTTGAGGGTTCATGTATTTAGTTCCTAAATATGGACACATGGAATGCATCATGTACATTAGATAGGTTAAGTGGGAGAGATAGTCAATAAGACAATGGTCTGATACAGCCAAGGATATCGAATGGGACTATGTATCTAATTATAATATTTATCTTCTTTCTAAAACCCAATGAATTTATTCCACAATGAAATATGGAGGAATAATTTATCTACAACCTCAAAATGGAGATCATGATGATTATTATCTGAGTTTATTTTTTATTGTAATTGTGTTGATTTTAAATTCTGTTGAATGGTTTATACCTTATCTATCATTTATTAGATAAGATATTGTCTAATTATCTTTTTTTCACCATCTTCATTCCTACATACTAGAGTATGACACTTCTTCCTATATAGATCCTCCTAAGGATCTTTTTGAATAAATAAATTGAAATTTTTGTTATTTTCTCAAATTCCCAATTTCATAATCAATTTTTTAAAAAATAATGTGATAATTAGGGATGATAATTTCTAAAATTTGAAAAAAGTAATTAGGTATCCATTAAAATAAAAGGGATAACTAATAAATGACATATTTTTATTAACCTATGAATTTATATGTTTTACTCTAACTTATATATGATATATCGCCTAACATAATGTATTATAAGAATTTTTGTTTCCATGTAAAGACCTGTAAATTTGAAATAAAATTTTTTCCTTAATTTTCTTTGGGATTTTACGAGTACACAGTTTCTGACGGCACCTGATTCCGAGGCCCAGTGTTCTCAGAATCAATTTCTGAAGTTTATCTTGGGTACGTTCAGTGAACGAATGAGCGAGTTTTTCTATCTTTTAAATCGGTGCTCGGATTTGAAATCTTAGGGCACTGATGAACATGCAATGCCAGTAATTGCTTATGTGAACCTTTACTATAGATGTGTTGGAATAGGAAGAGAAGTTAAAAAAAATTTGGATTAAATAAGAGGTGAATAAAATTGTGGAACAATTTTATTTTTTATCGAATGTGGTTATATCCTACATGGGGAGTTGAGGTGGGACCCACAAGCTCTTAACTACCTATCTGAGGATAATTTTGAGGTGGGCCCACACAAGCCCCAAACTCTCCTTTTCCATAAATATCATAAAATCCCTCCATTATTACATGTCAACCCCTCAAGTTCGGGACGGCTTCATCAAGCGGTGAAACGCTAACAGCGAAGCATGACGCCCAGCACTTGGAGAGTTTTCCTCTTCCTCCAATGAAGAAAAAATAACTCTTATGACACCCTCAGCTTCATCCTTCACGACATTGATGGAACAAATCCGTCTACCATGATTCCGTCTACCGTGAAGCCGTATACCGCGACGCCGATGAACGCATTCTTCGAGGTAGGGGTTTTTCATCATTCAGGAATTATCAATTAATACTATTCCTTATTTCTAGGACGCATATTATCAGATTAATGGGAGGTTTCCGGACCCCATAAACATGGCCGACCCTCCTCCCCTTTGTTTTTGTGTCTTGTTGTGTATTGGAACGGAGGCAACACGATGTCGTCGCACCATGTGGGAACGAGGGAACTGCGGCCAGAGCGGGCCGTGGCGAAAAAGCACGGCGCCGTCGTGCCGTGCCGAAGCCGAAGAACCCGCCGCCAAGGTCAGGCCATTGTGGAGTGGCGTGGCGCCATCGCGCCATGCCAGACGGACAAGGGGTGTGGCCTAAGTCACGGATGTGCAGGGGAGGGCGGCCAATATCGCCGACCGCCAGTGCTTCAGAAGGGCGGGACCGCGTGGTCCCACGGCGGCGGCACCGGCCGGCCAACCAGGCCAGCCATTCGGAGGTGTTCGGGGGTCATAAACCCCAGAGGCAGATAGACGGGCCCCCTACATGTGGGGTGCAACCATTTCGATACAAGGGGGGAAGGGCCCCCCATTTTCCGCTCGGCCGAAACGGCCAAGCTGCTGGCCACGTGGGTCGCGCCCACGTCGGGTCGGGCTGCCCGCGCGGTGCCAGACCCCCGCACCGAGCCGGGACACGTTGGTGGGGTCGGGCCATGCCATAGATGACGGGACCCAGACCAGGGTCGGGTTGACCCGGTTCGGGATGACACAGGGGGGTCTTGGGCCGGGTCGGTCCGGGCCTAAAACCCCCTAAAATCAGAAAGCTCCGTTCAAAGGCCCATAACTTGGGCTACAGACCTCCGATTGACACACGGTCAGTTGTGATGCCATCCTTGGATAAATATGGTCATTTAGGTATATTAAAATCAATGTTTCTGAGATCTTTGGGTATGGTCGGGGTGGTTCGAACACGAAACCAATCGGGCCCTCGGAGCGGAAATGCTTATAACTTGAGCTTCGGACGTCCGATTGATGTGCCGTCAACATTGTTGGACTTTTCTTAGTGAAATGGTTCTTTTGGATTACTCCGCATGAGTTTTGCACATAGTTTGAGTACATTCGGGTTGGTTTTGACTTAAAAACCAACCAGGGCCCTGGGAAGAAAAACCCAATAACTCTCATACAGGGTGTCCGATTAACGTGTTCTCTATCGCGTTGAGATCCTATTGACGAGATGGAAATTTGGGATATATAAAATCCGGACTATGTGTAAGTTGATGTATCGAACCCCCTTGGCTCGTGGAGCAGACCCTCCAAGAATCGAGCATGCTGTATGAGGGAACCCTAGAGCTGGCTGCGACTGCAACGACTTCCGTACTGGAATCCTCCGTGGGTTCGACGGTGAATACTTCTGTACTAGAATCCTCTATGGGTTCGATGACGATGACAACAGTACTGGAATCCTCCATGGGTTCGGCGGTGACGACTACTGTACTTGTATCCTCTGTGGGTCCGACAGTATTGACCTCTATAGTAGTATCCTATGTGGGTCTGACAGAGTAGCTGGACTAGTATCCTACGTGGGTCCGACAGCTTATCTGGTTTAGTATCCTACATGGGTCCCAAATAGATGAATCAGTAACTACATCTGATCATCTATTTTTCTTTAAAAATGATGTATAACTTTGTGCGATGGGTCTTGATTTTAAATCTTTATCATTGATGTGATTGAATTACTTTCCTGTGTGGACTGTGTTGTAGTTTCCTGTGTAGACTAGGTGGTACTTTCCTGTGTGGACTGGGTTGTAATTTCTGTGTGGACTAGGTTGTACTTTCCTATGTGGATTAGGTTGTATGTTCCTGTGTGGATTGGGTTGTGCTTTCCTGTGTGGACTGGGATGCAGTTGGGCTCGTGAGTTGGATCAGAACTAGAACTGATGACTTAGTTATATGTATGGGCATATGCCTAAGTGGAGACAGTCGATACTTCTTGTTTTGTATCTTTTCTATGGTTTATCCTTTGTTGATTTTGGGAGACCATAGGGGGTCTTGGGGTCTCTAGTGAGTATCGTATAATCACCCCTGCATGGGTTATGCCCACACTACGTTGTGTTGGTTGCAGACAACGGTTAGCACTGATCGTAGTTGAGGCTTGTGGAGCAGGACAGTACTTGGAGGTGGACCACTTAGCAGGATGTACTTAGAGCGGACGGCTAGACCCGAGGAGCCGACGAGACTATCTGTACCCACCCGTCAGTGGGAGTTTCGAAGGATGACTCGGTGGTTGTAGCTTACCTTTGAGCTGTTTTACTTCCTTTTTCTCAGTTGTACTGTACTTTCAGTTGGGTTTGTATACTGGCCCATTTACTTTCCATCACTTACTCTTGTACTCGGTTTACTTAGTGTTAACCTCATCTTGCGTACTTTGTGGTGTTTGTTTTCTTACATTAAGGAAATTCCTTCCCTTATATCGGTATTTACGCCTTTGGTGCTATTCGCCAGCCCTTGGACTATGGAAGGCAGGATTGGGGTAGTCACGAAACGTGTCTCGAGGACGAGTTGTGACAAATTTGTATCAGAGGGAGGTTGGTTCTACCGCAGAACTCCGGACTCTGACCTTTCTTCTATGTAATGAAATAATGTTAAGGGTATTGAGTGTGGTTATCAGTCCAGGGAGTCCAGTGCTGGTCCGGCGGCCGACGTATCCATACAAGAGGACCCTGAATTCTGATTTCCGACTCAGTGCATGAAAACATTGATTGGATGTGTGTTTCAAAAGTTTTCTTTGTAATTACTTTGTGTCTTCTCACAAGGTATACATTATTGACCATGGTGCCCCTGCCTCTTTTTAGGATGGACCCATGATGGTAGCTAGCTAGGGTTCCGAGCATTGTATGAGACGACAACCCACCAAGCGACGAGGCCTCAGTACAAGCCCTATTACAGCAGAGGCACTGGTGGTACCTCCTCCCCCCGAGCCATCGATACCACCAGACCTAACTGCTAAGAGTGCACATCACCTTAGTTCACTACATGAGTTTTAGCGTCAGAGACCCCCAGGTTCCGTGGGGAGATGGACCCTCAGGCAGCCGAGGAATTTCTGGAGGCTGTTGTACAAGTTTTCAGATTAGTAGGGACACCAGCTGACCGCAGGGTGATCCTTGCGGTGAGTCTCCTACACGCGGCAGCAGGTAGATGGTGGAGCCTGATGCTTCAGTTGCCTCACAAGGCATCTCTCTTTTGGTCAGACTTCAAGAGCCTCTTCCACTCTGAGCTCGTTCTAGCCACCCTTCGTGCGGTGCGCATTCAAGAGTTACTGCAGCTGCGGCTGGGAAACATAATGGTAGCCTAGTACTCGGCGAGGAATACCGACCTCTCACGCTACTCCACAGACATGTTACGGGACCCATTATTCTGGGCCCGGACCTTCAAGCAGGGACTGAGGCATTATATCAGGGCATCAATGATCTCCCTCAACATCCCGATGCAGGAATATGTGTTGGAGATAGCCCTTCTTGTGGAATGTTTTCTCGTTGAGAAGTCACCAGCGGCGAGACCATCCGCAGGACGACCCACAGTAGAGTCTTCTGCAGCTAGCAGTAGACAGATGACGTAGAAGACCAAGCAGGCAAGACCATCAGATGAGAAATCTCATGAAATAGGTTTGGTTATGCGAGGCACTCAGAACAGAGCCATCTATACGAGGAGCAGGCTGTGCTATGCATGCGGTGGGAAGGGTTAAATGGATCGCAACTGTCCTACCGACCCTGCAGATGAGCGGGAGGCGGTAGAGGGACCTCCCAAGAAAAGGTTCGACCATGGCGGTCCATAGGGAATAGGCGGACGAGGCAGAGGAGCTGGCCGAGCAACGGGTGGTGGGCGACGCTTTGAGGCCCTACCACCACCACCACTAGGAAGACCACCCCGACTACAGGGAACAGGTGGACATGGGAGTGCTTAGCTTCAGGCAGCTGAGGCCTACGACCCTGGATCTCTTGGAGAATATGGACAGAAGCGAGACTAGCTCTAGATATGGATACTTTTGTTCATGTTGCTTATAGATTTGATGATATTTTGTTTGTGGTTGCTTTGTTTCATTGTACCTTGAGCTGCAGTATTAAAATACACTTGTTCTTGTGACGTTTTCTTCACTTGCTTTCCTTTTATGCCGTTGATACTGAGTGGTTCCTATTAAAACCATTGAATTGACCTTCATTTTCACGATTTATACTAGAGGAGACCTAGTGACCAAACACTACTGCTGACATTGTGACTCGACCCTTGGAGGCGAGAGTAATGGTTGGATCTCTTGGTAGTAGCATCGAGGCCTTACGACGTTGTCTATGGGATGAAATAGTACAATTCTTGTTAGGATTGATTGTATTAGGCAGAGGACATGGTTCATCCAGTGGATGAGACCAGATTTCTCTTTTCAGTAGAGGAGGAATCTCAGCAGCACTTATAGATCATAGATGAAGGAGGGTGGGTTATGTTCTTACAAATGGCTAGTCTCACCCATTTTTCATCGAGAGAACGGTTTACGGTTCTCACCATCTCAATAGTCTCAGGTATATCTTTTCTAAGATGGACATGAACCTGAGATAGCGGTGATGGCTTGTGTTCCACCAGGACTATGACATTGAGACAGGTTATATGGCTAGGAAGGGGAATGTTTTAGTGGATTCTCTTGGTTTGAGATCGGGAATTCAGCTGTTAGGAGTGGTGAGACAACCACTGGTCGCGTTTTCAGATATCCTTTGTGGATAGTGTTGGAGTGAGTACGTGTAGAACCAGAGATGGTTCTAGCTACATCAGGGAAGGTGCAGATCATCCTGGAGTAGATGAGGACTACACAAAGCAGACAGAAGTCCTATGCTTTTAAGAGATGAAGACCACTGGAGTTCGAGGATTGCGACCACGTTTTCTTACGGGTCTCACCTCGATGTGGATTATGGAGATATAGCCACGGGGGAATGTTAACTCCACGATTCATCAGAACATTCCAGGTTCTCAGCAGGATAGGCGAGGTGGTTTATCACATAGCTATAACACCTCAGTTGCACTAGGTGCAAGACGTATTCCATGTATCTCAGCTGAGGAGATACGTGCACGACCCGACGCATATCATCAACCATGGGGAGATAGACATCGATGACAGGGCGACTTTTGAGGAGGTCCCGGTAGAGATCAAAGATCAACAGGAGCGGGTCCTATGTGGACGGTCGATACCACTAGTGCACATTAGGTGGAAGCACAGGAACCTCTAGGAGAGCACTTGGGAGCGGGAGGCTCAAGTGCGTGCTTAGTACCCTCATTTGATCCCCTAGTTTGTGATGTATCTTTACGTGGATGTAAATCCCTGAGGTGGGAGTAATATAAAGACCCATAAATTTCAAGAAAATTTTTTCATTAATTTTCATTGAGATTTTATGAGTACGCAGTTTCTGACGGCACCTGATTCTGAGGCCCAGTGTGCCCGGAATCAATTTCTGAAGTTTAGATCCGGTACGTTCAGTGAACTAATGAGTGAGTTTTTCTATCTTTCGAACCAGAGCTCGGATTTGAAATATGAGGGCACCGATTAACTATCAACTCTGGTAATTGCTTAAGTGGACCTTTACCGTAGATGCATTGGCACGGGAAGAGAAGTTAAAAAAATTTGTGGATTAAATAAGAGGTGAATAAAATTATGGAACAATTTTATTTTATATCTAATGTCGTTATATCCAACATGGGGGAGTTCGGTGGGACCAACAAGCTCTTAACTACCAATGTGATGATAATTGTGAGGTGGGGCCCACATGAGCCCCAACCTCTCCTTTTCCATAACTCTCATAAACTCCCTCCATTATTACATGTCAACCCCTAATTTTTACGAGGAACCTTCCCTCCTTCTCTTTAATTAAATGCCAATGAGTTTAATTAATGAAGATCCATCCTCCCAATTTTAATGTTCCACGACAGCGGATTAATTGGGTGGGGCCCTATGTCATATATCCACCATTTATGACTTGGGTGCCAACGACCAACCCACCACTATTATTTAATGGAGGCTAGGGGAAGGAGTTCTGGATGGCTTATTCAAACGGCGGAACGCTAGCAGTGAAACACGACACCCAGCACTTGGAGAGTTTTCCTCTTCCTCCAACGAAGAACGAAGAACGCTGATGCCACCCTTGGCTTCATCCTTCACGACATTGACGGAACGATGCCCCTATACCTTGATGCCGCCAACAGCGATGTCGTCTACCGTGATGCCGTCTACCGCGACGCAGACGAACGCCTTCTTTGAGGTAGGGGTTTTACACCATTCAAGAATTCTCAATTGACGCTCTTCATTATTTCTTGGACGCATGTTACCAGATTAATGGTAGGGGGTCAGACCCCACAAACACGGCCTACCCTCCTACCCTTTGTTGTTGGGTCTTGTTGCAGATTAGAACGGAGGCAACGTGGTGTCGTCGCACTGCGCTGGAATGAGGGAACTGCGGATGGAGCGGGCTCTGGAAAAGAAGCACGGCACCGTCGCGCCATGTCAATGACGAAGAACCCACAGCCAAAGTCGGGCGGTGGCGGAGGGGCGCGGGGTCGTCGCGCCGCACCGGACAGATATGGGCCGCGACCTAAACCACAGTTGTGCAGGGGAGGGCGGCCGAAATCGCCGGCCACCGGTGATTCGGAAGGGCTAGACCGCGGAGTCCCGCGGTGGTGGCACCGACCGACCGTTTAGAGGAGGCCGGGGGTCGTAACCCCCGGTGGCAGACAGGAAGGCCCCCTCAACGTGGGAGGCCGCCATTTTGAGACAAGGTGGGCAGCGCCCCCTGTTTTCCGCTCATCCAAAACAGTCGAGCTACTGGCCAAGTGGGTCACGCCCATGCTAGGAAAACCAGCCGCACCGAGCTGGATGGGCCACGCCGGGCCGGACAGCCCGCTCCGGGCCGGGCTGCCCACACTGGGTCAGACCCCCGCGCTGGCTGGGTCGGGCCACACCCTAGTCGGCCGGGCCAAGCCCTAGTGTGCTGGGCCTCGCCAGCTGGGTTGGGACGCACCCTAGTGGGCCGGACCCGGACCCGGCTCGGGGTCACCCCAGTTCGGGCCGACCCATGGGGTCTTGGTCCGGGTCGGTCTGGGCCCAAAACCCCCTAAAATTGGACATCTCTGTTCAAAAGGCTCATAACATTGGCTATAGACCTATGATTGAAGCACCATCAGTTGAGATGTGATCCCTGGATCGAGACGGTTGTTTTGGTATGTTACACATTAGCTTTCGAAGAACTTTGGGTATGGACGGGTTGGCTCGAACACGAAACCAACCAGGCTTTCAGAGCAGAAACACTTATAAATTGAGCTCCAGACATCCGATTGATGTGCCGTTGACTTTGCTGGATTCTTCTTAGTGAGACAGTTCTTTTGGATTACTGTGCTCAAGGTTTGGACGCAGTTTGAATATGGTCGGGCTGGTTTTGACTTAAAAACCAACCGGGCCCCGAGGACGAAAAAGCCAATAACTCTTAGATCGGGCATCCGATTGACGCGTCGTCTGTCGCGTTGAGTTTTTATTGAAGAGACGGAACTTTGGGATACATAAACTCCGGACTATGTGTTAGTTGATGTATTTAAATCCCTTGACTCGTGGAGTGGACCCTCCCAGAATGGAGCATGTTGTGTGCGGGAACCCTAGAGCTGGCTGTGACGGCAACGACTTCCGTACTGGAATCCTCTGTTGGTTCGACGACGACGACAACCGTACTAGAATCCTCCGTGGGTTCAGCGGTGATGAATATTTACTTGTATCCTACATGGGTCTGATAGTATGGAAATCTGTTATAGTATCCTACATGGGTCCGGTAGAGTAGCTGGACTAGTATCCTACATGGGTCTGATAGCTTAGCTGGTCTAGTATCCTACGTGAGTCCCAGCTAAATAAATCAGTAAATAAATCTAATCATAACTTTTTCTTTACAAATTATGTATACCTGTGTGAGATAAGTCTTGATTTTCAATATTTATCATGGATTTGACTTACTTACTTTCCTGTGTGTACTGGGTTGTACTTTCTTGTTTGGATTGGGTTGTACTTTCCTGTGTGAATTGGGTTGTGCTTTCCTGTGTGGACTGGGTTGCACTTGGGCTCGTGAGTTAGAGAAGAATTGGAATTTATGACTTAGGTATGTGTATGGGCATATACCTATGTGGAGACAGTTGATACTTCATGTTTTGTATCTTTCCTATGGTTTATCCTTTGTGGATTTTAGGAGACCATAGAGGGTATCGAGGTCTCTACTGAGTATCGTCTACTCACCCTTGAACGAGATATGCCCGCACTACGTTGTGTTGGTTGCAGATGACGGATATCAATGATCGTAGTTGAGGCTTGTGGAGCGGGACGGTGCCTGGAGGTGGACCACTTGGCGGGACATACTCAGAGCGGACAGCTGGACCCAAGGAGCCGACGAGACTCTCTGTACTGACCTTCAGGTGGGAGTTCCGAAGGAAGACTCGATGGTTTCTGGTTACCTTTCAGCTATTGTACATCCTTTTTCTCAGTTGTACTGTACTTTCAGTTGGGTTTGTATACTGGCCCATTTACTTTCCAGCACTTACTTTTGTACTCAGTTTACTTAGTGTTTACTTCAGTTTGCGTACTCTGTGGTGTTTGTTTTCTTACATAATGGAAATGCCTTCCCTTATACCGGGATTTACGCCTTTGGTGCTAGTCTCCAGCCACTGGCCTATTAAAAGTGGGCTTGGGGTAGTCACGACACAGGTCTCGAGGACGAGTTTTGACATTCCATAATTATGGTTTACAAGGATCCTGTGAAATTTTTACCGAATATTCCTCTAGAGTGTCAAGAGAATTATTGAAAAAAGATATGTTTTTATGAAAAAGGTGGTGATCGAGTCATGCTCAGTAACCATATTGGTAAACTACTGTACATTTATTCTCATTCCACATCATCATATAGTATCTAGATAGGTGTTTATATTCTAGAAATGCACTTAAATTATAATTTATCTAAAAAATTGGGAGATTTTAAATCTTTATTCATAACCCTAAGTATTTTAGTAGTGTTTTCTAATCATAATCCTAAAAAAGTACACCGTTTTATGTAATACCAACATTTACAATAAATATAATCAATACATATTATTTAAGTAATTATTACATAAAATTACATGTATTGAAACCTATAATTTCAAGGGGACCATAAAGTTTTTGATATTAGGTCCATATAATATTAAGGGTAAAATTAAAACAATGACATTATTAAAAACATATTTGAAATTATTTATAAAACTATATCATTCTTCTAATGATTCACATGATAAATTTTGGATGTACATGAGAACATGGTGATATATAAAGACCACTATGTAAATTATCAAAACATATCATAATATAATTCAATACATGTGAGCTAATAGTCATATAATAGTATCATAATAGGGGATATAACCATAATCTTGAAATATGAGGCATGATATCACATGATAGAATAAGGAAATATGAGAATGTGGAAACAACATAGAACATGAAATAATAAATATACTTAATGTATAAACACCAATAAAACATAAAATAGTGTTCTTAGGATAACCTCCCAAGCCCCGTACATGGAACATCATGAGATAAAATCAATACCCAATGCATTAGATAGCTATATTATCTGGGGCCCATGCATTACTTTTATATCATGTATATTCAAAAATGTGCCACATAGATCATAGAACAGAAAAAATAATTTCATCAGTTTAAAATTCACTATTAAGTATTATTGGTTAAATGCATGTAAATATCGAACCATTGAATTATATTTCCATCTTAGTGAATACCCTTGAGAAGAGATTGAGACAGGTACTCACTACAAAAATGTTTGGAATGGAAAATCAAATGATAAAATCAGGAGCATAATGGGGGTACATAAAGGTTCATCGACATGTAAAATGATATTGAATATTTTATTTCCTCACCTTTAAATGAAAATTATAGATATGGTAATATGTTAAAAAATTTCCAAACATGAACAATTGTAAATTAATGGAGTAATAAATAGAATATTCTAGAATAATGTTGAGAAGTGGTGGATCCCGGACCATGACAGAATGCTTATAAAATCCTGGGGGGAACTTAATAAGATCATGGGGGAACCATTGTAGGGATTTAGATAGAGAATAGCATCTTAAACTTTTTCTTAATGAGTTTTTAGTGAAGAGTAATGGTATATTGGTTGGGTTTATATATAAAAAGAGTGGATAATTCTTAATTAATTACCAAACATAGGTTTTGGAAACTATATGATAATGTAATGAAGACTATAAACTATATAGTGGTTATTACCCTATGATTCCACTATATATGACAGGTTTTATTTATTTTATAAATCTATGAGATTAATATTTTAAAATAATTACTTTCGTTATTTTGATGGGATTTGTTTTTTATCATGAAATTATTTTAAAATATAAAATTATATCATAGATTTTAAAGGATTAATTACACATTTATTAATATTTTAAAATACCCACACCAACATATTATTTTAAAGGTATAGATAAATTGGGTATTTATTCTCTTTATGTTATTTAATATTTCACATTTTTCTAATATGATTTGATAATACATACAATATCGTTATATAATATTTAATATTTAACAAAAAATTAGAATCTCCCAGAAAAATATAAAAAATTAACTGTTAGATAATTTCAATGTAATAATTTCAAAAATAATTTTATTTTATAAAATATTTCTCTAAATATGATAATTTAAAAATTTAAATAAAAAATCCATATTTGTAGATGAATACAAGTTTAATGAATATAATATTTTTTCGACCCATATAAACATTATTTAGGACTTCATCAAATTATATTATAATTTATTGTAAGTAAATATTATTTAATAATAATATTTTCTTATAATGAACCTATTTAAAAAAATCATGAATTCGTCAAAATTTGTTCCAGGATTGAATCTATGTTTTTCTTAAAAATATAATTTTCGTTTCATGTTATCAAAATATAATTTTAATCAAACACATTATTTAATCATTTAAAAAGAAATATTAAAAATGAGAAAATTTAAATATTTTCTTTATTAAAAATAAAAGTATAAAAATTATTAATTTCAGCGTCTAGAGAAATTGAACCTTTTTACACAATATAATGATCTAAGGGTATTGTATGACATCATGATATATTCTTGGAGTGTTTTAGTGAACATGGCTTGGGTCCTCATATTGATGATCTCTAACTAATATCAAAAATACGATTTATCATACTATAGTTATAGACTATCAACTTGAGCTTGGTAAATGGAAATTTCCAATGTTGTTATATCCCCCAAAAGCCCCAATTAATTAGAATCATAGGGTGTGATCTTACTGGTTGAGCCCATCAATTCCTTTTTATATTTCAAAAGGGATTTATGATAACCCTTAATATACTAATCTTAATTTTAATTGTTTGAAGACTACATTATCAATGGTAATGCATTTTAATAAACTTTTGAATGTTATAAGAAATTAATTATAATGTTCCAAAATATCTAATACAGAGAATGTATTTTATATAATTCATATATTAATATGATATTTAATCATTTAAAAGGGTAATTTAATTTATTATTTTTCATGTTATTATACGTTGTATCCTTATTTTAAATGGAACTAAACAAATTGGGGTTATATTTTTGTAAGATTGTATGGTTAACTAAATTGTCTAAATCAACTCAGATGATGTTTTTTTACTGTATAATGTAATCTTACTTAACAGGTCGACTTAATATGATAAAAGGACATTTTCTAAGGCCTTATTGATATAAGGAGTCAATTAATTTAATTTCCTATTATAACCTGAATTTCATTAACCTTTATAGCATTTGATTGAAATTTTCATTAACTGATATAAATTGTGTGATGAAATAGATATGTAACGGTTGAAAATAAGTTATAACATACTTTCCCTCGAGTTATTTAAAGAGCCACCAAAATAATATTCCAAGAACGATTTACAAATTTTTTTTCTCTTTAACTAGTAGTAAACATTTCATTTCATTGAGCCACGATAATGTATTTTTAAATCGTGAATTTTTGTTTACATTTATATGCAACCTATACGTTATATTGATTTCAACGACCCAAATGTGGGTGTAACTTTTATAATAACATGATAAATTTGTTGCAGCAGAATGTTCACATTTTCTTCCAGACAATTTTTCAGAATATAGGTTACAAGGAAATCATGTTGTCCATTTAATCATTAACCATGTGTTTGAATTGATGACCTATGAAAAGTGGTCAGTTAGCCCAATTTTTGTAATTCCATTCGGAATAAGAAGCATCAATAAATTATTATTCTCATCTTTCATGAATGGTTTGTGATTCTCCATTACCATTGGTGATTAGGTGGAACTCTAAGTTGTTAAATGATTCATGTGGTAGGTGGGTGGTAATTTTATATGTTAACCCTTATTAGAAATGTGATCATCATGGAATATTATAATTAATGAGACTGAAAAACCAAGGGAATGGTCAGATACAAGGTGATTTGTGTGATTATTCTTTTTCCAATGATATATGACTTTGAAATGATTCAATCTAATTGTGGTATTGGGAACACTGTGAATAATGGGGTAGATGTTTCATAATAGAAAGTGAATACTAGGATGTGTCATTCAAATTTTCTTATGAATCTCATGAAATGGGTGATACCATTTCACTGATATAATAATTAAATAATGCACATTTCCATATGTGGAATTAATTTTTATAAGTCTTGGTGAAATAAAATAGGTATGACTTATTGTTATTCTTTCATGTAATGAGGTTTTTACTAATGAATTCACTATAACATCGTAAACTATGTTTGTTCATGAATATATGGAATGTTTTTATTGGTTTTTGAATACATTGATCACCTGTAACTCCTATAGTAGAGAGACCAAAAATTTAATAGTTCCACCATGAGTGATGTAAAATTGATCCATTAATATAAAATAAGTGTTATCATAGTGTTTGGTATGACCTTGTAAAATTTAATAGGTTCTATAATAGTACTAATAAATATTAGAGTCCTAGCCATAGCTTCAATCAATAACGACATGCATGAGCATGGCTCTAGAGAGGGTCCTATGTATATCAACGAATAAACCTATTTTTAATTTTCTTATAATCTATTATAGTAAATTGATGTGGTAATAAGTGAACCATTTTCTATTAATGTATTTAATATTCATCACAATTAATATTTTAGTGTGTGTTTGGGTTAGATTTTTGGGTGGGTGTTTGTTTTAATCATGTTAAGCATGTCCTGAAACTGAGTTTGTTGGTGGATAGAGAATGTATTGTGGAATTATATTTTTTTTCAATAAATAACAAATATGATACTCTCATTTTGGGGATCAATGTTTTAGTTATTGTAATTTTGACGTTTAATATAGAGCGATCACAATTTTATACATAACAGTTCGAGATGTTAGATTTATACATGTGGTATATATGCGATAAATAAACAATGATGGTTTGGTGGTGACTAAGATTTTTAAATATAGAATGATTGTGAAATGGTTGTCTTAGTGTGAAACCCTTAAACCACACTATAAGTTAGTAATTAGTGTTAATGATCATGTATGGAAGATCATTGGGTTACCTTAAGGTTATGTCATCATGATTTAGTAGGAAAATAAATCTTTAGTAGGATAAGAGATGCATTTTGTGTATGTTCTGCTGGGAAAGGAATGACACCCATTCATGAATGTTGTATCATGAGTAATATTATAGTTAATTATAGATATATTCAGAATTAATAGTCCTCATTAGTTCTATTAGATTTGACATTATGTCCTGATGTCAATGGATGAGAAAATCTAGGAATGACTTCAAAAAATGAATTAGCATGAATTGAATGTTAGAAACATGTCAAATGATAAGGATTGGTGTTCATGTTGGAAGCTGTTCATAGTTTTATCAACCATTAATATTCTTTTGGATGGAGTGATAAGTGAAAACCATAGTTGTTTTTCCCTTCATGTATTCCATTTAAATCTTTGTGATAATCCCATTTATGGATGGAAATATGTTGGTGTAATCAGTTAGCGTTATCAAATTATGTTAAAAAGACAAAGGAGAATATTGTTTTATGGTGAATAATTGGAAACAAATGAATATCAGATAGTTTGAACATTTAAATCCATAAACCCATGTTGTTTAATTTAAATATAAATTTAGGTATTGAAATACACTACCTCAGGAGATAAGTGTTGGGTTTGGAACAAAACCCAGGATGTAAATATGATCATCATGGTATCAACTATTATGGAAGGATGATTATTTAAAATGTAATTTTTCTTAGGGTTATGATATGGGAAGATGTTTTGTATTTTGGGGAGGTTTTATGAACTCATTTCTATATAGGTTGAGATTTCCAACATAATTATAACATTCCTTCTAAAGGATGGTTCCTTTTTAAAATAGATATTCATATTGGAATTATGAGGAAATAAACACCTTAAAAAGGGATTTTTGGATAAGTCTAGGTTCCTTATATGTGTTCTAGATTATCTCATAATACTCATCTAATTCATGAAAATAATTATGGGGTTTTAGAGATTCCACCTAGGGTGCATAATTGTTTCAAATTTTGAACCCCAACTATATGTCATGATTTATATTGTAACATTTTTTATTTAAACCATTAATTGTGATAAAATCCATGTCGTAATCTAAAGAAGTGAAGTGGGATTATGATACTTGGGAAATTAATTTTTACACAATGAGTTTTAAATAATGGAGGTGGGGGTTTTCTGAACTGTGTGACTGGAAAACAAATTCATGATTTTCCAGATTTCATCATCATCCCATGGGGCTCATTATTAAGGGGATAAAATCCTTCCCCAACACCCTTATTTATTTTATACCGTATTCGTCCCTCATTAAACTAGGATATCCCCAATATGAAACCTCCTCTCAGAATTTTATATATTAGAGATATCCTTCATTATATGTCCTTTTCAGTCTCTATCAGATGTGTTGGAAGCCTATACGTGAGACTGTGAGACAATTTCATTATTTTTTCTGTTTTTATTTCTTCTAAAATTTCTCACTTAAAATATTTTGGATATAGTCAATATTAATTTAATTTTTATAGTTTATCATTTCCTCTCTTTTTAGGCCAAACAGATGATAGGTACATTACGAGGGATGCTTCATAAGGCCAGAGATGGTGGTTTATATTCTTTACCCTAAAATTATTTTAATATTAAAATTGTTTCATTGCAATTCACATCAATAATTATGAGTGTTTTGGTAAAAAGTTATCAATAATAATTATTTTCAACTAAATGTAGGCCTATATAATATAATATCCTCGTTAAACTTTTAGAGGTTTATAATCTCAACTTGGACCACCCCTTTGGTTGTGTTTAGATTACCTCCCTTGATAAATAATTTTTTTTCAAACAGAAAGACCTTATAATGTGTTTTTGGAATTAAAATTAGTTAAGAAACAATTATTTTATTCTTCTAGGTGAAGAAACCAACCCTTGTTGTGTGTTTGAAGTTCACTTCCATCAAGACAATACTAATGGTAAAAGAAAAACACCCACTTTTGTTGTGTCTAATTTTGTAATTTTGGAAAAGATAAAATTTTATTTCGACCCAACAAACTCTTATGAAGTGTTTGGTACTCCTCATAAATAATTAATAACTTATATGGTCTTTATTAAGGTCTTAGGGTAAATAAATGATTTTATGCACTTATTTTTTCAAGAATAAATGATGGTTGAATTTTTTATTTTATGACATTACTTTAATAAAAATATACTAATTTAATTTTTTAATTTTGTATGTATCATATGGAATAACATTAGAGACACCTTTATGGTTGTGGTTTATTTTTAATATATTCATTGATATGGTTACACGTCTTGTGCCAATGACTTATACATGGAGTTACTTAGGTTCAATTTTTAGAATGTCATTGAACTTATAACATATTCTATGTACACCATGGATTATATAAATTAAGGAAACAATGATTTTATATTATGATACACCTTAGTTTAATTTGATGGATTGAGAGTGATATTATGTAATTAATGGATTTTATAATCAATGAATTTCATTGTGTATGTTTTAACTAAATGGACATGGGCCACAATGTATGATTTTTTTGGATACTTAATATTTTATTCTAAAATGAATTTATAATTGTAATATCTTACAGTATATTGATTCTTGTTATGGTTTAAAATTCATACACCATTTTAATTTCATTGAATCTTTTTTTGAATTCTAGAATACAAACCTGATGGATGTCACATGATCTGTTTAGGTGAATTCCAAGGGGTTGTCCCACTATGGATTTGGGAAATGTTTAATATCTTTGAGTGCCTCTTCCTCATACGAGTCACTAATTGTAGTAAGATCTTACAACCTTCATTCATTTCTTGTAAACAAAGATGGATGAGATGGAACCCTTTATATTGAGGCCTCCAAATCAATGTGGATAGAACATATATTCTTGGCCTAATACGAAGATATGGGGTGGTTCTAAACACTATAGATCATTAATCTTAGACTTCAATAGCTTTTATGGTCGTTACAGTTTACCTCACACATAGCTCAAATGATACAAATTAGTGAGCTTCATATCTACATGGGGAGACCATGTAAACCATTATATGATATACACTAGTATTGGTACTCTTCCCCAAGAGTGTGTTGATATATTTTATATTTTATGTTCTTGGTTTGCACTTTTTAATCATCCAGAGACTTTTGTCCCTTTTCCATATTCTTAGTTTTTTCTTACATTATGGTAAGTTTTGTTTACACTATAGTTTTTTCCACTTTTAATAAAATAAATTTGATTTTTTCCATGAGGTGATTGGTATTTTATAATTTCAATTAGGGTAAAATATCGACTATATAATATAGTGTATGGGTAATCATGTGTGTCAATTTTCCTTTTTAGTGTTTTTGCAATTGGAATCCTATATAATTTTTAAATAATTTATATAAAATAAAAATAAAGATGGGAATAAAAAATTTTAAAAGAAAAATTGTTCAAATGAGGTAACCGGGACATTAGATGAAAAATTTGGACAGTTTTAATGAACATTTAACCTTTAATATGATATACATATGTATCACATCAGTGAGTGAATAATTTTTCTTTTCAGGATTGATCCTAAAAAATTAAAATCCTTTAATATATATGACTATTTTATTTGTTAAATTTAGTAATGGAAGAAAAATAATAGTCTTATGGAGATGTGTATCATTGTAAATACATAAAAATTATTATTTGGAATGATAATTCTTATAAGATATAATTTTTAATGGAATTAAATTTTTAGCACTTATTTAATTAAGCATTTCTGTTTTTTATATAGGAAAATGATTGGTGGTTCTTCTGTTTTTGTTATAGATCCTATTCATAATTTTATGCTCATATTATAGAAGATTAGTTGATGATTTTTCATATATATATATATATGAAAAAAATCACAAGAATAAAAATTTATATATTATTTTATATAAATTAGGAATGTGTTTGTAGAATAGAGAAACTCAGTACACGATGAAATGTCATGGAGTATCCACTTGGTCACATATTGTATCAATGGATTTCATTTTGAATTATTTAAAAAAGAACCCAAATTTGAGTGGAAATAACTAAGAAGGATATTGAATCAATTATTTAAATTATTTTTATGTTTCATTCTTGAATCAAATATAAACATCTATAATAGTGAATTGAGATAACTTCCAAAACCATATACACGTGAATGTCAGATCATATTTTGATGGTTCATCTCTCAAATTGAGATGGATAATCTCTCACAAGATATGGATTTCATAAAAAAAATTACCATATAGTTTTTTTAATATGTAGGTACAACAATGATGGTATATAAATATATTCATATTTCAATCACTATCCATATTTTTATAGTGCTCCAAACACCCCTAGCTTTATAATTCTTTTACTTTCAACAAAAATAAACACTTTACCCAAAATTCCCTACAAAATTGTTACTGTAGTGATGATACTACTTATTCATCCTCATCAAAAAGCATATTCATAGGTTCCTTCTCTATTTTTTTTAATCTACACAACCATTTTTATTATTTAAGTCAAAAATTATTTATAAATGTTTAACAAAAAATCTCCATTTTTGTAGATTAATAACTTCTTTTATGAATTATTACATTATAATATAACAAAAAAAGTAGATTTAAATTTAATTTTAATTTAAATTGAAATTACAACTTTTATGATTTATTTTTTAATGTTTTCTCATCTTCTTATCATTCATAACTGTTCTTTCTATTTATTTTTCAAACATTATTCCAGGTCACTATATTATAGGTGTAATGGATTACGCATGACCAGGAATATATTCCTTAACTAATCATATATTTTTTATAAGAACCTTATTTTCTATTTCATTAACCTTATTCTTCATAAAAATAAATAAAAAATCATTTTATGGTCTTCAAAAAATGACAGAACAATAGTAAAATCAACTAATAATTTTTTTGGAATATTGACTTATTTAACAGGTACTGTAGCGAGAACTATGCAGTATTGTAGTTGGTACTGTAGCAGGAGCTGTAGCATTCACTATTTGGAACTGTAGTAGCCGGGAATATACCCCTGTTTTGGGCTTTCGAGCCAAAAATTTGGTCCCTGAGTCCTATAAGGCCTTAGGGCCACCCAGGCCTTCGGGTCAGTAAGGCCTTAGGGACACCTCAAGGCCTTCGGGCCAAATTTAAGTGCAGATGCAAACCAGACAACCTATAAGGAACAAACTCCACACATAGGATGAGCAAGGATCTTTCACCACAGCATAAGATAAATGTATTGCAAGAATGAGAGGGTATTGCACCTGCCATCAGGACAAGCCTGTGTATGCACGGGAATTCCAAGTCGAACAGCCATGCGAAGGTGGAGAGCTAATTTCATCATGAAGATGCTGGGGAGGAGAAGTTCCAATTAGTTAGTCGGGTTTGTATGTAATGTTTGAAGCCTATGGGTAATTAATTCCTCTAAGGACTACGGGTCATGTAATACTTACACCTACGAACCTTGTAAGGGTTCCACATCACCCCTTGAAAGGTAGATTATCAAAATCAATAAAAAATGAAGGCCTTCGGGCAATTGGAGGGATAACAAATTTAAGAATGTCCTTAAAAAATACCATATTTGGTCATCATGAATGTAAGACCTAATGTTTTTTGAATATTATCCTTAGTTATGAAGGTAAAAACATTTTTAAAATTCTCCTTGACAAGTATATTCCATTACACTTCAAAATTATTCATGATTATTTGAAATTTTCATAAATAATTAACGTCACATTTTATCCCTTGTTTTATTCTAGTTTTAATATGAAGAAAATATTTACAATAATATATGACACATTTACCACATATACCTAAATAAATACAATACCTTATCCCAATGTTTAATTCCTTTTGATAAAAAAATTAATGTCTCAAAAACCATCCTAGGAACTCAATAAATTTCAAATATCTCTTGGGATTAAAATATCCCCCTTTCAATTTTGTTGAAATCCATGGAAAATAAATCCCTCTCAAATTGAACTAACAATGTAATGAATTGTAATTAAAGTATTATAAGACTCTTTAGTGAGTACGGTGTAGGAAAATAGAACATTGACCAATAATACAATTATTTCCATAAATTTTTGATTTAAATTCATATATTCAAATACGTTGATCCTCATCACAAAAATTCAACAAAAAAAATTACATTTTCTCATATTTTTTATACAACATGAAATAAAATTTGAGATATCACATGAGAAAAATAATTATTCAGATCAAAAAATATATTTCCTTATTGAATAAATCATTTAAAACCATTATAAAAATGCATTTATGAATATTCTTATAGTTATTGACATAAAAAATGTTAAAATAGTCCACAAAGAACCAATCACTAAATATTTTCCCCCACATCACTCCCCTTTTAACAACTATATCTAAATATAATCTCAACCTAAATTAGAGATATCTATTTCCTCTATAAGAAAAATATTTATGGATTCAATCATATTAATAATATAAAATTCATCATTTATTAATTGATTTGTGGAAACATTGTATATTTTTTCATTTATAAAAATAAAATAAACCTATAACACATTTAATTTCACAATATCTTCAATGAATTTATATTTTATAAAAAAATTATTTTTTATTGAAATCATAACAAGAATTATTGATTGATTGAGAGAAATTTTATTATAATAACTATCCATCCTAGAAATTTCATCTCTACATTAAGATGTTCTATATGAGTCTTTATCACCATTAATCCCATCTTATCTTGATTTTTCCACATACTCTGCTTCAAATGTTACCAATGGAATTATGATTTTATTTATAATATTCCAATAAACACAACTTTTTTTTATGAATGAAAACTCAATTAGATACAAATTTTATAAATTTAAAACTAACTACCCAATCAACATATCCATAAAAAAATAGATCCTAGTTTCCCTTTCATTAATATTTCATTTTAAAACTATTATTTCCATTGATATAAATCCAAATCCAAATTTATCACTGAAATAAGGCACTTGTGATTTCCTTTCATACCTACCATAGTAGGAGTCAGCAAGACAAAATATGATATAGAAAAAACAAATTATAACATAATTTCAATCATATTTTTTAATTCAATTTGGTTTATACTATTTACATTAATATAATTTTTCATCTTGGATCCCATTTAAATAGGAATAGAAATTGTCCAGAATTCCCTTTAATAAAGTTTTTGAGAATATCCATTGTCTAATTCTCTTGAGTAAGATTAACATGATCTCTCTCTTGGTATGTTTTTTATAAATTAAATTACTTCATCAATCATAGGATAAAAAATTTAAAGTACCTTCTTTATCACTAAGGAATGTCCCCCAAAATCTCCTACCTCAAATCCAATAAAATGGTGACATCTATAAAAATAATTACAATGACAAAAACTGATTTTAATTTTTAATCGGTAATTTGTTTCCCACTCTTACGTTTCTAAATTTGAACATCTTCAAGAAGGTTTCTAGATACGAATTCTATGATCATGGGGTACTTTTTAACCCATAAAGAGGCTTCTCCAACTTGAAAACAAATTTTCATTATCTTGAATTGTGAAACCACATGTTTGCTAAATTTAGGCCTTACCATAAAACTCAACCTTAAGGAAGGAAATTATGAATAAAATTTATAACAAATTTTATTCAATTTGTGTTAAAATATCATGAAATGTAATAATGATTTCGAGTATTACAGTTGGTTAAAAATACTCATAGATGTAACTCCATCAACCTGAGAGTAAACATGAACCACATGTATTTTATTTTAAAAAATCTCACTTTTCATTCTACTTATTTTGGAATTACAATTTAATTATATTAAAATTAGGATTTTCTATGATGGGTACTATATGAAAAAAATAAATTTTCTCTATCTGATCCAATTCATTTTTCATGATATCGACCGACTCTTGATGATCTTATTCTTTTTAAATATATCAATGTTAAACTTGAGAAAATTTTGTGGCATGTGTTGTTGTTGTTTCTATTCATATATGAACCAATTATCCATAACCTATAGTTAATTGTTGCACATTAACATAGTTTATCAGGATTAAATGCTATGAAAAATGTTGTTCTTTATCAGTGGGATTGGATGAATCATTATCTTCTACTTGAATATCAACAAACTTTTACCATTTTCGAATGTTTGATTAGGTTGGGTGAAAAAAATAACTTTGTATACATCAGATATGGAACATTATTATTGATGTGTTGTTTTATTTTTTTCTATCTACCAGTACCCTCAAATATTTTTTATCTGCCACATTCCTTGAATATAATTTGTAATAGTGTTATCAACTTCTATTTGAGGGATAGCCTTGGGAAATTCCATTAACATGTGTATATTTTTTTTAACATTTACCTATTGTAACATTTTTTTGATATTCCAAATGATTCAAAACACGCAAGCATACTTTAGATATGAATATATTAAATAATAAATATCATATGGGGGAATATAATATATATATATATATGTATATGTGATTACATTTTGAATCATAGAATATAAAAAAAACACCAATGGATTATTAACATAAATATTGAGAGGAATCATTATTTATCTAAATAGGTGTATATTTTTTGTCCCAACAATGATGAACATTAAATATAATGTTTTTTCTTAACCAAGATCTGTTCATGGTGTTTACCCATTTGTGTGTCTATGCCACAATGACATAAAAATTCCCTTGCAGATAAAAGGATTTAATTTCAAAGAAGCCCAACACTATATACCAACATTTTATAATGTTTTAAAATAAGTATTATTATCAATAGTTTTTGATAAATTGTAATGTTATCGAATATAGGTTTTTATAAAATCTATTCAACAAGGGTCCTAATAAATATCATTTGATTCCAATATACGAATGTAGATTCTAATAAAATAGAGGTGTTATATTCTCATTAACCAATACATGATACATGAAATAATTTAAGACATGATCGATAATATTAGTTATTTGGATTCTAGGCCTCTAGATGACTCATATATTACATTTTAAATGAAAAAATTAACACATGAAACGTTTTTTAATTAATTAAATCATTAAAATTATCATCATTAATATGTAGAGGAAAGAAAAAAAATAAATATTGGCCCCATATGCTCTATAAGGGTTACATACAATATAATTTCATATTAGTAAATATTGATTAATTGTTATGGTAGAGTGGGTAATTATAAAATCTTCCATTGAATCAAAAAATATAGTACAATAAAAATCCTTAGATAATATTATCATTATAATAAAAATTAAATGTAAGTTAAATTATCATTAATGTGAATGAATATATTGGGAATTTCATGAAATTTACATAAATTCCTATTCCAAGTTATCAATATTCACATCATCAGTGCGTCAACCAAGAAATCATTTTAAATAAATATATTTGTTTAAACCCGGTAAGACAATAACACAGTGTCCCTGATCTTTTTATCATGACACCTAAAAATTAATATATGTTCTTTTTATAATATAGATTCATGAGTCACATTAACTCCCATTTCATTCCAATTATATTTAATGATTAATAGACATTATTCTTGAAATTCATTATAAATCAAAATTTACCCATATTGAATAAAAAATGGAGAATATTTCTCAAGTAAATGAATTAAAATTATAAATAAAAATACATCAAATTCAATAAAATTCATCAATTATAAATATTTGAAAAAATAGTTCTTTTATAAATTATTTTGAATAAATATATTATATATAAAATATGGGAATTTAAGTAGAAATAATGTATAATAAAATGATGGAGAGTCATAGGTAATGCGATCATGAGAAAGATAATGAACATTCAACCATGAATTAGTAATGGTTGAAATTAGACAATCAAGTTATAATAAATAAAGGTTTTTTAGTGAAACCAATAATTTTTTAAATATAAAATAAAAAAGAAAAACAACTCTAAAAATAACATCCATATAACATTAAAAAAAACAATATATAAATCATTTTAAAAATTTATTTAATTCTTCTATAAAAATGATAAAATTTTATCACATTATCATTAAAATATAAAAAATCATAGAACATTGAGAATGAAATATTATCATTGAAAATATGCATGTAATCATTTAAATGAAAATTCAATTAAATTAACATTCATGATCATGGGAATATAAATTCATACCTTATACATTAATAGAGAATATTCATTTTACTAATTATTAAAAAGAAATGAAAATGAATTGTTCAGTAATGATTCTAATTTTTTTTTACATTTTTAATTAATAGAAAAGTAGTTAAAATGTGTTAAAAAATCAATGCAATATAAAAAAACATTACTGAAACAATCTTACAAAATAATTACATGGATGATTTAGTTCATCGTGTGATGAAAAAAAGTTATGGTTTTCCTAACAAATATTTCATAGTCATATTAGGTACCAAAAATAGGAATATGAGGGGAATGAACGTTAATAAAAAATATAAATATCAGGTATTAAAATATATTGGATTTTAAATAGATAATGATTAGAATTTCCCCCAATGTGAATTTAATCATAAATTTATTAAATTAAAATTAAAATTGTAGAATAAATCGTATAACTTTAAAAAAAATTTGAATAAAAATATTAAAACAACAAAAATGAATTGAAACATTAAATATAATGAATAAATACGTATTTTTTATATCATATTTGATCAATGGGTTCATATATACACCATATAAATGTTATTAGGTGTATCATATAAAGATGTCTCATTGATGTGGAAATGAGATAACAATACACTAACCATGTGTCTCTATTTTTTCATAAATCATTTCTCATCCTATTAATAGAATATAAATTTATTAATTATATGGTTAAAAAAATATTTCAACAATATTAATTTTTTTGGGTTTATTTTATAATCATTTTAAATCCATTCATTAATTTTTTATTGGTTACGTTGATCATTTATGTATTTTTGGTAAATATCCCATAAATTACTTCGGTGGATTCTTTATAGTCAAATGTGTTAGGAAATCTGTACCCCATATCAAAAATTATTATAATTATATGAATATAATTTTGATTCATTATTTTAAATGTTTTAATCATCTAGGAAGAGTGAAAATGGATAAATATGCCACATCACATCATGAAGGTGGTAATACACATGTATTATTGAGCGAAATCGTGATTTTTCAATGGATGTAAGTGTAATATGGTAGATGAAATATCATATTTAAATTATAAAAATTTGGTCATTAAGATAATATATTTACTCATCAATTCCACCATTGTAAACATCTAACTAAATATGTAATAAAATACGAATTTCGCCACTACATGGATATGGTAGGTCATACATATAAACAAGTGATGTTTGTTTTCCCATTGGATGGATAGGAGGAAGAAAAGTGTTGTTTCATAATATTAATAAAATATAATAATTTTTATACTATTTTAATTATTTTAGTATGGTTTTAATATATCTAGAGGATGTGGAAGAAGAAATATACATCTAAACAACCTGGTAAGTCAATTCCCTCTTCATTGTGAAGCCAAGTTGCCCAAATATGCCAGTGCAGGTCCCACACATAAGGAAATCATATGTTGAGAAGGTAAAGTCTAGTGGAAATAAGTTTTAATCCTCGATATCAGTTCACTATTTGGGGTGAAAATAGTTTCATGAATTTGAGGATGGTCATGAATTGGAGTTTATCCAGGAGGATATAAAGTCTTCATTGGACTCAGCAACTGAGTCCAAGGGAGAGTTCATGGTAAAGGAATATCTCAAATCCTCTTCAAGGACGGGAAAGATCACTACCATTGTTTCAAATAGTTTTATTAAGCGCACCTAGAGGCTGCGTTGAGGAAAACAAATTCAAACCTACCAAGTCCTCAAGTGACTAGATCCTAAAGGAAAGGACACCCACTTATTATGGTGTCCTATAATGCATATATCCACTCTTTAGGGAAAGAAAAATACCATAATAACCATATGGAGACTAGTGCAAATGAGGTTGCAGATTCAACTTTCCTAAAGTGAGGGAAGGAAGTGATATAGTGTGATGAGTTGGATTCCATCATAAAAGGCACTGAATAATTATAAGAGATGGTTACAAAGTTAAACTCTATGAAAGAGGAATTTAATAGGATGGTTGTATGTGTATCTAGGTAAATGTTAACTCGGAACAAGATTCGTGGATCAAGAAACAATGATTAATTTTGGATTATGGATTTAATGAGAAGAAAATTTCTTTGTAGGAGCTTATCTATTCTTGGGACAATATGGAATTATATTTTGAAGTCCTCTTCAAAGAAAATTTGAAAGGGTGGGCCTCCACTCCCAAATGTATCCTCCTCAAAGGTAAGGTCTCTAAAATATTTAAACTTGAATGCATAGATTCAACTATTAACATTGATGTTGTTTGATTTCTCTTACGATATTTTTTGGTATCTCTCTTTTTACTCAATAGTGTTTTCCTAATAAAAAATATATATTGGTGGAGATACATAAATTGTGTTACACATTATTCATTCTTAGGATGGTATTATTGAAATAAGTGGAGATAAAAACAAATTTAAAAATATAAGTTTTATTTTATATAGTTATTTTCTAGGGTAGATGGATCATTGTTTGTGAAAAAGTGAGTAAACGATGTGCCCTTTTCCAAATGAGGTGTGGGTCAAACATGCAACTACATATAAGATTTATATATTAGGATAAACTTTTCTTGTGGAAGTCGATGAAAAAATTTAATAGATTCAAATATGATTTTTTCAATGGTGAAATAAAACTATTAAATTATGTAAAAATTGTTTATTTGTTATTTTGAATCCTTATCCCCTTATTTATATCCCCTTTAACTCATTTTACCCTTAACCAAGGTGATAAATAACTTACAAAGATACTATTCAATATGGAAATTCAGAAAAAATGATTTTACATGGAAATAAAATATAATGTTGATTTAAATGGAATTAATTGGATTATATGAAATCGAAGGATAGTTATTTTAATTTTAAATTAAACAAAAACCTAAAGGTACCTTGTAAATACTATATTAATAGAAAATAAATAAAAAGGATTATTTTTTTTCAAAAAATAATAAATTGACTTACAAAACGATAAGAATATATATTTATGTTTAACATTATAATTTATTTTCACTATGCTAATAATTATATATTTATCAATATTAATGGATTAAAAAAATTAGGCAATTATTAAATAATTATAATTTCATAAAGGAAAATGTTTTTAATCATTATTTTTACTATTATTAAATAATATACTATTTATGAAAAATATAAAAAGTTTTTCGAAATATAATTTCAACATGTATAATTAAAAGATTTTTTCAATTTTTTAAAATATTATTTATAAAAGTGATTTAAATATATATAATATCCATTCACAAAATTCTAGAAAACCCATTTTAAAAAAATGAATTTTGGATGTATAAAATTAATCCAATATCATTAGTATACAACAAATAATAATAATACTAATTAATGCATGTAAAATCATTTAAATAGATATGTAATATAATTATTACATTTTAATCATTTATCAATAGTAATAAAATACATTACAAAGAAATTTTTCAATGGAAAAAATATGTCTTACCTGTAAATGATTATATATTAATTTCTGAGAAATTAAATATAAAAGTATTATTCATTATTAATTTTTAAGGGAAAATATTTCATATTTATTTAATTATATTATTTTTCTATTCATACTCTCTAAATCAATGCCTATTTTATAGAACTCATTTTTATATAGCATTATTTTTTAGTTTGTTTTTGCTAGGGATTTTTTGTGGTGTACATTTTCAAATATATCATAATTTTAAAAAATAAACTAAAATATTAGGGTACAAAATTATTACCTATTTAACAAAATTTAATCCTTAAAATAGTAATTATTATTTTATAAAATAAATATATCATTACATATTTAAAAAATTGTATATAAATATTATTATGTATATTATTTTGACGTTATGACTGTGAAACTTTTTATAATGTACCTATATAATTCTCACAGTTGTAAAATATTTTATGAAATAAACCTAGGGTGATGAGTTTTACATTATATGTAAGACTCAATTTATTTATATTCACTATCATGTTTGTGAAATTATTTAATATATACTTATTCGATTCTATTCATATTTTTATCAATTTTTTTTCCTTTGACCTAGTAAATTAACTAGTTTCCACTTATGATTATAATGATGAATGGATAAGTAGAAATTTTTAATCTTTAAGAATCAAAATGAAACCATTTATGGATAATAATATGTATAAAATAATGATGTTATATTCCACTTGCTTAAAAAAATGACTAGTGCATGGTAAGATAATACCCAATATGGGGAAAATATTAATGTGATGAGTTAATACATTAACTCATACAATATCAATAATAACACACGTATAAAAGATGAAATATAATAACCACGAAAACATCTATTAATTTATTATTCATATAATAATTAAAAATACTCATGAATAATTATAACAAAAAGTTCCATATTATTTCAGTTTTAAACATATCTAGAATAATAATGTCTGTAAAAATGGAATATCTGGTTATATTAATAAAAAATAATAGATTTATTCTCATTATAATATTATTTTCACTATTTGATATAATTGAAAATGAGTCACACATTGTGGGAAGGGATTATTTTATTACCAAGGAAAATATAAAATATTATACAGATTTGGTATCAATTAGAGAACTAGTTTACAATCAAAGAACATTCTATAAAAAATTAAGGAATTTTTATTTCAACTATAGAAACTACATATCCATCATCATTATCCATTATAAATTTCCCCTTCTTCTTATTTTATGGAATCAATGTCAACTATTGATTTAAATCATCATTTAAAAAATACACCATTAGAATATTCGTATCCCTTTCTTTAATTCACAAAAGAAAAAATATATTTTCATGTTTCATAATGAAAAATTCACCTACCAATGGATTAGTAGTTCCCGTAAAGGATGTATGATTCTGTTACAGAAATTGATCAAACACAAGTTCAGAATGCAATTGAATAACTAGTTTCTCCACACAAGCGTGGTTATCCATAAAAATGTGATTTGGCTAGAAAAATATGACAATGAACTGGTCATATCCAACAGTAGTTGTATGACTCACTCTATAGGGAATGCCCAATATTTATTATTGGGTTTCACACAATTTATATTCAATCTATTAGTTTTCATTTGAAAATATTTACATTCCATAGGTTAGATCTTAACAATATGAATCAGATTTTATAATTCCTTATATTTTTCAATAATGAACATAAATTTTAATATTTATTCTTTATTAATATCAAAATTATATGAATAGTATTTCAAGGATATTATTAATTCAAAAAAAAATGTTTTAAAATTAGTCATAATAGTTTTTAAACAAAATTTATATTAGCCAAATCATATACCACATGAGTGTCCAATCTGGTGTGCAGTCTTTGTCCAAATCATCATGAAACTAGTAAAGATTTAGATGATAGTCAACTAGCATTTTTAGAGTTTTTACCTTTAATATAATCTATTTCACAACTACAAGAACGTTTCAGTATTCATATATGGATTTAAATTATTTGAAACCCCTCACATGATACTTTATAAAAAAATTATTTTTTACAATAGTTATACTCATTAATAGATTTTGTGAAAGGGTAATGTTTATTAATCAATGTTTCTCAAAAATATATATCCCAGGGGTCATAAAAATATAATATTATTCCAATTATAACAACATTGAATCCAATAACATAGATATATTGTTTAATTTATAAGGTGGTATATGATACAAGGAAGACAATTTCTATATTTTCTAGGTGAATTGTTGTGTGTATGGAAAGAATCCACATAGAGTTATTTTTTAACCCCATTTATATGAATTCCATTTTTTTATATAAAGGTTAAATATGTATCATAGATTATCGTAATAAAAGTGGTGGTTATCCTTAGGAATCATGGAGAATAACTATTCTCAATATCAATTTCTATCATTATTGAAATGATCTCAAAACCTATGTTATATGAAAGTTACAATAAAAGGATTCATATTTTTTTCTATATTAGATTATAAGAATTCTATGAAAATATTTCTTTCCCTGAATAAATTCACTAAGACAAGGATGAATTTATGAATGCCATGGAAAAAAAATTCATGAGTAATTTTAATATGTTTACATATTGAGTGTTTTTTGAATACTTATATGGTGAAATTTTACTGATAAATATATTCTAAACATTAGAAAAAATATGAAAATAACAAAACTGTATATAGGAATCCATTAAGGCCCCTATATTGGTGGTAAATAGTTTAAAGCCTACAGTCATCCCTGGTGGAAATTGAGATGTGTAATGGATGGTCCAGTAAAGGGATAGCTATGGCAGAACATTGGTGATTGCACATGAATATTGGTAGGAGGGAATGCGGAAGACCATAATTTGATTTATTTTTTTAGGAGTATAACGTAGAGTAATTGTATCTAATGGGTGTTTTCAACACCAATAGTTATATAGAATCTCTCAACCAAATTAATTAACAATATGGAACACATGAATGTGACACATTGTTCCTCAGTCTAAAATAAAAAATATATAAAAGGGGCCACATGATTAGATTAATCTTAGTTATTAAATCAATATGATGATATATTATTGTGCCTCCCAAGTATACCTTAGTGTATATTTTTCACACTAACATGGTTAAAATATTACCTATATGAGATGATTTTTAAGACCATAATGTTGATGAAGCCTTTGGGTGAGTAGACTTTACACCATTAAAGTTAAATCATTTATATGGGGACTAGGTGAAGGGATAGAAACCATGTTTTGTTCTATAATAGTATGGTTATCAATATGAAATAGATTAAAAAATTCCAAAATATATTATCATTTGAAACAATTATTGAAATGATATAAAAATAAGTCATATAAGTAGATTATGTAATAAAGGATAGCAGGTAGAACTCGCCTGTAAATGGTTGAGCTCCTAGTTCAAGAGTAGTTCTTCTATTATTGGGTGATCTCATTTTATAGACATAAATAGATCAGTATAAATCACCTTAAATTCAAGAGAAATCATATCTTGAAGACTATTTACCTCTAACTCTATTGCTCAATAGTTTTGTGGTGAAACTAACATTATATGTAGTACAGTTTATAAAATACTTAATAATTATACAAATAAAATTTAAATAAAGCTATAATGTTTTATAAGATGATTCATTTAATATTTTATAATGCGATGTAATATGTTTCATGATGTATAAATTGAGATTCTTAATGATATTTTATGTAGAGAATAAGTTTATGGAGCGTACCTTAATGAATAAATATTCATGTCTTTTTTAACTTGAATTCATTTTCATAATATTATGAGGATCATTTAAATTTATAATTTTATAGAATTAGAAAAAAAACCGTATAATGTATACTGATACATTAATAGTGTAAACTCATTATTAATATCCCATTTTCCACCAAACAAGTAATAATAAAATAAATCATCATTTTTTCATATAATTCTTCACAATTTTCACCCTGACCTCATCCATGTTCATAATCATCATTAAATCTTGTAAAAAGCATTGTAGTAACTTGTAATGAGAAAAATAATATTACTAAGGGACATAAAAGTGGAAAACAATTAGTTTAATTAAAACCTATTTAGAGTTTTTCTATGAAATATAAATTTTAATCTGAGAAATGAATCATATATTAAAAGAATATATTTGTATTATATTTCTAAAAAAATTATATCCTCGATAAATAATTATCAAGAACCAAAATGTTATTTATTTAACTTGGGAAATAATTTTCTATATCACTCTTACAAATATTGTTACCAATATGGTAAACTTTCAAATACAGAGTACCCAATGCATTGGAGGTTATAAAATAACCACCACCCTTAGTTTATCACAAGACCACTAATAATTTGTTAATAATGGAAACACCTATAATATTAATCACTTAAAAAGAACAATGTAACAATACTAAAACCTAAATTTTTGTATCTAAAAAATACTCTTAATGTAAATACCCTTTCCATTTTTTAAATCACATATTTAGAAAAACAACGCACATACAAAAGAAAAAATATTCACTGAAAATAAACATGTATACTTGTAAAAATACATAAAATTGTTATGGTTTATTGATTTTGGAATTTTTTTAATTTTTATATGTTTAAAAACATTCATTTTCACTTTGTAAAAGATTTGAAAGTAGAAACTTAAATGAGGATTCATAAAAGATGTTCCCTTACATTGAGTTTAGTTTTCCACAAACAATTTTTTATATTCAATAATAATAATATTATAAAAATTAATTAATTTCATAAGAAACATTTTTCTATGTTTTACTACTATTATTTACATTATTATCAATACATATAGAGGTATATATTAAATTATATTCTCAGAGGATGTTTTGAGGATATTCTATTTCAAAGTCCAAAATTATTTCTGTTTGTTGAATATGGTCAAAAAAATGTAAATAATTAATTTATATAATAATAATAATTTCATTAATATATTATTATACATATATTTTAATTTTAAATCAATCCATAAAATTTTTCTGAATGCCAAATAATGAAATAATCATTGAGATGGTAGGTCGTACATATTCATCTATAATGTTTTCACTTTTTAATGATCATTATGGAAAGAAGGAAAATATAATTTTTACATTATGAAATGATAATAATATCATTTATTTAATATTAATTGTTTAAATATACACAAACACATATATATAAATATATATATTTCATTCATGTTATATGGTAATGAAAAACGAATCGCATTACTTCAGGTAGGTGATAATCCATACGTACTCATGAATGACATTTTCAATTTTATATACACGATTTTTTTATAATATAATTGATATTTTATATATATATTAACAATCATGTAATTAAATTCATATATAAAAATTAATTCCAAAATTTTTACCAGTCTAGAGTGACAGTGATGGAAAATTAATTACATTGGTTCGCAAGGTAGTCCTTTATATAGACGAACGATGAATTATTTTCCCATTTAATGGATAGAGACTTATATATACGTCATTAAAATACCATAATAACATCTCCTTATATTTTAGATAAATTAGATATTATTTTGTAATGGTTAATTATGGTTTTGGGGATGTTGAAGAATACAAAAACAGAAATTTCTCATAAAAAATGATAGCTCTTCCTAGAACAATCTCTTTTTCTTAACACCTTATGAACACAATGGTTGGTTTAATACCAAACATAAGTCCTACATAATATTGGGAGGGGTTTTAGGAAGGTATTTGAGTAGTTATATTCCATTCTAAATAGGGTTTAATGGTTTCTGGTAAGACAATAAGTTGTTCCCTTTTATATTAGAGGATATGGGCACTCTTGAAATTTCTAAATATATTAAAATATATTAAGGTCATTTTATAGCCTATGATTTCATAATTGTATATAAATGAATTGGGGATGGAATTATGTTACTATATATTATCCAATTTTTATTTTTATAATGTGTTTATTTTTTAATTTATTTTCTAAAATATTGTTTTTATAAAATATCATTATTGTAAAAGGGAATACTATTTATTAAATTGATATTAAAAATATCAAAATAATTTTTAAAATAATATCAAAATATTTATTTATATCCTAAAAATTTAAAATACAACTATAAAATTCGATTATAACCATATTTATCTTTAATTTTATTTATTTTAATATTTTTAATATCAATTATTTAATTTTCCATTCATTTCAAAATTAAACCACTGGTGTTGTAAAAAAATTAAGGGAAATTATTTAAATAAAAAAATAAAAAATAACTAACCATAATGATGATGATTATTTTCTATGGATAATTAATTTTTAAAGCCGAACATATATTATGGATAATGACATATTTAAATTTTTATACTTATTAACAAATAACATGTGATTTCTGATTTTTCATTAAATAAAATACTATGAATGTTTTAATACCAATGATGTGGATAAAAATTAACCAAATTTATACGTATTCATGAATATGGTTAAAACCTACTCATTGAATAAAATTGGTCAGTTTCGGGGTCACATCATAATCAATAAAATATTATTTTATCTCAAAATTACCTCATTTACACATAACCATTGTATAAAAGTTTACTAAGGTTGTTATTTATGTTGAAAAAAATAAAAGGGGACTATTTAATAAGTATTTAGCCACTTATTCCTAATATTTAATCTATTTTAAATATTTCGAATAAATATTTTTCACAAATTAATTTAATTTAAACAATGAAAATGAAGGAAAAAATAAAAAAATATAGAAAAATTAATTTTTAAATATAAAATGTTTCTATAGAATATTATTTTATGATAACCATTAAAATAGCCATAATTATATTAAATTAAATAAATATTAAAATATTAAAAATTAAAACTGTCCAAACTTCTAATTTATACTTGCAAATATATTGAAATAAAATACAATTTTCAATAAAAATTTTATTTTTAAATAATCATAAGAAAATGAATATTTTTAGAAATTTATAAAAAATTACTCATATGTTAATATTAAAATAATTAATTGAAAAATTAAAATCATTTTATTTCAAATATACCATTTAATTCATCTAAAAATTAATTATCGAACTTACTCATAAAAATCAATGAATATTATTTTTTATGAAAATGTATTTTATTTTTTAAAAATTAAATTACATTACTAAATATCTCTTAAATATATAAAATGAATTAAATAAAAAAATTATATGTGAGTAATGACGTGGAATATTTCATAACGTTGTAAATACTATTCATTCCTGTCAATTTAATAACTAGATTATAATGATATCATTTAAATAATAATATTTTAGTTTTTTAAGCTCGACATGGTGTAACTTTTATTCTATTGGTCATAATGTTTCCTTTTAAAAGCATGAGATGTTACATTCTTTTAATTTAATAAATTTTATCCTCACAATTTAAAAATTTGAGAAAAAACAAGGTGTTTGACTTTTAAAACTACTGTTTTTGAAACCCCACATCATCAATAGGATTAATAAAACATACACATGATAAAAGCAAAAAACAAGTATGATTGTCACCTATAATAATACATACTAGTTTTCCAATAAGATAAACTTAGGAATATAAGAGAAAGTATAACATCAAAATACTAATAAGGAGTTATGGAGAACATTTTCATGAGTTAGTTAACCACTAAAAATAATAAGTCTGTGATAAGTTAAAAAGCCCACGATTTATCTATAAGAAAATTTAACAAATACAAGGTTTTCAAATATAATTTTCATTAAGTTGAGGAATTTATTTACGTTATAGAATATGTTAATAAATAAATACACATAATTGAAATAAAGAATCTCATCCTTTAATAAATTTTAACCACAATATCATATCATTATCTAAATGATAATTATGTATTTTTCATTCATGAATAATTTTTATCAACATCAATAGATCACAAAATACTATAAAATATAACAATATTTTTCTCATGTATTTAGACATTAACCAGAAATAAAATTTCTAGAATAAAATAAGTCAATTAAAATTAAAATTAAAAACTATTATATGATATAAAACTACATTAACATCAAAAATTAAACAAAAATATCCAATGTTCAATATATTTCATTCAAAAAATAAGTATTCTTAATATTCCATAAAATATGATATAATAATTTTGAAACATTGAAACCAGAAGGATTTGATCTAATATAATTCTATGATTAATTAAAATATTTATGCATAAATCACGTCATTAACTCTTAAATAATCATGTCACTATGTATATGACCAAATCATATTATATACATGATACAAAAACCATTTCCTAAATTACCTAAGTCACTATAAATGCACAATAAAATTATATAATCTTCCAAAATAAGATTTATCCTTTATTCCTTGAATGAAACACCATATTATTCCACTTTCAAAAATCTAATAGGGTTCCCAACATAGTGAACATCTTCAGAAATAACATTAATCAGTGAAAACCAAATTATTTTTCAATCCCCTAGTTAACTATAAGATAAAACATGTGATCCCAAAATGAATGTAACATTTATCCTTCATAAGATTTAGATAAATATATAATTTCATACTAACCTGGACATCACATAGGATTGTGGTAGGGGATTCAGCCTAGGAATGTTGTTCCCTCTCAGATTATTCATTGCATATTTACTCTATACTATCTCTTGGAACTTTCATCAATCCTCTATTAGGTTCATGATGTCTTCCATGTATCTCTCCTAATGAAGTACATATTTCATTCTTCATAATTACATAAGATAGATTTTTTAAAATTGGGAACTATCTTTATTGTCTCTAAAAATAAGAATAAATCTTGAATTTTATATAACATGTGCCATGGAATAAGAAAATTAATTAGTTTATTATTTTTTAGTGGAATCATAAATTTGATAAAGATACTTGGGTACATGGGGACATGATGAAGTAGAGATATCTGAATTTATTTATATCAATGTTATGTAATTTAATATGAATGGTTCTATTTCAATGGAGGAGGGGTATAATGTATCACCCCCAATAAATCAAACATACATCCATTGAAATTAAATTAACATATTTGATAACTTTCTTCATACTCAACGTTGATTGTATATCTTCCATGATATAATAAAACATTATAACCATGCCATTAAATTCAACCAAATTAATAGTTATAACAACATTATGAAATTTTAAAATAATGTTTCTCATTCATGAAATTTCATTTATTAATTTATAATAAAAAACAGCATAATTTTTCGTAATGTGACTTTACACTTTAAAAATATGTTTTTTCAAAAATGGTTTTTATCTCATGTTTTTCCATTAAATTTATAATTAATTTATACTATTTTTCTACATTTTATTTAAGAAAATGAATATAGATCTTCAAATCATAATTTCAATATTATCATAGGGAGAATTTTTATTTTTTCTCAAAAATAAATTATTTTTTATTGAATAGTGAAAAATATCAAATTTTATAAAAGATATTAATTAATTTTAAGTATATATACTATTTTGATCTGAATTTGATCTTATAGTAACACAATACTTCCTTAATTATTGTAATGTCCATACTAGGGATCCACCTAGACCTTTCCCTAAGCTGATGGGACTCATTTCCTCAATCACACCTCCTTATATACGATAGGCTACCAACTAGCAGTGACAGAGTGAAGGTTGTATGATGGGTTTACGATACAATATTATCAGAGTGGAACATTAGATAAATTTTTTTTGTTCAAAGTGGATACTCAGTAGGGGGGCTGAATTGAGTTCCAATTGAAATTTCTGTTAAAATATTGTCTATTTAAAAATCCCAAAATTTATAAAACAAGTTAAACTGTAGTGAATTTATAGAGATTGTAGATGTTCACTTAGCTTCTCAAAGATTGATTAGGTATTTGTTAATTTAACCACAATATTAAACTAAATTTTGAAACTAACCTACTACTTCACAATAAGTATAAACACTTTCTAATTTAACTATCAAAGTAGCTTTAAAATATATTTTTATTTCAAAGTAATAGCAACGGAATATAAAAGATATATGTAGTATACTTCAAACTTAAACTAAAGTTGCACAGCAGATATAGAAAGTGGTTCAATCTCAGGCCGAGAATTAGTCCTCTCAAATTTATATATTTTTAATCCACACCCTGGATCGGGGTTAACAAAAGTTTACAAAACTGTCCAGGACACACAGGGACATCTACCACTATTCTTCGTGGGAAACAAAACAAAAGACCAGTGCACACAAGGACCTCTTCCACAGTTGACATGGGAAAACTAGAGTTAAGAGTTTTAGAGTGAGGATTTTGATATCCTCTAGTTCAGTGTTGGAGACATTTTGTGCATAAGATATACAGAGTACACCACACTGCTCGAAATTAAATAAATAATCCACTTATAGAGAACAAATAAGAGTTTAGAAAGCTCTAGTGATTATTAATGTAGCTCTGGACTCATTGGATTCAGCAGGAATGATTCTAAGTCCTTCTCTAGTTTTTCTGTTGAAAAAAGAGTGTCGTAGATCATCTTGTGTTTAACAGGATTAAAAAATATCTCTTGGTTCATCGTGTGTTCTTCAGTGGTGTTGGATTTCACTCATGAGAGTTCCTTGATATTCTTGCAATCTCATTCTTGCATGAAATATTTCTTCTTGTTCAGCACAGTTCTCTCGAGTGTATGTTATTTCTTCTTGATGTATCATCACACTTCTGCTAGCACACCTCATGTGTACTTCATCTCAAACATCCTTATATTCTACTAGTTCTGGATGTATGAATGATTCCCTTTTCATAGGTTTGAGATAGGGTTTCCTGAAATTCCAATAATTATCATTAAATAACATTAATTGCATTAAAAAATCAAATATTAAATCTAGCATTATTTAAATAATATTAACAAAAAAAGTTAAGAAACTGTGTCACAATGATTATGTAAATGGTGTCTTCTTCACGGTATGTCGTTCACGGTATGTGATTCACGGTATGTGCTTCACAGTGTCTGGGTCACGGTGTCTGGTTCACGGTGAGTCCTTCACGATGTCTGGGTCATGGTGTCTGGGTCACGGTGATTGGGTCACGGTGTCTGGGTCACGGTGTATGGGTCACGGTGTCTTGGTCACGGTTTCTGGGTCATGGTGTTTGGTTCACGGTGTCTGGGTCACGGTGAGTCCTTCACGGTGGCTCCACACATAGAAAAATATATATATTTGGACTTAGACAGTAATATGCAGAATATTAATTAAGTTTATCTAGTAGAGAGTAAGAGAACCTGAATCACAAATATAAAGTCTTGATAATATAAGTGAGATTTATGGTCATGCATAATACTTATAAATAATCCATAAGACTTACTATCATTAAAACCTGATGTATAGTTATTATTGAGATTGGAGAGCATTAGCAAGATGTTCAATTAAGGTTGAGATTAATTAATAGTAAGTGGATTTGTGATCATTAAAACATGATTAATACAAGAGGAGTCCAACAATCTACCCCTTTTGATGATCACAAATCATATATAGTCAAAATATAAATGAAATTTAACATTAAAGAAAATAGCATATTAGAATAAAAAAAATTAGAGAATAATAACATATCTCATTATAGTATGGATACTTGTAGTTTTTCTCCCCCATTTATATTTGTAGTTTTTCTCCCCCTTTTGGGATTATCAAAAATTAGAGAGAAAATTAAATGAAACAATGCAGTTTTCATTAAAAATTGTTCAAAAGATAACATACAAGAGAAAGACAAACAGTAAACAACAAATGACATCCCATCAAAAAGAAAACCGAAACAGTCCCTGGACTCTTCAAGGATCCACCTTTTCATTGACTTTATCAGCAGCATGAGCTGGTGCTGATATAGAAGAAGGCATAGATGTGGTAGTCAAAGAGGGTAAGGGTAGACCTTCAAAAATAGATGGAGCCATGGTAGGAGCAGTAGAAGATCTAGGCTGAGGTTGGTCAAGATTGACTGGGAGGATCTGAGAAAGATCTTGGCTGACTAACAGGGAAGTTGAGGCTAAGGCAGGTAGACCAAGTCTAAATGGTGCATAAGCTAGAGTAACTATAGTAATACTCTGCACATGAAGATACAGCTTCAAAAGATTTATGAAATAAGTAATGATTTCACCACCATATTGCATAGACATTTCAAAATCGTCCTTATACTCCATAAATTTGTCTAACAATCTGGTGAACTCTGTAAGATTTTGAACTCGAGCTTTGAAATCTTGAGTCACCAAATGGATTTTCAGGTTTTCCACAAGATATCTAAAGTTGTCTGTCATATCACATTTAGAGAAAATTCGGTTGAGATAGACATCAATCTTCTTGGCGATCTTCTTTTGAGCATCATTGGCTATCTTAGAATGAATTCTAACCAAATCCAATGCTTCATCACTGTTCTTAACCACTTATGACATAGAAGACAAATCCAAGCCACTGAAGGAAATCTGAAGTTCTTCCTTGATTATGGATCTTAGTAGAGAATCTTCCAAAGAAGGTGTGGAGGTCTGACCAGAAGTAGGAGAAGCCTTGACAGCTTCGATTAGAACTTTGATCTATTTCACAACTTTTTGCTGGCATCCAGTGTATTCATCTATGAGATTATTCAAAATTTCCACAAGCTCCCTCATGCATTCCAGCATTCTTGTGTGTCTTTTTCCAATCTTCTCATCAAAAGATAGTAGATATGGATGAACATGAGACACAATCTCTCTAGAAAGGGTCCAATCAGTTGGATCAGGAGAATCAGCAACAGGTTTAGGGGCAGAAACAGGGGCAGGCTCTGATCTCGAAGACAACTCATTCTGCAATTTTTCTACCATACTTTTCAGGTTTGCAACATCGTCCCTCAGTAGTTTATTTTATACTCTAAATTCGTAAATTTCTAGGATAATCCTTGGTTGAATATGAAATATAATATTTTCCAAGATAATTGATGCATCTTCTTGTCTTAACTGAGTTACTGGACGAGGTTGAGTGGATACAATTTTCTCAACTCCTGCTAATAGAGTCTCTCCAAAAACTTTCAGATCATATTTAGTCACAATGAAGTGTTGCTAAAGTATGAGTGAATGTAAAAGTAGTGAAGCAGGTTCTGGTTGCAGTTCAGTGTCATCTTCAGACTCTGATTCAGATTCAGATTGAGAATGGGGATCTGGTTCTCTTTCTGGTTCTGGATGAGCTACAGACTTTAGTTGAAACACAAAAGAGAGATCCATTCTAGTTGTAGTCACTTTCTATGACTCATTCACATCATGAAATCTTGGGAAAACATAATGGGTGTACACCGATTATGTGTCAGTAGGTTGATAAGGTTCAGGAGATCCAGATTCTATAATCTCAAGGTTTTGAGGTTCCTCCCCCTCAATTTGTGCATCCATTTCAGAGACTATATGCGCAGAAACGTGGTCAAGATCCACAATATCATCTCTAATTTCTTCAGTAAAATCTTTCCTTGCTAGCTGAAAATCAATTTCCATCCTCTCTTCAGGAAAGGGAATATACTCCGGAACAGATTATTCCACTGGTTGTGCTTCCAGATTGACTCCTTTCTCAGTAGGGAGATCCTCTTAAATAGAATCTGTCTCTATGGTTTCTTGCTATTCTAAAATAGAAAAAAACAAATTTTCTTATAGCCATAGGATGAGTTTATGGATTGAAATCCTCACTAGATGAAGGATCATCCTCTTATATGAAACTAATAGCAACTTCCTCTCCATGAGGTATTTTAGCAGGGATAATAGCAGGGATAACAGCAGGGACAACAGTCCTTTATTTTTCAAGAGGAGTTGTTTCCATTAGAGGTATTCCATCATCTTCTCTAGGTGATACTTTAGCCGCCACTTCCTCTTCTTCTTCCTCTTCTTCTGAATACTCAACCACTTCATCTGGTTCCAAAATAGGATCAGATAGATTCTTAGGCCTTCTTGGATAGTCAACAAGATTAAACTTATTATAGAGTTGATCATTATCCTCAACACATTTATTTTTCTAGGGGTTCCAGCTAAACTTAATCCTTCTGATGAAAGGAATCGATAAGCAGAAATCAATGTCCTCTAACTTTTCTTCATTCGGTCCAACCATTCCTTTTGCAACAAGCATGGCTGAAATCATCCTTGAGTAAAAAAAGGAGGTGGATTTGGAAGTGACTTTAATCAACTCACAAATATGGTTAACAACATACTTGCGTAGGTTGATCTTATGGCCATTCTTTAATAGGTGAATCAGGAACACATCCTAATACTTCATTATAGAAAAATCACCTTTTCTCGGACTGATCAAATTCTGAAAAAATTTGAATAGAATTCTAGTTTCTCCATCTAACTCCGCAGCTATTTCCCTACTCTTGGTGCAATTACCAGTTAAAATTTCCAAGGCATTTTCCAGAATGAAGATATCAGATGATGGAGGAGGGTCTCTCTATTAGTCTTCACAAACTCCTTCATGAATAATTCTTAGGAATGCAGCACATAGCCTGGAAGAGAAAGAACACTTTTGACCATTTATCCAAGTGGTCACCATAATGATTTCTCCAAACACAAATGAAAAATTCACATACTGATATAATTGAGATACCAACCTCGGGTAAATCGGTCTATTTATTTACAGAGAACCATTCAATCCATCCTTGCTCTCTTAAAACGTTCAAAACTAACGACTTGCTAGACAGTAGCCATTCAGGGAAAATATCCTTTTTTGGTACAACAGTACGGCTTACCAAGTTTGGGTTTAGAGGTCCTTCAAGAGCTATCCTTAGTATCTACTTCTGTTTCATATAGAGGCGCTTCTCAGATGAGGGTGAAGACGGACGCTTAATCCTAGGCATCCACTGAAGGTTTGGGTGAGAGGGAAGAGAGGGTTTTCAGGAATGAGAAGGTTCATGAGAGAGTTTGGGTAAGGAATCGAATGAAACCCTTATGTTTTATCATTTGGGAATGTTAAACATCATAAAAACAAAAACGCTGGAAATCAAATAGTGGTGAAATAATATAAACAAAATTACCACGATACAGGTTAAAATAATAATATAAATAATCTTCTCCATGAAACCGTGAGTAGGAATTATGGTGTGATGAAAACCAGTCATTACGGTGAGATAGTTGGTGGTCACCATGGTGAGACAATGACCATTCTGTGTAGTCATGGTGAGACAGTGAGTTGATAGACCGTGAGCACAAGGTCTTAAAAGTGAGACCGTGAGCTTGAAACAGTAACCGTAAAACAGTGAGTATGAAACCGTAAAGTAAAATATAGTAAAGTATTAAACATTAAGATACGTAGGATATCTATTTATGATTAACCATTCCATGATCATGTATGATGTAGTCCAATCTTTCAGAATTTAATGGTCTAGTGAATATGTCAGCAAGCTGATATTCAGTACCAATGAATTCCAAAGTGATATCACCTTTTTGATAATGATCCATCAAAAAATGATGTCTTACATGAATATGTTTTGTCCCAGAAGGAGAAACCAGATTCATAGAAATATTAATAGCACTTGTGTTGTCAGAATTTATTGGGACATGTCTGAATTGATATCCATAGTCTTGTAATGTGTGTTTCATCCACAAAATTTGTGCACAAGAACTTCCAGTAGCTATGTATTCAGCTTCTGCAGTAGATAATGCAACAGAATTTTGTTTCTTACTACACCATGATACTAGTGACTTTCCTAAAAGGTGACATGTTCCAGAGGTGCTTTTTCTATCTAACTTACATCCAACAAAATCAGTATCAGAATAACTAACTAATTCAAATGATTGTCCTTTGGGATAGAACAGTCCAAAATAGGTAGTATGCTTGAGGTATTTGAAAATTATTTTTACAACATTTAAATGTGACTCTTTAGGGTTTGCATGAAAACGAGCACACATAAACACACTAAACATAATATCAGGACAACTTGCAGCCAGGTAGAGTAGACATCCAATCATTCCTCTATAAGTAGTTTGATCAATAGATTTACACATCTTCATCAAGATCCAACTTACAGGTGGTACTAATGGGAGTGTCAGTACCTTTTGTGCTATCCAATCCAAAACATTTTAAAATATCTCTAGTATATTTACATTGAGTTAAAATAATTCCAACATCATTTTGAATGATTTTAAATCCAAGAAATAATTTTAGTTCACCCATTAAACTCATTTCAAATTAATTTTGCATCATTTTATAAAAACCAGTACATATTGTAGTTTTTGAAGATCCAAAAATAATATCTTCTATATAAATTTGTATAACTGAAACATATTTAGAAATATGATTTATAAAAAGAGTAGGATTAGATATACCTTTTTTAAGACCTTTGGAAATTAGAAAAGTACTTAATCTATCATACAAAGCTCTAGGAGCCTGCTTTAAACCATATAATGCTTTTTATAATTTGAAAATATGATTTGGAAAATGAGGTTTTGAAAATCCAGGTGGTTGTTCAACAAAACATCCTCAACAATATATCCATTTAAGAATTCACTCTTGACATCCATTTGATATAGTTGGAAATTGAGATGTGTAGAATAAGAAATTAAAATCCTAATAGCTTCTAATCTGGTAACTGGAGCAAAAGTCTCCTCATAGTCAATAACTTCTTCTTGACTGTAGCCTTATGCAACTGGCCTAGCTTTGTTTCTAACTATATTTCCAGATTCATCTACTTTATTTCTAAACACCCATTTAGTGACTATGGTGTTAGTGTCCTTAGGTCTCTCAACAATATTCAAAACATTATTTCATTCAAATTGATTGAGTTCTTCTTACATAGAAATTACCCAAAATTCATCACTAATAGCATCATCAATGTTTTTAGGTTCAAGCTATGACAAGAAGGCTTGATGTTCAACCTGATTTCTAAGAGATGCTCTAGTCTCTATCCCTCTATCAATATTTCCTACAACAGCATCTAAAGAATGATTCTTTAGAATTCTAGTTGATCTAGTAAAGGTAGGGCTAGAAATTTCAGGTTCTTCTCTAGGTTTGGGTTCATTAAGAGAAGATTCTAGAATTAGTCTAGAAATGGTTTCTTCATATCTGGTTCATTGATTTTATCATTAAGGTCCAGAATAGATAAATCTTCTTTAAGATTTTCAAGAGAGGTTTTAGCCTCATGTGGATCAGTTTCATCAAACTTGATGTGAACATATTCTTCCACACACTTGGTTCTTTTGTTGAAAACCATATAAGCATTTATAGTTAAATAATATCCTAAAAAGATTATTTCATCACTCTTAGAATCAAACATATCATGATTATCGTTTGTATTAAGAATAAAGACTTTGAAACCAAAGACTCTAAAGTAACTAGCTTTGGGTTTTCTATTCTTCCATAGCTCATATGGGGTCTTCTTAAGAACAGGTCTAATTAAGACTCTATTAATGATATAACAAGCTGTATTCATAGCTTCATCCCAAAAGTAAATAGGAAAGTCATATTCATTAAGCATGGTTATAGCTATTTCTTGAACGGTTCTATTTCTTCATTCTACTACACCATTATGCTGAGGTGTCCTAGGAGAAGAAAAGTTATGACTGTATCCATTGTGTGAGCAATAGGATTCAAAGTCATGATTTTCAAACTCATGACCATGATCACTTCTTAGAGTTTTAATCTTAATTCCACTAAGATTTTCTACAGACTTGGAGTATTTAACAAAATAAGAAAAAGCTTCACTTTTTTGAGCTAAGAAGTAAAACCAAGTATATTTAAAAATGTCATCTATTATAATATAGACATAGTGCTTCCCATTTAATCTAGAAACTCTAGATGGTCCAAAAAAATCTATGTGAACCAACTCGAGAGGTTGAGAAGTTAAAACTTCATTATATGATTTAAAAGAATCTTTATGTTGCTTTCCCTTTTGACAGGGATTACAAACATTGTCATTTGGAAACTCAAGCTTAGTTAGGTCTCTAACTATGTTTTTCCTAGTTAGTTTCCTAAGTAAGTGTACATTGCAGTGTCCTAATCTTCTATGCCAAATCCAATATTCTCTATGAAAATCATTTAAACAAGTAACATTTTTCTTAGCTAAAGAGTTTAAATCAACTGCATAAACATTTTCATTTCTTAAAGAAGAAAATAATAAAGAACTTTGAGAATTAAAAACATTACAGGAATCATTTTCAAATTTCACATTAAAACCATCATCACACAATTGAGAAATATTTAACAGATTATATTTCAATCCATCAATAAATAAAACTTTGGAAATTAAAATTGAATCAGTGTTACCAATTTGGCCTGGGCTGATGATTTTTCCTTAAAAATTATCACCAAAGGTGACATGACCTCCATAAATCTTGATTAGGATTTTAAAGAATGAGTAATCTCCAGTCATGTATCTCGAAAATCCACTATCCAAGTACCATACCTTCTTGTGAGAACTCTTCAAACATGATTCCTACGAAACAGATTTAGATGGAAAATGACTTTGGTACCCAGATCTTCTTGGGTCCAGGAAGGTTAGAAATCAATGATTTTGGTACCCAAATTTGTCTTATAGGTTTCATACAATTTACAGAATCAATAGATTTTGAAAGATAAAATTTATTTGATCTATAACTATGTGAATTACTAGTTGAAGCCTATGAATGTCCAAACTGGAACTGGCAGTATTCACTCCATATTTAGGAATAAATATATTCTTATCAATCTGTCTCTGTCCAGGTTTGTAGACTATTCCAGTACTGTATTTTAGTGCCTCTTTCTTTCCTAGCATTTGAGTTAGTGTATCCTTTCCATTTGTGAACTTATCTAAGTATTTTCTAAGTTTATCATTAGACATTTTCAGTTCTGTATTTTCCTTTAACAGTTGAGCATTCTTCTCTTTTTCAATAGTAAGTTCAGTATTAATAGTTTTAGTGAGAGCATGTTGTTTCCTCAATGATTTGTATTTATCCTTAAGTTCATTGCATGTCTCTTCCAGAATATTACAATATTCAAATAATTTCTCACTAGTCATGTTTTCAGAATCAGAATCAGATTCTGCATCATTTCCAGAATAATAAGAATTTAAAACCGGAGTATCTTAGGTTACCTCTGATGTGTTTTTCATGAAACACATGTTAGCACGTTTCTTTTCAGAATCAGACATTTCAGATTCACTTGTGCTGTCTTCAGAAGCACTCCACGTTTCTTTCATTTCTTTATTGTATTTACTGGCCTTATAATCGTGTTTCTTTTTGAACTTTATTTCTGGACAGTATTTTTTTATATGTCCTTTTCTTGTTCACTCATTGCAAACAACTTCATAACTTTTATATTTCTTTTTCCAGTCCTTATTCTAATATACCTTATTATCATAATTTCCATTCTAATTTGATTTGATGAAAAATTTATTCTTCCGATGAAATTTATTAAACATTCTGGATATCTAATCCATTTCAGCATCACTATCAGAGTCTGAACTTTCACTTGTTGAACTCTCAGTTTGTATTCGATCTTTTTCTTTGTCCTTGTTCTTTGAAGCAGTAGTCTTGAAAGACACTTATTTTGTTTTTCGTTCATGCTCTTCCTCTTTATTCACCTTCAGTTCTTCCTCATACATCACTAGCTTACCACTGAGTTATTTTTTATGTAGAGCAGCAATGTCACATGACTCTCTGATTGAAACAGATTGCCTCTCCTTCAGTCTGGTAGACACCTCAATATCCCCATAATTTTTTCCTTTGCTGGAACAACCTTTCTGAGTGAATTCATTGTATTGACTATCTCATTAGTCCTGAGATACATATCATAAATGGGTTCATCAGTCTTCATTTTAAAATTTTTAAATTTAATAGTATAAGTATTCAATATCATTTCTTTAACATTAGTTCTTCCTTCCTGGGAAACACACAAAGTATCCCAAATTTCAAAAGCATTTTTATAGGAAGAAATTACGTTAAATTCCTCATCTTCTAGAGCACAGTACAAAGCATTCATAGGTTTACAATTATTATTGTAAGCAGTCATTGTAGGTTCATCCCATGTTGTTGTTTCAGTTTCTGGAATTTTATATTGAGAGTCTATAGCAGTCCAGATATCAAAACCCATTCTCTCTAAATGTATTTTCATTCTCAATTTCCATTGAGCATAGTTTGTACCATTGAATAAAGATGGACGGTTAGTAGCAGCACCCTCTTGTCTATTATCCATAAATAGATTTTAGAAAGAAAATTTAAATAGATAAAAATTTAGAACTAACAGAAATTTAAGATCTTTTAAAGATGCAACTAAAATCACAGTTGAAAACAGTGTATTTAAAAAATACTCAAACAAAAACAAAACCTCTGATACCAAATGTTGTTCGGAGTGGATACTCAAGAGGGGGGGTGTGAATTGAGTTCAAATTAAAATTTCTGTTAAAATATTGTCTATTTAAAAATCCCCCAATTTATAAAACAAGTTAAACTATAGTGAATTTATACAGATTGTAGATGTCCACTTAGCTTCTCAAGGACTGATTAGGTCTCAGTTAATTTAACCACAAGATTAAACTAACTTTTCAAACTAACCTACTGGTTTACAATAAGTATAAACACTTTATAATTTAACTATAAAAGTAGCTTTAATATAGATTTGTATTTCAAAGTAATAGCATCACAATATAAAAGATATATGTAGTATACTTGAAACATAAACTAAAGATGCACAATAGATATAACAAGAGGTTCAGTCTCATGCTGAGACTTAGTCCTCTCAAATTTATAAAAATTTTATCCACACCTAGGATCGTGGTTAACAACAGTTTACAAAAATGTCCAGGCCAAGCAGGGACCTCTACCACTATTCTTCGTGGGAAACAAAACAATAGACCAGGCCACACAAGGACCACTTCCACAGTTGATGTGGGTAAACAAGATTTAAGAGTTTTTGAGTAAGGATTTTGATATCCTCCAGTTCAGTGTAGGAGACAGTGTGGGTGTATGATATACAGAGTACACCACACTGCTCGAAATTAAATAAATAAACCACTTAGAGAGAACAGATAATATTTTAGAATGCTTTATTGATAATTAATGCATCTCTGGACTCATTGGATTCAGCAGGAATGCTTTTGAGTCCATCTCTGGTTTCTCTATTGAAAAACAGAGTGTCGTAGTTCAGCTTGTGTTCTACAAGAGTGAAAAAGATCTCTTGATTCGTCATGTGTTCTTCATTGGTGTTGGATTGCACTCATAAGAGTTATTTGAAATTCATTCAATCTCTTTATTTCTCGGAATTGTCCTTCTTGTTCAGTATAGTGTTCTCGGGTGTATGTATGTTCTTCTTGATGTATCATTACACTTGTGCTTGAACTCCTCACATGTACTGCATCTCAAACTTCCTTATATTCCATATGTTTTGGCAGTAGGAATTATTCCCTTTTCATATTTATGGGATACAGTTTCCTGACATGCCACAACTATCATTAAAAAACATTAATTTCATTAAAAACATCAAATATAACTGTTAGAATTATTTAAATAATATTGACAATAAGTTAATAAACAGTTTCATTGTGATTATGTAAATGGTGTCTTTATCACGGTATGTGCTTCATGGTATGTGCTTCACAGTATGTGCTTCACGGTATGTGCTTCACGGTGTATGGGTCATGGTGTCGGGTTCACAGTGAGTCCTTCACGGTGTCTGGGTCACGGTGTCTGGGTCACGATGTCTAGGTCACAGTGTCTGGCTCACGGTGTCTAGGTCACGGTGTCTGGGTCATGGTGTCTGGGTCACGGTGTCTGGGTCATGGTGTATGGGTAACGGTTTCTGGGTCACGGTGAGTCCTTCACGGTGTGTACACACTTAGACAAATATCTGTATTTGGACATAGCCATTAATATGCAGAATATGAATTAATTTTAACCAGTAGAGAGTATGAGAACGTGAATCATAAATATAAAGGCTTGATAATATAAGTGAGATTTGTGGCCATGCATAAGACCTGTAAATAATCATTAAGAATTGATATAATTAAAACATGATGTGTAGTTATTATTCAGATTGAAGAGCATTAGCAATATGTGCAATTAAGATTGAGATTAATTAACAGTAAGAGGATTTGTGATCATTAAAACATTATTAATACATGATGATTCCAACAAAAATAAATATAAAATAGTATAAAATCAGAAAAATAATTATATTGAATAATAAAACAACCATCGGATTAACAAACAACTAAAAATTGAAAATATAATCAAAAGCCTCTTGCCATACAAATATGAAAAATGGGGAATGGGGGAATAAGAATACAATCATTATATACAAGTAGTAAAAAAGAACAAAATCTTCTCCACTAGTATATCATGAATAGTATCGGTCCTCTTCTCCTAAGGTATAACTATTAGTAATCATATTAACAATATGTAACCGATCCCTTTCCCAAATCAGTACTAGAAAACAACTAATATTATCAGGTACTAAAGGATATATGGGAAGGGTGTGAGATACAAATATCGGTATACCACCACCAAGGGTGTCAACATGTAATATGAGTTGTTCTCCTAACTAAATTGATTGAAGGTATAATAAAAAAGGAAAAGAATACTAAAATACATAAAAATCATTCTCATGTGCCTATAAGACACATAGAGGGTCTACATTCTTCATCTCATTAGAGGAATAGTTATTCCACAAGTTAATATATATATATATATTAATATATATATATATATATATTAATTATTTAGTTCATCCACTCATATAAACCATTTTTAACAGACGTAAGTGTCTATATACATAGAATAGTAGTTTTTTCTAGACTGGGATGTAACTCAGACATCCATGACAATTCTAAAAAGTGCATAAGTTCAAAAAATAGGGTATTTTCCCAACACCCTATAATAATGTGGGACATCATGAATTACCCTCAGGATGTAGAGTGTGCTATCATATCATCAATCAAACCAAGGGACATGGTCCGTTGAGCCCAATATCCTAATAGTGTCAAAAGAGTGAGATTTCATGCTCAACACCTGATGTAAGGGATCATGATATTGTCATTCTCAACAATCCCATACTATCATATCATATAATTTATCATGTTATAATACATTATAATATCATATGTAAGGAATAACACATTATTCATTTAAATATAAAAGTTACTTTATATAAAATGAAATATATTTAATATGGGGCATATAACATAACTGTAATAAACCATTGGATTAAATTTATTCAATTTATTAGAGGGAAGAAATCAACCATGTAAAATAAATTCAATATAATCTAGTTTACTTAAACCAAATTTATTCATTTAATAAAAATTTCAACAATTATGAATATGAAATCCTTCATAAAACTATACCACATCTGTCAGAAAATAAGGAATTTAAATAAACCACAGTACGTGGTTATTTTGATAGGACCCTTTGATAGATGTGTAAATTTCCCATGTGGGAAATTCCAGATATAGTTTTTTATGAGATCCTAGGATATTCTGGGGCCTCTTATAACAATTACACACCATAATAAATTCAATCAACATACAATGTTGAATTGTATGAAGGAGATTCAATAATTTATAAAATTAACCTTAAATTGAAATTGACTTGGAATACACAAGGGGTGTCTATAAATTTAGTTAACTACATCTAATTCACACAAAAATTATCAAAAAAAATATTTCACGGTACAAAGATAATTTTTATAGCTGGAACCAAATAAAAGGGGATGTTCAGAAATAGAAATCATGTGGAATAATATAAAAAAAATATGAGACATCAAAAATCAAAGGGGAAATGACATGAACATCTACTTAAAGTTCTTAGATGACACCCAACTTGATATTGGCCTCAGATTCAAAGAAGGGTGGGTGATATTTAATAAAATCGTCTAACACCTAGAAAATAGTGGAAATGGTCTTGCAAGTAGATGACATGATGTATATAACTAATAACTAGAATATGAGGTAATATTAAGTGATATCATACCTGACTGAGTCCAACACCTTCAACAGATCTTAAATTTTACCATTAATGAAAGAGAAATAAAGAATCCTATATTATGGTATTTGGGAGAACACGGGTGGAGAAAAAAACCAACCACTTGAGGAAGAATGAAGAGAGATATATATTATCTTACATAAATTAGGGTCCTAATAGTAAATTCACTGAAAAATAATGGGTCACATGGTTTAGGAACACTGTTTAGAAATTGTTCACAAACCATTCAAAATTTACTACTATTAAGTGGAATACAACATGGTTAGGCACATAGATTTACTACCCATGCATAGAACATGAAAGTATTCACTATTTCAAATATACATCGAAATTCGTGGACCTGTGCTACTGGTCTCATGGTTTAAGACAAACCATGTAGCCTATAGGTTCCCCTTCCTACAACCTCATGGTTTCAGACAAACTGTGTGGGTTTAGATACATAGTTTCTCCAAATCATACAGCCCATTATTTCTCCCATTTTTCATATCCCTGGGATTCAAAAAATTCCCATTTGATCATGGGAACTTCTATAGGTTTTATCACACATTTACAAGGATTTATAAAAGGATTCACATTGTAAAAAAAGGAAATTACTTCATAGAATGATGATTCATTAAAACTATATGTCCTTAAAGAAACTCATCCACAAGTTGAACATCTAAGGGTAAAGTGGTAAGTTTATAGATTAGGTCTAGCCACTAAGATTTAATATTATCTTCCAAATCCTAGGTCACATACTGTACTCATTCATTCTTTCAGAGAACCCATAAAGAATGAACTGACATACCTCAGAGTTTCATCACACTCTGACCAACAACATAAACTGCAAACTCTTTGAAGGAATCATTAACATTGAATTTTACATTATCAGGATGATATCTAGTTTATGGTTATAGATAGTATCAATGAAGTAGAGATACATGAATGAAATCATTCATATATTGGTATCTATGACCATGATGAAACTATTAATCCACTAGTCTAATCCATTTTACAACCTCTAAGGGACTAACAAACTACAATGAGAGATCAACTTTACTCTAAAAATATATATTAACTATCTTCAGAAATGAATTATGAAAACATGGTATCTGAACATGTACTCAATTAGGAGATGATATCTCTTGGAATATTGTTACATGATGTACTGAGCTATCATCATGCACTTTATGATCAACTGGATTTACTCTGTAGTCTCCTGCATGATACATGGTTCATGCATAGCTACTTCCTCTACTTATATCTATCATAGATGTGTTTTTTAAAGCCTACCATAAAAGGATTCAAGAGGATCCATCTCAATTGTATAGTGAACGTTGTTATTAAAGGTAAATTCAGAAATGATAGGATGATGAACTCCATGAAGATGTATAAAAACCATGGGGTGAAAACTTCATAATCCATCTACTAAGAATATTTATTTAATAGATAAGATGTGTCAACATTTCATCATATGACCAATGAAAATAAACACTATAACATTTCTATGAGGCGATCTGGGTAGATCAGTTATCAAATCCATTGAAACATCATCCCATTTCATCTCGGGAATAGAAAATTGATGTATATTCCATACCAGGTGCTAATGTTTTTCCTTAACCTACTAACAGGTGAAACACTGAGTGATGAATATGTAAATATCATGATTTAAAATAGGCCACCAATATAGGCATCATAGATCGAGAAACATTTTGGTGGCACCAGGGTGAACTGCCCAGGTTGAGGCCTAAAATTGCAACATCATATCTCCTCTGATTTCTGTTCGGAGTCATAAACACCCATGGAATATTAAGATATCATCCCCATCCATAGTTTGAATTGAATATGTTTTATCATTTAAATTTATTCTCATAGGATAAGGTTGTCAGGGTAAGATAAATACATCATTATTACCCATTCCCGAAGAGTAGAGTTCACTTCTATGTTTATGAGGACAGTCTGACAATTATCCTACTAATATAAAATATGCATCTCTAAGATTATGTCCATAAACACCTAGTCACCACTAGATTCCAAATCCAAATATTCTTGACTCTTTTATCTTAGATAAGTGAGAACTGAAATTCATTTACATAACATGCATTCAAGCTTGATATAAAACGACTCTTGGTACTCCAAAAAATCACATTGCCTAATATCCAAATACCTTGATATAAAGATGTATTGGAGGATTTTCTTGTATGTGAATACCAAAAAATTCTCTCCTTGTAGAAAGTGTATCCAAAAACATAATCCATGCACAATAGCAGTGAGATATAGGTTGTGAATCAGCTAATTTTCCACATGAGGCGTCAACTATGGATACACATACGCAATGACTCACTTTTCCTACACCATAATATCTCCATACCCAATAATAGATGCATCATTTTATATAGTATATCTCTTACATATTCTCAAATAAATATGTATCAGAACTACTGTCAAACATATCTTCAACTACTTGTAGGATACTTTACAATATTCTGACCACAAGAATTTCAAACCATTATTTCTCAAGACCTTTTGTGGCACAACAAGATGTGATAAATCCTAAATGAATTTATTATAATACCAAAATCACCAAAATATAATCTGAATACCAAATAATTCCCCAGGCTTAACGAAGGAAACTATATCTCTCACTTTCTCAATGATTACTGAAGCTCATGACCTTGAGATGAAAAACCCCATGAATTGGACTGTATCATACCAATAGTGTCATTTATTGAGCCTATAACATAGATAATGCTCTCTCAGGGTATGTAGAATGGTCTCAAGATGTGTTTTATGTTTGTGATGGAGAATGAATACACCAATATATCATCAATAATGAATACCAAAAATGAATCCATGTACGAATGAAAAAACCAATTCATAAGATCCAAGAATAGTGCCAGTGTGTTGTTGAGTCCAAACCGAATAAATAGTTATTCGTATTGACCATACATGCTCATGAATGTATTTAAAGGTATGTCAGAAGTATTTTCTTTAACCTCATGATAGACCGACCTCAAGTATATCATTGAAAACACTTTTCCTCCTCAGCTCTAATCAACGAAGTCTTCTATTCAAGTCATTTAATATTGATTTTTTACCGCAAAGTGGTTCAATTGATTTAATTACACATAGAGCCTGAGGGTACCATACTCCTTGTTGGTGAAATGTACTAATGACCCCAAATGAAAAGTGGTAGTGATTATAATCAAATGGAGGAATCAGATCAGGTCATAAACCCAGGTCATCCAAGAAATGGATGGCTATCTAAGCTTTCTCACTACCCATCATTTTCATCTTGAGTCCTACTCATGTCAGAGTGACATCAAATTCCCCCTTATGCATGTTCCTATTTCCCCTAGTGAAGAAAAAATCACCCTACATTGATATCAATCAATATGGTATTGATAGAAAAAAAACATTTCAGACAGATGATTACATCAAAGACCATTATGTCGGCGGCCTAAAGATTCTATATGAAATGTAATAATCTTATCACTAGGGGATTGTCCTTAAAACAAAAAACTCCCTGTGAACAGATACCTAACAGAGTTTCTTGTGTCATAATTCAATGATAGTTTTTGATCTCAAGATCCAGAAATCCCATAATTGAATAAAATATAAAATTGTGAGATGTGACCATGTAAAATAAAGTAGAAACTAATGATGAGTCTTCTATAATAGTCTCTCAAAATAGAGAATGTATAGAGATCCACTACTTTATCATGGGATAGAATTTATGTAATTGGCCTGTACGGGGGCCCTGATTCACTACCTGAATACCCTATGAAACCCACTAAGCTGGCTCTATGAAGCATAAGACCATCCTTTTATACATCGATCACCACCTCCACCTCATCGACCTGTGGTATTCGAGATTCCCTCCAAACATGATCCTACAATTTTGACCCATGAATGCTGATTTAGTGAAGATCCAAGAACTCTAGAAAAGAAATGGAATGACTAATAGATTTATTTTATATTCCCCATCCTACCACAACCTCTGACTTGACTACATCTTGTAAACACTGATGTATCATGTTCTCTGGATTCCCAAACTGTTGACAGATCAAGAAACTCTTAGAATATGGGGTTCGAATTATGCTACCTCCACGAGTATCATCAAAGAAAATATTTCTCATAGAAGACTAACCACTGGTAGCTTTATGTTCCAAAACACACTAACTGGCACCACCATATTCTCTCAAGTTTCTTCCTGTAATAAGGGCATGGTAGAAAATTTCTGAATTGGTAGCCATTCCGAACCCATTGGTCTATGATCAGTTAGCATACACCATCCCATCATCAATTTTCTAGGTTATTATTTGGTTTTCACTCACGTTAGAAGTAGGTATCTTATAATGTTCGGTGACATGGGAAGAGTATTCCATAACTAACATACTCTCATAGTGCATGTTCATAAATTCTCCATCTCTGTTAGCCCTTAGATTATTCATAGTGATGTAATAAAAAAATATGGTCTGAAAATCATACAAGATCATATCTAGATTGTTATATTCATGGGTGATAACATCCCACCACCACACTGTCATAATCCCATAGAACATACACACCTAGTTTAAACCTCCCCTCTAGTGGTGTCTGTAAATTCTAAAATATAGATATGTTTAACTTTATCCATGACTCCGCAGCATGAGGTCTTCCATCCATTAAAAATTTGGGAGGACGATGCTGCTAAAATTCATTAGAAAAATATTCCAAACACCAAGAAGGATGAACTACACATTTCAAAGAATAAATCATACATAGAATCTATTATTAGGAATGGTTTTTAGTTCATATAAAAAGAAGTGGAAGAGGTTCCACTAGAAGAAATGTAGGTGGAATCACTGGAGGCCTAGGGACCTCCAACTTAGGTACATGGTCTTCACCTCCATAAGGGCATGCGACAAAAGGATTTCATGGTGGTATAATGCTACTATACCAAACAAACTCCTCAGATGTGAGTTAACCAACTAAAAAGGTTGCAAATATAAAACAAGTACATATATAAATCTTAACTATATAAACAATCATTCCTCTCTTCCAAATCAACAGGACAAGTCTAGATCTTATTATTAGACCAAAACTATCTATAAGAACAAAATAGATAACCAATACTCTCTACTAAGGACAGTCTTGATGGACATGCCTTTATGATATATCTAAAAATAATGTTGAATTAATTGGATTTCAATTTTCTGATCCCTAAGGGCCCATACTCCTTATAAACCAAAATATTGAATTCTCTTAACCCACACAAAAACATGTTCCCTACCTTGACAAAAATATCCCATGGCTCAACATGAAATAATTGACTTCTAAATTTATCTCCTTTAACCTATTTAGGACAACAATATAAGGATATAGTAAGAACAATATGTATGAAATTTTTTTCCCAGTCTCTATAAGTTTTTTCTACACAATTCTTTGTATATTCATGGCACTATTAGTATGAAATATGAAAAATCTTGCTAAAAATATATGCATCATCGAAAAATGTATGTTATATTTATCCTAGAATGAGTATTAATATTTCATCATCTAATGAAAATCCCAAATATCACCAGACCTAGGTAAAAGGAATCTCATTTCAATCATACCAACATCAATAAAAACATAACTCAAGTGTGTCACCCAATAGTGATGTAATATCAACTATAAAAAAGAATAATTAATAAAATAATTAACCCATACCATGTAATATTTGTTTCCCCTGTACAGGGTTATCTACGTTCAGGAATAGGGTGAATTACAAATCCCATTAACTCCATGTCTCCCGCCATATTCAAAAACCATATGTACAAGGAATATAGTACCTATAATACCACATTGTAACATCTTGACCCATAATCCACTTAACTTATTCCCCGATCCGGTGGGTCATATGGCCTCAAGTGTTCCATGCTATATGTTAGAGGCCTACGATGAGTAGAGAGGGCGTGAAGGTGGTATGATTGGGAGACTATATCATCTTATCAGACTTGTGGATTAGATACATAGTAAAACTAAAATATTATATAAATTATATAAATTAGTATATTGAATAATAAATAAAACTAAAAAATATAAAAAATCGAAAAACCCGATAATATTATCAAATTCTTCTATGATTTTATAAATACATGATACATGGAATATTGATATAAAAAAATAGATTACATGAGAACATGTAAACAGTATAGATATAAAAAAGGAACAAAAAAAGAAAAATTCCTCACTAGAATCTTGAGCGCAATATCTGTTACCTTCTCCTAAGATATAATTTTGGTTATGCATATCAACAACCTGTAATTGGTCCCCTTCCCTTATCAATACGTGCAGACAGAAAATTATCTCAGGTACCTAATGTATATAGACTATGGGTGTGAGATAAAAATATCAAAAGGCCACAACAGATGTTTTCTATGTGTAATATGAGTAGTGCTTGTAAAAAAACATTGTGTATTTATAATCTAAAATAAAAAAATAATGAAATAAGTTATTAGCCTATTCATTTTAATATATGACACTATGCGGGTTTACCAGATACATTTCATGGCCAAAAAAGAAGTCTAATCAGTTACAATATATATAGAAGTAATATATCCTGCCTAATTATATATTGAATCAACCTATATGATCCATTTATTTGATGACTTAAGTTTTCATATAACTAAAATACTATTATCAAGATAGACAGGGGTATAACTCATACATTCATAACTAGTATAATGATACTATAAGCATAGTAAATATGTTAAACTCCCTGTATACCAATAATTATTTGAGATGTTATAAAAGACACTCAAGGTGGTGAGTGAGCCATTACCACATCAATCGAACAATGGAGTAGGGTGCATCAAGCCCAACTTCCTAGTAGGTTCAATGGTGTGAGCCTTCATGATCAACGTTTTATGTAAGGGATTGCTATACCATCATGCACAAAAATTACTTAACATTGTATCATATAATTCTTCAATGTGAATGGAATATTATAATATATTACATAATTCATAACCTATTTTTAATTTCATTAGCCATGTTCCATTATATAAAAGGTAACATATTTCATAAGGAGAACATAACATAAAAGGCAATAGAACAATTCATTTTCTTTATTCAATCCATTATAGGGAAGAAATCCACCATGTAAAATCTATTCCATATAATCAATTACACCTAAACCATTTATATTCCATAATTTTTACAACCAAGAATGTTATGTTTTTCACCATGGTATTTAAAATTAAAAAGTTTATATGGTCATTTAGATAGGTTCATTTTTTAGACATGGGAATTTCATAAGCTATAAATTCAAAATAAAGGATGAATCCAACAACCAGTAGGTTCTTTGGTCTCTTATAACAATTACACACCAATGAAAATTCAAATAGAAAACCAATCCAAATTATTGGAAGGTGATTCAATCATTTTCACAACTATACTAAAAGTAAAATTAATATGTCCTAGTAATGGGATTACCATTTATGGGTTCAACTTCTTCCAATTCCATAAACAATGATAAACAACCATATATCAAGGTATACATAGAAATTTGATATAAATGAACCAAATAAAAGGGGGTGCTAAAAAATATCCCATGTGAGGCACACATACATTATAATGAGACATAAAAAAACATAAACAGAAAATGATGTTACCACCTACATCAAGGTCGTAGATGAATCCTCACTCAATATCAGCCTCATATTCAAAGCCGGTTTGGAGAGATATGAGAAATGGTAAAATTACTAAAAAACATGGAAAATAATATTTCACATAAATAACAATATGGATCTGAAAACTTAAATTAGTATGAGATATATGAAAGGAAGAGCATACCTCAAGGATTCAAACACCTTCAAGGGATCTTGGATTACACACCAGATAATGGTGTAATTGAGGATCCTAGATTATGATATTTTGAAGCTCACTAGTGAAAAAAACATTCCTATCTACATGTAGATGAATGATGAAACGTAAAATAGGATATAACTTATGTGAGAGGTAAAATAGTTAATTCAAAAAAAATGCGGAACATCTCTTAGGAACACATTTTTCAAATAGTTCAAAAACTATGTTATAGTCACTAATATTGTGAGGCATACAACAATGTTAGGCGCATTGTTTTACTAACCATACACATACCACAAAAATAAAATCTATCCCAAATATCAATATACGTGCACAGTTTTCCACATCAGGTAGAATGGTTACAAAAAAATCTATGGAATATAATTCCACAACCTCCAACCACATAGTTTTAGATAAAATGTGTGGGATGGATGATACAGTTTCTCCAAACCATGTGGCCTATCATTGGCCAAGTTTTCCAGAACTCTAGACTCTGAAAAAGCCCCAAACTCTCCAATTACATTACATATTCCATATAATATAGATACCAGGATTAAGAAAAGGATTAAAATTTAAAAACAAATGATCCATTACTTCTTGAAAATACGAGTCATTACAATTATAAATAATCTAAATAACTACATAGAAATCACAATTATACAAACTTTTTAAAAAATATTTTTTGTATGCATAGAACACAATTTAATAAATTTATTTTTATTACTTTGTTATATTATTAAATAGATTTAAATTAATATGTATGAATAAAAATTCAATTTTCAAAAAATATTTTAATTATGGTCTTCACTATTAATTAAAATTAAATTATACTACCTATTAAAATTGAATCCAGTATAATGGATTAAATATTTGAAATAGAAATAATTAATATAATATAACAATGTAAAATAAATTTTTTCATAGGGAATATTAAAAATAATAAAATTTGGTTTATGTGGATTGTGTTAAAATAGTTGGACCAGGCGGTTAGTCCCTGAGATAATGTTAGTATTTCCAACAAAACCTACCATTTTTTTATTAGTTGAATAGATTTCAAAATTATCATTTATTAATATGTAATAATTACACATCTAAATCCACTTTTCGATGAAGGGGAAAATAGTTCATTGAAATATTTTATGAAATTAATTTTTGGTCCCCTTCTGGTATTTAAATGGGCTCAGCTTCTATGATCATATTCAGATCAGTAGATCCTTTTAGCATTGAAAATCAATACACAAAACCATTTATAGAATAATTAGACCAATTCTAGTGATTTTGATATATCCTAAGACTAATAATTTCTGGTTTAAGTAGTAATGGATTGTGGATCTCACAACGAAGAGGATGATAGAGGGATTACGAAGTACGTTGGACATTGGGTAACAATTTTACATTACCATTTCATTTTTATTAGGTTTTTTATGATTACATTTTATGATGATGTAATTATATTATATATCTATCATAATCCTAATGCATCTTCTACTTTTATGGCTATATATACAAATTTCATGTTTTATTTTCATTTACCTCTTATTAAGTACTCAAGAGATAGAAATAATGTTTTTATGAAAAACACCATTATTTTCCCTTTATTTGGGAATCCATTCTTCCATGTATAGATTTTATTTAAAATATTTTCGACAATGTCTTTTCTATTTTGATAATATTTTTTAAAGTACATTTTTAAAATATTTAAATTTATATAAAATTGTTTAAAAGGACCTTTCTTATCAATTTACATACAATTTTAATTTTACATTTTTTGGATAATGTGAAAGGTATTTATGTTCTAACATACACTGAATGAATGGGTTTCCCCACCAAAGTGGATAATCATTGATCTAGATCATTCTTTATAAGTTTTTTTTCAAAGAAATTTTTTTTCATAATTTTATAGAATCCTTTTTAATCTAAAATGAATTTTAAATAAAAAGGATATGTTTGTCATGAAATATTTTAGTGACTTTCTAATAGAATTTTCATCTATATAAATTCATGTTATGTTTATTAGGATTCACAAGTATTATTATCCAATGCTAACAAATTTTTTCATTCTATGGATAGTTTATTATTTTATTATGACATGTTTAGGGAACCTATCTTTTCCATTAGTTATGATATGATGATATTTAGCACGTTTTAATATATTTTTGCACACATATGAATGATTTTGATAATCTGACGAGTGAATTAGTTATAAACCATGGATGTGAGGATATGTTGTAAAAAAGGGTAGGTAGTTCTTTTATAACACTAAAATTCATTGTGTATATCTTAATATCTAATGAGATGATATATAATGGAATGGAGAGTGAATCCATTTTCATAACGGAGTTTTCTAAAAAAATAGTTTTATGTTTGAACCATGAATATGTAAATGATGGTATGGGGATTGATCACAATTCATTATGATATTCTTTGTAGTGATAAATTAATAATGAAATGGTTTCTTATTATTTTCTTTATAAAAGAAGAATCTTTATTTTATTATGCTATTTATCATGGTTCATGATTTACTATTTTTTATTCAACACATTTATCAATTATGTTATTTGTTTGAAGATACCATACATAATTTTTTATGATTAAATATATTCGAATTATTATTTATTATTATTAAGTGTCTGGATCATGTACACATACACATATTCATATATTATTTTCAATTATTATCATTGATTTATATTACTAATTTTTATCCTTAGTAAGAATGGAAGAACAACCTTTATTAATTTTCCCTTCACTGAGTCATTAAGAATGGTTTTATGTATTAGTTTTCTCACAAGGGTGATAGTTGTTTTGAACAAATTTAAAATATATATATATATATATTGTATAATATTTTTTCATATCCATGATTCCAGATACAGTAAACCACTATTGTCCTCAAGTTTTTATTATATGATATGTATAGAATATTCAGTTAGAATGATGTAATCTTTGTGAAATAAAAGTATAGATCTCTCTAACGTCCAAGATTGTTTCAAATGTAGCACTTTTCAAGATCCCATACATTCATCATTGTTGATTGTGACAGGTAGGTTCAAAAAATATTATATTGTATAAGGTAGACAAGAAATAAGTTGACATTAATAGTTATTTTTCATGTTCTTCTGGTTTAAATTTTTGTTCCACTTAGCAGGGAAATCCTAATGGATAGGATACAAGATTAATCATGTTGGATGAATCCATATGATATATTTGGTTAATGTTTTATCCCCTAAAAAATCCATGAAACAAATTTGACATGCTTGGTATTTTTGTCACCCACATAATCCATTGATTATTTACATGCTCAATGAAATGTAAATCATGATGAAATATAGTTTTTTGATCACAAAATGATTAGTCCTTATACAGTTATCATTTATTGGGGGAGTAATTTCATTAAATTTCATTTATATTAAATTATAAAACATGATTCTCACTCGTAGATATTTAATTCATGTAGATAATAAAATACCTCATGTATATCATTATGTGACCACTTAGTGATAATATCTATAAGACTACTCTTGATTGGAATCCATGTTTGAGAATTATTCTTAATAATAATTTTCTAGATTATATGAATGAAAATATTATAGTGTAAAATTTCTCCAACATCCCACATGGGTATTAGATACTATGTGTGAATAACATATTTCTATTTATAAACAAAAACTCAATGTTAAAATAGGATTGAAAAATTATTATTTATATAAATACGTTGAAAATAAGTCAAGAATTGTCACATTTGTTATGAGATCATATATACTAATTTTTCTAAAGTATTAGTGATATATTTAGAAAAATGATATTATGACCTCATAATAAACAAAAATTATATTTCTATATATTGTTTGAACCAGATGATATTCAAATTCATTTTTGAGAAGAATAGTTATTGTATACATATGTGAATTTTTTCATGTCACCATGAATATAGTAATAGGTTTATACCTTGTGGATATAGAAAATAATATCCACAACATAAAATATAATAACATCACTAAATATTTTAATCCCACATAAAATTATCATGGTCACATGTAATATAAAAATGAGAAAAAATGTAATGATTCCATTTAAATGAATTATTGAGTTCATTTGATTGTAAATCAGTTGATAATTTCTGAATCATCTTTATTATGAAAATTGACTGAATATCATATTAGTGTAAAATGTTACTGAGCTAGGGGAAAATTAGTTTTAATAAATAAAAAATATTTGTATTTAAATGATTACCCCCTATATCTGTTGGTTTATATACTTTGGTACCTTTGTCAATGATTTTTTCGGTATAGTTTTTTATTTGTGATGAGACATGAGTATGAAATTTATAAAATGTTTAAAGAGTTTAGAATAGAGTATATAATCTAATTGAAAAATGTATTAAGATACACTGAAAAATCATAATGGGGAGAACTTTTTATATGAATTCACATATCATCCCGGAAATTAGGGAATTGTACATCAAATCACTCTTTATATAACACCACAATGGAATTGTGGGCTAGAGATGATTAATATTGCATTATTGGATATTTTTCACTTGATAATGGTTTAGTGTGACCATCTTATTTTATTATTTGTGTATTCTTAATACAATATTACAATATTACTTAAAGATGTTCCATATGAATAAGTTATAAAAAAAATAATTAAATATGGATTGAAAAACATCTTGATAATTATTTTATGAGAGTTTGTGGATTTAAATCCAATGTATGACATTTATGTTATTACTGTTATAATTTTTCTATTCACATAGTTATTTTGGTATAACATAGTTTTTTCCTTGAGAAGGCACACACTATGTAGGGTTTCAATTTGAGGAAGGTTGAACTTGGTTATTTTGAAGACCAACAACCATAAAGTGTTATTGAGATGAAAATTTATTAGCTTCGAATACATTTTATTGGAAAATAACTAACTCGTATTATATAAGATCCTCAATGTTTTTATAGGATTCATTTTTATGTATATATATATTTTTTATTCTGTAAAATTATGATGAAGAAATGTTCATATATGATGAACCTACTAATTACCACAATGAAATTGGGTGCTCTAATACAAATATTTGACCAATATTCATGGAATCTGAGTCAGACTACATTTAAACTAACCATGTTTGGAACAAAGTGAATAGAATAGAAGGGGTGATACCAATAGTTTGTACATTTTTATTTTTCAGAAAAATGACATTTATGGAATATTTTTTACATAATAATCCAGGTAGGTGGAATTGGGAGAAAAAAACATTCATCGTATTGATTATGGGGGGACCATTTCCAAAATTATGATGAAAAATTACATAAAAATATTTAAAGAAATAGAAACCCAATATGATAATGATATATATTAAAATTATATCTAATCCATTTTCCATAAATTAAATTTATTTAAGTATATACATATGATACATCCATAGTTTTTGAATTTATAAATGAGACTGTTCTAGTGTTCATTTTTAAATATCCCCTTAATAAATTGCTAGAATACTCTTAGTGTTAGAATATATAGATTGATAGTGAAAAAACATGTTCAATTTTATCTAGATAGAAGACGATTCATATAAATTAATGTGAATTAGTGTGGTTTTGCAAATATTTCTAATAATGTAAGATAATTAAATAATTCTTATCAAAAGGTTATCATGGAAATAAATATTATAATGAAATATTTTGGAAAATATATCTTTATAGAAATCAATTAAATGTTATATAAACTAGTTATGATATTTTATAGAGATATATTGGTGAGGATTATGAGATTGAGTTAGAACAAAAATATTTTTAATTTACTAAAATAATTTAGCATATTGAACTCTAAATGGGGTGCTTACCATTATGTTAGGGTTATAATCTTAATAAGACTGAAGATCATTCTAATTTAATAAAAATGAAAGAATTTTTTTCTTATGCATCTTCCATAAGGACCATCCTATATGTCATATTTTTTAATCTATATGACCTCTATTATACCTTATGTAATAAAAGTATATACCAATCCAATTATTTAGATAATCACTATATTGAAACTGAGAACATCCCTAATTACATGACATGAAATATTGTGATTTTTTTAGTCATTAGATGAAATGATTGTATCATTATAATGGGTTATACAAAATATGGTTTCTAATATTACATTTACAAAAATAAACCCCCATCTAGTATATTTTTATTCCTAAATAGTGGAGTTAGGAGTTGGATGATTTCAAAATAAGGCACCAAATTGGGCTCAATAAGAGTGGTGATGTTTATTAATTCAACATAAATTGTGAATTAATCTATTTAGAATAATAATTTCATTTATGAACATTGGTTGTTTCTTAAATATATATATATAAATTTACCAGTATTGTTACAAAAGATATTTAGCTGTACAAAAAATCATGGTCACACCAAAGAACCAAAAACATCATATATAAAAACTATATCATTAGAGATATCCTTGATTATGTTGATGTAAAGTTCTATGAAGTGTATAAATAGGAGAAGTTTTCATATCCCCTAATTAAACAATTACCTCATAAGAAGTAGGAGGGATATGTTAAACAAATTCAAATTGAAACATTTCATATTTTCAATGTAAATGTTTTTATTTATATGGAATTGTTTTGAGACTTAAAAATTTGAGGCAAGTGATTCTGAGGTCTTGAGATCCCGAAATAGAGTTTTGTACCTTTTAAGGTAAATTTACCAAATGTGGGAGCATGATTTTATATCATTTGAATCATCGCTCGGATAAAAAACATGAGGGCCCCGTTAAATTCAGAACGTCGGGATTCACCTAGAAATGACTTAACATTGGCCAAAAAAGGCAAAGCAGAATTGTTATTTTTCAAAACTGTTTGAGAAAAATAATAATAGAATTGAAAATAATTATTTTACCTTCTTTATGAATTTTGAGTGGTGGAGGGTCACATTGTAGGGAGGCGATTATTCACATCAACGAGGCTCCTTAATGTCTCATTAAAATCATAGTTTAACGACGTTTTAATGACGTATAACAGTGACATTGTTTCTCAAATAAAACATTATATCCTGACAATGTCGCATTATGATGGGAATGCAGCAATGTGCTTCTATTTATAGTTTTTCATGCTGTGGAAAATATGGTTTAAAAATTTGGAGGATTATCTAGAGAACCTCTGATTAACTTCCACCCCAGTAAAGAACAAACAATGCTAGCGTAACTTCATCTTCATTGTAACACCTTTTAATGATCAGAGCTGAGAAGCGATGTTGACATCTTAACCACTCGAGGACAAACATGCAACAACAAGAATCAAAGTGGTATGGTTTTTTGATCTTTTGGTCTTCCCCATCAATTTCTAGAAATGAAAAACATGGTTAAACCCACAAACAGGTTGACCCATGATTCGTGGGTTTATGCGGGAGGGTGTTTCATTCTCAGGGTATTATTTTCAGGTTTCAAATCATTGAATGTAACGATTGAACAGAAACAACCCAAACCTCCCCCATATTTAAAACTTATGACACGGAGGATGCAGGACGAGATGAAAAAAGGCCCATACTTCCCCATTTGTGTGCACCTAGTGAACGATTTCTCTAAAGCGACTACAAGGATTCATTGATTGAATTGCGATAAATAGGATTCTCCCACATGTCGTAGGCACATGAAACATGAAGAACAGACCACTGGAGCGCGTCTAGAGGTCTGCTGAAAGATCTATTGGCCTACCGTTGTAGGAAGCGGCCGCACGCAGTGGCGGTGGTGGCACACACCAACCACATGTTGGATGACATGAGTAGGCTGCTAGCCGTGTCAGTGACCTAGTGGAGCGGTGCGCTGGTGCTGCGAAAGCTGCGCCCGATTGGGTCGTGACGCTAGAGACCCGCAATGCCATTATGGAGCCACGTTGATGGGGGTCAACCCATATACTGAGTCTATGGATGACATTAAGGGTGGCCTCTCATCACAGGCCATGGGAATGTGAAGGAGTGTCACGCTCCATGCGGGCCACGCTCAGACAGGGAGGGATATGGTGGTTTGCCTCGTCCCAGGAACACCACACCAGCCGCTAACTCGGCCGGTCTTCTATCCAGTAGGTCATGCCCCCAAAAGGCTGAACATGTTCTAGTGGGCTGGACTCGTGCTGGCAGGCTCGACCGGCACCCCTTTGGGCCGAGCCAGACTAGACCGGGTTGTCGTGCGACCCGGCGTGCTGGACCCTCGGCCAAATCGGGCAGGGTCCAGGAAGACCTATTGGGACTGACCCACTATCCAGGCCAAACCGGACTGACCTCGACCCATACCAGGTCAGGTCAAGTCCGTTTAAATGAACTGTGGTATGTGGAACCCCAGTGCTGGGTAGGTTGGGTCGGTCCGACTAGGCTGGACTAGGCCCCACCATAACTGGTCCCCTAGTTATTAAAACTCTCGTATATTGAAAATCATGCATCTGATTTACATACCTTTTGTGGAATTGGGAACCTCTCGATGAGCTGAAAATTTTGGAATTCTTTTTGGTGACATTTATGGACGTTGAGATGCGACAAATGGCTTAAGAAGCGGTTCTTCCAACCGTGCTACGTATGGAACCCTTCGGTTGGCTGAGACATGATGACTTCTCAAAAATGACCTAGAGGGAAGAAGATCTATGTGACCTGACAGGCCCATAGAGGGGAGCATCTCTATGTGACTCAGAAAATCCACGATACTCGACTGGATGAGTACCTCAGTTTGACCAAGGTGGGAAGCGGCTCTGAGTGACTCGATAAGCCCACAGTGGGGAGCGGCCCCATGTAACACATCATACCCACTGTACTAATCGAGTATTGGTACCACAACAGTCCAAGGCTTGTGGTATGAGACTCTGTGTGACTCGACACGACCACTATTCTCGATTGTGGAGGATTTCTGAAGTGGATGACGAGTTTCATGTTTTTGACTGACGATGCTTATGCTACTACCCTAGAATATATGTTGTGTGAGTTGTCATGTGTTTCATGAATTAATGTGACGAATTACATTGTGGTATTTCCATTTTTGGTGTCCTTACTGTGTAATGTGTTACTCACCCATGCATGGGCTTCGCCCACACATGTGGTTTCAGGTGCAGATATCGACGTTTCGACAGGGGTGCTCAGGGAGATGAGTCTGAATGACGATTCAATAGTGTACCACGTATCCTAGGACCAGGAGGGGCCCAGTAGGACTAAGGGGACATGAATTACTACTTTAGAATCCAATAGCTTCACTACTCTCATGATCCGATGGGTTTTAATACAGATATCCATCATATTTTCCTTTTTTTACTTGTTGTTTTTAGTTCCTTGTTGGGTTTGTATTCAGGCCCAGCTACTTCATGTTGTACTTCCACTAAAATTTGTTTTAGTTTTACTTGATTCCACTTTTTAGTGTGTTTGGAATGTGGTTGGGTGTGTGAGTGTGTGTACAAGTACCTGGAAAAAATGCCTCCCACTAGTAGGTCTATGCCTCCGATGCTAGTAACCAGCCCCTGGGCTTTAGGAGGCGGGCTTGGGGTAGTAACGACCCAGGCCCTAGGCGATGAGTTGTGACAAAGTGGTATCAGGGACTGTTGGTTCCCCCTCATATACTGGGAGTCTGACTTTTTTTGGGGGAAACCGTGTTAAGTGTTGCGAGTGAGACTTTCAGATTGGTGGAGTCCAGTGTTGGTGCGGTGGTCGATGTATCCATACACCATGTCCCTGAATTCTATTTTTTGCTCAATACATGAAATCATTGGTTGCATAAGTGTCACCATAATTTTTGAATAAGAGTATGCTAACCAGGTATAACCTTATAACCATGGTACATCTTGTTCTATCTCAGGATGCCTCCACATGGATGACCAACCAGGATCCCTACATGAGGTCATGAGGAAATCCCGCCTAGCGACGAGGCGTCCATTCATGGACCAGTTCTAGATAGTGCCCTACCAGAGTATGTAATTGTGTTTCCACCACCCGATGGATCCTCAGGTCATTGAGGATTGGCTGGATACTGTGACGCGGGTCTTCTTCTTAGTGAGGACACCACCTGACCAGATGACGTTCTTGGAAGTGAGCCTCATGCAGGGCTCAGTTGGGAGATGGTGGGGCTTGACCATCTATAATTATGATGAGGAGAACCTCACTTGGGTTGACTTAGAGAGGATTTTTCAAGAGGAGTTTTACCCCGTGATCTTGTGCTTTGTGCGCATTCAAGGGCACTTTCAGTACACAAGGGTAGCATGACATTGGGTGAGTACTCGGTGAGGTTCACTGAGCTTTCCTGCTACACCAAAGACATTATTCGATTCCCATTCATCAGGTCTCGATCCTTCAAGTAGGGAATCATGTGTGAGATGAGGGAAATAGTGTTTTCTCTCTTCATCCCTACCCATGATGGGGTTCTTCAGAAAGCCCTTCATGTAAATAGATTCTTGGAGGAGTAGATGCCGATAGCTAGAGCCACAAGTAGAACCCATGTGGCAGAGTCTTCGGCGGGCATCATATTGAATACTCATTGGTCCAAATAGGCTAGTTATTTCCAAGGATGACCCTATGACATAGGGTCAGTGGTGGGAAGCTCCCAAACATGAGGGAGTCGACAGGGAGCCATGTAGTTCTACGCGTGTAGCAGGATGGGACACATGGAACGTGACTGCCCGAACCACCGTATAGATGACCAGTAGACGTTTGAGGGGCCACAAAGGCAGTTGCAGCAGTTCAAGCGTGGAGGTATGTAGGATTGAAGATGTGGAAGGGGAGCTGGGTGAGGTGAAGATGGTGGGAAATGGTTTGATATGTTCTTGCCACCACCCCCAGGTGGTCGACCCCGACCTCAGGGAGATGGTAGAAATGGGCGATCTAAACTCTATGCAGTAGAGGATTTCGACCACGACACTCCATATCTAGTCTGAGGTATGATCAGTGTCTTCTACACCCTAACTTTAGTAATTATACACACATGTACTAGTAACTCTTTCATTTCCACAGTTCTCGTTCAGATCTCAGAGATATTGGTGGATCCATTGGCTTGATCCTTATGTATGGAGACTCCTACGAGGGACGATTTCATAATTAGGCCCTACTTACATCAGTGTAAGATTAATCTAGAGGCAAGAGCCTCAGCTGAGATCTCCTAGTAGCTACATCGAGCCATATGATTTCATCTTGGGTATTGACTGGTTATCCATAGTCTATGCTCATATAAACTATTTTTGGTGTATGGTGTGTTGTGTCCACACAGATGAGACTGGGTTTTCCATCACCAACGAAAAGTAAAACCTCTTAGTGTAGTATGGACTCTATTAGAGGATGATGCATGTGTTCACTCACCAGTTCTCTAGCCTCACCCTCGGTGAAGTAGATGATAGGAGTACATGTTTACGTATATGGGTGGATGGGGATGAGGATGTTTTTACTGACGAGGTTCCAGGACTACCTACTCGTAGAGAGTTAGACTTATGAATCAAATTATAAACTGGTATGGCACCAATATCCACACTGACATATCGAATGAGTCCTGAAATGTTTCATGATCTGAGGGTACAACTGCAGGACTTGTATGAAAAGGTGTTCGTAAGACCCAACGTTTCACCACGAGAATCCCTGGTTCTTATTCCATGATAAAATATGGGCGTTTGCGATAGTGTGTGGACTTCTAGAACCCGAACCAAGTGATCGTGATGAATAATTATCCACTTTTGAGAATTGATGACCTCTTCGACCAACTAATGGGGGTGAAGTGGTTATAAAAGATAGACCTCAGATCAAGTTACCACCAGCTTTTGTTACGGGATGAGGATGTACCGAAGACGACCTTCAGGTGCCGTTTTGTCCTATTAGTTCCCAGTGATTCCTTTCAGCATAAATAACTCCCTAGAAGTGTTCACGAGCCACATGAATAGGATCTTCCAGCCCTACCTTGATTGGTTCATCGTGGTCTTCATCGATGAAATCTTGGTGTATTCAGCATAAGAGGAGTAGCACGGAACACACGTGAGGATTTTCCTAGATACACTCTGAGAGGCCTAGCTTTATGGTAAGTCTCGAAGTGTCTGTTATTGAAACGGTAGGTCCACTTCCCAGGACACGTCATCTCAGAGGCTAATGTTGTAGTAGGTCTAGTGAAGATAGAGCTGGTTCTTGCTTGGGAGCCTCCTAGGAGGGTGACAATGGTTCAGAGCTTCTTGGGGATAACTGGATATTATCATAAGTTCTTTCCTAACTTCTCCATAGTATCATCCCCCTTGTCAGCTTTGACATGAAAGGGACATCCCTTCGTGTGGATAGAGAAATGCCAGCAGAATTTCTAGGAGATGAGGCATAGAGTGACTAGTTCCCCCATCATGAGACTACCCATAGAGGATGTGGGGTGTTTAGTTTACTACAACGCATCAGGGACCGAACTGGGTTGTGCCCTAATGCATGAGCAATCATTGATTTCTTATAGCTTATGATAGTTGAGGAAACATGAGAATAACTATGAGAACCATATCCTGGAGTTAGCAGTTGTAACACCCTGAGACTTTATGATAAATATTTTTTTATACACAACATCAAAAGAATCTTTTACTACACACAACACTGGCTTGACTTGCGTTACACGCAAGAGCGACCCTCCTTGATAGCTTGTGTTGTACGCAATACTGGGTTACACTAAACAATGATATGATATTAAAATATCATATAAACTAGCCGTTATAAATAGTATTAACCAAATTTTTAATTTTATATAACATTATAATTCCTCTTACATATGATATGATAAAACAATTAATTTTTTGGATAACATAATTATTTTTAAAAAATGAAGGTTTCCATCTATTAATGGTTCACCCATTTTAAATCTAATTTTTTAAATTTTTATGAGTTAAATTTGACAAAATAAAATTCTTATTTTGAATCATGATATAAAATTTCACATTGAATTATATTTTTATACATTTCTGATAACATTCATATTTTGATAATTTTAAAAATATGCATACTTTTTCTTAAAAACAACTTTTTTTATCAAGATAATTTATATGGTTAAATGATAAAATTTAATGGTTTTAATGTATAAATAAAATATATTTTTACCATTTAATATAATGTATGTCATTACCATTATTTTTACATAGAATTCTTAGGTAAAAACATATCAATCTTTGACTATGTTATAACTTTTAATACCCGTTTTCATAACAATAAGAATAATTTTAAATTAATTACTGCAACTTCTATGTTTTGAATTTTGAAAAATGGATTCAATATTTGGATTCAGTGGGTAAACTTTATGTTAATATGTTACTTTTATTTGTTTTCTTGATATAATGAATAGTAACTACTGTAATTTGTATTTACTACAGTTAAAGGTAAATAGTGTAATTAAGGGTAAAAAATAAGATTATAAAATTACCCTAACACCTTCCAAAATTCTATGGGATGAATAAATGACGATTCATATCACCTAAGGTTCGGAATAGATTCATTTCCTAGAATTTAGACCATGAAAATGATATAATTATTATTAAAACCAAAGAATGTTACAACATTTCACTCTCTTATATCTTATAAGTGTAATATTTTTAATTTAGAGATAGAATTCATAAAACATCAAATATAAATAGTATACAGAAATTAAATAAAATTATATAATTCATGAGAATTTATTTATAATTTTTATGGATTAAATAATTATCATTAACGATGACACAATAGTGATGTAGAAATTATTTTATTGATTAAATATCACATAAATGGTTTTAAAAATATTAAAATAAATAGAATATAAACTAATTAATCTTCTCCACAAATTTTCTAGATGAATATGACATTTTTGGAATCTATTAAATATATTTTTTTGAATATATTCTCTTTGTGGATTTTATTTAAATGAAAATAAATGAATAGTGTCAAAATTGACACTATTGTTATTTTATAAAAATAACATATTATAAAATTCATTAAAAATCACAAAAATATTTAATAATTATAAATTGTAGTTTATATAGACTCAAATTTCATAAATTATCCAATTATAGAAATTCAGAAGACATAAGTAATTATTTATAACAATTTAAATTAAGAATATTATTACCACAACTAAAATTAAATATATTATATAATGATAATCAAGTTGATAATGTTTAAAATAAATTCCCAACTTGTCTAAATTTTATCGGTTGATGAAATTAAAACCCTATCACATATTATCTTATAATATGAGTATTTTTGAAAATATTTATTGAGGTTTTGAGTTTATTATAAATTAATATTCTTGAGGTTTCCTAAGGTGCCCCTCTCCTCTCTTATAAAAAGGGCACCTCCTCCCTCTCCACTTAATTTCATTTTGAGCCTTCAAGCTCGGCCAAACCCTATCCATTTCTCTTCTCCACATCCCCAGAAACATACTAGAGGTCACGGTGTTCTTCAAAGACCAACATTAGTGCCCTAAGAGGATATTTAGAAGAGGCGTGTCGAAGAAGAGGTAATATCCTTTACCAATTCTTTCAAATTTATTTCTTCTTCTACTTCCTCTTATTTATTTGTATCATTCTAATGTAATAAATAAGTATCACTCATATAAGGATATGTTATTATAAATATGAAACAACCCTATTTCACCTTCTATCCATCCTACCGAAAAAGAAATCATCGCACGTGTATACGTACATAATACCTTCTCCACGCCGTTGTTGATCTGTTTTCCACCACCACCGTACATGGATGGGTATAATGGTGTTAAAATAACTGTATATGATTATTATAACATGATAATAATTATTTATATTATATCATCCACTCCAATACCATTCAATTATTATGGGAATGAAATTGCCGCTCATGTGTACGTACGACTTACCGTCTCCACGGTGCGATGTGATTTTTTCTACATGATCTTCATTAAACCATGATTATATAAATGAAATGAATGAATAAATCTGATATATGTTATACTAATACCATTAAATAAATTATTTATCTATAACCATAAAAGAGGAATTATAATTTATTTGAAAAACACGCTTAAGAACATAATGCAATGAACACCTGAATAACAAGAAGCAATGAAATATTTCTAATAAGAAGATAAGAATATGACCATATATGATATCATAAAAATGAATTTGATTCTGGAATAATTCAATGAAATTATTTAAATAATTATATAGGAGGTTCGGTTATGTACAAATTATATCGGACCTAAGGTAAGGGAAAATCTCGCAATCTCAATGTTTATCCGAGATTGTTTATACATCGGTATTTACTAGAGCATATTTATCATCCACATCAATGTTTCATCAATATGTAATATTATTTCTATCCTCCTACCATTGTTTAAATCCAATTTTACCTATTGTTTTATTTTTAGTAAAAGATATGAAAGGAATATTTTGTTGTTTTCAGTACGAGATACTTTTTGATTTTTCCAGCCAAAGTACGTGAAGAATTTTTTTTAACATTTATATCATGAACATAATTTTATCATTTAATAGAAAATTATTTCCATGAAGATTAATTTACAAGTTTTCAAGTTTAATTTCAATTAAATTATTTTATTTTATAATTGCATAACATGTTGAGAACATAATTGTTTTTGAAAAAGAATGGATATTTTCCTTAGGAACTATGTTCAAGTGTTTTATCAAAATTATTTTCCATATAAGATGATACAGGGTTATGTTTCTATCCCTATTATTAATTTTATTTTATTATGTTTTGATGGGGTTATTTTTATGAAGTCCATTTATATGATTTGGATTATGTTATGATGGCATGATATTTAAAAATCCATTTCTATTACATGGGTTATGATATGATGTATGCTTTTTGATATTGTGGCCCACATAAGAATGGATTAATTATGAGATAAGTGAGACATATATCTTCCTCCAATGAATTTGGTAATGATTTGTATCTCATGAGATAGGCATTGCTGAGATGACAAGTAAAACTGGTTCAGTATTACAGGTCTAGAACGAGGAGTAACCTAGGTTCAGTAATAGACTTTGTACGCTATGATGGTCTTGGTGATGAGACTTTATTAATATGAAATAATTTTCTATGATTATGTATGTATGCCACAAATATTGATGTATTATGTTCTAGTTTTTGGAATTTCATAGAAGTTCTTTGATTTATCCCCTAACATGACATTTTTACCTCTTATGCACGATAAGATTTTTAAAACATTATGCACTTAAGAATATGATATGATTGACTTTTCATATGTTTACCCTTAATGAGCATTTGAGCTCACCCTTTTTTATGTTTCTTTTCCCTAGTTCAGGTAGAAGGGTATTAAATATTATATATGAAAAAGAAATCTAGATATGATCAAATAAATGGGAGACAATGTATATGCTTTATGAACCAGTTGTTTATGTTTCCCAGTTTCTGAAGACACTATACATATACGGTTATGTCATTGTTTTGTTATATATTATAATAAATATTCTTCAATTCTAAATTATTTACAATGTATGTTATGTATGAGTCATTATAGTTGGTATCATAGGAAAGGTATAGTTAACCTTTGGAAACCAGGATGTAAACGCATTAGTAAGAACCATAAGGATATGACTAAGCATTGGAGACAATCCTAGTGTTTCCTAAATGGTCAGGAATAACCTATGATATGACCTAATGTTTGAAATTTTATTCCGTATTATGTGGTTTTCCTATTGGAATTAGTGTTTCTCACTCTATTATTTTTTGTTTTAGTCAATGGCTGCAACTCGAAGGAATCATGTTAATGCTGAATGTGATGGGAAATGCAATGATTGTACCCCTGGGCAACCAAACCTAATGGGATCTCTAAAGAAAAATCTTGTAGCGATGCTCACATGACTTTCTCAAGCTATGAATTATGCAGGACTTCCAAACGAGAAAAGGAAGGAGCAGCATTCTATTAATTCCATCATGAGGCAACATATACCTTCCTTCCGCGGGTCTTCTAAGCCATTAGTGGCTGGACATTTAATCAGTACCACTGAAAAGATATTTTCAGTCCTACAATTTTATAAACATGATAATGTCCTCTTAGCAGTATATTGTTTGGAAGTTGAAGCTGATCAATGGTGGAATCTTATCAAGAATATAAGGCAAATTTACAAATTTTGAGTCCATGGAATCATACGAGTTCATGAAATTATTTTTCAATAAGTACTTCCCTCGTATTTTTAGAACAAAGATTAAGAAAGAGTTTCTTGAACTAAAGAAAAAGGGTGATGAATTGGTTGGTACCTATGATGTAAATTTTACAAGACTTGCAAGGTACGCTTCCAGAATTATTATCCAACCTAAGAGTAAGATCGATTGATTCCATGGTGGCTTCAAAACAAAGTCTTCCAAGGGAGTTTTCCATAAGGGACTTCAATAGCTATGATTAAATTGTTCGATGTGCTCTCAAGGTTGAGAAGGATATTGGATTAACCCATCAGTCATATGGGTTTGATAAGAAGAGGGAAATGGAATTCAAAGGAAAATCTATAGACCATAGTGAAAAGAAGATGAGTTTCCACTTAAGCTCAAAGTGTGGAATGAAACATGAAGGGAATTGTCTTAAAGGGACAAGTAAATGTATTGATTGTGGAAAAGAAGATCATCGGGAAATTGAATGCCATAGTGATGGAAAAAAGATGTGGAGTGATGCGAACAAAGAAAAGGCTACATAGAATAAACCTCCTATAATTCAATGTTACAAGTTCAAAGAAATGGGGCATTATGACGAACAACTCCCTAATCCAAGGGTTTTTTATGATGATCGACATCAACAAACATTTAAGGCCAAAGATAAAGGAATTTCATATGCAATTTATATCGGTGATGTGGAGTACAATAAAGAAGTAGTGAAAGGTACACTGACCATAAAATCTAAAGAAGAAAATGTTTTATTTGATTCTGTACCCACCCAATCTTTTATTTTTGAATAATTTTCTAATTTTATTGCCATATTACCGCAGCGATTCAATATTGTGTTGGCTGTGACAACTCCTAATGGAAAAAACAATCACATCAAAATTTTACAATTCTTCTCTGATTGAAGATTGTGGGAAGTGATTCCTACAAATCTTTTGATCCTTCCTATAGTGGAATATGATGTGATCCATGGAAAGGACTGGCTTTCTTTATATGGAGCTCATATCAATTTCCAAATAAAGGATGTCATATTTCATATTCCAGATCAATCTATGATCAACTATGGATGCAAGGATGAATATAACCTTCCAGTGGAAATTTCTTCCATCTTATGGGTCTTGATTACAAAAAATAAATGATATTTATCGCAAATGGTTGGATAGAAACTCAAGATTATTAATATGCCCATTTTATAGGAGTTTGATGATGTCTTTGCAAAGGAATTTCTAGGTCTTCCACCAAATCGTGAAATTGTGTTCTCAATAGAACTCATACCAAGTGTTATGCCCATTTAAAAGAAACCTTATCGAATGGCCCTAATTTAGTTGCAGGAAATGAAGAAGAAACTCCAATAGAATCTTGATAAGGGATTCATACACCATAGTACATCACCTTGGGGAGCCCTCGTTCTGTTTTTAGGAAGAAATGTGGATAAATGAGACTCTACATTAATTATTGAGAACATAACAAGATCATTATCAAGAAAAAATATCCTCTCCCATACATTGATGACTTATTTGACTAACTACGTGGAGCTCAATAATTTTCCATGATTGATCTTCATTCAAGGTATCATCAATTATCGATAAAAAAGGAGGAAATACCAAATATGGATTTCCATGAAAGGTATGGACACTATGAATTTATAGTGTTTCCATTTGGTCTTACTAATTCCCCTATTATCTTCACAGATCTAATGAATAGAGTCTTTAGAGGCTATATGGATCAGTTTGTGGTAGTATTTATAAACGATATTCTTGTCTGTTAAAATAGAATGGTATAACATGAAGATCACTTAAGAGTTGTATTGAAGACCCTAAGAAAAGAGATTCTTTATTACAAATTTACCAAGTGTGAATTTTGCTTCAGAAAAGATTCATTTTTGGGTCACATAATCTCAAGAGAGGGGATATCTGTGGATATTTCAAAACCAATGGTTATCGAAAGATGTTTTGGACCAACAAAAGTAACTAAGATCCAAAGTTTTATTGGTTTGGCTTGTTACTATCGACATTTTTTAAAAGATTTTTCATGATTATCTAATCCACTCACTAGGCTGACTCAAAAAAGATTTATGTTCATTTGGACAGAGGAGTGTGAAGGTAATTTCAAGGATTTAAGAAGGAGATTATCCAGTGCACCTATGGTCACACTATCTTGAAGTGGAGAAAGGTTTGTAATCTATAGTGATGCATCAAAGAAGGTATTTTCTTTTGTTCTCATGAAAAATGATATGGTGATGTCTTTTGCCTCACGATAGTTGAAATTCCATGTGAAAAATTACCCAACTCATGATTTGGAGTTAGTCGTGATAATATTTGAATTTAAAATATGGAGGCATTATCTTTATGGGGAATGGTGTAATATTTATACTGATCATAAAAGTCTAATGTGTATTATCACACAAAAGGAGATGAATATGTGCCAAAGAAGATGGTTGTAGATGATTAAGGATTACGACTGCTCAATTCATTACCACCCTGGGAAAGAAAACAAGTTAGAAGACGCATTAAGTCGACAAGACCATGATAGCTTATCGATGATGAGTATCACAAAAGATCCAATATTTATGGATTTACAATGGATGTATATTGGAATTATAATGGAAGGGGAAAAATCTTATCTTTCTCAAAATAATGTGCAACCATCTATACATGTTATAATTAAAGAGGCACAAAAAGAAGTTGTAGAGTTACAATAGAAGGTGAAAATGTTCTGGAATTCCACATTGACTGTGATGAAATAATATGGTTCGGGAATCTGGTTGGTGTTCATCACATTCTATAATTAAAGAATGGAATATTTGATGAGTCTCATAGATCTTTATTCTCTATTCACCCTAGAAGCACGATGATATATAGGGTCCTGAAAGAGTACTTCTGGTGGAATGGCATAAAAATAAACAATGTTGAATATGTCTCTCAGTGCTTGGTTTGTCCACAAGTTAAGGTTGAAAGACAGAAATCTACAGGGATGTTGCAACCATTACCCATACCAGAATGGAAATGGGAAAACATCACTATGGACTTTGTCACTGAACATCCCAAAACATCCAAAGTCAATAATGCTATCTGGGTTATGGTTGATCGTCTTACGAATTGGGCACACTTCATTGCTATTATAGGGGATTTATCCCTTGATAAAATTTCCAGAATATATTTAAAAGAAGTGGTTAGATTTCATGGAGTAACAATTTCCATTATATCTGATCGGGATCTGAGGATTACCTTGATGTTCTAGAAAAGTATTCAGCATGCTCTAGATACTGAGTTGAGTTTCATCACTGCATATCATCCTCAGACATACGAGCAGTCTGAGAGGGAAATTAAACCAGAAGACATGTTGATAGCTTTCTCTATGGATTTCAAAGGTTGTTGGGATCAACACCTACCTATGGTATAGTTATCTTATAATTATAGCTTTCACTCCAGTATTCATATGGATCCTCATGAAGCTCTCTATGGAAAGAAATGCTGAACACCAACTTTCTAGGATGAAGTCAGGGAAAGAAAGCTATTAGGACAAGATATTGTTGATGAGATGGAAAAAAGGTCATATCTATCCAACAACACAAAAATTCAGCTCAGAGTCGACAAAATAGTTATGCCGACAACCAAAGAAAATAACTATATTTTAAAGTGGGTGATAAAGTGTTCTTATGAATATCTCCTTGGAAAAGAGTAATGAGATTTGGAAAGAAGGGTAAGCAAGGACCTATGTATATTGGTTCTTTAGAAATAATGGATCGTGTTGGGAAGGTAGCTTACTGATTGTCTCTTCCACTGGATCTCTCTCAAGTTCATGATGTGTTCCATGTATCCCTTTTGAGAAAGTACATTCATGATCCTTTACATGTACTAAGCTCAAAAGTTGTACCGCTGGAGACGATCTTTCTTTTGATGAACAGCCGATGGAAATCCTAGATCGTAGTGAAAAAGTTGTACAAAACAGGACCACTCACTTGGTTAATGTTATATGTACGAACCACCAATTTGAAGAAGCTACATGGGAACTTGAGGATATGATGAGGGATAGGTATCCAAATCTGTTTGTTATGAGGTGACGAATTTCGAGGGTGAAATTAATTTTAAGGGGGGTAGAATGTAACACGCTGAGAATTTATGAGAAATGTTTTTATATACGCAAAACTAAAGGAATCATTTACCTCACACAACACTGGCTTGGCTTGCGTTACACACAAGAGATACCCCACTCGATAGCTTGCGTTGTACGCAATACCGAGTTTCTATAAACAATGATATGTTTCTAAAATATTATATAAACTATAAATTATAAATATTATTGACCACATTTTATATTTTATAAAACATTTGAATTCATATTACATATGATATGAGAAAAAATCAATTTTTCGGATAAAAGAATTATTTTTCAAAAATGACGTTGTTATGCCTTTTGATGGCGCACCCATTTTAAATATAATTTATGAAAATGTTATAAGTTAAATTTGAAAAAACAATCCTCTTCTTTTAAATCAGGATATAAAAATTTACATTGGATAAAATTTTGATACTTTTGTGATAACTTTCATATTTTGATGAATAGTAAAAATACGCTAAATTTTTCAAATAACATATTTTTTCATCAAGATAATTTATATGGATAAATGAAGAGAATTAATGTTTTTAAATTATAAATAAAATATATTTTTACCATTTAATATAATTTATGTCATTACCATTAATTTTACATTGAATTCATATGTAAAAAATTTTCAATCGTTGACAATGTTTTAACTTTTAAAACCCATTTTCAAAACAACATGATTAATTTTAAATTAATTACAGAAATTTCTGTGTTTCAAATTTTGAAAAATCGATTCCTTATTTGGATTTAGAGGGTCAAAATTATGTTAATAGGGTACTTTTATGTTTTTTGATATTATAAATAGTAACAACAGTAATTTTTATTACTACAGTTTAAGGTAAATCGGGTAATTAAGGGTAACAATAAGATTATAAAATTACCCTAACGCCTGCCAAATTTCAATTGGATGAATAAAATTCGACTCATATCACTTAAGGGTTGGAATACATTCATTTCATGGTCTTTTCACCATGCAAATGGTATAATTATTATTAATACAAAGGAAAGTGACAACATGTCACTCTCTTATATTTTATAAGTGTAATAATTTTAATTTAGTGATAAACATCATAAAACATCGAATATAAATAGTCTCCAAAAATCATAATAACTTATCTAAATCATGAGAATTTATTTATAATTTTTTTGGACTAAATAATTATCATTAATGATGACACAATAGTGGTGTATAAATTATTTTGTTCATTAAATATAAAAAAAATGGTTTTAAAAATATTAAAATAAATATTCTATGAACTAATTAATGTTTTCCAAAAAATTTCAAGATAAATATGAAATTTTAGGAATATATTAAATATTTTTTTTCTAATGTATTCTATGTGTGAATTTTATTTAAATGCCAATAAATAAATAGTGACAAAATTGACACTATTGTTATTTTATAATAATAACATATTATAAAATTGTTTAAAAATAAAAAAAATACTTAAAAATTATAAATTGAAATTTATATGGTCTAAAATGTCATAAATTATGCAATTATGGAAAATTCACCACAAATAAATAATTACTTATATCAATTTTAAATTTATAATATTATTACCACAAATAAAATTTAATTGATTAATCATGGATAAATCAAGTTGATAAAGTTTAAAATAAATTCCCAACATGTCTAAATTTTATTTTTTGATTAATTTACAACCATATCGCATCAAATAATTGAATTTGATCATTTTTCGATGTATTTATGTGGCGTTTTAGTTTATTGTAAATTAATATTTTTGAGGTTTCCAAAGGCGCCTCTCTCCTCTCTTATAAAAAGGGAACCTCCTCCCTCTCCTCTTTAAAGGATTTTGGGCCTTCAATCTCAGCCAAACCCTATCCTTTTATATTATCCACTTACCTAGAAGCATACTAGAGGTCTTGGTCTTCTTCAAACACCAACTTTAGTGCCCTAAGAGGAGGTTTAGAAGAGGCGTGTCTAAGAAGATGTAATATCCTTTACCGATTCATTCATATTTATTTCTTCTTCTACATAATCTTATTTATTTGTTTCATTATAATGTAATAACATCAGTATAACTCATATTATAATATGTAATTATAAATATGAAACAACCCAATTTCACCTTCTATCCATCCTATGGAAAATGAAATCATCGCGCATGTGTACGTAAGGAATATCGTCTCCACGCCATGGTGTAATCTGTTTTCCACCCCCACCTTACTTGGATGTGTATAATGATGTAAAGAATATCTATATGTGATTATTATAACTTGATACTAATTATGAAATATTCTATCATCCACTCCAATACCATTCAATAATTACGGGAATGATATCGTCACTCGTGCATACGTACGGCTTACCGTCTCCACTGTGTGATGTGATTCGTTCTACATGATCATCATTAAACCATGATTATATAAACGAATTGAATGAATAAATCTGATATATATTATACTAATACTACTTTGTAAATGATTTATCAATAACCAAAAAAAGAGAAATATGAATTTTTTCGACAAAACACGCATAAGAACATAAAGCAATGAACACCGGAATAACAAGTAGCAATGAAATATTAATAATAAGAAGATAAGAATATGACCATATATGACATCATAACAATGAATATGATTCTATAATACGTCAATGACATTATTTAATTCATTATACGTGAGATTCGGATATGTACAAAGCATATCAGACCTAAGGTAAGGGAAAATCTCAGAATCTCAATGTTTATCCGAGATTGATTATACTTCGGTATCTTCGAGGGCATATTTATCATCCACATCCATGTTTCCTCAAAATTTAATATTATTTATATCCTTATATGATTGTTCAAATCCAATTTTACCTATTTTTGATTTTTTAGTGAAAGATATGAAAGTAATCTTTTGTCGTTTTCTCAATGAGATACTTTTTGACTTTTCCGGCCAATGTGTGAGAAGTATGTTTTTGACTTATACAGCTTGAATAGATTTTTATGATTTCATAAAAAATAATTTCCATGAAAATAACTTTACATTTTTTCAAGTTTATTTTCAATTAACATGTTTTATTTTAGAATTTCATGATATGTGGAGAACATAAAATGTTTTTTGAAAAAGAAAGGATATTTTCATCAGGTGCTAAGTTTAAGTGTTTTATCAACATTATTTTCCATATTAGATGATATAGGTTCATGTTTCTATCCCTATTATTACATTGATTTTATTATGTTATGATTGAGTTATGTTTATGAAGTCCTTTTATCTGATATGGATTATGTTATGATGGCATGATGTTTAAGAATCACATTCTATTACATGGGTTATGCTATGATGTTTTCTTTCTGATATTGTCTCACAAATTAGAATGGTTTCATTATGATATGGGTGAGACCTATATATACCTCCAATACATTGGGTAATGATTTGTATCTCATTATATCGACATGGATAGAATTTCATGTAAATCTAGTTCAGTATTACAGGGCTAGAACGAGGAGTAAACTAGGTTCAGTAAAGGAATTTTCCACAATGATGGTCTTGGCAATGAGCTGGGATTAATATGAAATAAATTTATATGATTATGTGTGTATGACACAATGTTTCATGTCTTATGTTCTGATTTTTGGGATTTCATTTTAGTTCAATGATTTATCCCATGGCATGATATTTTGACCTCTTAAGCAGGATAAGATTTTTCAAACGTTATGCACTTAAGAATACGATACGATTGACATTTCATATTTTTAACCTTACTGATCATTTGAGCTCACCAATTTGTATGGTTCATTTCACCATGTCAAGAAGAAGGGTAGTAAATATGATATCCCAAAAAGGTGTCTAGATATGATCAAATAAATGGGAAACAATGTAGATGCTTTATGAACTAGTTGTTTATGTTTTCCAATTTCTAAAGAAACAATACCTATATTGTCCTGTCATGGTTTTATTAAATGTTGTTATAAAAATAAATAAATTCTGATTTATTAATAATGTATGTAATGTATGGGTCGTTATAGCAGTAGTGGTATTTTATTTTAAAACATGGTGGCACTACTTGATGGGTTAGTGCTTCACCATCTACTCCGACTAAAAGAGTCTCGAGTATATCTTCTGCAAGATGGACTTGAACCTGAGACAACGATGATGGGTACAGTTCCCTAGGAATATGATTTTGATACATTCTATACTATAGGAAGGTGGAATTTGGTGGCATACCCACTCAGTAGGAGTACCAGGTGGTAGCTGTTGAGTGATGTGGTAGAATAGTTAGCCGCAATATTGATATCCCATGTGGAGGATGGTGAAGCCATTCACCTCGAGTCAATGGATATTACTCCCCCACTCATAGAAAAAGCCATAGAGGCACAACTAGTGGATGTTTACTGCGAAGACTGGTCTACTCAGATACCCTCAAGATAGGATCTTGATGGATTTTCAATTGTTTGGAAGCACGTCATCCTTTTCATGGAGAACACCTTAGTACTAGTGGCATTGCGGGAGGATTTGTTGAGTGAGTTCTATAATTCCCCTCTGGAGGTACATCCTGGAGTGGACAAGATGTACCAGGACCTCTGACATTAGTACTAGGGGACATGGGTGATGAAAGAATTGTCCAAGTTTGTTTCGAAAAGCCTCACTTGTCAGCAAGTGAAGGCCAAGCACCATGTTCCGGCAGGATTGACATAGCCACTCGAGGTACCAGAGTGGAAATTGGATGGTATCCCGATGGTCTTCGTGATGAGGTCACCACATACATCTAGTGATCGTGACTCTATTTGGGTGATCAGTCACTGTCTCACCAAGTCAACTCATTTCATACCCATCCAAGTCAGGGAATAGTAGAGTGCTTGGGATGCCTCTACATCCAAGACATAATTCTGATTAACGGGGTTCCTTCGATGATATTCTCAGATTGTGACACCCACTTTACATCCTAATTGAGGACGAGATTAAATGAGGAGTTCAGAATGTAGCCGCATTTTTTCACATCTTTTCATCCCCAGTCACATAGTCAGACAAAGCGGATAATAAAGAACTTGGAGGACATGCTTCGTGCAGGATTCATTGACATTGTTCATAGTTGGGAGGACCACCTACCACTGGTGGAGTTTTCATACAACAATAGATATTACACCACCATTGGTGGGGAATGGTTTGAGGCCTTGTATAAGTGGCCTTGACGATCACCCACATGTTGGAAAAAACCTTGGGAGTCTGCACTCAAGGGTCTAGAGTTGGTACGGTATACCACCGAGAAGGTGCAGATCATCCAGGAGCAGATGAGGGCTATACAAATAAGGAAAAAGACTCTGGATGATAGTATAAAAATACCGTTTTAGTTTGAGGAGGGAGATATTGTATTCCTTCAGGTCTCACTTGGATATGGATTTCAGGGATTTGGCTGGTGCAGTAAGCTATCTATGCGGATCATCGGTCCTTTTTAGATCTGGAGCAGATTTGAAAAATTGGCGTACTACCTAGCTCTTCCCCCATAAATACATCTGGTGCATGATGTTTTCCATGTGTCACAGCTGAGGATGTATGTACTTGATCCATCACACGTCATCGACTAGGTTGAGTTGGATATTGATGATGGGGTGATGTTTGCAGAGTTCCCAGTGGAGATAGAGGATCGACAGGGGCATTTACTATGTGGATGGTCTATTACTCTAGTGCATGTCTGATGGCAGCACTAGAATGTCCATGAGATAACATCGCAGCAGGTGGCTCAGATTAGTGCTCAGTACCCCCATCTTTTTGTTTAGTTGTTGTTTTGGATTTCGAGGATGTAAATCCCTAAGGTTTTGAGAATGTAACACCACATAATTTTTGTGTATTTTTTATTTATATGGAATTATTTTGTGACCAAAAAATATGATGGCATGTGATTATGAGTACAGAGATACTTGAATGGAATTTTTGAACTTTTATTAAGGTACATTCAGTAAACGTGTGAGCAGGATTTTATATATTTTGAACTGTCACTCGGATAAAAAATCATGGGGCACTTCTAAATTCAGTATGATAGTATTCACCTAGAAATGACTTAACTTCGGCCTACAAAGGCCGAGCGGAAAAGTTATTTTTCAGACATTATTAAGAAAAATAATAAAATAATTTAAAATTATTATGTAATTTTCATTATCACTTTTGAGTGGAAGACAAGGACGATGTAGGGTGGTGATGATGCACATAAATGGGGCTCATTAATGGATTCTTAAAATCGCAACACAATGACGCTTTAAATACATATAATAGGTATATTGTTTCATAAATACAATTTTGTAACCAAACGACGTCGCATACTAATGGGAATGCTACGACGTGATCTTATTTATAGTTCACTTCGTTGGGGAATATATGGATTAAAAATATGGAGGATTCTCCAGCGAACCTCTGACAAACATCACACCATCGATGAATGAAGAACGCTGAGAAAAAATCATCTTCTTTGTCAAGCCATTTGAAGATCAGAGCTAGGAAGCGACTCTAACATCTTAACCCTACGAGGATGAAGGTGTGAAAATTAATTTTAAAGTGGTAAGGGTTTTTTATTTTTTTCATATTTCTTGACCATTTCTAATAACAATGAACAAGGGTCAACTGACGAACTGGTTGACCCGTGATTCGTGCATTAATGAGGGAGGGTGTTTCATTCTCAGGGTTTTATTTTCGGTGTTCAAATATTGGCATGTAATGATTGAATGGAGACTACCCAAACCTCCTCTATCTTTAAAAATTATAATGTGGAGGGTTTGAGATGACATGAAAAAAGGCCCTGACCCCATCGTTTGTGTGAAACTGGTGAACAATTTGTCTAAAGCGATGACAAGGAATATTTGAAGGATTCACGGTAAAGAGGATACTCCCTAGAGGTCTTAGGCACAGGCGGCGTGAAGAGCGGACCACAAGAGCGCATCTGGTGGTCCGTCGAAGGATCTTTTGGCACACTGGTGACGACCACGGTTGTAGGTGGTAGCGGCGGTGGCATTCACCAACTGTGTGCCTTACGACCGGAGCCAGCTGCCAGCCATGTCGATGGCCAGGTGGTGTGGCGTGCCCCGACAGCACACTGATGTGGTGGAAGTTGCGGCTGATCGGGTCGGGACGCTAGAGTCCCACAGTGCCAGTATGATGCTGTTTTGACCGGGGTCAACCCGCAGACTAAGTCAATGAATTACATTGTGGATGGTTGATCATCACATACCACAGGCACGTGAAAGAGTGGCTCACTACTTGTAGGTCACGTTCAGACAAAGAGGGACCTGGCAGTCCGCTGCATCCCAGGCGCACCCCACCGGCCTCTAACGTGGCCCGTCTTCAGACCAGTTGGTCCTACCCCCTAGCGGGCCATTCCTCTTTAGTCCGGTCTGGTCTCACTGCCGAGATGGTCAGACCCCTACCCCTTCTGGTCAGGATAGACTAGACTGGATTGACGTGTGACGCGACGGGCTAGACCCCCGTCCAAATCGGACTCTGTCCAGCAAGGCCTATTAGGCATGTCCCACTGGCTAGGTGAAAATAGAATGACCATGACCCATACTAGGTTAGTTCATGTCCATTTATATGAACTAGGCTATGTGGAACCCCTGATCTGGGTTGGTCGGGTCATTCCGATGGGGTCGGACCGACAGGGTCCGACATGTCCCATCACAACCTGCCCCCTGGTTATTAAAACACTAGTATCATCAAAACCATGCATCTGATTGATTGTCCATTTGTGGTTTTGTGACCCTCTCAAGGATGAATACATTTTTACATGGTTTTTCGTGACTTTAAAGGATTTATATTTTAAAAAAATGTGTTTAAAATGTGTTCTCCCAAGATCTCTATGTACAGAACCCTGCGGTTTTCTGAGACAAGAATAATGCTCAACGATGGACTAGTGGGATGTGGCTATGTGAGACCTGATAGTTCCATAGTGGGGAAAGGCTCTGTGTGACCTGGAAGACCCATGGTACTCAATAGTATGAGTACCTCTGTTTCACCATGGTTTGAAGTGGCTTTGTGTGACCCTGCAGGCCCATGGTGGGGAGCGTCTCTCTGTGACACAACATACCCACGATACTAATCAGGGATTAGTTCTTAAATAGTCCAAGGTTAGTGGGAATCATCTCTGTGTGACCTGGAATTCCCACTGTACTTGATAGAGGAGGAGTTATCTAGTGGCCGAGGAGTTTGACATTTGTGACTAACGATGAAACTATTACTACCCTAGAATATAACTGGAGTGAGTTTTCCTGTGTTTCGTGATTTACTTTGAGGAACTGTTGTGTGGTATTTCCTTTTTGTATTGGTGTCCTTACCAAGTACTATGTTCATCACCCTTGTATAGGCTTAACCAACACATGTTGTGTTTGGTGAAGATAAATGATATTTTGACCAGGGTGCTGAGGGAGATGGGACTGACGAACGATTCAATGGTAGACATTATGGCCCAGGACCAGGTTGGGCCTAATAGGACCAGGCAGACATGACATACTACATTGGCTTCCATTAAATTCACTACTCTCATGGTCTGGTAGGGTTCACTATAGATGGACATCAGAGTTTCCCTTTGGTACATGCTATTTTCAGTGACTTGTTGGTTTTGTATTCTGGCCCACTTACTTTCAATTGAACTTTCACTCAGATCCATTTTAGTGGTACATGTATCCCCATTTTTGGTTTGTTGGGATTTGGTTGGTTTTGTGCGTGTGTGTATTGGTATATAGGAAAATTCATCCCACCTATAGTTTGACACCTCTGATTCTAGTCACCATCCAACGGACTTCAAGTGGTGGGCATGGGGCAGTCACAGAAAATTCCCCACGAGAGGGGTCATGAAAATTATAACAAACCTCTCAAATTGGACAAAATGTTTCTCAAATTATTCATGATTTTATAACAATTGGAATATCAATTTATCATTAATTCTAATGTGGCAAAAAAATTATTAGATGAATAATAATGATTTAAACATAATGTGTGACTTGGAGATGTCCCTAATCAGTTATTAGGAAAAAGTATTACTAGATGTGTATATATATTAAATTTTTAATATACATTTAATATAGATTTTAATATTATAAAAAATGTATGGAGTTATGAGATAATTAGTGGGGACATATTATTTGGACTTACCTACCAATGTATATCATGGGTATTGTGATACAGTCATTGATATATAGAATGGTGTGTGCTTATTAAGATTACACATTTCTTATTGTTTGTTGGATACATAGAATTAAATTATTAAAACATTGACAACATTCTAAGGAAATCATTTAGGTATAACTAATCATGGACTTATTTGGTATGATAATGATCATGATGTGAATTGAAGAAAAACCAAGATTAGACTACTCCTATGGTATGATGTGAAAACAAATAAATTACCTTAATTTAATTAAAAATGTGAAATTTATTTCCATGGTTTGGTGAGTGATATTTTCTGTGATCAACTACATTGATTATGGAAATGTTATTTTCTCATTAATTGAATTAATTACATATGATATATTCATCATCATGGTTATTTTTCATTGGAGAATCACGAATGTCTAAGATGTCCTATAAAAAATTGATAAACTCTATGACTTGTGTTATTCAAATGATCATTATTGTTTTATAGATTATTCTCTATTAACATGTTCTATGTCTTATGATCACCTGATTTCATGGGGAATGTTATTGTGTTAATATATATTTAATATATGTTCTATAACTTATGGTGGAGATGTTCATATAGAGATATGAGTTTGATTGATTATGATCACACAATACCCCTTTATAGCTTTAGTAGTACTAACTCTTTTCTAGAGGGACCTATTTCAATAAATATATTAAATAATGTTTTCATATATATTGGGAAATCTATAAATCCCCATTGAATCACATTATTTTTATGTAGTATAATATTTATAATGTTAGAAAAACTTTTAATTTAAAAAATAATGTGAGAATGATAAACCAAATCCAATAAAAGTTTTATAGATTGAAAGAAAATGTGATTTATTATATATAATCTTTTTTGTTATATTTTTAAATGTTTGGGACTATTGGAAATGATCTAAAAACTGATTTTTGAGATTCCTATGTTATTTCCACTAAATTTGGAATGATGATTCTTCTATCATAGAATATGACTGTATAATAAAAATTTCAATTGAAATTAATGATATGTCGTATCAGTTTCTTATCTACCAAAATATCTTCCAATAACATTTTCTTCGGTTAGGAATTTTTTATTTAATTCATTTATCAATATAGAAGCATATCATGATCATTTAATTTTTCTGATCATCATAACTCATTAGGAATACATGACTATAATTTATGAAGGCTGCCAATTGTTTAGAATAGTTTTCAAAATCCATAATTAAATAAATGTAGTATATAAAATGGTCACTATACACTCATTGGATGTGGGTGATAAGCTTAATCCATAACCAAATCTCTATTCTTCTTTTTTCATCACATTGTTGATTCAATAAGGTTTTCCTTATGACTTTTCCATTCCTTATTGTTTTGAAAATCACAAACATCTTATCTTAAGGAAAATTGCTTTTATAAGGAAAATTGCTTTTATAAGGAAAATTGCTTTTATAAGGAAAATTGATTTCTTAAGGAAAATCGCTTTTATAAGAAAAATTATCCTTATCTTATTTTCGTCCATATTTTTCATAAGTATAAGTTTCGGATTCATTTTCTCGGAATCATTGAAACTTTGATATAAAGCATTCTGTTTTAGGGTTCGGATTCTGGACAAGAACTATAAGGAAGTTTCATTCCGAATTCCGGATATGAACTCTGACTAAGTTCTATTCCAGATTCAGGATACGAATTCTGAAGAAGAATTCTCATTACGAATTCTGATGAAGAATTCTCATTACGAATTCTAATGAAGAAATCCCATTCCGAATTCTCATTACGAATTCAAATGAAGAATTCCCGTTACGAATTCTAATGAAGAAATCCCATTCCGAATTCTCATTACGAATTCTGATGACGAATTCTCATTACGAATTCTGATGACGAATTCTCATTACGAATTCTGATGACGAATTCTCATTACGAATTCTGATGACGAATTCTCATTACGAATTCAGATGACAAATTCTCATTACGAATTCTGATGATGAATTCTCATTACGAATTCTGATGACGAATTCTCATTACGAATTCTGATGACAAATTCTCATTACGAATTCTGATGATGAATTCTCATTACGATTTCTGATGACGAATTCCTATTCCGAATTCTCATTCCGAATTCACCTATTAAACAGAATCTGATTATCATTGTTTTATACACTCTGAATTTATTCACTCCGAACCTTCACTCCGAAGTTTTCATTCTGAACCTTTATGTTAGAGTTTAAAACGATGTCGTACATTCTGTTACACTTGTTCTGTTATAAAACGATGTCGTCCATTTTGTTATAAACTAACCGTTGTCTAAGTGACACGTGTACAGGTCCCTCCGATATTTAAGGAAAATATGACCGTTGGAGAAGGAGCCGACCTTACCTATAAATAAAAGCTCATTTGAAAGAGCTCGTAGCTGTTGGAAAAACGACTGAGTTTTGTGCCTACATGCTGTTGAAGTGAATTCTAGAGAGAGAGGATCTTATTAACTCTCAAAGCTTCATGCAACTCCGAATGTTGTTGATTACATTCGAGGGCTTCCGGGGATAGGAAGATAGAGGTGCCGACAACCTTAAAGATCGAGGGCTTTCTTGTTGAGAAAGACAGAGGTGGCCAACTACCTTGAAGTTGAGGGCTTGCGGGGATAGCAAGACAGAGACACCGATCTTCGTATCGAGGGCTTACCCTGGTGTGGGTAAGACAGACTTGCTTGAAAGTATAAATCAAGGGACCATTATCCAAGGTTGTTGGATACCCTTCTCTTTGGGTTAAAAGACTATTATCTTGTTACTAGTAGTTTTACTACTTGTTTTCTATTCCGCTGTGATTTGTATCTTAAGGAAAGTATAACTTTCTTATACTTCCTTACTTACTCTGATTAGTTTAGATTCTATACGCTTTAAGGTAGAATCACATATTGTAACTTTTGTTAAGTTTCAAATTCCGGAACCATATTTCCGGAACCTACTTTTGGAATCACTTTCCAAGTTCAGTTCGGTGTTAGAGGTGTTGTGAATTTGCCTAGTTTAACTTTGTTAAACTTAGTCCTTTCCTTTTCTTAAGGAAAACATAGTTATTCTTAACTAACATTAAAGGTTCCAAAGGAATTTTTAATGTATACAATTCACCCCCCCTCTTGTATATTGAGCATCTCATATTATATTTCGATCCTACAATTGGTATCAGAGGCTGGAAACTTTTTACTCTATACCAATCTTACATTTGGTATCAGAGCCGGTTACTGAAATACTTGTACTCACATACAAGTTTTTCTTGCTCACTTTTCCATTCCGAACTTTTCTTATTCCGAACTTTGTGATTACGATTCTAAGCTACTAACAAGTTTGTGTGCAAAGTTATTTCTAGTATGGCAGGAATTAATGTTGGATCTATTGACAATTCCTACAAGACCACCAATATTTGATGGTAATGACTATGAATACTGGAGAGATCGTATGAAGACATTTGTTATCAATACTGGAGTAGACAAATTTGTTATGCTTACTGGTGATTATAAAATTCCTGACAAGGAAGTCAGAACCTTTACTAACCAGGAAAAGCAAGAATATGAACTCAACTATAAGGTACGCAATACTTTACTATGTTCGATGACCAGAAATATATATAGCCAAATTTCTTCTTGTGAAGCAGCTAACTGTATATGGAAGAAGTTAGAGGTTACACACTTTGGGACTTCTAAGGTGATTGAGACTAGAAGAGCTATGCTTAGAGCTGAATATCATTGCTAAATTTTCCTTATGGAAAACCTATCTGTAAAGTTCAACAAAGGTTTATGACTATTGTCAACAGTCTGCAGTCTATGGGAGAGAAAGTTTTAGATGATGAAGCTCTTGTGGACAAGATAATTGACATTATTCCCAATGAGTGGGAATCCAAGAGAACAGCTATAGATGAGAACAGGAAGGTAACTCAAATTACTCTTGATGAATTATTTGGAACTCTTCTACAACATGAAACAAGAATGAAGAGAGATGCTGACAACATCATGAAAAAGAATGGAAATGGTACTGTTGCTTTTACTACAACATCGAATCAGATGAAAGCTAAGACTCCTGAGAGAGTAACCAGATCCAAGTCAAAGAAAGTCATTTTTCAATCCGGATCCAGTGAGAGTGAAGTCTCAGAAAATTATTTAGCCAATCTTGCTCGAAGGATGAACAAGATAGCTGGACAGAGAAACTTTCAATCCAAGTATAAGAAAAAGGATAGGAATGATAAGAAAGATGGAGAAGTTACTTGTTATGAATGTAAAAGAGCTGGACATATTAGACCAGATTGCCCTATGCTCAAAAATAAAGAAAGAAAGGAAAGGCATTCAGACAGGAACAGGAAGAAGTATTATAAATCCAAAGCTAAGAAAGTTCTGAAAGCTAATGACACCTGGAGTGCCAGTGGTGGTGACTCTTCAGATGAATCTTCTGATTATGAATCTTCAGGACAGAAGAATCTTAGTCTTATAGCCAAATTTCCTATTGATAATCATTGTCTTATGGCTAAGGTACGAAATGATGAATCATTGACCGATGTTTCTTTAAATTCTAATGATAGTAAGTATTATAACTCTTCTGATGAAGAATCATCTTCAGATGAGGAAAATACTTTACCTACTTATGAAGAAGTCTCTAGGTTTGCTGAACATCTTGAGATTGAGAATTCCAAACTCAACAAGAAACTTGATAAGGCAAATTCTAGGAATTCTACTCTTACAAAAGAGATATCAGATCTTTCTAAAGATCTTGATAAGAAAAATGCTGATTTTGAAAGTATTTCAAAAAATCTCGAGGAAGTATGTTCTGAGAAGAATAAACTTTCTAAAGAATTAGAAAAAGTAATTTCTAATAAAAATGGTTTCGAGCCTAACTCTAGTTCTAAAACTAATAATTTTGAGGATAAAAACTTGGTTGTAAAACTCAAGTCCGAAATTTTTTCTTTAAAGAAGTGTTTATCAAACTTTACTCATGGTAAGGAGAATTTTGATAAGATTTATTCTCAAATACGACCTTTAAGAAATAAATCCGGATTTGGTTATACCCATGCAAAACCAGTTTTCAGTAACAATTATTTTGTTTCTCAAAGTGCCCCATTTTGTACTAAATGTCAATGTGGAGGTCACTGGGCAAAAATTTGTTCCTTAAACAAAACCCAATCCCTAGGATTTCACAAAGCTTACTTTTCTAAGAAAATGTGGGTACCTAAAATTTTGTTGTCTGGAAATCTCGGATCCAAGCAAGTTTGGATTCCGAAAATCTAACATTCTTCTTAATTTCAGGAAAATAAAGAAAGTTACAGCAACAATATATGGTACATGGATAGTGGATGTTCCCAGCACATGACTGGTAACAAAAGTTTTTTTGAAAAGATTATCAAAACGAAAGGAGGAAAGGTAAATTTCGGAGACAATGCTAAGGGAGAGATTGTTGGTATTGGTAATATTGTTCTTTTAGGTAAAACCTTAATTTCAAATGTTCTTTTTGTTAAAGGTCTTAAGCACAACCTCATTAGCATAAGTCAGTTATGTGATGAAGGTTACCTTGTGAATTTTAGGAATGATAAGTGTTTAGTACACAATTCCAAGGAAGAATTTATTCTCTCAGCCAATAGGCAAGAGAATGTTTACACCTTAAACTTAGAAGACCTCATGAGCCAATATTTACCTTGCCTAAGTGCAATGGAAGATCATTCTTGGTTATGGCATAGAAGACTAGGACACTGTAATATGAGAAACCTATGTAAACTCTCTAAGAAGAAACTAGTTAAGGATCTACAGGATCTTAGATTTGACTCTTCTAAAGTTTTTGATCCTTGTCAATATGGAAAGCAACATAAATCTAGTTTTAAGTCAATCGGTGAAGTCTCAACAACCGATGCATTACAGTTGGTGCACATGGATCTTTTTGGTCCAACACAAACTGGAAGTATTGGAGGCAAATACTATGTATTTGTTCTAGTTGATGATTACACTAGATTTACTTGGGTCTATTTTCTAGCAAAGAAATATGAAGCATTTTCCTATTTCAAAAGTTTTAGAGCTCAAGTTAAAAATGAGAAAAACCTTCCATTGAAAACTATTCATAGTGATCATGGAGGAGAATTTCAAAATTCTGATTTTGAAACTTTTTGTAGTAAGAAAGGTATTACTCACAATTTTTCAGCACCTAGAACTCCCCAACAGAATGGTGTAGTTGAAAGAAGAAATAGAATTCTTCAAGAGATAACTAGCAGCATGTTGAGTGAATATTCTATTGCTAGACATTTCTGGGCTGAAGCTGTAAGTACTGCTTGCTATACTATAAATCGAGTTTTGATTAGACCTTTTCTTAATAAAACTCCTTATGAGTTATGGAATGGTAGAAAACCTAGACTTTCCTACTTCAAGGTTTTTGGTTGCAAAGTATTCATTTTGAATACTAAAGATAACTTTCATAAATTCGCACCAAAATCAGATGAAGGAATTTTCTTAGGTTATTCCACAACCTCTAAGGCTTATAGAGTTTTTAATAAAAATACTTGCACTGTTGAGGAAATAGTACATGTAAAATTTGATGAGTCAGATCCTTTTTTTTAACCATCTCAACCTACATCTTCGGATGTGTTTTCAAAAACTGATTATCAACCTTTGATAGAAGAACCTTCTGATAAGGAAATTGTTCTAGAAGATACTTCTGAAACATTTACCCCAGAAGAATTTCTACCCTATGTTGCTGAACAGGTTTTACAAAACCAAAATCAGGTGTTTCTTAAGAATCATCCCAGTGATAGTATCATTGGTGATGTAAATCAACCTGTAAGGACTAGAAGTTCCTTAATAAATGAAGTAGAACATCTAGCATTTCTTTCCCAATTAGAGCCTAAAAGCACTGATGAAGCTTTAATTGATGATGATTGGATCAAAGCAATGCAAGATGAACTAAATGAATTCGAAAAGAATAATGTCTGGACCTTGGTTGAAAGACCTAAGGAAACTTCTGTTATTGGTGTAAAATGGGTTTTCAGAAATAAATGTGATGAAAATGGAGTCATTGTTAGAAACAAAGCTAGACTTGTTGCTAAAGGCTATAATCAACAAGAAGGAATAGACTATGAAGAAACCTGTGCTCCAGTAGCTAGACTTGATTCTATCCGTATTCTACTTGCTTTTGCAGCATTCTTTAATTTCAAACTTTTCCAAATGGATGTGAAATGTGTTTTTCTTAACGGTTATGTTCAAGAGGAAGTTTTTGTTGAACAACCTCCTGGCTTTGAAGATACAAAACATCCAGATCATGTTTTTAGACTAACCAAAGCTTTGTATGGCCTTAAACAAGCCCCACGATCATGGTATGATAGACTCACTGGATTTTTGCTTCAAAATAACTATGTTAAGGGAAATGAAGATCCAACCCTTTTTATAAAGAAAGATAAGAAAAATGTTTTGATTGTTCAAATTTATGTTGATGACATTATATTTGGTTCAACTCAACAATCTTTGACTGTCACTTTTGATAGTCTAATGAAATCTGAGTTTGAAATGAGTATGATGGGTGAGTTAACATTTTTCTTTGGTTTTCAAATTTCTCAAAAACCAGAAGGAACTTACATATCTCAACATAAGTATATTAAAGATCTTCTTAAAAAGTATGGTTATGACAACACTAAGAGTATAAGTACTCCTATTGGTACCTCAAATTCTTTAGATCTTGACGAAGCTGGGAAACCAGTAGATCAAACATCTTTTAGAGGTATGATAGGAAGTCTACTTTACTTAACAGCTAGTCGACCAGACTTAATGTTTTCAGTATGCTTATGTGCAAGATATCAATCTAATCCTAAGGAATCTCACGTAAAGGCAGTAAAAAGAATTTTTCCCTACCTTAAGGGAACCATGGATCTAGGATTATTTTATACTTCTGGAAATGATTTTGTTCTAAAAAGATTTTCTGATGCTGACTTTGGTGGATGTAGAATGGATAGAAAGAGTACATCTGGAACTTGTCATTTCTTAGGAGATTCATTAGTTTCTTGGTCCTGCAAGAAGCAACATTCAGTTGCACTCTCTACTGTTGAAGCTGAATATGTAGCATCTGGAAGTTGTTGTGCACAAGTGTTGTGGATGCAACACACACTCACAGACTATGGCTTGAGTTTTACTAAAACTCAAATTTTTTGTGATAACACAAGTGTCATTGCCCTAAGTAAAAACCCTGCACATCACTCCCATGCAAAACACATAGATATTAGGCATCACTTTCTTAGGGATCACACACTTAAAGGAGATATTATTCTTCAGTTTATCGGAACGCAAGATCAACTTGCTGATATTTTCACAAAATCTTTTCCTTCTGATAGATTTGAATATATTAAACAGAAGTTAGGAATGATAACCATAAGGTAATCTTCTTTAATTAACTTTCTGTTGAAAAATTCTCCTTACAATAATAAACTCCTTTTCATATGGGGAGTACATTTGATTGTTTGGTTAACAAAGTTTTTCAAAATTTGTTTTCAAACTTTTCGGAACGAAAATTTCCGGAATGAAACTTCCGGAACTACCATTTTCCAGAATGGATATTTTCATACAGAATACTTCTCGAATGGAAGTATTCGTATTGAAAATTTCCGGAATGGACAACTTTCGTACTGGTACTTTCATAACCAGATTTTCGTACCAAGTTTTTTTTTCATATTTACGTTTTCGTATTGAGTTTTTCGTATTTAGTTTTTCATATTTACTTTTTCGTATTGAGTTTTTCGTAGTCATCTTTATATTAACCATAACGAATAACTTTCCTAAGATAATCCGAAAGGTATGATTTCCTTACTGAAGTTTTCGTAATCATATTTTACTTGCTGGTAGTTTCTTATATTTTTTTTTCGGATTTCGGTTTTCTTAATTCTTTGTTTTAATAAAAACCTCAAAAAGACCGGATTCAAGTTTTCAACCGTCAGATCTGATCTCAGCTTATTCCAACCGTTAGATCAACCGTGGAAGTTCAACCGTCATCTCGTGGCCTATATAAAGGGGACCTAATTTCTAGTCCCACATCGGTTTCAAGCTCTCGCGTGCTGAAGCTCTGCCCCTCTGATTTAAGGCCGTTCCGAATTTCAGTTCTCTCCGTTCCGAACTTCCCAGAGAACTTCTAATCCGAATGTCTGCAGAGTTAGCATCTCAAGAAATGTCTTCAACCAAGCCTATATCTCAGTGGTTAGTTTACATAGAAAGGTTAGTTCATCCGACTTTTTCTTCAGCAACTACGATTCTGTCATCTCAAAGAACATCAAGTTAAATGGCTGGGAGGATGTTGCGGTATCTAAAACCGGGAATCAAGATGAAGTTTATTCTGATTTTCTTGTCGAATTTTATGAATCTGTTTCTTTCTTTAAGGAAGATGATAAAGAGAAGTTTTCTTTCAAATCGTATGGCAAGACATATAAACTTTCTTACACCAAGGCTGCAAGCTTGGTAGGGTTAAGTTATGAAGGTGAAGCTGAGTTTATTTCGCACGTATTGCCAGACTCTTTGGGTAGTTTCAACAAGGAAAAGGCCTTAGAAACTCTCGGATTGGCTGATGACAAGGCTCCGAAGATTGCAAGTCTATCAACAAACATCCGGATTCTGTAATTATGGGTGCAAGGACTTATCGTACTGAGAAAAGGTGATAAGGATAGCTTGAAGAAGAGTGAGATATATATCTTAGATTTCCTGATAAATCTAAGGAAGTTTAACTTGATGAAGCATATTCTTCTTAATATTGAGAATTTGAAGAAGGGGAATCTAAGAGCTTAGATTATTATGTATCCAGCAATCCTCTCCAAGTTGATTGTTCGATGTTTTGATTATTTCAAAGAGGCTTGCAAATCTAAGCCGAGAGTTTGCAAGATCATGATGCTTAGTGATGGCATGCTTAAAAGAATGAATATATCTTTTGACAAGAAGTCTGAAAATTTTATTGATCTACCTCCTCAAGAAGAAATAGCTCCGAAATATGCTGATCCGGAATCATCCAAGCCAGTAAAGAAGAGAAATCTGAAAGAAGTGGAAGAACAAGGAGAAAATACCAAGTCTAAGGAAGTCCACTCCGCACCTCCAAAGGCTAAGAAGAAGAAAGCCTATCCTAATGAGGTTGTTACAAAGTGGAGATCTGATAAAGAGAAGAGGAAAGAAGGGGATCCGCAGTTCGGATTGGACCCTGCGGAAGCTAAAGCTTTGAAGGAGAAAGCTGCTGATGAGATCGAGAAACAAGCTAAGGAAAAGAAGCTTAAGAAGAAGATGTCAGAAGCCGAGGCTGTTCAAGCATTATTGAAGTTCAACGAAATGGTTTCAGCAACTATCCCAGTTCCAAGATCTTTCTCTCTGGAATCTCTACCTGAGACTCCAGGAAGAAATCTTGTTGCTCCGGAAGAGGCTGTTGCTACGAATACTGAGGAAGTAGAGCAAGTGGAACAAGTTGAAGAGGCTGATGAAGGAAGTGGTGAGACAAGAGATGTGCTAAAACAAGTAGATGAGTATAAGGGAACTCCTTCGGAACACTTATCACTCCGGACTTCAGAAGATGAATCTTCGAAGCTTGTCACTCCTGCAATGGAAGAAGAGATAGGGGAAGAAGAAGTTGCCTATCATGCAGAAGAAGAACAACTTTTACGTGATATTGCTCAGATGGGAAATGTAGAGGTTGGTGTTCAGGAAGTTGCTGATGAGGAAGATCTTGTTGTTCATGTTTCTGACAGTGAAAAGAAAACTCCGGAACAGCATTCTATTCCGGAAAAAGACAAGGGAAAGAAAATTCTTGCTGATACTCCGAGTTCAGAAAAAAGGATGAGAAAGGCAGCTGGTAGTTCTTCTAAGAGGAAGTTGGAGCTTATTGAGGAAGAAAATTCTCCGAGCAAGATTTCAGATTCGGAGTCATCTTCGTTGGGGCATGATTTCGTTGTTCAGTCTTTGAAGAAGTTTGTAGGAACCATTCCGACCTTCTCAAGTATTGATTCACGATGCCAGATGCTCCAACATGCGTTGAATCTGAAAACAGACTCTGTATCCATGGTTATGGATAAGTGTGTTGAGATTGAATCTCAGTTCAAAAACTTCTTTATTGTTTACGAAGCTCATAAAAGATCTTGCAAGATGATGAAAAACTGCTCTAAGAAGACTGTGGAAGAGATGAGGCTTTTCGATGAGATTCAAGATAATGTTAAGGATGCCTTTGAAATCGAGGACAAGAAGTTTAATGAGCTGAATGCATCCTTTGAAGAAAAGCTGACTGAAGAAAAGAACTTTCGGATTTAGGAAGTGAGAGATCTGAATGGGAAGTTGAATTCTGTTTCTCAGAACTGGAAATTTGAAAGGGATCATCAGATCGATTTTGAAGTAAGGATGAAGGCTTAGGAAGAAAAGATCCAAGCTCAGGAAGAAAAACTGAAGGCTCAGGAAGAAAAAATTGAAGCTCAGTCCGCAAGAATAGTCGCCTTAGAGAAGCAAGCAGAAGAAGATCATAAAGACTTGAAGAAGATCAAGACTATTCTAAAGGGGCTCATGTCAAAGGAGAAAGATCCGAAATAACCCAATCCGATCTTTTTGTTGTATTTTTTTGTTGTTGTTGCTGAGATTACAAATTTTAATGAAAATTGTGTCTCTTGTTTCTATTGTTGTCATTACTAATCTTTCAGGTACTTCGTTTTTTTTTCTTTTCCATTCCCTCCAATTCTTTTTGAAAATCACAAAGGGGGAGAAGGAGAAGATACTTAAGAAAAAGATGAACTCTAATAAGAGTTTATCAAAGGGGGAGAAAGGAAAAATACCCAAGGAAAAAGAACTCTAATAAGAGTTTGTTTAAGGGGGAGTTTTTCTTAAAGAAGACCTTCTTATGAAATGTCACTCCAGAAATATGAATATGATCCTTAGAGTTTCAAAGCCTAAGGGAGAGTTAGTCTTATTCATCTATATCCTTAAAACAAGGGAGATAAGCATTAAAATGTTTCTTTCTTCTTAGAATTTTTTTGTTTTTCGTAAGGATGTTTGTGCTTTCCAAAAATGGGGAGATTGTTTTGTCAATAAGGTTTTCCTTATGACTTTTCCATTCCTTCTTGTTTTGAAAATCACAAACATCTTATCTTAAGGAAAATTGATTTTATAAGGAAAATTGCTTTTATAAGGAAAATTGCTTTTATAAGGAAAATTGATTTCTTAAGGAAAATCGCTTTTATAAGAAAAATCATCCTTATCTTATTTTCATCCATATTTTTCTTAAGTATAAGTTTCAGATTCATTTTCTCGGAATCATTGAAACTTTGATATAAAGCATTCTGTTTTAGGGTTCGGATTCTGGACAAGAACTATAAGGAAGTTTCATTCCGAATTCCGGATATGAACTCTGACTAAGTTCTATTTTAGATTCAGGATACGAATTCTGAAGAAGAATTCTCCTTACGAATTCTGATGAAGAATTCTCATTACGAATTCTAATGAAGAAATCCCATTCCGAATTCTCATTACGAATTCAAATGATGAATTCCGGTTACGAATTCTAACGAAGAAATCCCATTGCAAATTCTCATTACGAATTCTGATAAAGAATTCTCATTACGAATTCTGATGATGAATTCTCATTACGAATTCTGATGACGAATTCTCATTACGAATTCTGATGACGAATTCTCATTACGAATTCTGATGACAAATTCTCATTACGAATTCTGATGATGAATTCTCATTACGAATTCCGATGACGAATTCTCATTACGAATTCTGATGATGAATTCTCATTACGATTTCTGATGACGAATTCCTATTCCGAATTATCATTCTAAATTCACCTATTAAACAGAATCTGATTATCATTGTTTTATACACTCTGAATTTATTCACTCAGAACCTTCACTCCGAAGTTTTCATTCCGAACCTTTATGTTGGAGTTTAAAACGATGTCGTACATTCTGTTACACTTGTTTTGTTATAAAACGATGTCGTCCTTTTTGTTATAAACTAACCGTTGTCTAAGTGACACGTGTACAGGTCCCTCCGATCTTTAAGGAAAATATGACCGTTGGAGAACGAGCCGACCTTACCTATAAATAAGAGCTCATTTGAAAGAGATCGTAGCTGTTGGGAAAACAACTGAGTTTTGTGCCTACATGCTGTTGAAGTGAATTCTAGAGAGAGAGGCTCTTATTAACTCTCAAAGCTTCGTGCGACTCCGAATGTTGGTGATTACATTCGAGGGCTTCCGGGGATAGGAAGACAGAGGTGCCGACTACCTTAAAGATCGAGGGCTTTCTTGCTGAGAAAGACAGAGGTGGCCAACTAACTTGAAGTTGAGGGCTTGCGGGGATAGCAAGACAGAGACACCGATCTTCGTATCGAGGGCTTACCCTGGTGTGGGTAAGACAGACTTGCTTGAAATTATAAATCAAGGGACCTTTATCCAAGGTTGTTGGATACCCTTCTATTTGGGTTAAAAGACTATTATCTTGTTACTAGTAGTTTTACTACTTGTTTTCTATTCTGCTGTGATTTGTATCTTAAAGAAAGTATAGCTTTCTTATACTTCCTTACTTACTCTGATTAGTTTAGATTCTATACGCTTTAAGGTAGAATCAGATATTGTAACTTTTGTTAAGTTTCAAATTCCGGAACCATATTTCCGGAACCTACTTTTGGAATCACTTTCCAAGTTTAGTTCGGTGTTAGAGGTGTTGTGAATTTGCCTAGTTTAACTTTGTTAAACATAGTCTTTTCCCTTGCTTAAGGAAAACATAGTTATTATTAACTAACTTTAAAGGTTCCAAAGGAATTTTTAAAGTATACAATTCACCCCCCCTCTTGTATATTGAGCATCTCATATTATATTTCGATCCTACACACGTTTCTCAATATAGAAGGTTTTATTTATCATTTTGTGTTTACAGATCCCCTCATTACATTTTAGGATCCTAGTGGTTAGTGTAACTCTTGAAGAGTTGAGAATCATATAGTTGTCACTTTATGATCTCAATCAAGTAGTCTTATATAAATATTATAGCGATAGAGTTTTCTAAAGTAAAGGTAAACTAGTTTTTTTGTTATTTGTTTTAATATATTAGTTAAACTGGTGAAATATACAATTTTAAATTAGATTCATTTTCTTTTTTGATATTATTTTGATCATTTAAATCCACTCATAGTCTTGATGTTCAATGATTTTTTATGAAGGAAAATAAATGTGAATCACAAATAAGTTTAGTTATTTTTATTTAATTTATTTATCATTAATTATGTAGTAAATTATGGTCCTATGATGTTAAAGGTAATAATATCAATATAATGTTTTTTCTTAGAAATACAATTCTAATGGTCACTCATGCAATGAATTATTTAATTATATTTTTTCATAATAATTAAATGGGATAACTGAATTTAAATTTTTTATTTCTTAAAATAATTTTATTTTAGGATCAATATTCATTGGATTAATATGATAATAAAATGTCAATGATATTGGTTTAAATTTTATGTTTACAGGAGTGGTTCTATGATAATTTCTCCTTAACTTAAATTATATATTTAAAATAATGGGGAACAAGACATATATAAGTATATTAGAATTAATATGACTAATTATTTTAGAGATTTTTTAATTTTAATTGAAACATAAATTTATTCAGTAATAGATGAAATTATTTTATGGGATGTCTAAGAAGTGATTTGTAGTTAATGATTTGTTTTATTTTATAAACTTTTGTTATAAAAACTGAAATTTTTGTTTTAATTTGGTGTGTCTTGAAGATTATTACCTTCCTAAAAAAGATAGCCACTCCTTTAGAGTACATGGTTATCATTTTGATTGTGATTTATAACATATAATTTGGAGTGATTTGGAAAAACAAAATTCAAAATTCCTTATATGGTAGCTTGAGTAATGGCCCCTAAATTAATTTTGTATGATCCTTCTATAATTTGAAAAAAAAAATCTATAGATGTAGCTTAGGATTTGAGAATGGATGAACCATCATTAATAATTATAGGTTTATATATTTAAATTTTATGTGGACCATATATGGTTGAGAGATTAGGTTACTATGATACTACTGGGATACAAAAAATATTGTAGTTATGTATTCGAGATTCTAGGGGGTGGTGTGTAGTTCATAATAATGGTTTAACATAGAATGTGTGTAAATTTGATTTTCTTAACAAAAATGATCATACCATTTTAAAAAATGATTATATAAGTTTTGATCATTGGTTTTATTCCTTTTAATGAATAATACTACTCATAATTGTTTTTGTGTTTTTTCAACATACAAAGGAATTTACAGAAGTTAATTATGAATACTAGTTATAGATGAATGATTTCCATGGGATAACCATTTTTAGTATAAGAAACCAAGTATAAATTGTTTTTATATTCATGAAAGTTTTTCATGTACCTATGTATTCTTATGTTCATGATCCATATATTATTAGTAGTAATAAATAAATTATTTATAACTTTTTTCGTGGTAATTAGGTTTTTAAACTAACCATAAAATTATCTATTTAATTTTAAATATATTCTTATTATGGAAGAATTATTTGTAATGTATTGTAGTACATCATAGAAATAAACATGGTAGTTTAATAGGGTATATGATAAATGAAATCATAGTAATAATTTTATATGGTATTTGAGACATGAATTGAAATTTAGGTTTGAGTTATATATAGAAAAAGTCATTCATATTTGGTATAATTTATTTTTGTGGTTTTTCAACATTGGTTTAAATTATGAGTCAAATTATTCCTCTCTTGGATGATTAAAATTTATCAAGTTTTTATTAGAGTAATTTTCATTAATTTTAATGATTTTAAATCCTTGGTCTTATATTCATATTCAATATTTTTTTATGACATTATTTTTGGAGGTGACAGTGATGGAAAAGGATTCGTGGATTTACAACATTCATAAAATTATATAAAAAATTTAAACATAATGTATTTATTTTGGATTTAGATTGTTTAGTGTTTTATATATTTTTTCTTTATTTATAGGGTTTATTATCTTGGCTGGTATAGATTGATAGTTTAGCAATTGGGTTGTGGATAGTTATTTTCCACTATAAGACTATGACTCATGATATTATCTTTATCCCTTGTTTTTACATACTCTCATAAGGATTATAATATGAGGAGTAATATAGAGTAATATGATTTTATATATGAAATTCATGGTGGATTGGATAAAAATTAATGGTATTTGGTTGCATTTTTTATTTTAGATAGTATGAAAAATTAATAGATTTGTTTTATATTCTATTCCAATGTTTTGGTTTAGGAAAATGATATTTTAACATTAATAATGTAAGATTTATTTTCTATGATAAAAATTTTAAAACTTGTTTATGGTGAACTCTTTTAATTTTAAATATTAGATATGATATGTGGAATATATTAGAGTTTTAGAAAATATTGACAAATATTTTTTATGATATTTTTTATGTTTGTGTTTATTTTTATTTATATATTATATATTAGTTATTGTTTTATATTTGAACCACATATAAATTAGTATATGTGTGGGTAGAATGGTTGGTGTTATATATATGATGTTTAAAGAGAAACCATAAAACTTTTACTTGAATCGATATCAATGAATATAATTGTGTACATTTTCGGGAATTTGGGAAATCATATTGGGACCTTATCCCAACCCATGTTCATTAATATGGTGTGGTTTACTTTTTTCACAATTTTTAATTTGTTTGATGTGAAAGGATTGGTCTGGACTCATGAAATAAAATTTATAACCTAGTGTGCATTGTCATGGTGGACAAGGACTTAGAGGGGTTTTGTTGTTTTTGTTTAAAATAATAAAATTTATGTTTCACTTTGTATATTTTATATTTATATATGTTTATTTTATTTAAAAATGATATTTTTAATTCCATAAGTGAATTCTTTTAGAAAATTGGTTATCTTCTATTTTGAATTATAGTATAATATTAAAAGATACTCATGTTTCATTACCACTTTTTTCATCCACATTTTTTTTCATTTTAAATATCAAACATATTCATAGTTTATGAACTATTCTAAAATACATTCTAAATATGTGTATTTTCTGTTAAAAGAAAAAAGTATATAGATTTTTCTTATAACCCTTGTGATATAATATAATTTTTTAAATTATATTTTATGATAATTATAGTGTACAATACATTTTGAATTTTGATTCTACTTTTTCTAGATTTGGATACAAATTGAAAATATTAGTGATTTTAATGAATGAGTTTGTGATGTTCCATTGTATTTTAATGATGTAATTTTTATTTAAAATAGATTATTTAAATTTCAAAATAACATTTTTATTTGATTTATTGGTGGACTTTGTGTAGATAATCCTAAGATATGACAAAGTATGGTCACATGATTTTATTTAATTTTAAGCATTCAGTTATCAACAGAATCGTCTCATATGGGTTGGTTTAATTTAATTATTTTGGTACTATGTATATATTATATTTGGTTACTTAATATGTGGAGAACTATATGGAAGCTTGGATTGATGTGTGATGTTTATTGTAAATTATTTGATCTTTTTATAGTGGGGAGAAGTATTCTCATGGTAATTAACAAATTTAGAAGGTAGAATACTATAATTGTAATGACCCAAACATTTGTTACTGAAAATCTCTCTTGATCCAATTAAATGTATTAATATGTGAAATGGTTATACAACATATGCACTTATTTTGTTTCATTTTTATGGATTTTAAAAAATTGTTAATAATTTTTACCATTTCTAATATAGTCATTGAACAAGGTTGACATGATTAATATAAATATAGGTATTTAGAAAATACAATTTCGCAGACAAAGGAACCGATAGCCTCATCTAGTAGACTTTCCCCATATAAAGTCCATTTTATAGAGTTCGGAAAAGAGGTTGTGACTTTGGGCTTTGCTTTTGACCAAGCCGAAGATGAGTTTGAATACATTAAGCTCAAGTGGAACCTCCTACGAGAGAAGTGGAAGTTGATAGATATTACCACTCGAGCAATGTTATCCGAACCACCCCAAGAGTCTCTCCCCATCGTGCACCTTACCCAAAAGTATTATACAGGTGTTTTAAGGGGTTATATAGAATACCATATTACTATGATTATGTACATTATTTTGGTGTATAATAAATAACATACTTTCATTTTAGTATTGTTACTTTGTAAAAAAAATTTAAATCGCAAATAGTTTTTTAGTTTATATTCTTCTAAGAACTATATTTGGATGAATTAATGAATTTTTTAATTAAATAATATTTTAATAAAATATTATTATTATTAAAATATTTTTATTAAATATAAATGATCGTGTAATTTTATGTATTCAATTGTAATTTTTATTAAGGTTTGGAAGCCATTTTTTTTTCAAAACCCCTGAATTTTCGATAAATGTCGGTTTTTATTTTAGAAGAGAAAATTATTTTAAATAGATAATTTTTTATATAAATTGGCAATTATTTCTGGAATCAGGACTTATAAATTGTACAAAGGTGAAATTTTCATTATTTTCTGAGACAGAAGAATTTTTGGGTAAAAATTAAATACCGTTTAAATATATAATGTGTTTTATGACATGATAATGACCCAATAGTGATGTAATAAAATACTATAAACATTATGTTCAGAAAATATATGTTTTAAAATTAAAATAGTGTTAATTTAGATTTTTTTGATTTATTTTACAATGTTTTAGTGGACCCTTCAAGATTTATAAAACATTTTTGTCTTTTTAAATTGTCTTCCTTGAGAGTGTGACTCACCTCTACATAATCAAACCTATTTGTTGAAGAGGTTGGGAAATTGGCCATATAAAATATTTTTTCCCACTCCCCTTTGGAAAAATACGTGGTCAAAAATCATGGGCTGGTTTGTGGTTTTGATTATTTTAATGTGATGTGTCCCAAACATTCAAAATAAAGAATTCCCTCTCCTTTCCTATGTAAACCCACTCGAGCTCCCACTTCCTCCTTAATCAAAGCCTTTGGTGTTCATCCATCATCTTCCCTCCTCTCTCTAGAATCCTCCCATGGCCCCCTAATCTCCCAATAATCCTCTCTCAAGCCTCTCCCAGGCCTTTGGAAGCACACTTCCAAGTAATGGTTTTTCTTCTATTTTCATTTATGTCCAAATTTCTTTAAGTTGTTATGACCTATTAATTTCAATTATAAATGTTGGGGTATGGTTTCACACCACACCCATACCGACCTTTTGTATTTTTGAATGATTGGAGACCCATTTCTCTCTCATTAAATGCCTCCCATGTACACCCGTCACTATGTCGAAATTCCAAGAGATATTTCTCTCTCGTAATTTACTTTCAAGAAATTATTTTGTATCATGAATCTAAATTCCATTACAATTTATGGGAAATTTATCTATATTACCCCTTACTATACATTTCATGTACATATAATGAGACACCCCTTTCTCTCTCATCAAACATTTTTATGAATTCTTATGTCACATTGTTATGCTGCTGAAATTGCACCAAGTTTTTCCAAGCCATTGTCATTGTGTAGTGAATACCATGACCATTTCTCTTTCAAGGGTATTCACCATTATGCACATTTAATTATTGATTATAGAGTTTCATTTATGAATTCCACATTTCTTTATATTGTAATAAATGATTATGTTTAATGAATCCATGTTTTATGATCCATGTGGAACACTTATGTGTGAAATGAAATGTTTAAGAAGGGTGTGCCCTAATACCGCTCCAATGCATTTGGTAAAGTAAAGTATCCTGATATGTCATGTGCAATGAATTTTGACTCATTCTAATTAAAATTCAACGAGGGGTTACTTGTTCCTCATGTGGAATGTTTGTCTACTCATGATCCATGTGCAATGAGCCTTGGCTCATGCTAATTCCATGTTAAGTGTTGTTGCCACATTTCCATGTTATAATTATGAGGCATTATCATGCATTTAGGTTTATGTTTCTACTGTGATCCATTGATATTCCAATTTACTAACATGTATTGAATTCCTCATTTTATTCCATTTTTATTCCCTTACTGGACTTTATTTCTCACCCTTTTCTTATGCTTATCCTCATGTTATCCCATGCAATACTATGTACGAGGGAATGTAGTGGTCATGTAAAGGCTGTTTTCAATAATGATAGTGCATGTTTTATGTTATAAGTTGTTATGTAATGATCCAAAACCCCGAAGACACTATACCACTTGAACTTCTATATTGTATCAAGTGATTTTTATGTAATAAATCATGTTTAAGTGTGTAATAAAAAAGAATGGTTGTTATAGTTGGTATTAGAGAATATGTTTAGTTGTTTTTGGGATTAGGATTAGAAAACCCAAGTGAACCCTTAGTGTCAATACTAACTATAATAAAAAAATCATTTCATTGGTGAGTATTGAGTATGTGGTTTATCAAGAAAACACATCCCTGGCTGGATACGAGCTTGTAGAGATGGATCTGGAACATATGTATCCTAGGGGTAAGACCTGAAAACGCAGCTTTGAGCTCGACTCGAATGGGAACTGCTGCATGACAATGGGCCTTACTGCACTCTTGGATAAAACACTCCCTGGGGATGTGCTTTGGTAAATTCAGAATCATAGTATGAAACATTATTATGGGACAAAAAATTCCCATGAGAATATAAGTTAAGAAATAGATCGAGGATAACCTAGATTTAAACCAATGGAGTCCCAAGTTAGGATATACTTCTCCTTTACAAGTTTTTCCTTTTATGTTCAAATATTAATGTTTATGCTCAATATCTAAGTATTCAAATCCCTTATTTGTATTCCCTTTTTCCTAGTAAAAATATGGAAGGGGGAAGATCACGAACAACTATTCTCTCTCTTCCCAGTGAACTACTTGGAAAGATCATCCTCATGTCATACTCAGATGACATTGAAACCTTTAAAAATATCCATTTTACCTACCAAAAACTTTATGAGGCATCCAATACCTCTACCATTGCCCGATTCTTTCAAGGATTAAGTATAGTCTATTGGGGAATTTTCCGCTCTAAGATTTCTTTCCAAGCTAAGCATGGGAAGTGCCATTAGTGTCTTTTGAAATTCTTATCCTTATTTGATAATTCTGAAGAAATAAAAGATTTTCTAGATTCTTTAAAAGCGGGAGACCTCCAAGAAGCCTATATGTATCAAATTACCCATTTTTGTCTTTGAAGAAATAAAAAAACTGATTTACCAAAACCATATTTTGAAATATTTGAAGATGAATCAGTAATAATTTTTTTATAAAAAACATGTTCAAGAAGATATTTGAAAATATATGTAAGAAACACCTTTTTAATGACTTATCAATGCTTCCATCGATATAAACCAAGACATCTTAGTTGTTTATGAGAAAAGGAAGTATATGATTTTGAAAATATCCTGAGGTACTATTGTGATTCATGAAACCTTTCTACATGAAGGCAATGATAATAGGAAAGAATGAAGATGTCATCGAGGCAATGAAGGAAAACTACCCACACCGATTTGTGTATTAGAATGTAAAACAATATTTTGAGGGTGATATTTTCTTATGGGGGGGGAGATTGTAACGACCTGAACATTTGTTAATGAAAATCCCTCTTGATGCAATTAAATGTTTTAATATGTGAAATGGTTATACAACATATGCACTTATTTTATTTTATGTTTTTGGATTGTGAAATAGAATTAATAATTATGACCATTTCTAATATAGCCACTGAACAGTGATCGCATTATTAGTATTAATATAGAGCTTTAAAAAATCCAATTTACTTAGAAAATGGAACCGATGGCCTCATCTAGTTGACTTGACTCATACGAAGCCCATTTTTCAGAGCTCGGATAGGAGGTTGCGTCTTTGGGCTTCCCTCTTGACCAAGCTAATGCCAAGCTTGAATACATTATGCTCAAGCCGAACCGCCTACGAGAAAAGTGGAAGTTGATAGAGATTACCACTATAGAAATGTTATCTGAGCCACCCCAAGAGTCTATCAACATCATGCAGTTCTCCTGAAGCACACCTCGGTGGCTAGATTTTATCGGCGACGACCCTCTATGGACTCCGTTGATTGGCATGTCTTCAGCACTTGGGGTTTTCAAGATTGGGTGACTATGGGCCTTCTGAATAGTCATTAAATAATGATTCTCTTTTCCTCAGAAGCCGAACTCATCCAGGATTGGTCAAGAGCACCTCGCAGCTTCAACGACTTCAGATTATACCTGTGTCGTTGGTCCTTCGATTTTCACATGAAGCGTGATCTTCCTTCAATGGAGACCTGGGTTAGCATTCCAAATCTTCCTCTTCACTTACAAAATCATGCAGTTCTTCACATTCAAGGGAACCTCATTGGTACATACATGTGTTCGGATAGCCGCACTGCGACCCTTTTCTATCCTGTAAATCCACATATAGGTCTTGAAATGGATGTTCTAGAGTTCCGTTTGATTATATGTGGATTATGGTGGACGAAGAGTACCGTTGAAAATAACGAGTTGTCTATGAAAGTTTGATGGACTTCTGTGCATGGTAAAAATGAATGGGGCATTCATGGGCCTACTATAAAATGGAGTTTAATGCCTTGAGACAGGGCTATGGGTATGGTGGAGAGGCTGAGGTTCTTGAGGAGGCTGATAGGATGGAGAAGGGGCCTCCGAGTTTGCCCAAATATTTGAGTAGGGGAGAAAGAGATGGTACTCTGATAAGGGAGGATAAGGAATCAGTCAAGAATACATGGGTATGTGATGCGCCAATTGAGGCTAAAGCGGGTTTGTACACTTCAGTTCGTTTTCCATCAGTCCCTCAAGTCAATCTAATGGTTGCAAGTGTTTTTAGTTGGTTGAGGGAGGCATTGGCTGGTCCATCATCTTGTAATGTTGAAGTGAGGGAGGAAGGTTGGACTCAGCATGACCGGGTTTTTGTGGGCCACATGGTGACCGAATGTGAATTAGTCATGACGTGGATGGAAGTCAGAGAGGAGAATGGCTCAGGAAGAGATAATATATGGGAAGGGATGAATGATCCTTTTCTAGAGACATCCTTACCATGAAGAGCTGGGTATACAAGGGGTTCTGATGTAGAGAATCGGTCATCAATTCACATGATTAACATGATTGAGGGACTTGTAGAGGTAGGATTGAGCTACACTAATGATATCTCCTCGGAGGCCATTGGGGGTGCATGGAACAATGTAGATAAGATAATCACAGCCTCTCAGGTGGTGAAGCTTCATGTCCAAGAAATATTAGGTGTAATAGGAGGAGGAAGAATAGGAAGGACTACACTTATTTACCTCCACCTTTGGAGACCCTATTGGAAAGAAAGGAAAACACCAAAATGGAAGATCTTGAGGATGTGAGTCCTCAAAGTCTAGGGGATGCGGGTGATCAATTTATGGAGATTTTGTTATGTTCTGATGAGGAAGCGGTTGAGCAGGTTTTTGTGCATAATGAATCTAAAGAGGAGGCTGATAAAATGAGGGAGATTCCTTTAAGAGAAATCCATAATGATGATCAATATGTCTGGGTTGACAAACAAGATCTTATTCTTGTCAGGGGCTTCAACAGAGGGGTGATTAGCATTAAGGAGTACATACAGTCTTAGGACCGGTTTGCCTTAGAGATTGATAATATGATGACGGTGCCTCCATGAAAATTAACTTCTATCTCATGGAATCTATTTAGGGAGACAATTTCAGGTAATATTATTTTACTTTTTAATGCCATTTGCTAACTTTTCGGGTTTTGGTCCTTTCTTGAAAACCATTCTAGTTCTTTTGGAGATTACTTTTGGTTCAATCCTTTTGTGTCAGGAGGGGTTGTTTGGGTTCCCAGAATTTTACTTGGTTCTATGTCAGATGGGGTTCAAAACATGTGGACACCACATTTTCATGTCAGTTGAATGGATTATTGAGAGGGTATGGCTATGCCATTGGTTTCTTGCCCGTGCATCTTTGAACAGTACTACTTGTCATCTGGTCAAGCAATGGTGATGTCTTTTTGTCATGATGCATTTGCTAGGAAGAGGCAGAGCATGGTTATGCATAGGGTTGTTTTTGTTTTTTTTGGTTTGGTTGTAATATGGATCTGTTGGTTTCTCATATTTTTTTTTAAAGGTGTTTAAAAAAATGAATTTTCAGTCAGTAAAATTTTATAAATGTAATTGTAATTTTTATTATGGTTTGAAATCCATTTTTTAAAAACCCATGAATTTTTTATAAATGTTGGTTATTATTTTAAAAGTGAAAATTAATATATTTAGAAAATTATTTAGCTAAAATGAATATTATTTCGGGAATCAGGATGTTGAAATTGTCTAATGGTGAAATTTTCATAATTTTCTGAGATAGTCAAATTTTTGGGTAAACATTAAATACTGTTTATATTTATAATGTGTATTATAACATAATAATGACCCAATAATGATGTAATAAAATACTATAAACATTTTTTCGTCCAATATATGTTTTATCAATAAAATAATGTGATTTTAGATTTGTTTTATTTATTTTAAAAAGTTTTAGTAGACCCTTCCAGACTTATAAAACATTTTGTCTTTTTAAATTGTTTTCCTTGAGAGTGTGACTCCCCTCTACATAAGAAACTGTATTATTTTAATAATTTCGTCCATTGGCCTCATTAAATATTGTTTTCCACTCTAATTTGGAAAAACCATAGGATGGTTCATGGTTTTAATTAGTTTAATGTGAGGTGTCCCTAACCTAAATAATAAATAATTCCTTCTCATTTCTGATATAAACCCACCCAAGATACCACTTCCTCCTCACTCAAAGATTTTGTTAGTTCGTCCATACTCTTCCCTACCCACTCTAGAATCCTCCCAAGGTTCCATAAGCTCCCAATTATCCTCTCTCAAGTCACTCCATAGATTTTGGAAGCACACTTCCAAGTAAGGGTTTTTCTTCCATTCTCATTTATGTCTACTTTTCTTTTAGCTGTTATGCCATTTTAAATTCAATTATATATATTGGGGTATGGTTTCAATCCTCCCCCATACTGACCCATTTATGTTTTAATGATTTTATACCCCTTTATAACTAATTAAATTTCACCAATGTACACCTGTTACTATGCTGAAATTCCAAAAGGAATTTCTCTCTCCTCTTTATCATTCAAGCAATTCTTTTGTATCATTAATCTAAATTCCCTTAAAATTGTTGGGACATTTATATATATTACCCCAATACATTCTATTTCATGTATATATAATGATACCCCACTTTCTGTCTCATCAACCATTTTTCTGAATTCTTATATCGCGTCGTTATGCTGCCGAAATTGCAACACATTTTTCCAAGACAATGTCATTGTGTAGTGAATATCATACCCATTTCTCTGTCAAGGGCATTAACCTTTTTTCACATTTACTTATTGATTATATAGTTTAATATTATAATTCCACATTCCCTTATTGTGGAATAAATTATTATGTTTAATGAATCCATGTTTTATGATCTATGTGGCACACTTATGCCTGAAATGAAATGTTTAAGAAGGGTGCGCCCAAATAGTGCTCCAATGCATTGAGTAAAGTGAAGTATCATGATATGTCATGTGAAATGGGTGTTGACTCATTCTAATTAACGTGTAATGAGTTCTTACTCGTTCTTCATGTTCATTGAGTGATTACTCATGCTGCATGTGGAAAGAGCCTTGTCTCATGCTAATTCCATGTTAAGTGTTGTGGCTACATTTCCACGTTATGATTGTCAAGCATTATCATGCCTTTATGTTTATGTTTCTATTGTGCTCCATTGATAAGCCTATTGACTAACATGTATTTTATTCCTCATGTTATTCTATTTTTTTCCCTTACTCAGTTTTATATCTCACCCTCTTCTTAGGCATGTTCCCAGGTTATCCCATGAAATGCTAAGTACGAGGGAATGTAGTGGTCATGTAAAGGATGTTTTCAATAATGATGTCGCATGTTTTCTATTCTAAATTGGTATGTGATGATCCTAATCTCCAAAGACACTAGACCTTTCGATATTCTATGTTGTATCCAGTGAATTTTATGTAATAAATCATGTTTAAGTGTGTAATAAAAAAGCAGGGTTGTTATTATAATGGTTAAAAAATCTTAAAATATAACTTATACTATAAAATTATAGTTTCACTAGTGATACAATTTATTATCATATGGTATAAAACTAGATTTAATTTTTGTCAGAGTATGGTATTTATTATGGAAATAAGGAAATAACCATATTTATAGAATTGAATTAAATTGGATTTTGGTTTTAAATTGAAGATAAAAATATATAAATGATTATTTATTTTAATATTTAGTTTGTTTTTGGATAAAATTGCATTTTTATTGAATTAAAATTTTTTACTGGTACTAATAACCGAATTAAATAATATTTTGAATTGTGTGATAACATAATTTTAATTTAAAGGATGAATAAAATTAAAATTATGTATTTTATAAATAATATGATTTTTAATGATGGTCAATGATTATTATAATATTAATTCATTTCAGAATATTGGAAATCTTATCCAAGAATTTTTAATAAAACCATGCACACTAACCATGTTATAACTAAAATAATCATTTATTTACTGAGTTTTCTCACATAATTATGTTCCCTCTACATCTAATTCCATATATAACTATCATTATCCACAATATTACATGATAAATAAATTTCCATGGGGGAAATTCATTGTTCATTTATGATCTGATGATATTGTATGATTAAATGTTATTCATATTATCATGATTTTTCCCTTCAATTTTGATATGGATTGTTTTTATTGATATGTAGTTGTTTTATTATGGGATTCTGATTGGGGCATGAATGAAATAAATTTGATAATGGGGATAATATATATAAAAACATAATAATAAATGTTTTCTTTATATTTGGTTATGAAAATACCATCAAAATTATTTTCTAATGTACATTAATTATGGATCTCTCAAAACTCCAACTAATTTTTTTGAAACATTATACACCAACTATTATCATTAAATTATTTTTCCAAATTAATTAATAAAATTAAGGTGTAAAACATGGCGATTAATTTGAGAAATTAGATATGATTTGACCCCCCCTGATTTTTTTAAATAAATTTATAAAATTATTAATGGTTCAAAATAATCAGTGATTACTTACATTAACATCATAATTTAAACCACTATAACTATGATAGTGGTGAGTGATTTAAATAGACATGTAACATAATTTCTCATGGCCATGTACCCCAAAATGTGACAACACAAAATAGTTGATGGAAAGATGTTTATGGCATGATATAAAAAAATAAAAAAAACCATGTATTTTATAGGATGATAGTAGATAATATGTTGTGAATATTATCATGGTAAATATAATATTACACCATTATAAAATTTGGTTATTCTATAATCCAATATTTTCCTATGTTTTGTGTATTTTTATCCTTGTGGGGAGGGTGTGGGTTCACCCATCGTAGACCCTTCGTTGGCTATGTTATCTCAATTACACTAATTGCACCACTAATTTGTATAAATAATTTTTTTGTTATATTATATATAATATAATAAAATTTTATAATATTTTAAATTATTACCAAAATAGATTAATGAAAATTCATTTAGTTTATTTATAATGTTAAGTTACTTCACTAATATTATGCCGATTTAATTAGTCGAGTAATTGTTCGATAATTATTTTGGTTCACATGATATAATTTTTCAATATGGAATAATTAATTGATGTTATTGTGTTATTTATTCCTCGTAATAATGAAAAACATCTAGAATATCATATGTTATTTTAAAATGATGGTTTAGAGGAGAGTTACATTAAAAGATATAAATAATTTATTTTTACTTTTAAAAATAAAATGTAGTATAAAATTGGAAAAAACATTATAGATTTGGATATGTCTATAAATGATTATATAATACTTTTTTAACATGTAAAATTATTTTATAATGTATTTTAGTTTTTTAATGGATGATTATATATAATGTTATTCTAAATGTTGTGTTTTTTGGAGATTTTACCTTTTATGATATAATTATGTAATTTTAGTATTAATTTATTTTATCATCATATTATATACTTCCAAAAAATCTGATATTAGTGGAAGAACTACTAGATTAAATATTTCCTTATTTGGATAATACGTTAGGATTATTAACCAATTTTCCTTTTAGATAGATTAATAGAACATGAATTGGTTCTTTATTATTGTTGTCGTTAAATGTTAAAAAATAATATGGGGTGGATATAGGTTCAATAATAGTGAAACCATTATTTATTTTTTTATGTCATATTTTTTCTTTTAGTGTGTTTTCTAAAGAGATTTTGTTTGATAATATTTTAATTAGGGAAAGTGTCATGTTTCAATTTTGTATTTATTTTATATTTAAGAAAAAAGGGAATGAATTTTTTTTAATGGGTGATCGTTTTTTATTATATGATTTGATATATTATTTTCATAAAATTGTTACCATTATTCTATAATGTGTTTGTCATAAAATTTAATGTCATTTATAATAATTTATGATGAATGATTTAATATATTATCAATGTTATAACTTTTTATTGTTTTCTTTTGTTTTTATGTTTCCTTATTCTTGGAAGGTTTCCCTAAGAAATTCATTGAAATTTGGAAATAAGGGAGTATTTAAATTAGGAAAATCATTTATATATGTATTCCTTAATTTAAATTAAAAGATAACAAAAATATTCTTATCAATCCGTTAGATCAAAAATCTTAAGTAAATTATTGGTAAATTGTGTATAAGAATAATGTTGTACTGTATAAGTATTTTCATGGTGATAAACCCATGAAACATAAATATGTTTTCCTTTTTAAATTTTTTTTAGTATTATTACTCTTAACATAATATTAATGGACTGTGTGTTATCATTGAATTTAATTGAATGGATTAATAGGTTTTATAGACCATGGGATATCCAAAATACACTTCCATGGTTGGTGATACCTAGGTTTTTCTCTAGGTTTATTAGATTTCAATAATTGATAACATTGAATAATAATACCATTGTTATTGTTTTTGTTGAAATTATTTACTTTTTTAGTAAAATGTTTCTTTTTTGAGGTTATAATAAGGGAATCCATTTTAATTGATGGGATTTCTCTAAAATTTTAATATATTAAAAAATAATATTTTTATGTGGGTTTTATTTTTTTTCTTCTTTGGGATTTTAGACTGCGAGATTTTTGGTTTCATGAACCAACCTAGTACACCCCCAATCTATGAAAAAATATAAGCCTATAGATGGGCCTAATGTGTGTTGAGAATCCCCATGGTTCTGAAATTCATTCCTTGTCATGAAACATAAATGTGTTGGAATGATTTTTCCTAATGAAATAAGAATAACATGAATCATAAAAATAAATATTCGATATGTAAACATTGTACTTTGGATGTATAAACATAAAAAACACATAGTTGAACAAAATTTCAAATCCAAATAATGTGTAAACATACATAAAACTCAATGTTTTTACACTAAAAATACCATCATAAATAATGAATCAGAATATTAATGCAATATGACTTAATGTGATAAATAATATAAAATTAAGAGACCCAAATAAGAACTCGATATAAAATCATAACTATAATAAATATAATTCAAAAATGAAGTGATAATAATGACCACTCCTCAGTACATCTAATATAATTGTCCATATACTAAGAACCACCACCATACGGAAACGAAAGCCTAGAAAATTAACTCCACATCCATTTATAACATTATAAAAATAATATATATATATATATATGATCATGAACAAGGATCCCAAAATGTAAACTATCTACACCCCACGTCTGATATTTAATATTTTATCCCTTTTCACGGTTCTTTGAAAACACAAAAAATAATAGTAAATTTTTTGTTATAGTTTTAATATGTAACATGAATCAATCAGTTAAATTGATTTTATTAATGGTAACTAGTTCTTTAATTTATCGAATACCAAAATTTTCATATATTTTATGAAAATTAGTATTTGTGGTAAAAAAATGTTTACAACTCTTGATGTTAGAGTAATCCAATTTAAGATGTAAAAGGAAAATAAACCACTCATTATTATCCAATCCAAATCATATGAAATGTTTAACAGTGATAAAAACATAAACTTCTTAAAAAAAATAAATGGAATATTTAATTATAATGCACCCTAACAATATATGAGTACATGTAAGATAACCAAAGTATACATAAGTGGGGTTAAAACACTAAAGAAACCCCAATGTAAGATATAATTACATTAAATCAAATAAAAAAATTCACTAAATGTAACACATGAAGGTAATATATTAAATATAATATTTCTATTAGATCTAAAGGTGTTTCTTTCCCTATTATGAACACAAAACTGATCCAAAAATGAACCATTAATAAATATACAAATATTAATATTCATTCTTAAATTTGGTGGGAAAATAGATAAAAATAAATTATGAAATATATTTATAAACAGAAAATATGTTTATTATCAATTATAAGACATTACTAAATAAAATTAGTGAATAAAAAAATCAAATATGACTAATTTTTTCTTTAAGATATAAAATTTATATAAATGGACTTTTATGTGTCTTATTTAGAACTAAATTCTTATCAATAAAACATTTTGATGATATGAATAATATATCAAATCCATTTTTATTATTAATTGATGTAAAATAATATTAATAATAATTAATATTTAAAAATGTTTTTATTTTCTTTCGAGAAATTTTTTCATTTATTTTTAATATAAATTCTAAATATCTAAATTGTACAATTTTATTTTTTTAAAAATAAAATTCATTTTTATATTAAATAGTTAAATATTATATTTTTATTATTATTTGTAATATTTTTTGGAATAATAGGTATTTAATTTAACCACGAAATAAATCTACAAAATCTATAACATCTATAACTTTATCATCATATAATTTTATCATCCCGACCTGAGTGCCATGTAACTGTGCCCAGAGTCGAGTCACCACATGACATCGAGGGCACTTCTCCCATATGCTAGAGGCTACCAACTACTATCAAGGGTCTGATATGTTATTCATTGGGAGGCTATACTCTCTTTTATCAAAGTAAAACACCAATGGAAATAGAAAAAAATGTGAAGGAATATATAATCAGAACAATTCCAAAGAAATAAGATTACCAAAATGGTAACTAAAATATTGAACTGAAAGGGAAAACATGCTATACTGATATAAGTGTCAAAATTCCTACAATGAAACTGAAGAAATAAAGACATTATTTTCTCCCAAGCAGGTCTCAAACCACATCATGTTCCCTTATCCAAGATCAAACCCCAATCAGCAATCTAACACAAGACCCTTACCCATAACCTATATGGAAGCTACAAAGTATATATAGGTACCGAACAGGTATCCTAACAGGGGTGTGAGTACATCTTAGTAGGATTCCAAAAAAGATTTATAAAACAATTGTAGTAAAAAAATTGATGAAATTATATAAAAAGAAAATAACAATTCATAATTAAACAGTTATCACATTACTATTTATTATTTATTTATCTATATTAATCTCCAGGGTTCCCATGGAGACCTGTACCTCAACACTAGCTTCATCTTATACTAGAGCATGATGTGTTCCCTAGGTAATATCATATCTGAATACCTACTTAAAATCCTGTTAGAGGTCGATGTTTTCAAAGGTTTAATGATAACTTCGTACCAGATTCAACTCATGCTGGAGTTCTAAGTATTCTTGTGTGAGGCCATTACTCAAAGTGCCTTTATTACCAATATTGAATTTCACATTTAAAATCTACATTTCCAAATTTAATTTTTTTTAAAAAAATTATGATGACCATGTTACCATTGTAACTTCTCAATAGAATGACCATGTTACCATTATATTACTCATATGTATAATGAACATGTTACCATGTATACTTCTCATGAGAATGACCACGTTCAAATTCTCGTACACATATGTATTATGACCATGATACCATTTGTACTTCTTAATATTTATTGACCATGTTCCCTTTCATTCACACATAATTAATATGTAATTAATTATCCATATCAATCCCATTACTAATACAACAATTAGTGAAATACAAAAAATCTAATAGTTAACTCAACCATTAACTAAACATTTCAATAATCTTTAATTAATGAATTTAATTAATTAATCAATGTCAGAATTCATATCCAAATAATTATTTTTCTATAATTAATTATCCCATTCTAAAACTCAACTAATCTTAATTAATCCCACAATTAGTTATCTAGATCATAATAACAAAGCACATAATTAATTCAGAATTAATTATCTAACCATAGACAATTCTATATCTCATAGTTAATCGCCGAAAAAATTATCTAGATTATAATATGTAAATCTCAAAATAAAATTCCCTCAAATTATTTATCTCAATGGGTAACTCCTTAGTCTCATATTAAATCATAAATTAATCATTTACTTCATCAATACATCGATAAATCAATTGGTCAATCAACTTATCCCAATTTAGGAAATTAAAATGATAAGGAAAAATATAAATTCTACTATTTTTCATACATGCCTCAAATCCAAGACATTGGGAAATCAATTTAGACCACCTACCTCAATTCATTGATGGAATTTCATTTTGTGGAAATCCCCAATTCCCAAGCAGGACAATGACATAGATCTATTTTCTTGATCTAAATCCCTAAATCCAGATCAACAAAATCAATACATTATCAGTCTAGATATAGATGAACAATCCTAGATATGTATCTCCCCATATTAGTTTTAGATATATAAAATAAGAGGTTATATTATACCAAAAGATCAAAGGAAAAGAGAATATAAGCATCAGGATGAAATCTACATATGAGGAGGGGAGTGGATTTTTTTATTTTTAGTATTTTAATATTAAAGAACAGTGGTCAAACGACCTTGTAATCCCTCTATGAGGATCTGATATCATCCAAAACAATTTATTCTAGAGTGTAGTTATAATAATAGGTGTTTTGGAGATTTGGTATTTTTTAAAATATATTTTCGAGTGATTAATAACCGTGCACATGATTTTATGGGAAGGGGTGCACTGTTTGGGTAAAATGTGCACCAACTGTGTTGAAGTTACTGTCCAAGGATTAATGGTTACCTTGGATTGGGGAAACAGTTTTTCAAACCATGCTCTAGCCATGCGAATCTCTCTACCTATGATCAAATGTTTAGTTGGGTTGGGTGCACAGTTTCCCCAAAATGTGTGCCAACCATGCCCATAACCATTTATCAATATTTCCTAATAATACCACCCAAACAATACTCGATTAGAAACTCCAAACAATGGTACATAAATAATAATGAAAAGTATCTAAATATAAGCCTGAGATAACATTAGAAAATTTTCAGATCTTATAATCTCTCCTCCTTATAACAACTCAGCCTTAAGATGAACTTCCAATCATTTCTACAGTTTTGAGGAAAAATGATCAGTCCATTAAGCCATCTTATCAGATTCTCTATCTGATGGTTCCTCTTGTTCACTTCTAGGATTCCATAACACATGATATATCAGCAAGGTCTTAACCTATTACACATTCTCCCTACGACGCACCACACATATCAGATGCCCCTCAAAGGGTGATTCTATCTCAAGGGTGACCTCATCCACATCAATCACATGATAAGGGTTGGGGTGAGAACACAAAAGTTCTTATACATGTAAAACATCATTCATCATGTTGTATTTTAGTGGAAGGGATATTCGGTACACCACCAGACCAATTCTCTCCACCACATCAAACGGGACCAAAAACCAGAGTTCCAACTTTCCCTTCCTCCATGTCCTGTAGTGGCCCAACCTATGCTACATCCAAAGGAATGGACGTTAAACCTATATAAACTCTGGGGTTCATATTAATCTATCATCATATGAATTCTATCTACACTAAGTTATAGTAATTTGTTTCTGAGTTAGTTGTACCTACTCCAATGTCTCATGCCCGAGATTCGATCTCAAAAAGACATACTCAACAGCCTCAAACCATTATTGGGGTGATCTGTATGGTCTACCATAAAGAGCCTCTTATGGTTCCATTTGTATAGTTTCCAAATAAATGTTTTCATAGGAAAACTCCATTAGGTCCAAGAGATTCTCCCTTGACCCAATGATGTCTAGAACACATGACCGTAACATATCTTTAAGAACATGTATAATAATCTCTGACTTCCCATCTATTTGTGGGAGGAACGTTGTACTCAATAAAACCAGTATACCAAGTGATTTATAAAATACCTTCTAGAATCATGAGGTCAATCATTAATCATGATCTAAAACTATAGTCTATAGCACCCCATATCAAAGAACTATCTTTGGAATATATAGTTCTCCCAAATTCTATACAATAATAGTTTTCCTTTTATGAAATAAATGTGCTACCTTTGTCATCTGATCCACAATGACCCATATAGAATCATTATTACTATGTATATTTGGATGACCCACCAAAAAATCTATTATCATGTCATCCTACTTCCATTTAGGAAAAGGAAATGATTTTAGTAAACCTCCAAGCTGTGTATGATCTACCTTCACCCACTGATAGGTGAAGCATCTTGTCACAAACCCTTCTATCATATATTTCATTCCTAGACACCAGAACAGTCGTCATAGTTCACGATACATTTTTTTCAAACCTTTATGTTCTGAACACTTCAAGGTATGAAATTATTGTATGATATCCTGTTGTATTCACTTTGGTATAACAAATTGATTCTTCACATAGATGATCTCATTCTAATCTATCAATCATTCCAATGGTGTCTCCCCACCATTAAATATTTCCCTCAATACTGACAAGTCACGACCCCCTCCCCACATGGTGTACCCATCTTGGGATGACAATATTAGAATGGAGATAGTGACCCTCAAGTCCCACCTCGAGTTGGAAATAGGTTTGCTTCTAGCACCGAGGGTATAGTAAACACAAAAATGCAGGGAATTACCCTCTAAGATAACACAAGAAAAAGAGAGTGATAAGATAGACACCAACCAACTACATGTAAAACTGAAATATAAATGAAATCCAAATTACACATATGTAATGTCATGAAAAACTACTACCACAAAAAGGGGAAAAATACAACTATGAAAAAGAAAGTAAAAAAGCAGCAACCATAAGCCAGAACAGCTCACACAACCCCAATATAGTAGAAACCTAATTTACCTCCATCCTGCTAAAAGTGATCTAAAAAATAGTTTATTTATACATAGGGTGATTATAATGGTATAATCAGTAAGATCCTACCTGATGCCTCTCATGAAAAACTAAAAAAATCTTTCTAATGCACAATGAACAATATGTGAAAATAATTCATCACCAAAATATGTATACTATGTTCCTTGACTCACCATGGATACTATCACCATGTATCGCATACAAGAGTTTATATTATAATAAATAATATCATGGGTACCCTGCTACTACTTCCCCATTATTTTTATGATTTTCCCCAACGTCACACGTCCTAATCATCTCTCTCTAAAAAAGGCATTCCCACAGACACCTGGGTGAAGCACCTCAACATCCACCTCATGCAACAAAACCCCAATGTCTATGTAAGAAAAGTAACATGATAGTTTCGAGGAGCCAACACCCCTTTCATAACATGTACCATACTTCTGCTATTAAACATCAAGCCATTATATCCCACACACCAAGTAAGGATCCTCAAGACATCATATACTATACATGTTGCACCTATAGTAGTCTATAGGAAACTATATCCAGGATATATTTGTATGAATAACCACAAGCCATTACAGCCCTCTACACACATATATAGGGGAAAACGAACCACTGTGCCTTTCGGCACAAGTAACTACCCAGAGAAAACAGCGGGGCCAAAGGGGTAGTCACCCATCCATCCTCCCATATGAATATTGGGGAAAACACACATGACCCCTGGGATCAGAATACTCGGGGTGTTAATTGCCCAAACTATCAGGGTGGAGTAGTATTTAGAAACATAGAAATTACAGAATATACTATAGATCACAACCACTCTTTTAGAATAACATAGTCTTAGAAACATATTTATCTAACATTTCTCGGAATCCCATCTGCCACATCTAATACTATGTATCCTATAAGCACACAACCATTTAAAGAGCTTAATTACCTTACTTCATTCCCTTTTTTATCATTTTCACATTACCTTAATTAATTCATTAAACATTAATTAACCATTAACAATTTTCAAATTTATTTCATTAGAATCACACCTAAAGTAAAGTTTTCCTTTAAATTAAAATCTATGTATTGCGCACCAGAAACTCCAACCCCAATGGTTAACATCATTTATTAAATTATTTATTTATAGTATTACTTTCCCATATTCCCAGTGATTCTAGAAAAACATTCTATACTACTAAACAAAAGGGGGCTCAACACGGTGATTACATGAACTACTCGTCTAGTCTTTTCCCCTATAAAAAGAGCGTATACCCATCCTCCCCTAATAATGTAATCATAGAATGCGCGTGGAATACGTTGTGCGTCTTCACCCCTTTCGAAGAAGGGTAAGCAAGAGAATATTCCTTGAGTAGTGTACAATGAAATGCAGATAAATAACCTATAAGAATCAGAAATCATCCAAACATTCACATCCAACCCATTTTATCATCCCTGGTGTCCACCCCGACACCCACATGAATAAACCGATGCATCCCACCACCCTAGGCGTCAACTGTTTCCAAAACCAATAGGCCTCCCTTCCCCCACATATCACAACCGCCATCAAGGATCATGTCATAATACTAGCCGCAGGAATAAAAACATCAAACTAATTAGGCTCTATGACCTTAAACAAGAAAGTGGGTTACTAAGAACCCTACAAGGAATTATAATTTATCTAAAGACCTGTTCATTAATCCATCATCGATTAATTGAATTATTATTCATAGGATCCAACTTTGGGAAACCTAAATAGTAAGCTATCATAAATAATTAACAATATTATTGAACCAATTTGATAAAAATAAAATTACAAAAAGAAGAACACGATTCATATACATGCCTCTTTATCATTATCCAAAAAATTATCATTTAGTTCTGTCTTTATGTTCTTTTCCAATTTCTATGAAGAATGAAAAGATAATCAATGAAAGCATAGATATCACACTATCTAGAAAAACAAGATGCAATAAAATACAATTGATATTAATTTATTTATCTAGAGAAAATATTTATTATGTCAATTCCATTGTGATCTAGTGGTATAAAACATGCTAAATATAAATTTTCATGTAAAATAAAAGAGAAGCAACGAATCCCCTACGGAAAATGGTTCTTTATGTTCTTTATACGATAACGAGCCACACAAATGGTTATGATATCCCCAGCCCATCATACCTGTATCCACCCAAAGATGCAGAGACACCACCACACCATTTAACACCCAAGATAATCCCATTAGGAACATGGATATAGCATTCCCTAAAAGGGTAAAGAGAAACATAAGAAGATGAACCCAAAAGAATGACAACAAATACTACCTTATATCGAAGATTGATTGATACTGCTTGGTTGAATCAGAAACATAGTGGAACTAATCCGAGGAGGAATTCTTGACCACACTACTCTTATGGGAAGGAATTGAAGGTTCGAGCACCTCACACCCGAGAACAAGGTGGAAGGATTATGGAGGAAGATATCTCGTCCCATGATAAGATTTAACAGAGAAGTAGTTTAAGATACATTAGATTTTTCATTAAATTTGGATCACATTAAACCACAGGGTTTAACCAAGTAAAAACATCCCAAGCCTTATAAAAATTAATATTGGAGGTACGACCTTTGAATCTTCCTTAATGTCCCTAAAACAAGGATTTAAATGCATTTTACATCAAAGGAAATGTCAAATGGGTGAAACTATAGGCAGCTGGAAACACTGTTCATGAACTCAAAATTTGGAAAAGGAAAAACATTGTTCATGAACTCAAAATTTGGCAATGGAAAGAGGTCAACATTAGAACCTCACCATTCTAGAAACACTATTCATAAACTCAAAATTTTTCAAAGGAAAGTGGTCCCTGTTGGAACTTTACCATTTTGGAAACACGGTTGATGAACTCAAAATTTGTTGACGGAAAAATGTCACCATTGAAACCATACCATTCGAGGAACACTTTTCATGAACTCAAAATTTGGAAATGGAAAGAAGTCACCATTAAAACCTCACTGTTCTAGAAACATGTTCATGAACTCAAAATTTTCCAATGGAAAGAGGTCACTATTGGAACCTCACTGTTGTGGAAACACTATTCATGAACTCTAAATTTTCCAATGGAAAGAGGTCACTTTTGGAACGTTACCATTCAAGAAACACTATTCATGAACTCAAAATTTTGAAAAGGAATGAGGTCACCGTTGGAACCTCACCATTCGGGAAACACTGTTCATGAACACGGAATTTGGGAAAGGAAAGAGGTCACCATTGGAGACTTCAACTAAGGCTACCGATGACACTGTTCATATATGATAACATTTCACTATTCACCTAACACTGCTATTTTACTATTCACATAATGCTACTGTTGGAACTGTTCACAATTCTACTATTGTGACTTTACAATAAATTGGAAAATTGGAAAATTATTGGGGATAAGTCACCTTGACCTCCTAGAACACCTCCAACACCATATTTTCAAAAAGGAATGGATTAGAGAGGTTCGGGCCATTATATCAGATACCTCGTAAAACATTATCCTCTATGATAATTCAAAACCAACATAAAATGTAATAGAAAAGAAATCCGAACAACAACCCATCGAGATACCCCTCAAAAGAGAGCAAGCCACAAGAAGCCACCAAAGAAAGCCATCTCATAAAAATGAAAGGTCTATAACCACAAAGGGGACATTTTTACATGAAAAGAGTTAGTAATAAAACAAATCTAGGTACTGAGCATGTAATTATAACTCACGTTCCTAGGTACTCTCATCCATGACACTGTGTGGCCATTATACATGAACCAAGGGGATATAACTCCCATGAAACACCTTCAAATTGTAGTCTCGGATCTCCACAGGTTTCTCCTCAAAGGCCGCATCATCATCAACATCAATATCTCCCCAATTGATGATGTGAGAGTCATAAAAAAGATAACGAAAGAGCTGTGACACATAAAAAACATCATGTGTCTGGCTCAACTATGGGGGGAGTGCTACTCGATACACCATGACTCCAACATGATAAAAAACATCGAATGAACCAACAAACTGGGGAGAAAGCTTACTCCCACAACCAGACCTTCGTTGCCCACAATGAGGAGTCACCTTCAGAAACAGGTGATCCCTAATATCAAACACTAAGGTTCTCATCCTTCTATCAACATATGATTTTTCACGATCCTGCACTATCTTTAACCTCTCACGAATCACTTGAACCATCTCGGTTGTATTCTGCACTAGTTCCGGTCCATGAATTGGTGGCTCTCCGACCCCAGTTTTGCACAATGGAGAATGGTAATCCTGGCCATATAAGGCTTCAAATGGTTCCATACCAACAGTGAAGTGAAAACTATTCGTGTAATTGAACTCCACCAAGGGTAATTACCTCATCCACAAACCTCCAAAATCCAGGACACAAGATCATAACATGGCTTCAGTAGTATGGATGGTTCGCTCTGTCAGACCATCCGTTTCTGGATGAAAAGTAGTGCTAAGGCATATATGAGAACCGAAAGCATGATGGAGACATCTCCACACCCAGCAGGTAAAATGAGGATCTTAATCAGAAATTATCTTCCTTGGGACTCCGTGAAGTCTCACTACCTCCTCCAGATACTGCCTCGAAAAAATATCCATGGAACTCAAATCCTTGATTTCTATAATGTGGGTCAATTTTGTTAAATTATCCACTACCAACCTAATAGAATCATTTCCCCCGTGATCTCGAGGTAAACCTTTACCAAATTCTATTGAGATGTCCTCCCACTACCACTGAGGAACATCTATTGTCCGGAGCATACCACTAGAAAAATAGTGTTTGACCTTCACCTTCTGGAAGACCAAACATTGAGAGATAAACTCTGCAACTGCATGCTTTAGCCTAAGCCACCAAAACCGACTCATCAAGGCTTTGTACATATTTGTTGCACAATGATGAACCACTAAAGGTGAACTATGAAACTCCTTGAGAATCATCCCACGCATCGCCTTAGGAACAAATATCATTCCGTGATACAACACTCGGTGTTGTTCTTCCTCAGACCAACCATCATGGGGCTCGCCACAAATAACTTGGTCTCTCCAGACCTCTACCTATAGCTCCCCATACTGGGAATCTTCCACCTACTGCACCAGAGATGACTGCACCGTCATATAAAAAAGAAAACCCTTTCCCCAAACTTCTCCAATATCAATAGGTAATGGTGACGGTTCTTCCATTACTCTTTAAGAGTCACCAGATTCACACACTACATCACTACGTGACTTCTGACTCAACGCATCAGCTATAACATTCCATTTTCCAGGTGTATATGATATTTCAAATTTGTATTCCTAAAATAACTCCATCCACTGATGCTGTTATAAGTTCAAGTCACGATGGGAGAAAACATACCTCAAACTATTATAATTAGTGAAAACCACAATGCACTCTCCAATGAGTTAATATCTCCACAAATTAAGAGAAATCATCGCGTCTGCACACTCAAGATCATGGGTGGAATTGTTACAATCATGGTGATGCAACTTCCAAGACCCATAAGAAATAACTGATCTCTACTGCGTCAGAACACAACTATAACACCCCGAGCCCGCTCTTCTGGACTCGGTGCTTGAAAATGCTGTGTAATTTTTTTTAAAAGTGAACAAACAATTACACAACACATTAATGAAGTGAGGATATTTTGTCGGTCTAGGTTCTGGATGATTAGACATAACCATACATTTATCAGGGTTTAAAAAAAATTAAAAATTTAAATAAAAATAAAACAACCATCAGCTACGCTTCCACACACTCTACAACGAAGATGACCAACTCTAGAATTCAAGGCAACCATTGTAAAACATTTCAAAAATGTAGGGTGAGCACAAAAGATTCCTAGTAAGGGGTTTTGAAAACCTTTGATAAATCGCCTTTTAAAATATCATTTTGATGATACATTTGAAAAATTCAATTGTAAATACATTTGTAAAACAACCTTTACAAAATAACATAATTATTTTTAAAAAAATTATACTTTGAAAACACTTTTAAACTAATCTAGTGAATTTATTTGGAAAATATTAAGCAAACTTCATTAAAAAAAAATCAATTTGAAGAAACTTAATTCGTTGAATGATGTATTGGGCCAACCCACTTAGCGAAGGATGGGTTCACTCCCCAATGAGCATCAAATTTTACAATGAACAAGTGCCGGTATTTTTTCAATAAAGTTTAATGCATGATTTACATATATATATATATATATACTACTATTGCTCACTGGAGTATTTACCTTTAAACATGTCAATGCATTTAAATAATAATTTCCACTCATAGCTATATATAAGTATATATATATATAAATGCGAATTATTGTTGAAAAAAAGCACTAGTAAGTATTGATTCCCAAAATCTCACGTCATATGGCATGTGCATAAAACCAACATACACCATCTTCCTTTGTTAAATAATATAATGAAATATCAATGATTTGTTTTCATGATTAAATGACTCAAACCATTCTTTTAATTCAAAATCATAAAATAATAATGAGCATGCACTGACGAATAAAAATGATATATTTTTTAAAAAATCAACATTTCATTCCTAAGTAAAATTATAATATAAACATGTACAAGACAACATAAAATTATAACATTTCTATAAACATTTCATCCAATTCTATTCAAAATTAATTTTTTTGTAAAGATTATCCAACATTCATGAATATGTGTATATACCTATATATGAATATGCATGTATGAAGTTTCATAAATGATCATTGATATATGTCCATATCCTTGATATTTATATGAATTGTATGTGACATAATAAAATTATGATATTATTAATTTATAAATTCATATTTGAATTATTACTTGACAATTATTTTATTTAAAACAATTATATATTTTCACATCATTAAGTTATATATATATATATATTATTCACTTGATTTTATATGCGATGTCCCTTCCAAAATAAATTTTAATTATACAAATAGACTCATTAATTTAAAATAATTAAATTGTTCTAAAAATTTTAGAACGGTTTACTAAAGCTTATAAAAAACTGTCCAAAACAGAAAACATGTTGATTTTGCTTTAAGAGAACCATTAAAGACATTTTTCTAGAAATAATTTTCCAATACCCAAAACCACAAAATATAAACCATATTATTTATCATAAGCAAATCTTCCTTGAAATTCAATAAAATGAATAATAATAATTTATTTCTATAAGGATTTAAAGGTGTAGAAAAATCCCCCATACACAAAAACCCATAAAAATAAAATCATGATAAAAAAATATTCCCTTAACCCAATATAGTAAACCAAATTTCAACATAATTTTGATAAACATAAACATGAATGATTTAATTGAATAAATAAATTACAATTAAAAATTAAAGAAGAGAGGTATTTGAAAACAAAATTAAACTATCTATTACAGAAAGAAAATTTCAAAATAAATAAATATTTGAAATAAATGTTTCACACTTACACAAACAATAATATGAGAATGCATAGAAAGTAATTTTGAAAATACATAATCCCTTAACAAAATTTTAAATCATTTTACTCCCATTTGCTGCTTATTTCTCATAAAAAATAGAACAGCACAATGCAGAGAGGAAAATGGAACTCTTACTTCTATCCTCACATATATAAATTTAGAATATATTGGGAAGTGAATCCTCTTCTTAAATACCCCCTCAGAATGTATGAAAATGATATATATATATATATATATATTATCAAGTTTAGGTATGCTCATATTGGTAGCAAGTTGGGATGCTTATATATATATTTTTAAATGATCAACTGTCTCATTAGAATACATAATAGAAGATCTGGATTTGATCTGATTTTGAAAATAATGTATAGATTCAGTTTATTTCTGAAGAATCATAATCAATGAAATTAATAAACTGATTCAAAAACAAACACCAACTAGAAAATGATGGATAATATGACCAAATGAAGAAGACTAATTTAATAGGCTTTCTGATAATCCAATTAAACTCTTCTTTGAAAAACGATTCATTAACATTTAATTATAATATCTATACTATTCATTTCGAGAAGATGGTTATAAGAAATCAATAAAAAAACAACAGATAAGTTATGGAATCGTCATCCGAGGAACACGATCTGAAGGCAAGGATAGATGGATGAGTGAATACACTGAAAATTGTCCAGAAGTCATGAATTCAATTATATTCGAATAAAAAAAATCAATAAAGCAATATTACTTTTAATTTAGGACCACACACATCTATTTCCTCTAAAATATCATCCAAAAACTTCAATGCATCACGGATCTGGAGTAGTCAAACCCTAAACACACTTCGAAACCCTCGCTCTAACTCCATTCCTGATCTAGAATCGACCTCAAGACTAAAAGTGAAAACCCTAACCGTGAAACAGAACTGACCTTCAGAAGGCTCATCGGTGGTCAAACCTCCAGCCGTTGACATCGACCTCTTACGGAATTCATCGACCTTGCACAAATTGGTCTGATTCATAACCGATAGTTGAAAATTTCTTCTTTAAAGCCGAACATCGCCTGGTCTCGAATCTTCCTCAGCACTAGCTCGCGGTTGGCGTTTACCCTCACACCCGAACAAAAAACCTCAGTCCCAATTAACAATTATATTTTTTATTCGTTTTAGTTTTATTTTTTATCAATATATATATATATATCAAAATTTCATAATATAATTTGTAAATTAATATGTTAATTTTAATGATTAAAACATTATTTATTTCATTGAATAAATGTATATATATATATATTAAATATGAAATATTTGTTTATTGAATATTAATTTTGGTAATAATATTTAAATTTAGTAATGTTTCTATTTATTTATTTTATTTTTACATCAATGACCTTTTTTTAATTTTTTTAAAAGTAATAACGGATTGTTTATTTTTTTTAAAAGGTCGGATAAAAAATCAATAAATATCAATGTTTTAAGGATCGTTCAAACACTCAGAAGAAAAATATTTTGATGCTCGCGCCACTAATTTTGGAGATGGTTTTATATTTTCCTATTATTTTTAGTTTCATTGCTATTATTCTTGTTATAATGTTTGTGCTTCTATCAGATCCAAATGATGATAACTACTCAATCAACATCATTGTGTTTCTCGGTGGTCTTCCAATTGTTTTATTATTGATAGAAGTGGGGTTAATGGGATATTTTGTCTGTGTCCAGGATGTATTATGGTATTTGTATAAATAATGTAATTACTACTTATATATTTTTATTTGTAAATTTATATATTTTATTGAATCTTCGAAACATTGACAAAACAAAAAACTTAATTCTAAACCTGGGGTGTTACATTCTCCCCCACTTAATTGGATTGTTCCCTCGCAACTCATTTACACTTATCGCTCTTAATTCCCATCTATAATGAGTCTCACATGATGTCCCCGATGTCTGTACAGTTTTCTTCCACGGTTTCAATGTCTTCTTATGAGATTAATGTTCAAAGTGGCTTCGAAATCCTCCACTTCCTTCGACCAAATGCAAATAGTGCAAGTGGGGTTGTATGCATGTAGGCACCGGAAGGCAGTCCTCAAGGAATGAAAATCAAAATAGTATCTGAGAAGTTCATCTTGAATTTTATTTCCATAAGAAAGTCACATTGAACCATCTTCAAATGTTTCAATGTCATCATAAATTCCTCCTGTTAAGAAAAATCTTAACAGTTGACGCATATAAGCTGCGTGAAGATTCCCTTCTTCAGCTGCTCTATAAAAAGTTGAAATTGATTTTGGCTGCTCAAACATGGTAAAACATCTAAAAATTCTTTGGTAATATGCCCCTAAACATTTGTGGAGATGACGTTGGATCTTTCTGATATCTTTGAAGATGAAACCAGATCCACAATGAAAATGAAGCATATCAAGTGTGCCTGATATATTATAGATTCATTTACAAGAAAGATACATGGTTTCATAGGGATCAGATTCTTCTTTGCATGATTTTTCCATGATCATTGCAAGTAATTCATCCGGAAGGCCTAAAATACTTGTTTCAGTTCTCCTTCCTTCCATAAAAAAAATTACAATGTAGAATGTTGACTGAGGAAGGACAGTCAATTTATCAAAGGGTTGTAAATTTCTAGAGTTATCTAGATCGTTACTCTAATACCAAATATAACGCCTGATCCCGCTCTTTTGGACTCAGTTCTTGAAAATTATGTGTAAATGATTTTTTAAAAGTAAATATACAATTACACAAAACATTAATGAAGTGAGGATCTTTTTCTGGTCTTGGTTTTGGATGATTAGACATAAACTAACATTTATCAGTGTTAAAATAATAATAACTAATATTAAAATAAAAAAACCATCAACTACGCTTCTACGCATGCTACAACAAAGATGACCAACTCTAGAATTCAAGGCAACCTTTGAAAAACATTTCGAAAATGTAGAGTGAGCACAAAAGATGCCAAGTATGGGGTTTTGAAAACCTTCGATATATCTCTTTTACAAATATCATTTCGATAATACATTTGAAAAATTCAAATGTAAATACATTTGTAAAACAACCTTTATAAAATAATGTATTTCTTTTTTGAAAAATATACTTTGAAAACACTTTTAATCTAATATAGTGATTTCTTTGGAAAATATTAAGCAAACTTCATTAAAAAACATCATTTTGAAGAAACTTAATTTGTTGATGGCTTTCTTGGGCCAACCCACTTAGCAAAGGATGGGTCCAACTCCCAATGACCTTCCATTTTTACAACGAATAAGCACCAATATTTTTTCAAAAACATTTAATGTTTGCTTTACATATATATATATATATATATATATATATATATATACTAGTATTGCTCCCTGGAGTTTTTACCTTTAAACATGTCAATGCATTTAAATAATAATTTCTACTGATGTCTATATATAAGTATAAATATATATATGGGTGTGTGTGTGAATTATTATTGAATGAAAAAAATAACACTAGTGAGGATTCATTCCCCAAAACTCACGTCAATCGGCATGTACATAAACACTAACATACCCTATCTTCCACTATTAAATAATAAAAATAAATATCAATGATTTTTTTTCATGATTAAATGACTTAAACCATTCTTTTTATTCAAAATCATAAAATAATAATGATCATTCCCCCAATATTATAAATGATATATATTTTTTTAAAATCAACATTTCATTCATGAGTAAAATTATAATATAAACATGTACAAAACAACTTAAAATTATAACATTCCTATAATCATTTCATCCAATTCCATTAAAAAATCATTTCTTTGTAATGTTTATCCAACATTCATGAATATGTGTATATACATATATATGCATATGGATGAATGAAGTTTCATAAAAGATCATCGATATATGGTTATATCCTTTATTTTTATATAACTTGTATGTGACATAATAAATTTATGATATTATTAACTTATAAATTCATATGTGAATTATTACTTGACTATTAATTTATTTAAAACAATTATATATTTGCACATCAAGAAGGTATATATATATATATATTAATCAATCGATTTTATATGTGATCTCCATTCCAAAATAAATTTTAATTATACAAATAGACTCATAAATTTAAAATAATTAAATTGTTCTAAAAACATTAGAACAGTTCACTAGAGCATATAAAAAAATTCACAAACTACAATCATGTTGATTTGGGTTCAAGAGAACCATTATAGAAACTTTTGTTGAAATAACTCTCCAATACCCAAAACCACAAAATATAAACCATATTATTTAACATAAGAAAATTTGCCTTCAAATAAAATAAAAAGAAGAATAATAATCTATTTCTAGGAGGATTTAAATGTGTTGAAAAATCCCCCTTACAAAAAAATCCATAAAATTAAAATCATGATAAAAAAATATTCCCTTAACCCATTATACTAAACCAAATTTTACCATAATTTTGATAAACATAAACATGAATGATTTCATTTACTAAATCAATTACAATTAAAAATTAAAGAATAGAGGTATTTGAAAACAAAATTAAACTATCTCTTACCGAAATAAAATTTCAAAATAAAAAAATATTGGAAATAAATGTTTCACACTTACAAAAATAATAATATGAGAATGAATAGAAAGTAATATTGAAAATACATAATCCCTTACCAAAATTTGAAATCCTTTTACTATTATTTGCTTCTTGTTTCTCATAAAAATAGAACAGCACACCCCAGAGAGGAAAATGGAACTCTTACTTCTATCCTCACATTTAGAAATTTAGAATATCTTGGCCTGTGAAGCCTCTGCTTAAATACACCCTTGGAAAGTCTTAAATATATATATATATATATATATATATATATATATATATTATATCAAGTTTAGATATACTCGGATTGGTAGCAAGTTGGTATTCTTATATATATATATTTTTAAATGTTCAACTGTCTCAAAAGAATACATAATAGAAGATCTGTATTTGATCCTATTTTGAAAATAATGAATAGATTCGGTGTATTTTTGAGGAATCATAATCAATAGAATTAATAAACCGATTCAATAAAAAATACCAACAATAAAATGATGTATATAATGACTAAAGGAAGAAGATTAATTTAATTGGCTATCCGACAATCCAATTAAACTCTTCTTTGAAAACGATTCATAAACATTTAATTATAATATATTTACTATTCATATCGAGAAGTTGGTTGCAATAAATCAATAAAAAACAGTATATAAGATATGGAATTGTTATCTGAGAAACACGATATGAAGACAAGGACAAATGGATGAGTGAATATACTGAAAATAGTCCAGAAGTCATGAATTCAATATTATTCGGATAAAAAAACTTCAATAAACCAATCTTACTTGTAATTTATTACAACACACATCATTTTACTCTAAAATATCATCCAGAAACATCAACGCATCACAGATCTGGAGTAGTCAAACCGTAAACAAGCTTTGAAACCCTCACTCGAACTTAATTCTTGATCTATACTCAACCTCAAAACTAAAAGTGAAAACCCAAACCATGAAATAGAATTGAACTTCGGAAAGCTCATCGGTGGTCAAATCTCCCGCCCTTGACATCAAACTCCTACAAAATTCTTCGACCTTGCACGAATTGGTCTGATTAATAACTGATGGTTGAACATTTCTTCTTCAAATCCGGACATCGCTTGGTCTCGATTCTTCCTCAGTGCCGGCTCGCGGTTGGCGGTTACCCTCACACTCGAACAGAAACCCTCAATCCTGATTCACTATTCTTATTATTCTTTTTATTATTCGTTTTAGTTTTATTGTTTTATCAATATATATATATATATATCGATATTTAATAATATAATTTCTAAATTAATATGTTAATTTTAATGCTTAAAACATAATTTATTTCATTAAATATATGTATATATATATATTATATATAAAAAGTTTGTTTGTTACATATTAATTTCTGTAATAATATTTAAATTAGTATTGTTTCTATTTATTTATTTTATTTATACATCGATGGTATTTTTTTTTAATTTTTTTAAAATGTAATAACGGATAGTTTCATTTTTTTAATGGTCAGATAAAAACTCTATAAATATCAATGTTTTAAGGTTTGTTCAAACACTCAGAAGAAAATTATTATGATGCTCTCACCACCGCTTTCGGAGATGGATTTATATGTTCCTAAATATTTTAGTTTCATTGCTATTGTTCTTTCTATAACGTTTGTGCCTCTATCGGATCCAAAACATGATAAAAACTCGATAGACATCATTTTGTTTCTCGGCGGTCTTCTAATTGTTTTATTATTGATAGAAGTGGGGTTAATGGGTTAGTTTTTGTGTGTCAAGGATGTCTTATGGTATTTGTATAAATAAATTGATTGCTAATTTTATATTTGTGTTCAGAAAATTATATATTTTATTGCATTTGGGAAACATTGAAAAAACATAAAACCTAATTCTAAACCTGGGGTGTTACATTCTCCCCCACATAATTGGATTGTTCCCTCACAATTCATTTACACTTATCACTCTTAATTTCCATCTATTCTGAGTCTCACATGATGTCTCTAAGGTCTGTACATTTGCCTTCCACGGTTTCCATATCTTCCGAAGATATTAAAGTTAAATGTGGCTTCGAAATCCTCCACTTCCTTCGCCCAAATGAAACCAATGCAAGAGGGGTTGTATGTATGAAGGAACTGTAAGAGAGTTCTCAAGGAATGATAATCAAAATAGTATCTGGGAAGTTCATCTTTAATTTTATTTCTATAATAAAGTCAAATCGCACCGTCTTCAATAGTTTCAAAGTTATCAAAAATTCTTCCTGTGAAGCAAAAGATTAAAAGTTGACACATATAAGTTGCGCAAAGATTCCCTTCTTCAGCTGCTCTATAAAAAGTTCAAATTTATTCTGGCTACTCAATCATGGTATAGAATTTGAAAAGGCCTTCGTAATATTCCCCTAGGCATCTATAGAAGTGACATTGGATCTGTCTGATATCATCGAAGAAGAAACCAGAAACACGATGAAAACGAAGTATATCAGGTGTGCCTGATATATTATAGATTCATTTTCTAGAAATCTGCATGGCTTATTTGGTCTTATATTCTTCTTTGCAAGATTTTCCCATGATCATATCAAGTAATTCATTTGGAATGCCTAAGAGAATTGTTTGAGTTCTCCTTCCTTCCATCTGAAAATTACAAAGGAGAATGTTGACTGAGAAAGGACAGCCAATTTAACGAAGGGTTCTAAATTTCCTTAGTTATCTAGACCGTGCCTCTGAAACCAATTATAACACCCCAAGCCTGCTCTTTTAGACTCAGTGCTTCAAAATTCTGTGTAATTTTTTTTAAAAGTGAACAAACAATTACACAACACTTTAATGATGTGAGGATATTTTGTCAGTATAAGTTCTGGAAGATTATAAAGTACCGTACATTTATTATGGTTTTAAAAAATACAAATTAAAATTAAAATTAAATTAAAACAACCATCAAGTATTCTTTTGTGCACGCTACAGAAAAGATGACCAATTTTGGAATTCAAGGCAACCTATGAAAAACATTTCAAAAACGTAGGTTGATCACAAAATATGCCCAGTAAGGGGTTTTGAAAACCTTTGATAAATCGCCATTAAGAATATCATTTCGATGATACATTTCAAAAATTAAATTGTATATAAATTTGTAAAACAACCTTATAAAATAATATAATGATTTGTAAAAAAATATACTTTGAGTACACTTTTAAACTAATCTTGTGTTTTTCTTTGGAGAATATTAAGCAAACTTCATTAAAACAAAACATCATTTTAAAGAAACTTAATTAGTTGAAGGCTATCTTGGGCCTACCCACTTAGCAAAGGATGGGTTCACTCCCCAATGACCTTCCATTTTTACATCGAACAAGTTCTGATATTTTTTCGAAAATGTTTAAATTATTCATTACATATATATATATATTAGTATTGATCACTAAAGTTTTTACATTTAAACATGTCAATGAATTTAAATAATAATTTCTACTGATATCTATATATATGTATATATACAGATATATATATATATATATATATGTGTGTGTGTGTATGAATTTTTTTTGAAAGAAAAAAACACTAGTGAGTATTGATTCCCAAAAACTCACGTCACTTGGTATGTACATAAACCCCAACATACCCGATCTCCCATTGTTAAACAATAAAAAGAAATATCAATGATTTGTTTTCATGAATAAATGACTTAAACCTTTCTTTTAATTCAAAATCATAAAATAATAATGATCATGCACCGAAGATTATAATTGATATATTTTTTAAAAAAATTCAACATTTCATTCATGATTAAAATTATAATATAAACATGTACAAGACAACTTAAAATTATAACATGTCTATAAAAATTTCACCCAATTATATTAAAAATTCATTTCTTTGTAAATTATATCCAACGTTCATGAGTATGCATATTTATGTATGAAGTTTCATAAAAAATCATCGATATATGGCCATATCCTTGATTTTATATGACTTGTATGTGACGTAATAAAACTATGACATTCTTAATTTATAAAATCATATTTGAATTATTACTTGACTATTAATTTGTTTAAGATAATTATAAATTTTCACATCATGAAGGTATATATATATATTATTCACTTGATTTTATATGTGATGTCCCGTCTAAAATAAATTTTAATTATATAAATAGACTCATAAATTTAAAATAATTAAATTATTCTAAAAATTTTAGAATGGTTTACTAAATCTTATAGAAAAATCTCCAAAACTACAAACATATTGATTTTGGTTTAAGAGAAAAATTAAAGAAACTTTTTTAGAAATAATTTTCCAATAGCCAAAACTGTAAAATATAAACCATATTATTTATCAAAAAAAAATCTACCTTGAAATAAAATAAAAAGAAAAATAATAATCTATTTTTATGAGGATTTAAAAGTGTAGAAAACCCCCCTTACACAAAATCCCATAAAATTAAAATCATGATAAACAAATAGTCTCCTAACCCATTATACTAAACCAAATTTTAAAATAATTTTGGTAAACATAAAGATGAATGATTTAATTTAATAAATCAATTAAAAATAAAAATTAAATAAGAGAGGTATTTGAAAGCAAAACAAAAATATCTCTTACAGAAATAAAATTTCAAAATTAATAAATATTTGAAATTAATGTTTCACACTTACACAAATAATAATATGAGAATTCATTTAATGTAATTTTGAAAATAAATAATCCCTTACCAAAATTTGAAATCCTTTTACTCCTATTTGGTGCTTTTTTCAAGTAAAAACAAAACAACACAACACAGAGAGGAAAATGGAACTCTTACTTCTATCCTCACATATAGAAATTTATAATATCTAGGGCAGTGAAGCCTCTGATCCAATACACCCTCATAAAGTCTTAATATATATATATATATATATATTATCATGTTTAGATATGCTCGGATTGGTATCATGTTGGGATGCTTATATATATATTTTTAAATGATTAACTGTCTCATAAGAAGACATAATAGAAGATCTGGATTTGATCAGATTTTGAACATAATGAATAGATTCAGTGTATTTTTGAAGAATCATAATCAATGTAATTAATAAACTGATTCAATAACAAATACCAACAAGAAAATGATGGATAGGATGACCAAAGGAAGAAGACTAATTTAATAGGCTATCCGACAATCCAATTAAACTCTTCATTGAAAAAGATTCATAAAAATTTAATTATAATATCTATAATATTCATATCGAGAAGTTGGTTGTAAGAAATAAATAAAAAAACTGATAAGATATCGAATCATCATCTGAGGAACACGGTCTAAAGGCAAGGAAGAATGGATGAGTGAATACACTGAAAATGGTCCAGAAGTCATTAATTCAATAATATTCGGATAAAAAAAATTCAATAAACCAATATTACTTGTAATTTAGGACCACACATATCTTTTTCCTCTAAAATATCATCTAGAAACATCAACTCATCACAGATATAGAGTATTAAAACCCTAAACATTCTTTGAAACCCTCACTCAAACTCAATTACTGATCCAGACTCGACCTTAAAACTAAATGTGAAAACCCTATCCGTGAAATAGAACTGAACTTCAGAAAGCTCATCGGTGGCCGAACCTATGGTCATTGACATTGACCTCATACGGCAGTCTTCAACCTCGCATGAATTGGTCTGATTCATAACCGATGTTTGAACATTTCTTCTTCCAATCCGAACATCTCCTGGTCTCGAATCTTCCTCAGCGTTGGTTCGCGGTTGGCGTTTACCCTCACACTCATACATAATCCCTCAATCCTGATTCACTATCCTTATTTTTTTATTATTCATTTATTATTATAGTTTTATCAATATATATATATATATATTGGAATTTCATAATATAATTTCTAAATTAATATTTTAATTTTAATTCTTAAAACATTATTTATTTCATTTAATATATATATATATATATATTAAATATAAAATGTTTTTTTATTACATATTAATTTCAGTAATAATATTTAAATTAGTAATGTTTCTATTTATTGATTTTATTTATTCGTCAATGATCATTTTATTAATTTTTTTAAAAATTAATAATGGAAAGTTTCTTTTTTTATAATAGTCGAATAAAAACTCTATAAATATCAATGTTTTAAGGGTCATTCAAACACTCAAAAAAATTATCGTGACGCTCTCACCACCGCTTTCGGAGATGGTTTTATATGTTCCTCTTATTTTTTGTTTCATTTCTATTATTCTTGTTATAACAGTTGTGCTTATATTAGATCCAGAATATGATAACTACTCGATCGACATCATTGTGTTTCTCGGTGTTCTTCCAATTGTTTTATTATCCATAGTATTGGGGTTAATGGGTTAGTTTTTGTGTCTCAAGGATGTATTATGTTATTTTTATAAATAAAGTGATTTCTACTTATATATTTGCATTCAAAAATATATATATTTTTATTGTATCTTGGAGACATTTAAAAAACATAAAACATAATTCTAAACCCGGGGTGTTACAAAAGTCTAACCCCAGATGTGAAGCATGACAGAAAACAACAAACAGAACTCCCTCTACTAGAAGACAAAGAACTGGAGATCTTAATAACTTCCCCTTTAGATACTCGAATTCTCTCTAACACTTATTAGTCCATATAAACACCTGATCCTTCCTAGTCAAAGTTGTCATAGGTGTCAAAACTCGAGAAAAATTGTCTATGAACCTCCTGTAGTATCCTGTGAGATCAAATAAATTCCTCACCACTGACTCTATAATTGGAGATTCCCAAGACAAAACTTCTTCTATCATTTATGGATACACATCTACTCTCGACTGAGACACAACATGCCCCAAAAAATAGACTACTCTAGCCCAAAACTCATATCTCAACAACATACAAAATAGCTGATGTTGACGAAGAACTCCCAAAATGGAGTGTAGATGCTCTTCATGCTCCTCCTCGGACGTGGAGTAAGCAAGAATTTCGTCAATGAAAACCACCACGAACTTGTCCAGGAACTCACTGAACATAGCTTTCATCAATACAATGAACATTGCTGTAGAATTTTCTCGCTGAATGACATTACAACAAACTCATAATTACCATGACGAGAACAAAAATAAGCCTTCGAGATATCCTCATCCTTCACACAAATCTGATGGTATCATGACTGTTAGTCGATATTTGATAACCAAATCACACCCTTCAGTTAATCTAATAAATAATCAATATGTACAATAGGATATAGATTCTTCACTATCACTTTTTTTGAGTGATGAAAATCGACACACAGCCGCAAAATGTCGTCAGCCTTCTTTAGGAACAAAATTGGTTCACCCCACAGTAACACACTTGGAAAAATAAAATGACACTATAAAAGGCCATAATATTGTATATGTATCTCTCGTAAATCAGAAGGGGACATCCTATGTGGTGAAATAGATATATGAGACACTCCTAGTTGTAGCTCGATCCCAAACTCGATCTCTCATCAAGGGGTTAATGCTACAACCACTTACAGAAAGACATCAGTATACTTTTCTATGACCCGAGGAAACATCTACTATTGAACCTCTGAAGAACATTGTATCATCTCAACCATCATGTATTATAAGGAGGGAACACGCCTCTGACCCATTTAACAGTCCTGCTCGCCATTGAACACCACTGGTTATCCATCCGTATCGAAGAACACAAACTTCCTCTTGAAGAAATCCATGATAGACTGAACCGAATACAACAAATCCATGATGAGGATGACTACATATGGTTGTATTAGTAAACATAGGAAATCTCCCCAAGAGCGGTGTTTCCCCAACACTAGCTCACATTCTCTACATAATTCAAACATGTCAGCTCGACCTCTAACTAGCATACTCAACGCCAAGGGAACTAGAAGCCCCTCTATATCAAGTCCCAAATCATGGATATGGTTAGGTGATATGAATGAGTGTGTCACTATTGTATCAAAAAAGGAATACACCAAGGTAGAAAACAAGAAAAGGGTACCTCGAATGACATGTGGGGATCCTGAAGCTAGAAACACTGAAGCATGAAGCTGACCACGACCTCCTCCATGACCTCTATAACCCTGATGATGACCACCACCATGGTCGCACTCTGCTATCTGAGGACAGGGAGAATCACATGATTGTCCTATACCTGCCCAATCTACCCTCTACTGATCCAAAGATGCTCCCTTGGCTGGAACTGCCTGAGTAGAGGAACTTCGATCAGAGCACATGGTGCACAATGACTGCTCTGAAAGGTTGGGCACCCTCGCAGATGATGAACTCAACCAACACAATAAAAAAAGTATATGATCCCATGGAATAGTCCTGAAAGCTTCTACCTCTGGGGAAACAAGATGCAGAGGGCTGGGACCTACCCCCTGCTAAACAAAAACTCTTCTGCCTTGAAAAATAGGTACCCTAGACCACAACTTTTCTTTGTGAGGAATCATGAAAATACCCCTCTCGTGATGATCTGATTCTAGCCAATGTCTTCTCTACAACCTCTTCCCTCACCATCACCTTAATATTTGTCTTCATCACAAATGGGGTGACCTGGCATTGGATCTATGGATGCATAGTATCCTCAAAATGACTCTCCCTAGCCTCCTCATCTGGTAACAAGTCTGAAGAAAATCGTAAAGGTTTCCTGAAATTGATTCTAATGACTTTCACACTTGAACTCCCCTATAGAAGGGTAAGAAGCTCCTATTTACTGGATGCCTTCATGGACGAGGACAGAAACTCCACTCTAAACTCATCTCAGAACTCCCCCAAGAGATCGCTGACTCCTCACGATCCCTAAGGAACAAGAACCACCATTGTCTCGCTGCACCACGCAACATCATCATAACCAAGGACACCCATTGATCCTTCCAAGCATGGATTGAACTAAATCCTATCTCGACCTCCTCTATCCAGTCTTCTGTGACTGCATCTAAAATGGATCCCATGTAATTCATTAGAATATGGTGCTGAAACTCTTGGAGTGACCTCCTCCAAGTGTTATCTTCATCAACCTCAACCCTACAGTGATCTGCTGGCATAGCCTACTGGGAATCTTCTATGCGATCCTAATAAGGATGTCGACCTAGAGCCATACCTATAAAATAACAAATAGTTAGATCTCCTAGACCTGGAATATGGAAGATTCAACATTAACTAATTAGTTAATTTTTTTTTATTAATTTTAGGTTAAAATATCCAACGGTTTTCCCACTCACACACATGCACAAAGAATAATAATTTATGATCCTTTCCTAGGTCTCTACACTATAACTAGGATCACCTCATTTAGTATCCATTATAAACATAAAGGTCTACACATTAGATTATAGGGGGCCCTAAATTACTATGTCTCAGCTGGTCTCCATTGTTTATATCACTTGCTAATCTTGACTGACATTGTTTCCCAACCAACCCATGCAAGCTCACCTGTTCCTAACTCCAAACTCTATCCTATCCCTCAACCTCCTTCTGATACCACTCTGTTACAACCCCTCCCCACAAGGTGTACCCCTCATCGGCCATATATGTGAGAAGGGAGATAGTGAACATCGAGTCCCACCTCCAGTAGGCCTTGGGTAGTTGACTCGCATCGAGGGTATAGTAAACATAAAAATGGGAGGCCATTCCCTCTAATAGAACACATGTGAAAGATATAGAGATAAGATTGAAACCAAACAACACCATGTAAGAATGCAATATAAAAGAAATCAGAAGCACACATATGTAATGTCATGAAAAACTACTAAAACAAATGGGCAAAATGCAAGTACCCAGATGAATGTAAAAACAGTAGCAACCACAAGCCCGAACAGCTCCTGTAACCCCATGCTCGTAGAAACCAGCTTGATCTCTAACCTAATCCAAGTGACCTAAAAATAGTTTAAATATACATAGGGTGAGTATAATAATATACTTAGTAGGATCATCCACGAAGCCTCTTGTACAAAAGTATAGAAATCATGCTAAAGAACAATGGACAACAAGTGAAGCTAACTCAACACGTAAACATGTATTATAAGTTCCTAGAATCACCATGGTAACTCTCACCATGTATCTCAAAGTATGGTATATAATATAATAAAGTCTATCAAGGGTACCACACTACTACTTCAACAATATTTTTTTGCTTCTCCCCAACGTCGCACGCCCTAAGAATCTCTCTCCAAAAAAGGCTTGCCCGCATAAACCTGGGCGAAGCACCACAACAACCACCTCATGCAAAAAACCCACCATGTCCAAGTAAAAAAAAGTAATATGGTAGTTTCTAGGAGACACCATAGCTCGCATAACATGTATCATACATCAGGTAATAAACCTCAAGATATTATAGCCCATACACTGAGTAAGGATCCTCCTACTATCATAGCTTATACAAGTTACACCTATAGAAGTCCATAAGAAACTATATCCAGAATATATGTGTGTTAATAACCAAAATCCATTAAAACCCTCTACACACATATATTGGGAAACTAACCACTGTGCCTACTAGCACAAGTAACTACTAGGAGAAGAGAGTAGGGCCAAAGGGGGTAGTCATCCAGCCATCCTCCACCAGGAATGTTGGGGAAAACACTCCCACACCAGGGCATAGAATCCTCGAGGTGTTAGTTTCCCTAACTAATGGGGTTGAGTAGCATATGGAAACACAAAAAGTACAGAATATACTCTAGCTCACAACCACACTATGGGCATAACATAGTCTTAGACACAATTGCAGATAACGTCTCTCGGAATCCCAATAGCAGCTTCTATGACTAGGTATCCTATAAGAACAAAACCATTAAAAGATTGTAATTACATTACTTTATTGCCTTTTTATTAGTTTCACTTTATGTTAATTAATTCTTTTAACCTTTATTAACTATTGAAAATTTCCACATTTATTTCATCAGCATCACTCCCAAATTTCACTATTACTTTAAATTACGACCTCAGCATTGAGCCCCAGCGACTCCAACTCCATGTGTTAACATAATTTATTAAATTATTTATTTACACCATTACATTCCCATATTCCAGGGCATTCTATAAAAAACATTCTATACTACTAACCACAAGGGGTCTCAACACAGTGAGTATATGAACTACCTGTTGAGTCTTTTCCGCCTATAGCAAGAGTGTGGACCCATCCTCCATTGAGAAGCTAAACACAGAAATCATGTGGCATCCCACACGCATGTTCACCCCTTCCAGAAGAAGGGTATGTAAGAATAGTTACCATGATCAATGGGGAATGTAAAGAAGATAAACAACCAATAAGAACCAGCAAGCATCAAAACATTCACATCCAACCCATTTCATCATCCCAGGTGTCCTCCCTGACTGACACATGCATAAACTGATGCATCCTTCCACTCTAGGTGTCAACTGCTACCACAACTAGTAGCCCTCCCTACCCCCACATTTCACAATATCCGTCCATGCTCACATCACAAAACAAGCAGCATGAAAACAAACATCATACCAATTGGGCTCTTATCCCTTAAACAAGAAAGATGGAAACTCAGAACCCTAAAAGTAATTATCTTTTATCAAACCACCAATTCTTTAATACATCATGGATTCACTGATTTATTATTCATTGGTTCAAACTATGCTAAACTTAAACAGTAAGATATCACAAATAATTAACATTCTTACTGTACCAATTTGATTAACATAAAATTATAATATGAAGAACCAAATTCATTTACATGCCTCTTAATATTTAGCTAAACAATTATCAATTAATTCAGTCTTTACGTTCATTAGAAATTTCAATCAAGAAAAAAATCAAAACAATGAAAGCATATAAATCACACTCTCTATCAAAAAAGGAGGTAATAATATACAATCGATGTAAATTTATTTATCTGGTTCAAATATTTAATATTTCCATTCAATTGAGACCCAATGGGATATAAAATGCTAACTATATATTTTCACTTAATATAAAATAGAAGCAATGAATCCCCTACTTCAAACGGTTGTTGACGTTCTTTTTACGAGAATGATCCACACAATGGGTTATGATATCCTCCCCCCATAACAACTGTATCCACCTAGGGATGTAGAGACACCACCACAATAGAGAATACCCAAGAAAATTTTATTATGAACATGTAAATAGCATTTCATAAAATGGGATGAAGAAACAAAAGAAGATGAACCCAAAAAAATGAAGATAGATCATACCTTATATCGAAGATTGATCGATACTGCTAGGTTGAATCACAAATAGAGGGGAGCTAATGCAAGGAGGAATATTGATCACACAAATCATATAAGAAGGAATGGAACGTTTGAGAATCTCACTCACAAGAATACGAAGGAAGGATTATAGAGGATGATATCTCATCCCTTTATATGATTTAATGGAGTAGTGGTTTATGATATGTTGGATATTTTATTAAAATTGGATTACATTGAACCACACTATTTGACCAATTAAAAACATCCTGAGCATTACGAAAATTAATATAGGAGTTACGGCCTTTGAATCATCCTTTGAGTAATTAAAAAAAGGCTTTAAATACATTTTACCTCTATGGAAATGTCAATGGGGCGAAACATTAAGAAGCTGGAAACATTGTTCACGAACTCGAATTGTGGAAAAGGAACAGAATTGTTCATGATATCAATATTTGGAAAAAGAAAGAGGTCACCATTGGAACCTCAGCATTCTAGAAACACTGATCATTAACTCAAAATTTAGAAATGGAATGAGGTCACCATCCGAACCTCACTATTCTGGAAGCACTATTCCGGAACTCAAACTTTGGAATAGGAAATATGTAACTGTTGGAACCTCACAATTCTGGAAACATTTCTCATGAACTCAAAATTTGGAAAAGGAAAGAGGTCACCATTGGAACCTCACAATTCCTGAAACACTGTTCATGAACTCAAAATTTTGCGATGGAAATAGGTCAACATTGGAACCTCATCATTTTTGAAACACTATTCATGAACTAAAAATTTGAAAAATGAAATAGCTCACCATTAGAACCTCACCATTTTAGAAACACTGTTCATGAACACAAAATTTGGTAAAAGAATGATCTCACCATTGGAACCTCACCGTTCTGGAAACACTATTCATGAACTCAAAATTTGGAAAAGGAAAGAGGTCACCTTTGGAACCTCACCATTCTGGAAACATTGTACATTAACTCAAAATTTGGCAAACGCAATTAGTCACCAATGGAACCTCACCATTCTAGAAACACTATTCATGAACTAATAATTTCGCAATGGAAAGAGGTCATAGTTGGACAGTTCACCTAAGGCTACTGATGAAACTATTCACATAAGGTTACTGTTTCACTGTTCACCAAAGACTACTATTGCATTGTTCACCTAAGGCTATAGTAGGAACTATTTACAAGGCTACCATTGGGACTATACACCGAATTGGAATTTTGGGAATGTTTTGGGGATAAGTCACCTTGACCACCTAGAATACCTCAGACACCATATTTTCGCAATGGAATGGACAAAAGAGGATATGACCATTACATAAGAACTCTAGATCCTCAAAATATCTATCCTTGATCCATCTCAAAAATGTAGACTCCATTGAAACTAGAACTAGGGTCATCTACATAGGACTCTCATGAACAACCACATTCATTTCATCTAGTAAGTTCATCCTCTTCCACTCTACACTCAAATCCATAACCATCTGAGGCTGAGTTTTCCTACTCAACCCATCATCCAAACAATTTCTGTTATCGGGTATATATGTGATTTCAAAATAAAAATATGATATATACTCAACCCATCTCCACTTTCAAAGATTCAAATTAAACATAAAAATATATACTTCTATACCTTATGATCTGTATAAACTATTAATATTTCTCCCATGTGTCTCCAAAACATAGGAGAAAAAACCACTGCTAAAAAATAAAGGTTTTTCATAGGGTAGTTTAGTTCATGACGTCTCCACTACAAAGATCCATATACAATGACTTGGTATCCTTGAATTAACAGAGCTCTGAGTCTGATTCAAGAAGCTTCATAATACACAGTGTGTCCCTCACCTGACTCGGGTAGGATCGAAATGGTGATGATTTCAAGTACCACATCAACTCATGGAAATAATCCTTGCATTATTCCATCATGTTAAACCTTACCTCTTCTTGGTCAAGAACAAAAGTGGTGTTAACAAAATGGGAAAATTCATGGATGAAACTCTTGTAATATCTATCTAATCTTAAAAATATTCCAATGATGAAATTATTTAGGGGTTTATACAAATATAAAAATACATGAACCTTATCTTGGTCCACTTACATACCATCCTCCGAGAGGATGATCCCCATGGATTGTACTTCATCAATCCAAAGTTTACTGTTAGATAGATTGGCGTAAAACTAATGATCTCACAGTGTACTCAAAATGATGTCATGATGTTTGGAAAGATCCTCATTATTCAAGGAGTGCACAAATAATTTATCCAAAAACACCACCACAAAATGATCTAGATGTGGATGAAGGATCCTATTCATCAAGGCCATAAACACCGGTGGTGCATTTTTTAACAAAAATATAATTACAATAAAACAATAAAGGTCATAACTACTCATGAAAGTAGGCTTCGGTATAAAAAAAGTCCAAACTCTCAATTGGTGATACCCTAATATCACTTCTACCTTTGAAAACAATCAATATTCTATCAATTGGTCAAAAGTTCATTAATATGTGGAAGGATAGATAGGTTCTTCAGAGTAATCTAGTTAATGTTTTGGTAATCAATGCAAAATTGTAGAGTCTCATCATCATTATTTGAAAACAACATCAGAGAACCCCAAGGTGACATACTCAGATTGATAAAACCCTCTTTCTCATTCTCATCCAGTTATGTCTTGAGCTCTTGTAGCTCAGTCGGTTCCATTCTATATGTTGGTATAGAAACCGGCAGATCACAAGACCTGATTTAAATAGTGAATTCAATATATCACTCTGGTGGATGACCTGAGAAGTCATTAGGATTGACATCCTGAAATAATTCTACCACTGGTGGCAAGATTTCATGCCAAATACCGTCATCAACTAGAAATGGCCAGTAACCAGGTCTATGAGCTCTCCTAGTGGAAGGGTAATTAGACTTTCTCATCATAATAGGATATCTCACTCTCCCTTATTAATATAATTTTCAAAATTATTAGACATTATGGAAACTATCTTGTTGTGATAGACTATATGGGATCAGTATGCAACTAGCCATTCCATATCCAAATTTTTGTCGAAACCTGTGACATCTAGAATATAGAGAACCCATAAGAAATTTATATTCCCCAATATCTAGGGAACATCCCTTATCTATAAATATGTATCTAATGGTGTATCTACAATAATTTCACTTCTCATGAACTCCACATACATGGTCAAACTAGTAACTAGTTTTTATGATTTAATGAATTAGAGGAATTAGTATAAAATAAGGCACTAGCTATAGAATAATCTACTAGAATTGTACCTTTTAGTTTTTATGGGCTAGGCTCACTCTCCTCAAGTGTAGGCTGCATCACATGTAAATATATTTTCCTTCTTCCCTATGATGCTATCTGACTCCTCGACAAAGCACAACTCTACATATGTGGGAAATCTGTCCCAGAAGCACCATGTCCAATGCCTCTACCACCATGCAAAGTAGAACTCCAGCTGCCAAACCGATAATGTGTAAAAGATCTGATTCACATACTCTAGAATTTCCCTGATACTACCTGAATACCAGCATGTCGTTGTGACTTGAAACAAAAAATTCAGGGGTTCCATCTTTCCACAGGTCCAAAACATTATAGATGGCCAGAAACAATATTGACGATACTATATCAGCTTACCACACTAGTGAAAAATCACCCCAATAAGGTTGTTTCCAACTGACCCTCTTGTTCATGTACTCTATTTCACAGTACCATGGATAATGGTGTCCTAATGATGCTTCATGATATCATAATTTACACCTCATGATCATCCTGTAACAATTACATGTCTATCCATAGAAGCCTCTCTCAGGTTCCCCTCAAATATGATACCCAGATCCCCCACATCCATAAAGTTATTTTGACTAAAGATATTCACATGGAAAATAATCTTATATTTATGTTCATCTTGAATTAGTATTTCGATAGCTTCTTCATCTCCTAATAACGTAGAAGAAAATTATTGCAAATCTGTGAAGCGTCCAACATAATCCATCACTGATATGATCTCCTGTGCCAGATCCATGAACTCTTCTACTTTTTTTTATCAACATCTCTGGATAGATGTGCTCCAATAATCTCTCTAATATGTCATTCTATAACATACCATTAATCTGTCCAGATCATTCCTAAATTTCCCACTAACACTTTTCTGATCTCATTCTCATAAAAGTCTACAGCTTGACCCTCCTATCAGATAGAGTCTCCAAATGGTCAAGTATTATCTTGATTGACGGAACCCATAATTAAACTCCATCACGTCCTCCATCTCCAATAAAAGTCATAGGGTGTTGTAAATGAATCTCCCTTATCATCTCAGACATTCTTTTCACAAACTGACCTAGGTATCTTTATATGAATTTCTTGAAATGAGAAAATTTATCCCTGAACTACTCTCCACCATTATTATCTATCACCAATGGTTCCTCATGTTCCTTAGTTGGAAATCAGTTTCTAGAAATTCACTTCAGTCTTCCCCTCAACAAACAACATCGAGGAATATCTCTACAATGAGAAACAGACTTTTTGAGTCTCACAACACAACCTTATAACTTTTACATAAGAGGAAAAATCATAATACGTCAAAATAAATATTTTCCCCAAATCATGACATGCCTTCAAGACCGATGCACTATCATTACACTTAACCATCATATACCTAGGTTTTGGTAATCAAGGGTAACTACATTTTCATAGTCAAAACTCTCATTTATACATCAAATTATTCTCAGTTTTAAGTATTTTACAGTCTTTCTCAATTATTATTGGGAACCATTTTCATTAAAATCTCACAAGATAGAAAAAATTGTTAATATTCCATAACATACCCATAACCTATTTTCTAGTTTCTGTTTAAGATGATTCATTTCCCAATATAACCCTGAGTGACTATAATGATGCATATAGAGTCAACTCTTATGCCATTCTGGGGCACGGATCAAAACTCAAAAATTATCAGAAACAATAATCACATCACACTATATGTGTGTCACCGTCAGTAAGATAATATTCAATTATAAAAATAAATGAAAATAACAACATTCTCACGGTTAGTACTAGGGATTCCCCCCATAAATGGGTTTGACAATCCCATGCAAAAACATAGTACTAATCTCCAAATCCTCCTAGTTTCATGTATACCTTTTCAAAAATATTAATATAATAAAAATAAGAAATAAAAATCCTTTAATACAAGTTGGAACGTTATGGTCACCTATTCCAAATATTAGTTCCCCTAGTTGGGTTCACCACATGACGTCAGAAATGCCTCCCCGTATACAATAGGGTGCCGAATAGTAGTGAGGGTCTAGTAATTCAATCATGGGGATGTTATACACTATATTATTAGATAAAAAACTAGTGGAAATATATAAAAAATCTGAAATTATATATAACTAGAAAAATTGAAAAGGCATAAGATAAACGAAATAATAAATTCAATTTTCCACTGAAAGGGAAAACATTTTATGCTAATATAAGTTTAAATGTTGCAAAAATGAAACTGAAAAAAATAATGACACTGTTGACTCCCAAGAGCATCTCAGACCATGTCAGGTTCCCTTATCCAATATCCAAACCAATCCACAATCTATCATAGGGCCTTTTCCGATAACCTATCCTACATCAGTATAGCATATTCAAGTAACAATTAAGCATCTCAAGTAGAGTGTGATTACAACATAGTAGACCACCATCAATGGTTTCTAAAATAATTCTAGTCAAAAGAGTGTATGAAATTCCATAATAAAATAAGAAAAATTAATAATTAAACAGTTAACACGTTATCATTTATTAATTATTTATCTACATTAATCTATAGAGTTCCAAATGAGAGTTTGTACATCAATACTAGCTTCAGCTCGTGCTAGAGCCCGATGTGTCCCATAGGCAATTTCCTAACATAATATCGGATTAAAATCATGAAAAATCTATATGTATTCAACGGTGTTATGTTATATCTCTAATAGATTCGACTCAAATCAGAGATCAAAGTATTCTCAATTGAGGACATTACTCGAAGTTTCACTATTACCATTAATTAATATCACATTTAAATGCCATATATCGAAATATACCAATTTAAGAAACATATGTATGATGACCATGTTACAATGATGACTTCTGAACTAAATGAACATGCTCCCATTGACTTATTGATATGTATAATAACCATGTTACAATGTACACTTATCATTAGAATGACATTGTTATGATTATCTTACTCATATGTATGATGACCATGTTACCACGTATACTTCTCAATGTTTATTCACCATGTTTGCATTAGTTCACACATAATTAATTTGACATTAATTATCCACATCAATCTCAATAAAAATTATGCAATTACTTAAATAAAAAAAATAAACTAGTTAACCCTAAAATAAATTGAAATTTTCATTCATCGTTAATTAATTCAGTTAATTAATTATTCAATGTCACAATTCATATCCCAATATTTAATTTTCCGGAATTAATACTCCTATTCTAAATCTCAACTCATCATAATTAATCAAAAAATTAATTATCTATATCCTAATATCATAGCACATAATTAATTCCAAATTAATTATCTTAACACATCCAATTCAATATCTCATAATTAATCCCTTGATTAATTATCTTCATTACAATCCCTAATTCGTATAATCAAATCCCCAAATCGATTGTCTAAATTTATATCCCCTAGGTATCATGATTAAATCATAAATTAATCATCATTATCATCAATGTATTGATAAATACATTGGTAAAACATGTTAACCCTATTTAAGAAATTTAATTTCTATGGAAAGCTATAAATTCTACTATTTTTGTACACACAAAAAATCCATGACTATGGGAAATCAATTTAGAACACCTACAAAAATTCTTTGGTGGATTTTTGTTCAAAGGAAATGCAACAAATTGGAACTTCATAATGATGTAGATCTAAGTTCCATATTTAAATCACTAAATCAAGAACAAGTATATCAAGATCATTTCAATCAAGATCTAGATATGAAATCCAAGATCTAGATATCCTAAAATTATATTTAGATCTAAATAATTAGTTCTTATCATCCACCAAAAGATTAAGGGAGAAGATAATATAATCCTAGGGATGAAAACTACTTAATGGGAGGTGAAAATATATTCGGTTAGGGATTTGAATCTTGAAGAAAAAAGGTTGGATGGCATTATAATTCTTCTAGGAAGATATCAAATCATCTGAAATTTTTATCATGAGTATTTGTTGAAAAGGAGGTTTTTGGGGTAACATGATATTGTAAATTAATTTTTTATGGGATTAAAAACTGCGAGCTTGGTTTTATGGGTAGCGGAAAGAAGTTTGGGTAAACTATGAGGAAACAATGTTGAACTCACAGTTCAGGGCCATACAGTTACCTAGATTTAGATGAATAATTTATCAAACCATTCACCATCCATGTGAACTTCTCTACCTGGGTTCACATGGTTAGCTGAGTGGGGCGCACAATTTATACTCATTGTGCACCAACCGTGAATAAAACCTTTATCAAAAAATTTTTTAGATACTCCACCCAAACATACCCCAATTCACAACTCCAAACAAATTTACTATAATAAACATGAAAAGTAACTAAATCCAATATCGAGGGGACTCCAAAAAAATTCGGGATCTTACAATAATCGAGACATTTAATTTTAGAAAACTGTAAAACTAATATAGTATGTATTCCAGGAGTCTTAATATACATTTTAAAATAACATTATGAGTTTATAAAACCTATGTTTAACTTTTCATGAACATATTTAATATTTAGATATAAGGAAAACTGATGTTCACATATAGTAATTTTTTCATCACTTATAGAAATTAAAATATATTATATTATAATTATATGAACATGATGTCTCGTATGTTGAATTTAAATTATGGGAACAAAATTATGACTATTGATATTAATGATAATGACCATGATAATGGTAACAGTATTATTTTAAGTGAATTTTTTATTAATGTAGTGTAATATGTATATATTTAAATAAATTTTAATATTATAAATATTTAATTTAATATGATGTTAAAAAATATATTATAATAATAACACATAATAAATTAGTAATCAATTATTAATAAGATTACGAACACATAATGAATAAAAAAACATTTTTTCTAAAGAATGTTTTTTTCACTATATGAAATATTTCGATTTCATTTATTATTTTATAATAATTATAAATTTATTTAGATTAAAATACTTATTAAATTTTGGTTTAGACTAATAAATTTGTTTACGTTGGTTAGTTTAAATTATTAGTAACACAAAAGTTACTTTTTTAAATACTAGTAAAAATTTTAAACATAAAATATGGTAAAAGTTATGAATAGAACAAAATATTTCTTCCTAAATGTTCAAACCATGCATGGAAATAAATTTTGGAGGAAATATTGTCACCAAATTAGAAAAAACTCCATTATTTATCACTATTCAATCAAATTACCATTTAATGATTTCATTTCATGGTAAAAAAATAATTTTTGTTCACAAATTTGTTGTTTTCTTCTAAAATAAAATAAGATATGTCCACAACTTCATGTCAAAACCATTTAATAAAATTTATTCTATAAACTATTCCATTTTTATACTCCTAGAAACCATTCACATTTTTGTAATCCATCCCCATAATTATTCATCTTTATCCTTTCATTTCCAATTATTCTTCTAAGATAATGTTCAATGTCCCAATATGATTATTATAATATCATTATATTTTTCATTATATTTGTTCCATTATAATCAAAAAATAAAAAAATATATATATAATGTACTCTTTATAATTATTGAAAAAATATTTCAGTTTAATGGTGGGACCTATCTTTAAAGGGATTAAGAAATATATACAATCTTTTCATGTGGTTTTAAAAATGCATGAGTGAGTCACTCCCCACATATCAACATCAACCAAAGAGAGATAATTTATTGGATTCCAAAAATTACCACATCGATCTCATCACTATAATATATATATTAAATTATAAAACATTCAATTTTTTGTAATCCGTATAGGCGTGGGATTCCATAATGATTATATAAAAATAATATTGATTGAAATTCTTCTAATGTGTAAGAAACCACCCTAGAACATTCCATGATCTTATCATCAAGGATTCAAAATATGGAATTGAGTATTGCTCTATCCAAATATTATCATAGTAATGGATGGAATCATTCATTACTTCACGAATCATGGCCCAAAACTTGACCTCATATGTAGTACCATTTCCAATATTGTGAGATAATAATCCCTTAACTAATAAATAATGATTGTCAAAACACATCCACACCAAGATTAACCTAATGTACAAGACGGAACACCATCAACATGAACCTTGAGTTATGTCTTTTGTTTTTTAAAACCACCATTATCATATTTTTATATGGTTTAAATTGAATAATAAATGTGACATGTATAACATAATTTTGATTATGAAGATAAAAATGATAATCCACATTCATTACCTCCTATTATTTTGGAAATGGAATCTTTAACCAATGGTTGTGGGGACTACTGTAACCATGAAGTAACATATCCAAATTTTAATTTACATTAATGATTATTTTTAGTCCCTTTTTAATCAAGATTCACCAAAATAAATTTTTATTAATAGTTTCATTATTCTTCTATAAAAATGATATTATTCCAAAAAAAAACAATATTCATGATCATAGAAATTTATTATTTATTGTATATTCATGGCTAGTTTAGTCTATACGCCTACTTGAACCATGTTATAAAATAATGGTTTAGATAAATTCAATAATGTGACGACCTATAATATTGTTTTTATTCATATGAAAAAAAAAATTATTTTGGTTTTGTTTTTGTAATCATAATTTTGTTTTCTTTTTTTAAATCACAAAAATATGTTTGTGAAAAACAACAAAAATAGGTTCAACACAAAATTCATTATTATAGATGATTAGAAAAATTCCCGCAAAATGAAATTATAGAATTATAAATAGTTATAAAAAATAATAATTTAACTTTTATGTTTTTTTATTATGAACAGAGGTTTTATATATTAATAATTTTTTTGGGAAGTCCCTTAAACTAACAGTGAAGCATTTTTCGGTTGGTTGTGTGTGTTGAAAATGTAGGTTTCCATGGTGAATTATCGAGTTCTAGTGATGTTATTGATAATCCATGATGACAAATAACCATGAAAAAGGAATGAATTTCGTGAATATGGTCTTCATGAAGTTTATTTCATGAAGAGATGATGGATTTTGACGGTGTTCTTTGTGATTACGAAAATCATCGTGAATGGAAGTGGTGAAGAGATTTGTGGCGCAAAGGAAGAAGGATCAATGCAATAGAATAAAAGAAGAAATAGAAATTTTGAAAACGCACTGTATTTGATGGACAGATTCATGATTACAACAAGATTTTAAAATCCATAATATATCCATTGTTATTCACGAAACAGAGTGAATTACGGAGGAAATTTCGGACCATTGTGATTTGAGTTGATGTGGCGCTGACTTCCAGTGGACGGTTCTCGAGTCCATGGAATTTCCTATAAATAAACCTCAAACCCCCTGAGATAAATAGAGTGTTTTCCATGAAAAACTTGTTTCTCCAAAATCACAAAGCTAGTTCGTGGAGGCAGTGTGCCTCACAAAAGATAGGATCTTCGCAGTGGCTAATCTAGCTCCACTAAAGATGCATGTCCCGGGTTGGCTCAGTGAGCTCCATGAATGATGTCTATTTGAGACAACTTGAGCTTTGAAATGTCCTAAGCTCTGCAAAGGCTTCAGCTTTGTGAATGGGATGAGCTCAATGAAGCAGTGTTATTTTCAAAGATGTGAGATATGTGATGTTGTGTGCTTTGCGAAGAGGGAGGGACTTCACGAATTCTAGTTTCAGCTTTATGAAATTATGAGTTTTTTGAATTAGAGTTCTTTGGGAAGGTATTTTCAAAGTTTTTTCCCAGTGAATAGTGCAAATGGGGTATTATTTAGTGGATGAAATTTGTACTTTGTTGGGAAAAAATCCCTCAAGGCATCATTGAAGCATTTTTGAGGTGATTGTGTTTGTTGAGAAAGTGGACATCTGAGTGGTGATTGTTGACAATGCAAAACAATGAAATACTAAATTTTTGACAAATAGGATATCATGATGGAATGTAAAGATCATGAGCTGAGATCAACGTTCCATGTTTGATTCATGAACATTGACAAAAGGAATGGATGATCTGAAGGTGGTACAAAAAGAACAGATACAAGGTGGCGCCGTTTTCCAGTGTTTGCCAAATTTTTGGGCCTTAAAATCGACAAATGAAGAAAAGTATTTTTGGCAAAGGGGCTTGCGCGTCGAGAACTTGGAGTATATGAAACTTGCGTTCCATATGTTTTTCGAGATCATAAGATCAATATATGGCTAAGGAAACAGGTTCGTGCAAGTTTGGGAGTTGGTCGCGCATGTTTCTAAGAGGACAGAAGACTTGCGTGCTAAGACTGGGTCGTGCAGGTGACTTGCGCGCCATCGCGCAGGGTGGTCAATTTGCCAATAAATATTGGACCACCCCTCTTCATTCTGTACCGGAGTTCAACAATTTTAGAAATCAGAGCTCCCGTCGCGCATGTGTGGTGGTCGCGCAAGTGGTGTGTGTGGTCGCACATGTGGGACTTGCGCACCAGAGTGATAGTTGCGCGCCAGTGTTTGAAGCTGCGCACCAGTGTGGAGTTGTGCGCCAATATTGGGTTGGGCGTAAAAGGAAGTGATTCACGTAGGTTTGGAGTTGAGGAATCTTGAGTCATGCAAGTGTCTAAGGAGGACTTGCACGCCAGTTGTGACTTGCGCGCCAATACTTGCGCGCCGAGATTGACTTGCGCGCCAAGTATGGATTATTTCCAGCAGTGTTTTTCGGGCTGCGTAGAAGCTGGAAGTTTTCCCGATTCCTTCAGTGCAAAGAGGTATTAATATACGGGTGAAAATTGGGCATCAACAAAGAATCTACTTACAAAAGAAGATACATTCCTTCATGCAAATGAAGAGACCTACAGGTCTATAAACTGTGAGTGGATTCCTTCCAAGAGTAGTGAGCAAAGGAAGAGAAAGAAGGTGATCCTCTCCACCGGCAGTGAGCTAGAGAGAGAGAAACAGGGAGTGACCCTTGGGAAAGCAGTGAGCTAACCCTAAACATTGTAAAGGTAGTGATCCTGGGCATAGAAGTGATCTATCCCGAACTTTGTATCCACATCTAGTGTAGAATAGTGGAATTTGGTACGACCGACAACTTGTCGGCGTATACTCCATGGACCTAGCACAGTGAGGGTGAACCAAGTAAAAATCTATGTGTCTGCCTGTTTCCTTCCCTGCATTGCATTCAAAGCATCGTCATTAGATAAAGAAGTAAAGAAGTGATCATAGTTTACAAAGAAGAGAAAACAAAGTGACCCTTGTAATAAAGAGGTCAAGATCCAGTGGGGTAGGAATAACTTTGAAAAAGAATATCCATACCCTGATTCACCCCCCTCTCAGGGTATATAGGCCTCTATTGGTCCTAACAGACTTCAACAAAGAATTTACATAAAGTGAAGGATGCACTCATTAATGGTAAATAAAATACCTATATGTCTATAAATGTGAGTGGATCTTCTAAAGAAGCAGTGATCTCACTTTAGTTTAGAGAGTTGTGAGTTATAAAATTGTGAGTGGTTGTAAACTAGGAGAGATAGTGAGTCCACTTAGAACATGTAAGAAATAGTGCATATATTGTGTATTTGGTACATTGGCACATTGCTGGTGTATGATCCTTGGACATAGCACAGTGAGGGTGAACCAAGTAAAATTTTTGTGTCTTGGGAATAGTCTAAGGATAATTCATACTATTCAATGTGAAGGAGAGAGAATATAGTTTAATCTTACCAATGAACAAGTCCAAAACGGGAAAAAATTTAAATTGTTATACCCTGATTCCCCCCGCCTCATGGTATCTAGCCTTGTGGACCTAACACACTTCTATTATTGGACAATTTGAAAATGATAATTATGACACTGACATGATTTTGAAATTATAGAAAAACAAACTAATATAAAATAATAGAAAAATTAAAAATCAATTTTATAGAGTTAAAAAAATTATAATGGTTAGGAAATAAGTGACAAATATAGTTATTTTATTTATATAGTGTATTAAAGTTCCTTATTAGATGTCAGAAATTAAGGTATGTGTTTCTACTAACTGAGTATTCTTACATTGAGTAGAAAATATCATACTTAGCCTTATTTGTCCATGTTTGATTTATTCTACCAAAAGAATAATTTTTATTTTATTAACTCCATAATTTATATGATTTTATAATTATTCCTTGTAATTTTATTATTCGAACATTCTTTACACAATAATTATCTTACTTTTATTTGTTAATTTCTAAAAGTTTATTCCTTGAGGCATGATTATATTATACACCATTTTTTCTATTGTAGGGTATAATTAAATTATCTTTTATATTTTATATTAATATTCTCTCATTATTCATGATATTGAATTATATATTTGAAATTATATCGATTTAGGTGGTTTGATTTGAATGTTTATAAAGCCATTTGTTTTTTTTTTTGACTCTATTTTCAATACAATGACATATGATTCATTTTAAAAATCATATTTTCTTTTATATGATTTAATCATAGCTACATTACCTTCAGGTATTATAACTATATATCATTTAATTATACATGAATAATGTGGTGTCCCTCACGTGTTTTTTTATTCTTGAAAAACCATTGCTGTAAGGGTTTTGACATGCCAATTTTTATATGTTAATATATGATTCATATTCACCAATTCCTTCCCTTTTGGGGTGATTATATTTTTAATGGATTACCCTATAAACCCTATAATAATATATTTTTTTGGCTGAGTAATCTCATATAAATCTATCCCATCATTTTTCTTCTCACAACATCCCTTATTATAGGCATATTTTTTCTTCCAAGGCCTTTCCTATGTAAATACGCTATATTTACACCCATTGGTTGTTGGGTTTTCACCTTGATTCCATACATAAATTGGTTTGGAATATTATTTACATGAATATATAACCCTTGATATATATGATATTTTCTTCTGGGATGATTATATAAGAATAATTTTGATTTATTGATTGGGGGAATATTGAACATCCATAGACATGTTAATCCAATACATATGGTTATTGATTTTTAAAAATAATTGGGTATTAAAGTTATAGAGCATTAAATCCTTCATAATATGAATAATCAATACATAGTTATGGATGGGTGGTTCCCCAAAATAGACATTATATACATTGACATGGTTCATCATCAAAAAAATATGGTCTTTGGTTAGATTCAAGCACATAACAAATATCAACAAAACACAAGGCTTTAAAAGTGAGAACATGATATATACGATAATGATGTATAAGATTAATCCATAGAAATCGGTTTCGGACATTATGAGTTTCATCACAATAATAACACATATATAATATATAGAAATATAAAATTTGAAAAAATAAGTGTTTAATAAAAGGAAAAATTGATTATGAGGACTAATTTTTCCATATCATTAATTTGGACCAAAATGTGTTTATAGAAATTTTTCATACTTTTAAATCAACATTGAGAAAATATATATTAAATATTAATAAAAAATATCTAAAAATAATAATTATCAATTTTATAAGTCTAATATAATATATAAAAATCCATATTTTTATTCATTGTGTGAAAAAAATCTTAGTATTAATTTGTTAGATTTTTCCAGAATAATTGATTTTTGGATAAATAATGAAAAATATAGATATTTTTAAAATAGATAATTTCATTAAATTATTAGTATATAATATATTCATATAGTTTTATAAAACTATTCAATTTAAAAAATAAATATTTTTGGTATAAATTTATACATTATAATGATATTTTTTAAAATTTTAAAAACCTATGTTTAACTGTATAAATCTAAGTAACAAATTAATTCTAATAGTTTCATGTCCTTTTCAATTTGTTAAAAATTATTTTCTAAATTTAAAAATTTAATTGTTTTTAAATCAACATATTATCTATTTTAAAAACAAAAAAAAATATTTCTTGAATACCAATTTTTTTGAATATTATGCCACATATATATGTTAATCATGAAATTAAGATGTTCTAGGATAAATAAATTCCTTGTTGTGTGTGATACTAATAAAATAAATATCCCTAACTCATAGAAAATTTATTTTATAAAAATATTTCAATATTTTAGTTTATAAAGGAAAAATTTTAAATAATATCTATTTTATCTTTTTTCCTTTCAAATTACTAACTCTGGTTGAATGTGATGTTTTCTAGGCTCTGGACCGTTTTGATAAATGTTGTTTAAAATTGTAAAAAATGTTAATAAATGCAATGAATGAAAATTGTGTTGGATGGTGGAGGGATGATGTTATATTAACTCTCCCCATACCATTAGTGTCATTTTTTGGATACTTTTATGTTAAAAAGGTAATTAAATTATTGTTGAGTAAACATATTTGGGAAAACTTTTGTTTTCTTTACTTATTAAAAGATCTCACTAACTCCCCTTTTATAAACACATTAATTTTATTTGGGTCTACCAAAACAATAATATATAATAACCTCTCTATTCTTATTAATCCCATGAATATTTCATATTAGAAATGAAAATATAAGGATACTTAAAGGGTTAACTAATGGAGAACAAACAAGGAAGTTCTAATACATAAAACCCATAATTTCTTGTTTTTCTGTTACTACAAACACATTTTACCCTCCATCCAAAATAGTATTTTAACACCATAACTATTAGTATAATGAATAATAATTATACTAATGTTATATACATTTTATACTATCCTCAAATACTTTTAACAAATGAAAACAACTCCATTGGTTGCTGAGGACTACCGCCACCATGAATAATAGATTCAATTTTTCATCACCCCTAAAATGAATTCTTGAAAAAGATTATTTATGAAATTAAAATTATATTTATAAAATTAGTATATTATTTAAATTATAATCAATCCATTTATTACCCTTCCCACTATATGTAAAAATAAAGTGATTTTGGTGTACATGTTCCAGAATCCACCTTGACAAAATTACATGTTTTTTCCTTTTACCACTAAACATTGATGATAGTAAAAAATTATTTATAACATAAAAAATATATTTTTTACATAATTATTATTAAGGAAGAATAATTTTTGGAATTCTATAATTGCGACCAATCATTAATGTATATAATAATTATTAAAATCTTAGATTAAAAAATCAAGTATCCGTTATTAATTTGGATCTATTTGGTGTTATTATTTGAATGTATATAAGTAATTTTTTAGTATAATAATAAAAGAAATAAAAATCCCAAATTGTGGCGATCAGGATGTTATTTTACCCCACCGTTGACCACATTAAACAAATATGATAAATTATGAATAAATTTTATGAACAACTATGAGTAACCAATGTAATCTAAAAATATATTAACAAAAATTATAAATGTTACTAAATGGAACATATAAAATTAAATAAAAATAAACAATATTATATATTATATATTTAATGAAATAAATTTAATAATTCGTAAAGATGTGAATATCTGCAGAGCATATTGTAATATGAGGCAATAGATCTTCTATAATACAATTGTTAAATCCCGGGATCATGTTCTCTTTATTTTTCTCCATTTGACACTATATTATAATCATCAAATTTTATATTTTTTATATGTATGTTTTAAAATATTAATAGTCAAATATAATATTTATTTATCTTCTTATTCAACTTTTTTCATATAAAATTCCATCTTTTTATTTAACACTATTTAAAGGAACTTCTATATTTCTTGACTTATGTCAAAGAATCACCCATATATAATTTTTTCAAATAATTGATATATGCTGAATTCCATAATTAATATATAAAAAACAATCTTGGTTCAATCCTTGATTTATGAAAAACATGGTTTTTTAATTTAAAATAACCTTACTTATTTCATAATGTGATACACAAGGGGTTCATTTTATTCATTATTATATTATTTCATGTTCATTAATTTTATTCATTATAAATAAAAAATCAATTCCTATTACATATTTTCTATTATGAAAGTTATAAAAAATTTAATACCATATTCTGTTGTACATCATTACGATTTATCGTTTTCTTATTACATGAATTAAAATTGTGAGTCCCACATCCCTCTCAAGGGTTTGATTAATCTTATGATTAATGTATGGTTTCAATTCTATATGTGGAATTCAAATATTTCCTTTTCATTATGTAATGTGTGGTACAATATTTATATACATCTTAAACGTATTGAGTAAAACACATCTATCCTGATATGTGATGCAAGGGATTGGGTAGGGAACCTAACACGCACTAGGAAATGTGAGAAATTATGATAATGGTCATCATAGTATCCCATTACTAATTTATATGATATCATGTATTACATTATTTCCACAATTTACATAAATATTGGATTTTATTATTTCATTTCTGTATCCCATGTTTCTATTCATTTTATCATTCTATTTATGAAATCATATTATTACATTTTAATATCATTATATTAAATATTTAGATCGTTATTCTATTAATGGGATTCCTAGGACACCCATTTACTTAGGTTTTTTCTATAGGGTGTCATATCATTTTTTTAGAATATCAATATGTGTTAGGAGAACTATGTGGAGTTTTAAAAAATATGTTTTTTGTATGATAAAAATGATCTATTTATATATCAAAAAATATAATGAGAAAATACCTATTGATAAATTATTTTCATTTTATTGGAATTTATGTGAAATATCATGAAATATATTTTGTTTAAATAGCTCATAAGAAAAATTTGTATTATAAGAGGTTCTTGTAATTTTTGGATATTAAGATGAAATAAAATTAGTGAAAAAACATGGGGATAATCAAACATATAGTATAATATAATGATATTTTTAAACTATTATGAGTATGTGGATTTCATTGTAATTGAAAAATTTAGGGAAAATGGATAGTGGATATAAATTTAGGAATGATTTACCTAGGGGTAATGTAATATTTAATTCTTGAGGACACTCGACTAGTGGCCTTGATCAGTTCCCAATAAGACCATTGTCAAAACTCCATGAATATTTATGGTTTCCAAATAGAGATGAGGGTAATTGGAGTTATATTGTAGTGGAAATACCCCCAATTTCAGAGAATGATTCCCAAAATAAAACGACCAAATATCATCTATCATGATAATATGAAAGTTGATGTGATAAATTTCTAAAATACAAATAGTAAATTAATGTCAGTAAAGTCTCAAACCACTATTTCATACATTATCTAATTTCCTACATGGCCGGTCACATAAACAAATACATAAAACTGAAATAAATTATTTCATATCCACAACTACAAAGGGCGTCCTCTCATCCCTCATTCCAACCATGATTCGAGCTATTTGATCAATCATATTATCTTGGGACTATTCCTCACCTATGAATGTATGGACCATGTGATAGCTACTTGGGTACTCACATACAATAGTTTATCGTGTAGGGTGTGAGAAAAAAACATAATAGGGAATCGCCAATGCTATCCTACACCATTCATCATATGTAGTGATATGTGCATGTGATATTATCCACCTAAATAGATAAACTACTAAAAATTTAATAAAATAAATTACAGATACCTACTTTCTCATGATATTGGAATGTCTCTCAATAGATTCCTCGGACTATGAAAATCCATGTACCACACCACACCATTTTCAATAATTAGGCTAATGATATTTAATGACCATATATTGTTCAGTGAGGACGGGGTGTCTATTATCACATCATTATAACATGTAACCTATATAAATAGAATATCTTAGTGTACATTGGAATTATTCATGCCCATTATCAATGAAAAATAACTCATGATGAATTGTATAATAGCCATATCCCATGATTCTTGGATATATATCAAGGATTAGGTTATAATAAATGGATTTATGAAAATTATTAGGTCTCATAGTGAATAAAAAATTTAAATACACCCACCAAGTAATCAGGCACAATTTATTGATCACAGTAATATTATGCAATATGTTGAATAAATAGAAATATCATCATGATCAGCTAGAAAAAACATAGGGATGACCTAGGAATTTCATAATAGAAATAATCAATATAAAAATAATCCTCTATTTTTATAGGGATGGATATTATTAACAAAAATAATTATAGGGAACTATGGAATCCAAGAATGCCCATATAGATCTGAGGAAAAATCTATGAATCCAACGAATTGTTAACAAGGAATAACAGACAGATCCCAGGATGCACATCATGAATCAACAATGATTTAAAATCTTCTAGTCTATATTTCAATGTACCACTTAAGTCTTAAAGATGGATCTCGTGAAGAACATTTGGGAATATAATATATTGTCATCTCATCTAGACCATATGAGAGGATTTATGAAGCATATTGAAGAACCATATATGTTTCTGTATTAAATAGATGTTGACATAAAATAAAATCAAGGGTTAGGAAAAAAATATAATCCAACCACTATAGTCCACAGACTCATGACAACCATGTTTAGTCTGATATTTGAAGTGAAAAATACTACAATATCTACCTTGGAAATATGATGACACTAAGGGTCAGGTAGTCTGTATTTACTAATTGGGATCTATTTTTAAATCATTGTTGGGGCACCATCACCTTTGTCCTCGATCTCGATCTAGGTATTGGTTCAACAGTTGATACATTTCATATATGACGTCAAGAGACATCATCACGAGAATAATGAAGTGACAATGGCATTGTATGTTAGTTCACAATGGTAAAATCTTAGATATGGAAGATGACTCATCTTGGTCCTCAAGGTCTCATATGGTATGTTCTCTCTCCTAAAACAGTCATTGTATCCCATATTCTAGTCACATAGTCTATCAATTTCGAATGAACATCCCCTGTCATCATTTTCATGGAGAATGAACATGTACCATGGTCGATAATGGAATTGAATCATTTTGAATCCTAATCAAAGAACCAAATATTATATTTTTAAATTTAATTTAATTACATTGATCACTTAGGTTACATTTCTATAGAACCTATGAATCAGAAACAAAGTATAAATTCTTTACGGCATGTAGAAAACTTCCTACCTCAATTCAAAGAATATTCATTTAATTATTCATTGATTGGTAGCATCTCCAATGAATTTTTTATGAAAACCCAAGATAATCCTTGATCACGTCCCATTATAGGTCCTCATATCCTCATAAAATTGAATGTTTAAGAAAAAACACATCAATAAACCACAAAATTCACCCAGAATTATTTTGGACATAATACTTGACATGCATCATCAATTCCATATGTTATTGGATTTAATTTTAATGAAAAATCATAAAATTCACCATGAATAAATACCTAAACAATTTAATGTGTCTATATGATGATGACGTCTTAAGAAATCATCTTAAATGGTAGAGTAAAAAAACATCTGAATTAGGAAATTCTTCCATGTATTAGTGGAATTTAAAATGAATACCTAGCCATACAAGATGAAAACTATAACATGAGGAAGTAGGATGAAACATAGGAAAAAAGAGTTAGAGAAATACCTTATATCAGAGATAAAAAACCATTTCTAACTCCCCCATGAAGGAGATCTAAAAGAGAGGAGGGGGATAATATTATGTTAATTTGGGGGATAATATAAGGGGAGAGGAGGGAATTACCATCTAAAACTCATTGAGGGGGGGGAGGGCAATAATTTTTACCTTTTATTGAGTTGCAAAAATTTTCAATGTGGGTGGCTTCATGGATGGATAAATAATGCACTCACTATGAAACCCTAACTATCCCATGAAACAAACCGTGCATCGTTGGTTCAAATGGTTTGACAAACCATACTCCTAAACATGTAAAGAACTATCCAATAATGCACAAATTATGTATGTAATTGGGTGAAAAATTTGTGCCAATCCCTAAGTGAAAAATATCAAAAATGGATTCTACTATGTTCTTCATGGTCTCCTAATAATCATCCATTAAAAATACCAGATAACTATATAATATACAATTTCAACTACAAAACTCCACATGTATATGTTTTCGTATGATTTATCTTGAACTGTGCATATAAAACCATTCACACAAGATAAAAAACATTCCAAACAATAAAAAAATGAAAATCCCAAAAATAACATTCACTCCCAAAAACCTCAAGGGTCTAAATCCATGAAAAACACATAATTTTAATATTTAAAAACTATAGAAATTCCATTATGAAGCAATTTTTAATATTTAGCTGGCCCCAAAAATTAAAAAATATAATTTTTTATGGAATATTAAACCATTATGGAAAAAATATTTTAAAGAAACCCTAGAAATTTATTTCTCATCCACAAAAATTTTCTATGTTCATAAATAAACATTTCACAAAATAAATTAATCATATGTTCTCCCTTAAATTTCAACTTTTAATAACAAATTTATAAATGCCTGTCTAATGTGAAACCACAAAATTATGGTGCTAAGGATAGTGAACCATGAAACAATCCTAAAATCTATTTCCCAAAATAATGATATCGATCTCCAAGAAACTATTATAACTTAATACATGGCCATATTTTTAATCTAACACATGCTTGGGTCAATGGTGCACCCCATGACAAGATTTAATAAAAATCCTCTACATCAATGAATTCTGACCTCATTAATTAGAATTTACAATTGGAAATTATACCAATGTTCTATAGACAAACTTTAGTTCCAACCCTATCGCAACTAAACATCATAAAAAACATTATTATTACTTTGGTTCCTTATATTGTTCTCAATTTCCAAAAGAAACGAAGAAGGCTCCCTCATCCAAGCATAACATGAAGATCACATACTATTCTTGAAAATTTTCATCCAAAAACCAAAATGAACCCATTGTGGTTATAATTGTTTACATGGTTCAGTTTATCCCTTGACAAATTCCAAATCATGAAAAATACTATTCTGACCCACCTAACTGACTCTTCATTATATTGCATCTCTTCATCACCCAAGCATTTTCACAGGAGACCCAACCAGAATTTCAGTGATGTTCAAAGGGTGAACCAGCTATGTCAATTACCATTATCATTCCATACTATGTAGACCAAGGTAGAACTAAGACAAACATATTCATGTCACCTCAAAAACAGCATCATCCTTACCGGATCACTTGGTCTCTATCAAAGAACACACCTGAACTCATCTATGTAATTCTCCAAAGAATCCAGATCAACTCAAATTCAATTACATATAGTTACCCAACATCCAAATTACCATCACATGATTTTTCCAGCATATATATATATATATATATATATATATCCTTTCTCATGTGAACTCCATAACACCAATAGATTACATCATACTCCCAACCATGTGGATTACCATACAATTCCCCACAAGAACCACCTTGATAGGTTATATCCCAAGGATATATATGCTTATCAATCATAGACATTCCCATGAAGTCCTAGTATTAACTAGACTATAATAAGGGAGTGATCATTCAACCAAACAAGATCCATTTTTTGAAAACATCCCTCTGTATAAGGAACTTCTTAGAATTCATTTGATGGCTTTGTTCACCACACCTACAAGAAGCTTGTCCAAATTTTCATCATTCTTCATCTTTATCATAGTAATTCACCATTAAAAATATAAATAAGTTCATTTTGTAAACTATATCCATCAACCCATTCTGAGTGAATAATAATGGGAATAAATTCACATTCCATCCAATCAATAAAAAACGACTTAGGTTTTTGATAATGATACCTCATCAACCTCATTTTTCCATTCTTTATGACATATATAATTAGAAACAGAGGGAATTCATTCACACATATATTAAAATTAATCAATTAAATCATTCCATGATTTATCAAAATTACACTCATCCATCATGGTCATTTCAAAACATGATCCCACTCCAAATCTCTCTCTACACACTTATAGTGAATCCTAGAAAAAGCGTTAGGTGTCTGAATGAACCTTCACTCCTGAACGCTGTCTATAAACCAAAATATATCATAACACATAGTTTTTTCATTACAATGGTAAAAAATGTAAAACCCATTTATTTTCCTTCTATGAGGAACCCATGTATAAAGGCGACCCCTCTTGAGTTTCCATGGATCATCGTAGTGGATAGAATAAAAAGAATACATAGTCATAATCAGAGAAAAATATGTATCTAAATGTCACTACTAGTAAATCTCACAGGGGTAAATTCTTATGAAAGGTTATCCAAAATCTCATCATAATCCATAGGAAAACATATTTCAAATACAGACTAATGGTTTTCAATAAACATAATGCATCAATGAGCAGTTCCGAAACAATTAACCTAGAGGGAACTGATTCTCATGATCATCCACACATGATCTTTCCCCTATATAATCTCTAATCAATGGTAAATGCTTTGAAAACCCTATCTCCATTGAATCCTAAACACATTGTTCGATTAAGTATAATTTCATTCCAATGAAAAAGAGGAAATACCATAGTAGTTGTTATAAGAAAATTAAAAATTAATTCATATGAAAAGATCACCTAAAGGGGTATATCGCTATAGAATGGATTAAATTACAAAACAATCTGGATCTCTACTCCACCATTTCTAAGGAACTATTTCAAAATTACAATCATCAACCATCCCACCATGAGATCTATAAGATCTATGACTAAAATAAACATGTAAACATATCGGAAAAATAGGGTTGAATTACAATAAGTACTTAAGAGTTAAAATGATGTATGCATATTTTTTTATACTTTAAATAGTTCTACCTCAATTGTTATTTGGAATAATCAATCTGGTAAGCCTATATCATGTCAATAGTTTGTTTCTTTTATGATTCAATAGAGTCCTATGACCTATATAAGCCATGATCCAAATTCAAATAAGCTGCCTCTTACAAATAGACTATGATCTAGTATCCAGTAAATCATAATCCATAAACATAAAACATCATTTTTATCAAGCCAGGGGGATGTCACAAATAACCATAAGAAAATAAACAAAAATAATCAATACCATACCTCTTGTAACATGGAATTCCATAAGGAATGGTGTTCACAAAACAATATAATCGATGATATAATATGTTTTGATACATCCTTACGTCCCCCATATGTGAAATTTTAAAATTTTAAGACCCAGCAAACGAAGGCTATGAAACCACTTTGTAACATCCCAGTTTGGCGGACACTCAATTACTAACCTAACATGGTTCTATAAAAGACATTTGGCAAACCTCCCTAAATTTAAGAAGTAGCTTACTACCATTATGGTTCTAAGGAGGTAACAATTGAAGGTTATACCTCCTATATCATAGTGCATAGTATAATATAAAACAAATGAATATCATCCATCTTTAAAAGTTGAAAAAATGTAACAAATATACACAAGATAAATAATAACTGTAATAAAATAAATTCCTACACCACAATTCCATAAATTATCTAACCACAAAATATATTGGTGACATATATAATTATTAAAAATAAATAAAATATGATGGATCCCTGATTATAAAAGCATAATTTTATACAACTCACTAACTTCATATGATCTATCCACTCTTTCATGACATTCTATCACTAATCCCAATCTTGATCTTTAATAAACATGTGAGAGTTTCATAGAAAACCATGTGCAATGGTGACCTGAGCAGGTTGTGAGTACCAAACTCAGTTAGGAACCACCAACGTGGTCTTGTATGAACTTACATATACAGTGATATATTCATGTGAAAAGAACCATATAATTTGATAAACTACTATATATGAAGTAGAATAAATTAGAAAAACACCTACTTTGACTAGATAGTAGAATTTCCCTAATCATGTCATGTGGACCATCCAAAAATTTATACCAAATCATACTGTTTTTTATTTTTATGGCCATTAACATCAGCGATCACACATAATTTTTCCAGTGATGGAGTGTCTCTAATTACGTCATTATATCATGTCAACCATATAAATACATGATCCTATTATAACCAAGGAAATCATCATACACATATTCAATAACTAATAAATCGTAATGAGTTGCTCAATATCAACATCGCTCTTTTCCAATGAATCTATCTAGTCTTTGAGTATAATAACTGGATGAAGGAAAATTCCTTGGAATATTTTGTAATCAACATCATTACCAATGTCTCTTGGAAAAGTGGATGGATCCCAGGCATCATGTCGATCGTGATCCATAACAAGTAATATCATCATGATCGACTAACTGGATCCTAGGGATAACCTGTGAATATCATAATAATCATTATCATAATAAAAATAAACCCATATTCCTACATATCTTGGTACAAGAATAGATTGGAATCCTAGAGAATTGTACAACCATGTTTTCCTATACAGACCATAGGTTGAATCCTATAATCCTATAAATTATTCATGTGGCTCAATAGACAAACTCAATGATGAAGACCAAGAATCAATACAGATTTAAAGCCTTCCAATCCATACCAATCAGTACCACATGTTGAAATAATATAGATCCTAGGAAGAACCTCTAGGAATCCACCACAGGGTGGAATAAAATAATTTCATGGTTTTCCAAATGGATAAACCCAACATAACAATCAACAACCCCATGCAATACACATTTTGTCTAAGATCTAAGGTGAATCCAACTAAAGTTACTCTTGAGGATATATTCAAATGTATAGGGTGTAAAATAACATATCATTTAACCGTTTTCCCTAGATAAAAAAATAGTGGTGGAACCCTCACATGGTTCATCTGTTTAAATATTGGACATAGATCAACAATAGTTGCTTAGGGGATACTGAGTCCCTCACCATCATCAACAAGGAAGTGTAGCCTCATAGACTACACAAGGTATGTAATATTAGAAACATAGTTGGGAATGAACACAAACCATCTTAGTCATCACAGTATCACAAGGTCATCCTAGTACACAAAAAAACACCGTAGCTTATACCAATATCCCCAAGGTTATGAATGTTTGATGTTAATGACCAATCCATCATTAGTTGAGAAAAAACAACCATCTCCAATTTCCATCACGGCCTTGAAATTTATTAAATCCAAATAAAGTAACCGTATATAAATTTAAACATTTAAATTTATGTAAACGATTTACATATGAGGTTTTTCTATAGACAACAATGATAATAAATAAATCATAAAATTTTTAAGGTATGTTTTCAAGAAACAAACCAAAGTTTTGAAGGCTTTTCATTTAATATTCCATTACTAGTATACTCCATATAATCCTAATAAAGCTCCACCAATATTTTCCTTGTTCAAACAACATTCATAAACATATTGGCCTCATCACTCCATAAACCCAATTAAATGAATGCCGACAACAAATGATGTGACCTGACAATATTTGTAAAGACCCGGAAATTTCATGGAAAATTTTTTCTTAATTTTCTTTGAAATTTTACAAGAACGCAGTTTCTGACAGCGCCTGATTCCGAGGCCCGGTGTGCCCGGAATTAATTTCCGAAGTTTCGCTCGGGTACGTTCAGTGAACGAGAGAGCGGGAATTTCTATCTTTTGAACCGGTGCTCGTAATTGAAATCTGATTGCACCGATGAACTCGCAATGCCGGTAATCGCTTAAGGGAGCCTTTACCGTAGTTGCGTTTGTGCGGGAGAAGAACTTAATTTTTGGGGTTTAATTAAACAAAGTGAATAAAATTGTTAAATCAATTTTATTTCATGTTAAGTTGTTAACTTCTCCCATGGGAAGTTTGTGGTGGGCCCACATCCATCCAACTTCCCATGTGTGGATATTTGAAAGGGTGGGGCCCACACGAACCCCTCCCCACCTCTTCAAATTCCTTAACTTTACTAACCCCTCTAAACCCCCCATTTAATCTCCCTTTAACTCTTGAACTTCTCCACCTCTTATGTGCATGCCAACACATTTTAAATTAATGAAGTTATATGAATTTTGGAATTTGAATAGCTTGGCATGTGTTAATAAAATAATGGGAGGGATTATTTTATTAGATTCTTGGTTAAGTGAGATTGGGAGCCTTGGAAGAAAAAGCTTATGAAATCCTGAGTCCTTCTTTCTCTACGATGAAGTACACGAAGAACGTCTCTTCCGCCACTGAAGCACGACGACGCCATCTTCTTCATCGTTCTTCAACCGAGGCAAGGTAAGGGAAGCGACGCCCGTGAAATCTCCAACGATGCTCACTCCAACGACGAGTACCCTTCATTCTTTCCAACGCATGAGCGTGGGAATTAGGAGTGTGTGACGAACACGACAATCGAGGAATCGATATCTGCCCTTTTTCCGAGATCATCAACGAATGACAATTACGAGGTAGGGGTTTATTTATTTATTTGTTCGTGAATACAAACTTGGTGATAATCATAGATTGAGACCCTTTTTGTTATCAAATAACGTGAGGGGGTCAGACCGCACAAACACGGCTGACCCTCCTCCTTTTTTTGTCTTGGTTTCTTGTGGTTGATACTAGAAGGCATGGTGTCGTCGCACCACACAGGTATCTTGCGGAAAGTATTGCGCGGCGCCGTCGCGCCGCGCCGTGGAATGAAATCCAAGAACACGACGCCGTCGCGTCGCGTCGAAGGAAGTCGAAGGCGCCGCGACCGGAGCGGGGCCACGGCGGAGGGGAGCGGTGTTGTCGCATCGCGCCAGACGGCATAGGCCGCGGCCGGTTCTGAGCCGCAGTGGAGCAAGATGTCCGGCGACCGGAAGCAGGCCGCCGGTGTCGGCGAAGGAAGGACCGACCGTCGCCGGTCCTTGCTGGGGGAACCGGCCGGCCAGTGCGGGCCGGCCGGGTAGTGGAGACCGGGGGAATTAATTCCCCTAGCAGGGTCTTCAAGAGGCCCCAATTAAGGGGCCACGGGCAGTTTCACAAAGGGGGGGGGGCTTTGCCCCCCGCCCGCGGCACGCAATATGGTGCCCCGGCCGCGCCGCCGTGCCGGCCCGCGCCGCCACGCCGGTACGGTCCAGATTTTCCGAGCCAGGCCCGTTCCCCGGGCCGGGTCGCCACTCGGGTTGGGTCGACCCGGTTCGGCCGACCCAAGGGGGGGGGGGGGGTCGGGCCGGGTCGGCCCGCGCCCAGACTCCCTAGTTTTGCACCACTTTCGTTCAAATGCTCGTATCTTGGGATACAGGACTCCAAACGACTCGCCGTCAGCGGCAAAGCGATCCTTGGAACGAGACGGTCATTTCGGTATATCTCACTCAAGGGTTCAGATTACTTTGGGTTCGGCCGGGTTGGTTCGTACACGAAACCAACCGGGCCCTCGGAGCGGAAACGCTCATATTTTGAGCTAAGGACGTCCGTTTGATGTGCCGTCAAATTTGATGGATTCCTCTAAGTGAGACGGATCTTTTGGATTACTCTGCTCGAGGTTTGGATGTCGTCGGAGTGAGGTCGAGTTGGTTCGCTCACGAAACTAACCGGGCCCCTGGAACGAAAAAGCCAATAACTCACAGACCGGGCGTCCGATTGACGCGCCGTCTATTTCGTTGAATTACTCTTGATGAGACAAAACTCTTGGCATACTTCACCCGAGTTTTGGTTATAGTTGGATGGTGGCTGGGTTGGATCTCACCCGAAATCCAACCGGGCCCCTGGAACGGAAAAGCTGATATCTTTCAGACAGGACGTCCGTTTGACGAACGGTCAGTGACGTTGTTGATCACGTTGAGAAACGGTCCCTATGAGTATACCCTATGAGATTTCAGGATAAAGTTGTGATATGGTCGGGATTGGTTTGCTCACGAAACCAACCAGCCCCCTGGGACGAAAAGGCTAATAACTCACAGATCGGGCGTCCGATTGACGTGCCGTCTGTTGCGTTGAGACCACTATGACGAGGCGGTCCTTTGAGATACTTCTTCATGGGACTTAGAGATACTTGGAGTATCAACCTGTAGCTCGTGGAGAGGACCCTCCTAGTGACGAGCGTGAGGAGTACGGATACCGTGTAGCTGGCTAAGACCCGACGACTACTGATCGAACGACTCGGTGTGTTATAGAGGTGTGCTTGGTTGTAACGGCACATGGGAGCGCTTGGTTGTAGTGGAAGACCCACTACAGAGGTGACCATGGTTATAGCGGCACATGGGAGTGCTTGGTTGTAGCAGTTGGCCCGCAGTACTCGATGGGTGGATTTCTTCAGCAGTCTCAGGTTAGTGAGCAGTACCTCGGAGTCGTGACAGGACCACTGTACACTCTAGAGACGGAGCTCTTCAGAAGTTACGGATTCGATAATGAAAATCATGGTTTGAGCTGAGACTTTTGACCTTTGTATTTCCTCATGATTGAGATGGGTTACTTGATAACTTAGGTATATGTATGGGCATATACCTGGGTAGTGGTTATCCATTGATTTCACAATCCTTGTGTTTTCTCATGATTGAGATGGGTTACTTGATAACTTAGATATATGTATGGGAATATACCTAAGTAAAGGTTATCTATTGAGATCTTCTTTGTGGTCATCCTTGTTGGTTTAGTGAGACCTTGAGGGTCTCGGGGTCCCTACTGAGTATCGTTATACTCACCCCTGCACGGGCTATGTCCGCACCTTGTTGTGTTGGTTGCAGACGATGGGAAGTGCTGACGGAGGCCGAGTGTTCGAGGACTGGACGGTACCCGGAGGTGGACTACACGACGAGTCAGTACCTGGAGGTGGACTACACGACGTGACGACTCACAGGGGAGGTTGATAGACGAGAGCGTGGAGGAAGCTATCTGTACCTTCCCTTAAGGTAGGATCCGTGGTGGATGACCAGGAGCTGCGCTATTTGTACCTACCCTTCAGGTAGGATCCGAGGAGGATGACCCAGGAGCTGCTTCCTTCTTCCAGCTGTTTGTCTTTTTTCTATTGTACCTTGTTCAGTTGTAGTTGTACTTTCTTTTGGGTTTTTATTCTGGCCCATTTTACTTTTCATCTTTTCTTTTGTACTAGTGTTTTGCTTCCACTTGTACTCTATGGTGCTTATTTCCTTTTATAAAGGAAATTTCTTCCCAGTTATTGGGATTTTATGCCTTTGGTGCTAGTCGCCAACCCCTGGCCTATAGAAGGAATGCTTGGGGTAGTCACGGCACGGGTCCCGAGGATGGGTCGTGAAAAAATTGGTATCAGAGGAGTTCGGTTCTACCACAGAACTTGTAACTCTGATGTTTTCTTTCTGTTAAGCAATACTGTTAAGAGTATCGAGTGTGCTTTTCAGTTCAGGGAGTCCAGTGTTGGTTCGGGCGGCCGATGTATCCATACACCAGGACCCTGACAACTGATTTCTGACTTTGTGCACGAAAACACTGATTGCGTGTGTGTTTCCAGAAGTTTTATTTAAATATCAGCTCAAACCAGGTCAGCTCACCATGTATAATTGTTTGACCGTGTCACGTTGTTTCTTTCAGGATGCCTTTTCTCAGACGACCAGCTAGATCCTAGAGGGATGTGCGTGCTGACAGCTTGTCGAGCGACGAGGCTTCGGTACAGGGCCCTCTTGTAGTTGAGGCACCAGCGGAGGCACCAGCGTTACTATTACCTGTTGGGACACCGATGCCACCAGCCCCAGCAGTAGGTGATGCACGACGCTTGAGCGCGCTGCACAAGTTCCAGCGCCAGAGGCCACCCAGGTTCCGGGGAGAGACGGACCCGTAGGGGGCTGAGGATTGGCTGGAGGCTGTGGTGAGAGTCTTCAGGATATTGGGGACGCCGGAAGATTTCATGGTGATCTTTGCTACCAGCCTCCTTTAGGCAGCAGCAGGCAGGTGGTGGAGCCACTTTTTCCAGTTTTGTGACGGGATGACCTTCCCATGGGAAGACTTCGAGACCTTCTTCAGGGTGGAGTTTGTGCCAGTAGCTCTACACCCCGAGCGTGTACAGGAGCTACTGCCTTTGCCGCGTGTTTTTCGATCCGCATCTGAGTCATCTGTGGGAAGTTGATAGATGATACAGAGGTCCAGGAGGACCAGACTAGCAGTTGGACGATCTCAGATTTTAGGACCGGTTGTGCAGGGCACCTGGGGTGGGAACAGATCTAGGCATGCCAGAAGCAGGTTGTGTTTCTCATGCGGCGAAAAGGGTCACCTGGCACGTGACTGTCCGACTCCTCATACAGTTGATCTTCAGGCTTTGGAGGATCCACCGAGGCAAAAGCAGCGGCGGGTGCGTGAGCAACAGACGAGCAGTGGACAAGGCAGTAGAGCTCCGAGAGCAGGTGAACAGGAGAGGAACTAGTGGATACGTCCTTTGTACTTCTAGTTCCATGTTGATTTTGTATTCGTGTCTTTGTACTATGAGCTATGAGCTGCAATATTAAAAAGACACGCATCTTGTGATGTTTTCTTTCTTGTCCTTTTTGTTTGGTTGATACTGAGTGGTTCTGGTTAAACTGTTGACTTGACCCTCACTTTCGAGATTTCTACTGGAGGAGACCCAGTGACCTCACACTGATGCCAATAGTGTGACTCGACCCTTGGAGGCGAGAGTGAAAGTTGGATCTCTTAGTAGTTACGTCGAGGCCTTATGACGTCATCCATGGCATGAATGAATCATTCATGTCAGGATTGATTGTATTAGGCAACGAATGTGGTTCCTCCACGGGATGAGACTGGGTTTCTCTTATCGGCAAAGAAGAAATCATAGCACCTCTTGTGAGACTAAAGGAGGTCCAGGTCATCCAAAAGCGGATGAAGACTACACAGTGCAGTAATAAACAGGAAACTGGTGCCAGTCTTAGAGACTCGGGCATGTTAAATTTTAAAGAAGAGGAAGCTTAAAGGAAAGATGAGTCTACGAAGCAGTATACGTGGAAACAGAGCTAGGAGAGAAGAATGAGGTGGTGTACATCCTAACATGGTACAACCACCCACCTTAGTTATTCCCGCCAGGCTCAGGGAGCTGGAGGGCGGAGGAAAAGTGCGCCTACATGCGGTCAAAGAGTGTGACCCAATGGCTCTAGAAATGATTTAAGGGATAGTATGTGTCCACTACTAGCTGCTGTAGTAACGGACGTTGATATGAATCATTCCTTGCTTTCACAAATCTTGTTCCATAACTAGAGTTTCCGGTAAGCCTTGGACTTAACCCTCACGTCTGGAGATACCTTGGGAGGAGACTCAATAATCACACTTATGCCGACGGTGTGGTCAGACCCTCGAGGCGAGAGTTTCGGTTGGAATCTCATGGTGGCAGCGTCGAGGCCTTACGATGTTAGTTTGAGTATGGAATGGGAAATAACTGTTCATACTCAAATTGATGGTTTTAGGCAAACGTCGGGATGGGTTTTCCTTGGTCGGCGAAAAGGAAACCCCAGGAAGCATAGGATAAACTCTTTCACAGGAGGGTGCGACCCATCACTCTTGATTCGGTCAACCTTTCCCTCGTGGCAACAGTCTTTTGAGTTTCTGTTCTTACAGAAAATGGAGACCTCTGGAGTTTGAGGATGACGACCACATCTTCTTACGGGTCTCACCTCGACGAGGTATACAGAGATTTGGCCAAGGCGTCAAGTTATCTCCGAGGGTCAGCGGACCTTCTTAAGTCCTCAACTGGGTAGGCGGGGTGGTTTACCGCTTGAGCCATTCACCGCAGTTGCACCAGGTGCACGATGACTTCCATGTATCTCAATTGAGGAGATACGTGCTCGACCCTTCCCATATCATCGGCCATGAGAAGCTGGACGATGGCGATGGGGTGTCTTTCACGGAGGTTCTAGTGGGGATCGAGGATCGACAGGAGAAGATCTTACGAGGATGATCGATTACTCGGGTACACTTTCTTTGGCAGTACGGAACCTCCAGGTAAGCACATGGGAGCAGAAGGCTCAGATGCATGCTCTGTACCGCTTTTGTGATCCTAGTTTGTGTTGAGCTTTACGGGGACGTAAAGCCATGAGTTGGGAGTAATGTAAAGACCCGGAAATTTCGAGGAAACTTTTTTCTTAATTTTCATTGAAATTTTTCAAGAACGCAGTTTCTGACGGCGCCTGATTCCGAGGCCAGGTGTGCCCGGAATTAATTTCCGAAGTTTTGCTCGGGTACGTTCAGTGAACGGGCGAGCGGGAATTTCTATCTTTTGAACTGGTGCTCGGAATTGAAATCTGATTGCACCGATGAACTCGCAACGCCGGTAATCGCTTAAGGGAACCTTTACCGTAGTTGCGTTTGTGTGGGAGAAGAAGTTAATTTTTGGGGTTTAATTAAACAAAGTGAATAAAATTGTTAAATCAATTTTATTTTATGTTAAGATATTAACTTCTCCCATGGGAAGTTGGTGGTGGGGCCACATCCATCCAACTTCCCATGTGTGGATATTTGATAGGGTGGGTCCCACAAGAACCCCTCCCCACCTCTTCAAATTCCTTAACTTTCCTAACCCCTCTAAACCCCCCATTTAATCTCCCTTTAACTCTTGAACTTCTCCCCCTCTTAAGTTCATGCCAACACATTTTAAATTAATGAAGTTATTTGAATTTTGGAATTTGAATAGCTTGGCATGTGTTAATAAAATAATGGGAGGGATTATTTTATTAGGTTGCTTGGTTATGTGAGATTGGGAGCCTTGGATGAAAAATCTTAGGAAATCCTGAGTCCTTCTTTCTCTACGACGAAGAACACGAAGAACGTATCTTCCGCCGCTGAAGCAAGACGACGCCATCTTCTTCATCGTTCTTCAACCGAGGCAAGGTAAGGGAAGCGACGCCCGTGACTTCTCCAAAGATGCTCACTCCAATGACGATTACCCTTCTTTCATTCCGACACATGAGCATGGGAATTGGGAGTGTGTGACGAACACGACAATCGAGGAATCAATATCCGCCCTTTTTCTGAGATCATCAACGAACGACAATTACGAGGTAGGGGTTTATTTATTTATTTGTTCGTGAATAAAAACTTGGTGATAATCGTGGATTAAAACCCTTTTTGTTATCGAATAACGTGAGGGGGTCGGACCGCAAAAACACGGACGACCCTCCTCCTTTTTTTCGTGATGGTTTCTTGCGGTTGATACAAGAAGGCATGGTGTCGTCACACCACGCGGGTATCTTTCGGCAAGTATTGCGCGGTGCCGTCGCGCCGCGCCGTGGAAAGAAATCCAAGAACGCAACGCTGTCGCGTCGCGTCGAAGGAAGTCGAAGGCGCCACGGCCGGAGCAGGGCCGCAGCGGAGGGGAGCGGTGTCGTCGCATTGCGCCAGACGGCATAGGCCGCAGCCGGTTCTGGGCTGCGGCGGAGCAAGATGACCGGCGGCCGGCACAGGGCCGCCGGTGTTGGCGAAGGAAGGACCGGCCGTCGCCGGTCCTTTCTGGCGGAACCGGCCGGCCAGTGCGGGCCGGCCGGGTCTTCAAGCGACCCCAATTAAGGGGCAGCGGGTGGTTTCACAATTGGGGGGGGGGGGCTTTGCCCCCCGCACGCGGCACGCATGCGGCGCCCCGGCCGCGCGGCCGTTCCGGCCCGCGTAGCCACGTCGGACCACGCCGGCCCACGCCGCAGGCCGGTCCGGGTCGTCGCTCGGGCCGGGTCGATCAGGTTCGGCCGACCCAGGGGGGGTCGGGCCGGGTCGGCCCGGGCCCAGACTCCCCAGTTTCGGACCACTTTCGTTCAAATTCCCGTATCATGGGCTACAGGCCTCCAAATAACTCACCGTCAGCGGCAACACGATCCTTGGATCGAGACGGTCGTTTCGTTATATCGCACTCAAGGATTCAGATTACTTTGCATTCGGTCGGGTTGGTTCGTACACGAAACCAACAGGGCCCTCGGAGCGGAAACGCTCATATTTTGAGATATGGACGTCCGTTTGACGTGCCGTCAACATTGATGGATTCCTCTAAGTGAGAAGGATCTTTTGGCTTACTCCGCTCGAGGTTTGGATGCAGTCAGAGTGGGTTCGGGTTGGTTCGCTCACGAAACCAACCGGGCCCTTGGAACGAAAAAGCCAATAACTCACAGATCGGGCGTCCGATTGACGCGCCGTCTGTTTCGTTGAATTCCTCTTGGTGAGAAGGAACTTTTCGCATACTTCGGCCGAGGTTTTGTTATAGATGGATGGTGGCCGGGTTGGATCTCACTCGAAATCCAACCGGGCCCCTGGAACTGAAAAGCTGATATCTTTCAGACAGGACGTCCGTTTGACGAACCGTCAGTGGCGTTGTTGATCTCGTTGAGAAACCGTCCCTATGAGTATACCCTATGAGAGTTCGGGGTACATTTGAGATACGGCCGGGATTGGTTCGCTCACGAAACCAACCGGGCCCCTGGGACGAAAAGGCTAATAACTCACAGACCGGGCGTCCGATTGAGGCGTGGTCTGTTGCGTTGAGACCCCTATGATGAGGCGGTCCTTTGAGATACTTCTTTGTGGGACTTCGAGATACTTGGAGTATCGACCTATAGCTCATGGAGCAGACCCTCCTAGTAACGAGCGTGCGGAGTACGAAGACCGTGTAGCTGGCTGAGACCCGACGACTGCTGATCGAACAACTCGGTGTGTTACAGAGGTGCACTTGGTTGTATCCGCACATGGGAGCGCTTGGTTGTTGCGACAGACCCACGACAGAGGTGTGCTTGGTTGTAGGGGCACATGGGAGCACTTGGTTATAGCGGCAGACCCACGACAGAGGTGCGCTTGCTTGTAGCGGCACATGGGAGCGCTTGGTTGTAGCAGCTGGCCCGCAGTACTCAATGCGTGGAGTTCTTCAGCAGTCTCAGGTTAGTGAGCAGTACCTCAGAGTCGTGACAGGACCACTGTACACTCTAGAGACAGAGCTCTTCAGAAGTTACGGTTTCGATAATGAAAATCTTGGTTTGAGCTGAGACTTTTGACCTTTGTGTTTCCTCATGATTGAGATGGGTTACTTGATAACTTAGGTATATGTATGGGCATATACCTGGGTAGTGGTTATCCGTTGATTTCACAATCCTTGTGTTTCATCATGATTGAGATGGGTTACTTGATAACTTAGATATATGTATGGGAATATACCTAAGTAGAGGTTATCTGTTGAGATCTTCTTTGTGGTCATCCTTGTTGGTTTAGTGAGACCTTGAGGGTCTCGGGGTCCCTACTGAGTATCGTTATACTCACCCCTGCACGGGATATGCCCGCACCTCGTTGTGTTGGTTACAGACGACGAGCAGTGCTGACGGAGGCCGAGTGTTCGAGGACTGGACGGTACCCAGAGGTGGACTACACGATGAGTCAGTACCTGGAGGTGGACTACACGACGTGACGACTCATAGAGGATGTTGACAGACGAGAGCGTGGACGAAGCTATCTGTACCTACCCTTCAGGTAGGATCCGTTATGGACAACCAGGAGCTGCACTATCTGTACCTACCCTTCAGGTAGGATCCGAGGAGGACGACCCAGTAGTTGCTTCCTTCTTCCAGCTGTATGTATTTTTGCTGTTGTACCTTGTTCAGTTGTAGTTGTACTTTCTTTTGGGTTTGTATTCTGGCCCATTTTACTTTTCATCTTTTCTTTTGTACTAGTGTTTTGCTTCTGCTTGTACTTGATGGTGCTTGTTTCCTTTTATAAAGGCAATGCCTTCCCAGTTATCGGGATTTTATGCCTTTGGTGCTAGTCGCCAGCCCCTGGCCTATGGAAGGTGGGCTTGGGGTAGTCACGGCATGGGTCCCGAGGACGGGTCGTGACATTATTGAGTGAAAAATCTCTAAACCACGTTGTGATTAAATAAGTATTTGTATTTTTTTGAAAATAAAATCAATATAAAGGTATCCATGATGTCATACCTCAAGAATATATTTAGAAAATATTTTAAGATAATGTATCAAGAAGTCATTTTTTCTAATCAAAGTGAAATCCACTCGTGAATAGGTCAATTCATCTATGATCTAGTGGAATTAACAAATAAACCAAGAAGAAAAAGACGAAAATTAGAACATAATAAGATGGAATGAATGAAGTCTAGTGTGGTATGATAAATAAATTAGATCTATAACTAAAATTTATTTGTAATAATCCCCAATAATGGGAATGAATAAGAGAGGATAGGGGATACTACCCCTAGAAACATGAGTGATAAAAGTTGGGGAGAGGAGAGATTCCCCCTATCAAACTCTAGAGGGAATATTCATTTACCACTTTTAATGATTAAAATTGTTTTGTAACATAGGACTATAGAAATTTCACCAACCATATATCCCTCACAATCGAATGAAATACACATTTAACATTTGGTTCACCAAGTTTTCCGATCAGTGTGGCCAAACATGCAAGATCCTCTATAATAATACAAACGGGTTTTTTTGCAACCATGTGAAAACCGTTCACCAATACCTAAGTACAATATGGGATAAATTTTATATTAATATATCCAACTGTTTTCTTCTATCCCATTATCAATCCATTTTATTCAATCAGGTTCTATTCAATATAAATCATAAACCTCCTCAATTTTAGGGTGTTACATAGCTTCACTGAAACCATGCACACAAAACCATTCACCCTTTCTTAGTAATGTAAAAAACATGGGAAAAATATACGAAACCTAAATAGAGAAATATTAATAATTAAGGAACCTATTAGTTCACAAAAAATTAAAAAAAATATCACAATAAAATTTTCCATCTCTCGTAATACCATTTCCAACACCTTCTAAAGATTATTCTTGTCTACTAAATTTCAATGTCTAATTCATTATTTAAATTTAAATATATAATGACATAGAAACATATAGGTCATAAAACTAAATTGTGTTTATTGAAAATTTAAATGATCATCAAATTTATACATGATTAGTGGGCCTATTCATGCACACCTTTTTAGACACTCTAATGGAATATACATCGGATAATTAATATTATCTTTAAAAATAATTATAAATTATTTAAATATAGTTTTTATAGAATATAATTATGTTGGATAAACTAATAGTAAAATAAAAATAGATAATTAAGATTAAAAATAGTTCATTATACAATATCTTCAACATATTTTTAATATTTACAAGTATTATGTTTATAGTATTCCTTTAATCCACTTATTAATCATTGCATCACATCCCTAACTATGATTCATTTAATAGAATTTATTTATGTAGAAGGAATAATGTTATCAAAATATAAAATGGGAAATATTATGAATATTCTACTATGTTACCTATCCCAATATTAGAAGGAGGCACAAACCTCTTGGAGCTACTAAAAATATAGGATAAACATATGAGTAATAAAATAAATTTACTAGAACACCCTTAGAGATATAATATTGTAATTGATTCCTTAACATGACAGAGACATCCAAATTTTAGTCAACATTATGATGACATAAATTTTGAACAATTTACTAAATCAATTTATATCATAATCTATGATAGTCAATTATACAATAAATAGTAGGAAAAATTGACAATTTACCACCTTGAGGGAGGTAATGATCAGTGGTGGAAACAAATAAAGAATAAAAGTCACATGGGAGACATAGAATCTATGGATTCTGAGGAATGAAATATGTTATTTATCAAACATTATTTTCCTCAATATACACATACTATAACTTAGAGGGACATCATTACACTAAAAAAGAGGATGGATCAATCAGGTCTTACGAGTTGAGCTTTACAAGGATCGCATTGTATACCAATGGGTTTCTCATTAATAGATAATGTAAATTCTACTACTTCTTTAGTGGGTTAAATTGAAATCTATAGAGATACATTTATATTCAATGTGACAAAAATTAAGAGTATGTTATATGATTTTATGGGAATACTGATGTTAAAATGGGTGATTATTATTGGTCTAATGGGATTGGGTAGTGGAAAAAATATTAGAGCTCACCTATAATAGATCACTGAATAAAACTTATTTTCGAATAAAAATCCTACATCACACATGTTCTCAGTGTGTAATAGAGGAATGTCATGATGAAAAATCATGACGTGAGAAAAAGAAGAGCATATATTTTATGGAAAGTAACAATTTACTTACCAATCCTCTTCACGTAGTATAACATATGAACTATTAGGATTGTGGAAACTTTACAAACAAATAAACCTAAATAAGGGTTGTTTAAGGTAACCAATGATTATAAAAACCATGCCTGGAAGAGCATGGCTGTGATTACACAATCACTACTACTATGGTGGAAGAAGAAATTTTTTTTGAGATAATTAATTTTTTTATTCATTCACGAATAATAAAGGTACTATTTAATTACATATCTATAAATTTCATCATATCTTCAATTTTATGAATAACAATTACAACACCACCGAAAATCATGCATCATTATTAGTAAAAATTTTATAAATACTCCACGACAATTATCTATAAATTAAATTTTCTAAAAAAAAATTTAGTACATATAATATAATTTCAAGCTATAATTTTTGTAACAGATCTTATTTTTCGGAAAAAAATTTCATATACATTTCATTGTTTTTTATATCGGGTTACCTAAAAAAATGGACAATATTTCCTTACACACAACACTAATTTTTTATTCGTTATGTGCAATACCAAGATTAAAAAAACATGAAATACAATTAAAATTACATTATTTAATATGGTAGTTATCAAATAGCTAGTGGAAAGGTGGAAATAAATAGGATCAACTGTGTTATGACAATATTTGGGTTAAAAATTTATATTCAAAATACTATTGCATGAAAAATTAATTATAAATGAAAATAATAACCACTTTAAATTCAATGAACTATTTTTTTGAAGAAAAACTTTTAATCTTACAAAAGTTATTTACCTCATTAAATTTAAAATATCACTTTTTGTGAATTATTTTAGTAAAATTTATTTATTATATATTCAATATTATGATTAATATTAGTAATATGTGTCTTAGAGGCTTGATATTTGAATAAATCCAATTTTTAAGATGAACTATAGATTTTTTTAAATGAATATTTTCACATTTATCAAAAATATTTTAAAAATAATTTTTGAGATTATTAGAATTTTTAGTGAATAGTGAAAAATACCTATTTATATTTTGAAAATCCTATATCCATTCAATGATTTTACAAGATAATTTTTATTTTAATATGGTTTTAAAAGTTTAATTTGTATAATTATATTTGTATTAATCCTATTTAGTTCATTTTTTAATCAAATTAATAATTAATTATGATAGAAAATGTTTACAATTTTGAAATAATTTTCTTTGGAAAACCTCTTTTTGTCTCATTTGTAGGATTAATTTAATATTAAAATTTTCACTTGTGTGAATGGTATTTGAAAAAATATATTAAATATTTTTAATCAGTAGTTATTTGTATTATCTAATAAGTTATTATTCATAAATGACTATAATAAACTATAAAAATAGTAAAAATTAATTTCTACGGTTAATGTGAAATTGGGTTTACTAGGGCAGGGGGAGGTGATAAAGAAAAGAGATAAAGAGTAAAATGAAATAGAAAATTGTCCTAATACCATTGGATAAAAATATTTCAACATTATCATATTTAACATAAAATAATATAACATTTTCAGATTTTTTTAGATTTTGAGAAATGTGGGTATAAATTTGATTCAAAATTTACAAGCATGCCACTCACCAAACTTGTAAAGCCTTCCCTACTCCTCTCCCTTTCAAATATTCATACCCTTCTGATTCGTAACATACCTAAAACAAATAACATCCATAATTCCCACATATCATCCAAAATTCCATATTCTGGTCATAAATACACCTTAAGAATCATTTTGGTGAAAAATAAATGATATTTTTTGAAGAAAATGTAACATCCATAACTGTGAAATTTATTTTATTTCTTCTTCAACCTCAATAAATAATTAATAAAACATGATGATATAAATTCTTTATTATATTAAATGTAATTATATTTTACATTTCAATTGAATATCCCAAAACATTATATTCTTCCATCAAATTGCATATAGAATCATCATTCGTGTGTACAACGGACTACCACCCCACTATCTGATGTTTTTCATTTTCCATATACAACTATCACGGATAGATATTATTATTGATAAAATGATTATATATATTATATAAGATATTATTATAATTTTTTATTAATATATAACATACCACTTCTTACATTCAATTCATTGGGAATATGAAAACGTTTCTCATGTGTAAGGAAAACTACTACCTTGTGAAGTGGTGTGATTCATTCACTGTATAATTAGAAGTCAATAAGGATTAGTCTTATAAAACATGAGACATAAATGAAATAAAAATTATTATATAATGGTAATACATCATTAAACATTATTTCATTAAATTATAATATAAAATGGAAACAATATTCATGTATATGTATGACTTACCATCTCCATGAACATCACATTAAATTTTGTATCTCTAAATTTTACCAATTAAGCTACAAAAATATATAAATAATATATATAACCCTTATATAACATTTAATGTTTTGTAAAGGATGAAAACATGGTCAATGTAATCTGACGAAAAACAAAAAATTTACACTTGTATGAAAAAAAATTATGTTATTTCCTGAAATATGACTCTAACATGGAATTGTTAAAAAAATGTAAAAAATGGTCCTAATTAAATAAATCATGTTATGGTATATATTTATTTTTATGAAATAAATTTATAATAAACATATACTTCTTATAATGGAGGTTCGAATCTATATGAAATAATTCGAAACATATGGCAATGGATTAGTAGTCCCTCTTTTAATTCTTGGAGACATATGAAAATTCACCAATCCTTTAATTTTTGTGGTGTATATAATACCCCATTGACATGATATATCATTAATATTCAAAATTTTGGGATATTAAATGTTGAATTTTAAATTAATATCCATTGGGGAATAAAAGTCAAATGGTTACTAAAGTGGGAAGATATTTTTGTCTCAAAATGTGTTATTTGAGTCATATATCATGTTATAAACATATATTATTTAATGATGTGACTTTAAATACACAATGATATATGATATAATGATTTTATTTTTCAAATAGTATTTTATATTTCATTTTTATTTTATTATTTTGTGATTCTAATTACTCAATGTTAAAAAAGTGGTGATTGTTTTATGGAACAATCTAAGTTTTTATCATGGTTGATTATATTTTTATCCCAATGATTAAATATTATCATAAACCTTTCAATAAACACTTTAATTTAATTAGAATATGGTTATAAAGTGAGAATATATGTTTTCCCTTTATTTTATTCTATTTAGGTACTCAAGATTAAAAATGAACGTTTTTAATGTAAACTGAGTTCATTTCTCTCTTCAGTCAAAAAACCCATTTCCATCCACATCCATGTTTTATAAAAATTCCTTCAAAATCTATTTTAACATTATCCAAAATATTTATTGATTAAATTATCACCCATGTTTAAAATTTTTATTTTATTTTTAAATTAATCTTATTTTCATTTTGAAAAACAACATGTATTTAGATTTTATCGAAATTGTGAAAGTATTTATTGTGTTAATTTGTATGAAATGAATGATATTTTCTGTTGTTATTAAAAAAGAATTATTTTAAATAATCCTTCATATGTTTTAAATTTTAATTTCAATGAAAATTATTTCCAAAATATTTTATGAATTTATAGTTCTAAGTAATTTTTCTCAAAATGTGATGGATATTTTCCTCAAAAAATGTTTAAATGGTTTTTAAAGCCTTCTTTATATGTTTTTAAGGTTATTTTCTATGAAAATTATTGATGTGGTATTTTAAGATATTTTAGTGTAAAAAAGTTATTTTCAATGAAAGGTTATTTTCATCATGGAATGTTCAGTCTGATAGTTGAAAATACCTTTTTATCTACGAATACATCCTTTGATGTCAGTTATATCTTACCAGGGATATGATTCATTGATTCCACTATTTTTAATTATATATATTGTAACACTCCCAATGATTTAAAAACAAATTTAATGAATGAATAAAATAGTATGTATCTACAAGAAACTCTTTTTTATAGATATGGTTATAACATCAGTGCTAATATGAATGTTAATAGGTCTATAATTTGAATTTTAAAAACAAACATACACAGTTTTGATCAATATGATATTTGGAGTATGATAGGACTACTATAATTTTAGGGGTACAGTAACATACACTAATAAATAGTAATGTTACCCAAATGAATATTAATATAACCCTTATGAATAGTAACATGACCAAATAAATAGTAATATCACAAATGATACTATAATTATAATTTATCTATATTATAAATTTAAGTATGATATAAATATATCATAGTATAATTAAATAAATATTTTAAATTTTTTTATTAAGTGTTTGTATTTTTTTAAGTCTTGTATATTTAATTTCAATTTTATGATTAATTTAATTAATTTAAAATAAAAGGAAATTTTCATAAAATTTATTCATAAAATGAAATTCTTATTTCTTATGATTATAATATAATTTTAATATCTATTAATTAATTTCACAAATTTTTAGAAAAGTTGTTTAAATTTTAAAATTGGTATTTTTAATTAATATTATATATTTAATTAAAAATTAAATTTCTCAAATTTATAAAATCATTTTCATAAAATGGAGTTCAATATTAGATTCTATGTGTCTAAAATTGGTTATGGTGATTTCTTATGATTTTTTCTGAAATAATTGAATTTTTAGTGAATAATAAAAAAAGGTAATTTACTATATATATACATTATAAGTTAAATAAACTATTCATTGACTCATGGATGATTTATGAACCATTGTTTTGTACTCACATGATCTATTTATTTTATTTAGTCTCATTTATCAGCATTATTTCTTGTCTTGAGTAAAATAGTAAATTAGTGAATTAAATATTGAGAAAAGTCGTCTCTCATCCACTATAAATACCACCCCTTACCACCTCTTCTCCTGACACCTCTCAATAATTGTTCCATATAACAACTATATTGAATATACCCCATAGTACCCTATACAACATCTAGGATCTCTTGATCTCATCAATAGTTCAAAACCTCTCCCCTAAGGATGTTCTCAAGAGGAAAGAATAAATAGGTAAAAACGTCTTCTATTTTCTTTTAATTTCTTTTGAAGTTTCACTATATTCAATTATATCCTAACATATTTTCATCAAAATGGTGTGATAACTCCATTACCTTAAATTTACTGTAATTATTTTTATTCTAATGGAATAATTAATCACCATCTATATTTTCCCATATTTTTATACTAGAAATGGAAACACCATTATAGATGTGTTAATTTATCACATTTAGGGACGGCGAGTTTCCAATTTCTGTTAACATATTCAATCCTTGTCATGATACAATTTTTTTGGTTGAACCAGATTATTAATTATGTGGTATATTTTATTTAATGTAATGGTATCATTTTGTAAAAATAGTATTACATTATAAAACAAAATGAATTCATTGTGATAAAACCATGAATTAATCTAAGCAATTATTATTAAACATTTATCTAATGATTAATCAGAATACCTTTTAATAAAATGAATTATATACGAATTTTATCTTCTTTAAGTTAATTAATATAATATAATTACATTTTATGGAATAAATTACCATTTTATAAGAACATCCATACTCATATATAGGAAAACCGATCATGAAAATAAAGAAAACAAGAACTCCTGAATGATAAAATTGTACACAATAACTCATTAATAAGTTCATGATTGAACTTAATAAAATTATGATATGTAAATTACTTTTAGAATAGGTTATGTTATTATTAATTAATGAATCTAATTTTATTATCCAGGAAATTAAGATCATGTGAAGAACACTTTCATACATAAGGTATGAGATGTTTCCAGAACAACTAGCATTCCTTCGAGTTGTTCTCTCTATGGTACCCCTGATTTATGGTATATAACCTTTTTTTTATGGATATCAAGTATGGGGTAATTTTGGGAGGGTTTGGTGAAGTTTAAATAAGTTATGGGGTCTAATATAGTGGTGCACGGGCTACGCATGGTCAATCCAAATCATGCAGAAATCCTTGGAGAAATCTGGCACAATAATATGTTTGAGGCCGAGAGAATCGGCATGGTGTGAACAAAATTAAGAAGATAGTTTTAGAAGGATGTGTTAGGCTATTTCTAGATAGTATCTAATTCATGGTTAGAGCACTATTTTTCTAACCATGCAATCAAACTATGCCCGTGTTTAATGTGAGATCCTAAATAAGTGGATCTCACAGGTTTTTGCCTCTAAAATACTCGTTTTGGATTGTAACACCCTGAGATTATATGAAAAATATTCTTTTAATTTCATTCATGTCTTCTATTAAAAACTAAACCAAGTTTAGCTTGTACTATACACAACACCGTATTAGCTTGTAGTATACACAACACTATTCTTGCCTCGTGTTACACACAATTTCATGTTCATTTTGTGGAAATTATTCTATGCAACCTTAAGTATAGATTTTGTTTAGCATATAATTGAAATAAGTTCTGATTATGTTATATGCAACACCAAACGGGGCATTCAATACACACAGCCTTGACTTGGCTTGCATTACACGCAATCAAGACCTTCCTCGATAGTGTGTGTTGTACGAAATACCGAGTTTCACTAAATGAGATATTATTATAATATTATTATGAACTAGCCGTTATGAATAGTAATACCCATTTTTTTAAAATTTATAAATTTTATATTTCAAAATGGACTTCATTTTTGGATTAAGAATATCAAAATTAGCCTGGGGTGAATTTTTGGTATTTTTCTGAAAACTTTCAATTTTTGATGAATAGTGAAAAAACTGGGTTACTATTTAAAAACTGACTTTCTATTTAAATAATTATTTAATTTATTTAAATTTATTTTATGTTAAAATTGATATATAATACCTATATATGTTCATTGTATTTTATTGGAGTCATTTTATAATAATTTTATACATATAAAAATTTTATTGAACTTTTCATCGTCTTTTACCCACATCCTAGGAGAATTTGAAAATTCACATAAAAAATAATTTTACTGCTTCTGTGAGTAGAATTTTGAAAATCCGAGAGACATAGTTAATATTAAGGACTAAAATGTTGTTCAATTAGATGAAAATAATTTTTGGTGAATAGTATCTTTTTACTTTTATTTACCACTTTTAAAAGTTAATAGTGTAATTAAGGGTAAAAATGAGATTATTATTACCCTAAAACATGTATTAATTCTATTGTATAAGTGTAATTCAACAAAAACCAACCTTAGGAATAAAATATTACCATTTAGTTCCACTTGGATTAGATTAGGACATTTATTATTAATTTATTTAAAGAATGGTTAAAATAGTTAAAATCAATGTTTAATAACTAAATCATTTTTAATATAGGGTTATACATAAGATAAATTCGACTATAAATATTCATTAGAAAACTAAAATGATTTCCTACATAATTTTATTTTGTTTATAATTTTCTATACATTAAATAATTTAATTTATTTATGAAACAATGATGATGCAATAATTATCTTTTTAATGAAATATTAACATAATTGATGTTATAAATACCCAAATAAATGTAATTTGAGTCTTTTTATAAATTACACTAATTTTATAGTTTAATATGACATGTTAGTATTTATTTAATTAACTTCTTTTGAACTAATCATGCTTCTATGATTTTAAAAAAAATTAATTACCAAATAGTGTCAAAATTGACATAAAATAGTTTTTAAAACAAATATTATATTATTAATTGTTATTATATTATTATAAAACTATGGTTCAGACAAGATACATATATCATGATAGGTGTATCATTAATGGTCCACTTGGTGGTCTCTTTGATGTATATGGTACGTTTATTATTTATATAATATAAAAATACAATGTGACATGGTAAATGTCAATATAATTAACTAAGAGTTAAAACTAAAGAATATGGTTAATATAAAGACCCAAACCTATAAAAAATCTATTTGATGAGAGGATTTAAACCCATCCCCACCTTATTTATGGTATAAATCAATTTGGAGCTATTAAAAACAGAATATGACTTTATTATAAAATAATATGTTATGTTTTTCCAAAGGTGCCCCTCTCCTCCCTTATAAAAAGGGCACCCTTCCATCTTCTCTTCACACCCTTTTGGGCCTTGAAGCTCAGAAAAACCCTTCCATTTACTCTTATAAACATTTCTAGTCACATAATAGAGGTTATGGTCTTCTCGAAAGACCAACTCTAGTGACCTAAGAAGAAGTTTTAAGGAGGTGCGTCGAGGAAGAGGTAATCTATTCTACCGACTTTTTCATGTTTCTTTCTTCTTCTACTTCCTCTTCTTTAGTTGTATCATTATAAAGTAATAATATCAATATTAATTATATACTAATATGTTATTATAAATATGAAAAAAACCCTATTTAAACTTCTATCCATCCTATGGAAAATGAAATCACCATGCGTGCGTATGTACGTAATACCATCTCCATTTCGTGGTGTAATCTGTTTTCGACCACCACCTTACATGGATGCGTATAATGGTGTAAATAAATAACTATATATGATTATTTTAAAGTGATACTGATTATGAAATATTATATATACACTTCAATACAATTCCATGATAATGGGAATGATATCCTCGCTCGTGCGTACGTACGGACTACCGTCTCCACGATGCGATGAGATTCATTCTCCATGTTAACCATTCTTGAATGAATATAAAGTATATATAATAAGTAATAATGAAATATATGACATAATAATGATACTGGATTTATGTATATATATATATGTATGTCATCTACATTATTCCATTCAATTCAATAATTAAACGAAAACAATATTCATGCGTACGTACGACCTACCGTCTCCATGAACAGTGTATTTCATTCCATTTATCGATCTATAATATATATATATGTATATGCTGAATATATATTATATTTAAACTATGTTTTAAATTTTGTAATATAGTAAATCAGTATTTAAGTAATAATATCAAGAACAACATGTCGAAACACATACAATAAATGAAACGATTTTACCCAAATTACTGCTTTTACATTGAATTTACAAAAGAACGTGTAATTTAAAGCCACAATTAAACCATATATAATATCAAAAAAATGAATATTATTCTGTAATAATTAAATGGAACTATTTAAATCATTATAAAGGAGGTTCTAATATATACGAAGCATATCTGAGATAAGGTAAGGGATAACTATTCCAATCTCTCTCTTATCTGTGATTGTTTATTCGTAAGTATTTACTAGGGGTTTTGTTATCATCGATGTCCCTATTTTATAATTTTTTTTCATGTATGTTTAATGGCCTTTAAGATATTTTTTAATTTTACCACTTCTTATGAATGAAATCTTACTTTTGTTTACCACACAAGGATCTTTTTGACTTTTATGAAAAAAGTACGAGGAGAATGTTATTTTTAAATTATACGGCGTGAACATATTTTTACGGTTTCATAATGCTTCATTTTCATGAAGCTTAATCAACAATATTTCATAATTATTTTCAAAAAAACCCTTTTATTTTAAAATTTTATGTCATTTTGTGGAATAAAAATGATTTTTAAGAAGAAAGGATGTTTTTCTCAAGAATTCATTTCAAGTGTTTTATCAAAAAAAATTTCTTTCTAAAATGACATTATTTAATATGTTTATGTTTTAAGTATAATGTATCCATTTTTTGCAAGGTCTGATTTTTCATATGATGAAATGATATCCATTTTTTTATATGGATTATTTTGTGATGGCATGATGTTTAAGAATCCTATTATATTAAATGGGTTATGCTGTGATGTATGATTTATGATTTTCTGGCACACGTAAAAATGATTTCAATATGATATGGGTGGGACCTATATCTCCCTCCAATGCATTGGGTAAATATTTATATCTCATGAGATAGACATGGATGGAATGTAAAGTTAATCCAGTTTAGTAACACAAGACTGTAACGACGAGTGAACTCGATTCTGAAATGGACTTTTTCCACTAAGATGGTCTTGGCAGCAATGCCTTGGATACTATGGAAATCATATCATTTTATTAATGGTTTCCACAATCAAATGTTTTATTCACATGATATTTTATCATGATTGAAGTTTTATTATGATATATGCCTTACGTACTTCCAAGATTTATGTCTTTGCTCAATATGTTGATGTTTAGATTTTATGTTCAAATTTTTTCATTCTAATGTTTATGGATTGTTTTATGTTCTCTATGTTTACCCTTACTGAGCATTTGAGCTCACCCTTTACATGTTTTTCCCCAAGATATAAAAAGGGTTTTAGGTAAGAAAACAGAAATGGGTATATATTTATGGGAGATGTTGATGATCTTTCACCATGATTAGAATATTTACGTTCCATGTTTCCAAAGACACTAAACTATTACGGTCCTTCGGTGTCTGTTTTTGTTATGTATTATGTATTATGCAAAAGAAATGTAATTTCAATGTACATAAACCTTTGCATATCTATAGTTTGTATCAGAGGAAATGTTTAGTTAACCTTTGGAAACTAGGATTTGAAAACTATAGTGAGATCCCTAGAGATATTTCTAAGGTATGTCTAGGGATGTCCCTAAGGTTATGTATACACATAGGTTATAGTCCTAGAATTATGGAAAAGATATTAGAATTAAACCTAAGATGTTAGATATCGAAGGTACTCCCCATTTATTATGTTGTTTTCCTAGCATATTTTTTTCTTCTTACACTATTATTTTAGGGTTTTAGATAATGGCTGGAACCTGAAGGAACCGTGTTGATAAATGTAATGGGAAATGCAATGATTGCCCTCCTCAAAAAACCAATGTTTTGGGAGATGGGGTGAAAAATCTGATTGTTATACTTACAAAAGCCATGAATCATTCTGGACTTCCGAATGAGCAGGGAAGGGAACAATATTCTATTGAGTTCTTCATGAGGCAACTTCCACCTTCTTTCAATGGGTCTTTTGATCCACATGTTGCTGAATAATGGATCGATACCATTGAAAGGATATTTTCTATACTTCATTGTTCGGAACAAGATAAAGTCATTCTAGATGATTACCATTTAAAAGGTGAATCAGACTAGTGGTAGACACTAATTAATAATACAAGGTCACAAGATGAAATTGAATCCATGGAATTGGATGATTTCAAGAATGTGTTTTTTAGTAATTACTTCCCTCATATTCTTCGAACAAATATTGAAAAGTATTTCCTTGAGCTTAAGAAAAAGGATGATGAATCTGTTAGTATATATGAAGTGAATTTTAAAAGGCTTGCAAGGTATGCATCTGGCTTTATCATCCAGCCTGAAAGTAATGTTGATCGATTCTTCAGTGGCTTAAAACCAAGTCTTCGAAAGGTATTAGCTATAAGAGATTTCAGTAGCTATGAAGAAATTGTGTGTTGTGAAATCAAGGTAGAACTGGAAGTTGGTGTAACTTATCCATCTCAAGGTTTTGAGAATTAACGAAAGATGTAGCTCAAGGATAAATCTCAGAATAATGGTGAATAGAAGATGAATGTTTCTTTATGCTCAAAGTGTGGAATGAAGCATGGTGGAGATTGTCTTAATGGGACTAGTAAATGGTTTAAGTGTGGAAAAGAAGGTCATCGAGCAGTTGTGTGTTGATGTAATGGAGAAAGAATTTCTAATGGTGTGAATAAAGAAAATACTGCAGAGAACGTACCACCAACACTTCAATTCTTCAAGTGTAAGGAAATAATGCATTATGCTAATCAATGCCCTAATCCAGCATTTAATGATGATCGACATGAGCAACCACATAACGCAAAGGAAAAAAAGGGAAGTCACATGCGATCACTATTGGATATGTTGAATATGAAAAAGATGTGGTGAATGATTAAGTGTTTATGTAATGGGATTCAAAAATAAGGTTGTATATAGTATTTTTGAATATTAGAATATTTATGTTTTGGTCTATTGTGGGTTTCAATAATTTTATGGTACCCGTAACTATGGAAAGTGATTGTGATATTTTTGGAATGAAGATGATATGTGCATAATGAAGGGATAAGGAGAAAATGAAATATTTGACTGTATTCATGAGCTCATGACTTATATAAGGAAAAAATTTATATAATGGTTTGAGTATATATAATTTTTGGATATTGGTATGTGTAAAGAGTTAACTTTTGACAACATTCATGTTTTCACTAAAATTCAATGGGTATTAATTTTTCAATAGAATACAAGATTAAGGTATTCACATGTTTGGAATGCGATCAACAAGATATATCTTTGGATCTATGAGGGATAAATGATAGTATTCATGTGCTTGTTATATGACCTTTTTTTAATCGTTCTCTTTATACTATGAGTTTGGAAAGATGTATTTTGGATAATCCTAAAGATTATAACGGATTATGTTGAACATAAGTTTTTATTGTTTAAGGCAAGAATTTTTTTCGATAGTATTGATAGAATGTTATAATACTATTGTTTAATAAAAGGGACAACCTACAGAACAGGAGACAACCCGTCGCATCAGACAATGATGCGGGAATCGAACCCACAACCAAAGTGAGACATTCCTTTATCGCCTACCACTAGCCTACATGAAGTCCCTGGTTTGTAGATACATGTTTTATTTTATTAAGTGCTATGTTAGATGAAGTATAAATCCATTTTATCAACCATATACGATTAATCTGAGCCTAGATGGACTTATATATATTTAATAAATTGTGGTAAACTTTTTGCAATAGAAATAGATGGAATGACCTATCATTATATTGCATAATCTGCTAACACTTCACAAAATACAAATTCAACTTCATTTTCTTAAGAGATGTAGTTGAAATTTTTCGAGCCACGAGAAACGGTGAGATTGTACCAAAATCAAATATGTATTTCTTTTATTACAAAAATTCTTCAAATTTAGGGAAATGATATTGAAAACAAAAAATGATGTCCTAGTGCTCTCATATCTGATGAATCAGATGGTACCTTAGGTCATCACAAATTTATGGCTTTGTGATTGTTGGATTTTTCATAGCAATGTCCTCTACCACTCCTCATCATAAGTTGATGGTTATATTTCTCTTCTACATCCATATTTTCACCTATGTTCTCCTCTATGGAAACACAATGATTAGTTAATGTGGTTAACCGTTACATTTCATACTTCAGTTATTAAAGTCATGTTTTGGTATTCATATTTACGATGTGGGTTTCTATTAAAGAAAATTTCATGTAGTAAACCATTTATAACCCTGACAAATTTCGAGGGAAAAATTAATTTTAAGGGGGGTAGAATGTAACACCCTGAGATTTTATGAAAAATATTCTTTTAATTTCATTGATTTATTCTACTATACACTATACAAAGTATATCTTGTACTATATGCAAAACCATATTAGCTTGCAGTATATGTAACACTATTCTTGGCTCGTGTTACACACAATTTCATGTTCGTTTTTTGGAAATTATTCTATGCAACATTAAGTAATGATTTTCTTTAATGTATAAATGAAATAAGTTTTGATTATGTTATACGCAACACCAAACGGAGCTTTCACTACAGGCAGCCCGTACTTGCATTGCATTACACACAATCAAGACCTTCCTCGATAGTGTGTGTAGTATGCAATACCGAGTTTCACTAAATGAGATATTATAACAATATTATTATGAAATTGCCATTATGAGCAGTAATACCCAATTTTTGAAATCTTATAAATTTTATCTATCAAAATGGAATTCATTTTTGGATTCGAAATTTCAAAATTATCCTAGGGTGAATTATTTGTATTTTTCTAAAAACATTCAATTTTTGATGAATAGTGAAAACACTCGGTTACTATTTAAAAGACGACATTTTATTTATATAATTATTTATTTTATTTTATTTTATTTTAGGTTAAAATTGACATATCATACCTATATAAGATCATTGTAATTCAATGGAGTCATTTTATAATAATTTTATATATATGAAAATTTTATTGAACTTTTCACCGTCTTTTACCCACCTCCTAGGAGAGTTTGGAAATTCACAAAAAACATAATTTTACCACTTCTGTGAGTGGAATTTCGAAAATACCAAAGACATGGTTAATATCAAGGACTAAAATGTGGTTCAATGAGATGAAAATAATTTTGGTGAATAGTAACTTTTTACTTTTATTTACCACGTTTAAAAGTAAATAGAGTAATTAAGGGTAAAAATGATATTATTATTACCCTAACACATGTCTTAATATTTTTGGATAAGTGTAATTCGACCAAAATCTAACTTAGGAATAATATATGACCATTTAGGTCTACTTGGATTGGATTAGGACATTTATTATTAATTTATTTAAAGAATGGTTAAAATAGTTAAAATCAATGTTTAATAACTAAATCATTTTTAATATAAGGTTATACATAAGATAAATTTGACTATTAATTTTAATTAGAAATATAAAAATATTTCCTACATAATACTATTTTAGTTATAATTTTGTAGACATTAAATTATTAAATTTATTTATGACACAATGATGATGCAGTAATTATCTTATCAATGAAATATTAACATAATTGATGTTATAAATACCCAAATAAATGTAATTTGAGACATTTTATGAATTCCAATAATTTTATACGTTAATATGACATGTTAGTATTTATTTAATTTACTTTTTTCGAAATAATCATGCTGTTATGAGTTTCACCAAAATCAATTACCAAATAGTGTCAAAATTGACATAAAATAGTTTTAAAAAAAATATTATATTATTAATTGTTATTATATTCCTAAAAATCCAAGGTTCTACCAAGATACTTATATAATTATAGTTGTATCATTAATGGCCAATTGTGGTTCTTTTGGATGTATATGGTATGTTTATTAATTATATATTATAAAAATAAAAAGTGACATGGTAAATGTCAATCTAATTAAATAAGAGTTAAAACTAAAAGATAAGGTTAATATAAGGACCCAAACCTGTATAAAATCTATTGGTTGAGAGGATTTAGACCCATACCCACCTTATCTTAGAAATAAATAAATTTTGAACTACTAAAAACCGAATATGACTTTTTTATAAAATAATATTTTATGTTTTTCCAAAGGAGCCCCTCTCCTCCCTTATAAAAAGGGCACCCCTCCCCTCTACTCTTAACACCCTTTTGAGCCTTGAAGTTCGGCCAAAACCTTCCAATTCCTCTTCACAACTTCTCAAGATACATAATTGAGGTTCTGGTCTTCTCAAAATACCAACTCCAGTGCCCTAAGAAGAATTTTAAAGGAGGTGCGTCAAGGAAGAGGTAATCTATTCAACCGACTCTTTAAAGTTTCTTTCTCCTTCTACTTCCTCTTCTTTAGTTGTCTCATTATAAAGTAATTAAATAAGTATTAAATATATACTAATATGTTATTATAAATATTAAACAACCCTATTTCACCTTCTACCCATCCAACAGAATACGAAATCACCGCGCGTGCGTACGTACAGAATACCATCTCCACGCCGTGGTGTAATCTGTTTTCGACCACCACCATACAAGGATGGTTATAATGGTGTAAATAAATAACTATATATTATTATAGTAAAGTTATATTGATTCTGATATATTATACATACACATCAATACAATTCCATGATCTTGGGAATGATATCATCACTCGTGCATACGTACGGACTACCGTCTCCACAATGCGATGAGATTCATTCTCCATGTTAACCATTCATGAATGATTATAAAGTATATATAATAAGTAATCATGAAGTATATGACATAATAATGATACTGGATTTATGTATATATATATATATTTCATCTACATAATTCCATTCAATTCAATAATGAAACGAAAACAACGTTCATGCATACGTACGGCCTACCGTCCCCATGAACGGTGTATTTCATTCCATTTATCGATAAATAATATATATATGTATATTATGAATATATATTATATATAAAATATGTTTTAAATTATGGAATTAAGTAAATCAGTATATATGTAATAATATCAAAAACAACAAGTCGAAACACGTACAATAAATGAAAGGATTTTACCCAAGTCGCTGCTTTTACATCGAATTTACAAAAGAACGGGTAATATAAAGTAATAAGTAAACCATATATGATATCATAACAATGAATATGATTCTGTAATAATTCAATGACATTATTTAAATCATTATACCAGAGGTTCAGATATATACGGAGTATATCAGACATAAGGTAAGGGATAACTATTCTGATCTCGCTCTTATGAGAGATTGTTTATCCGTATATATTTACTGGGGGTTTTTTTATCATCCATGGAACTGTTTTCTAAAAACCATTTCATGTATGTTTAATGTCTTTTTTACCCATTTTTGAATTTTACCACATGTTATGAAAGGAATCTTTCTTTTGTTTACCACACGAGGAATTTTTTGACTTTTCCGACAAAAGTACGAGGAGAATGTTATTTTTAACTTTTACAGTGTGAAAGAATTTTAACTGTTTCAAAACGCCTCATTTTCATGAATCTTAATCTACAATATTGCATGATTATTTTAAAAAAAAACCTTTTATTTTAAAATTTCATGGTATTTTTCAAAAATAAAATGATTTTGAAGAAGAAAGGATGTTTTCCTCAATAATTCATTTCAAGTGTTTTATCAAAACTAATTTCCATGTAAAATGACATTATATAATATGTTTATGTTTTAAGTATAATGTCTCCATTATTTACATGGTTTGATTTTTCTTATGATAAAATGACATCCATTTTTTATATAGATTATGTTGTGATGGCATGATGTTTAATAATCCCATTCAATTACATGGGTTATGCTATAGTGTATAATTTATGATATGGTAGAAAATGTAAGAATGATTTAAATATGAGATGGTTGGGACCTATATCTCCCTCCAATGAATTCGGTAATGATTTATATCTCCTAAGATTGACATGGATGGAATGGTAAGTTGATCTGGTTCAGTAATACAGGTCTAGAACGAGGAGTGAACTCGATTTAGAAAGGGACTTTGTCCACTAAGATGGTCTTGGCAGCAATGCCTTGGCTACTATAGAAATCATATCATGTGATTAAAGGTTACCACAATCACATATTTTATTCCCAAGCTATTTTATCATGATTGATGTTCCTATATGATATATTCCTTACGTACTTCCCAGATTTATGTCTTTTATCAAGATTTGTATTTTAGATTTTATGTTCAAGTTTTTGCATTCAAATGTTTATGGATTGTTTTATGTTCTCTATGTTTACCCTTACTGAGAATTTGAGCTCACCCTTTATATGTTTTCTTTTCCCCAGGATAAAAAACGAATGGTTTTAGGCAAGAAAACAAAAGGGGGTAATATCATTAAGGGAGATGTTGAAGATATTTCAACATCATTAGAATATTTATGTTCCAAGTTTCCAAAGTCACTAAACTATTACTGTCCTTTGGTGTCTATTTTTTTATGTATTAATTATTCTGCAAAAGTAATTTAATTTCCATGTAAGTCAATATTTGGGTCTCTACAAGGATATTAAGCATCCCTAACACATGATTTCTCCTCCCATATGATTTTATAACCTCCATAAATTATTTTGGATTCAATATATTTTATTCCCTTGGTGTTTTGAACACAGATTCTTGAGGTATGTGATCACTCTTCGTCGTTATTGGTCTGTTTCTTTGGTCTACATAGATCTAATTATCCTCTCTTATTGGTTTCCCATATCTACACATGTTATGGGTATACCTATGAGTTTTTATTCAAAATATGTTGTGTTTTGGTCTTGATCTTGGTAAGATAGGGGATCTAAGGTTGTTCAATGAAAAATCAACCTGTTTTTCTTGAGCGTTCTTCGTCTGTTGTTTTGTTTTGTCAAAACAGTTGAGGTAGGTATATTATTTATTATATCCTATTACTAGAATTGGTTTGGATTAGTTTCAATGATATTGAATTGAATGGGATTTATTGTTAAATCATGGTTCTATTCAAGTAATAAATTTTCTTTAGTGATGATTTATCATTTTGTGGACTTCTGTAATCATGTGTAATTGTTGTTCAAATTATTTAAGTTTCATAAATTTAAAATGTTAATTTTTAATTTTAGTTTTTCTGGAATATCTAAATGGGTTGTTTTAAAAAAAAATCAGTAAAAAGGTTTTTTTTTAAAATGGGTTTTCAAAGAAACCTTTTTGACTGAAAATTTGTTTTCAATAAAAAGGTGGTTTTATTTAAAATTTATTCTCGCATGATCCTTGGGAGTTTTGGTGTGTGAATTCATATTTTATTTCTATGGCATGGTTGAAATATGACCCTGTGTTTATTTCCAAAGGTCAAATGGAACACAAGATATTATTACTTCTGATAAAATTCTTCATCAATGAAACACCACTCATTTGTATTGATCTGTCATCACGTAGCATGCTTGGTTGGTTCTGTGGATGTGTGGAATGTACTGGTTATGACAAAGAATAGTTGAGAAATGATTTTAAAGTTTTTTTTGTTTATTTTTTTGGAAAAATATATTTTGTAAAACTGGTTTCAATTTCAGTTGTATGATTTTGGTTATAAATGTTTTTGCAAACATGTTTATATTTAATTATAACTTGATTTTGAAAAATTGTTCTATATAACATGTTTTATATATTTTTTGGTAACTATTATATCCTAGTGTAATGAGTAGTTAACTCATTTGGGATAAATAAATAGGTTTTATACAACCTCATTCTTTGAAACTCTGTTGCTTTTTCAAATGCTATCTTCTGGGAAAGGGGAAAAGGTAACATATCCCACATTTTATCGCCACTTTTTGATACATGGGTTTTTTGGTGATCTAGGAGCTTAAAGATTTTGGAGTATGAAGACTAGTATTATTTTGAGATTCTATTGTTTTTTATACACTTTAACCTTATTTCTCATTTGTTCATATGTTGTTTCACACTTTGATGTAGTTTTGAGATATATTAAGTTGTTGAGTTTCCTTTCCTTCGTTAATGAATCATTTATTGATTTGTTCGGTAAATGGTTTTATTATTAAATATTAAATCTTCCCCCACTTGTATTTGAAACACATAAGAATTCATTAACTACCTTTGGAATATTGGGGTTGTCACTTATGGCATAGTAATGATTCATTGCATTCTCATGCCAATAAAAATTAACAGGTCATTACAAATGGTATCATATTGTTCTATCCTTACCAAACAAATAGATTTAATATTCATGGTCATGTATTTGATTAATCCTTGTCTATTATTTGGGGTGTTTTCATAGAAAGGACTAGGATTGTCAATAAATGAAATTTATTGCATAAAAGGATATAACTAACCTATTTATACTAAACATAATGTCACCATGGTGTTGGGTACGCAAGTGATTTGGGTACACTTATATGATACTGGAATCTCTTTTTCTTGGGTGTAGCTAATGAGGTGAGAATTTCATCAATTAGAGTAATGAATTCCCACTGGAATATCATATTTCATTTTGAATTTTTATTTACAAGCTTGTGAAAAGGTGTAATTTTTTATAAAAATACAAAATTTTGTTTGTTTAAAAAATTGATCATGGTAGGTGTTGTTGAAACAAGTTGGAAGAGGCCAGTGAAAAGATATATGCACTTGAGACACATGTATACCAACATGTTTTCCAAAGAATCACTCAGTATTTTAAAAATGTTGAGTGGGACTACAACAAGATACTCTGTTTATGATATCATTAACATCTCAAAAATCAAAGTGGAGGAATTATTGTTGTCTTCACTAGAGGAGCATAGAACTTTATCACTAGTATTAATTGGAAGTGGGACATCTATTCTAGAGGAGGTAGACACATTGGAATCAGACCACATGACATACTTCCCTTCCTCCAATTCCGAGGGGAATGCTTCGATGTTTTTAGTGTGTGGTATACAATGTCACATAATGTTGGAGTGTGAAGTACCACCGAGAGGATTCCATAATTTAAATAAGAAGGTACATCATAGGTGCTTTTTTCATGGTTCCCCAGTGTCAGGTTCTCGAAAACCCTTATCATGTGTTGCAATCATCTTATGATTCGACAGAATGAGCACAATACCAGGGAGGTAAGAAGAAGCATAATACAACAACGAATCATCTAAATGGAGCTAAGAGAATGAGTGTGGATGATCAGGATGGACCATCTATATGGTGATGTATGTTTATTTTTAATTTTACCTTTCTGTATGTATTGTTTGATTTATGAGCATCTCATTTGTTCATTTCTTCTTATACTACTAACATGCTATGCTTAAAATAACAGGTGTTCCCCTAAGTGATAAAATTGTAAACTACTCTCTAGGAAAGAAAATAAAGAGCCATCATGTGTAGATCTTGTACTATAATTATTGATAGAGAAGAGATGAAGTGGGAATTCTTGGTATTGGACATGGATTTCTAGTATGTAATATAGGGCTTGGATTGGTTGACAATGTTCAAGGCTCACATCAACTATTATATTAGAAATTTTAGTTTCAAAACTATTTACGATGTCGAGCATCTCCTCAAAGGATCAAGGGTTGAAACGAAATGTGCAAAGAGATTTTTGGAATCAATAGTGGGATCTGATATATAACTAGTTCTTGGTGTTGAATTTGTAATCCAAAAAATAGATTGAGGATATATGTTTTCTTGCATTTGTCGAACAATTTCCAAATTCTTTTATCGAGAACTTATTCGGGTTACCACCAATAAGGGAATTAGAGTTTATGATAGATCTACACTTGGGGGACACTCTTATTTCCCTTCCATATTATAGGATGGAACCAATATATTTTAGGGGATTGAGAGTGATATTTGAGGAACTAGAAAAGAATGGTTTCATTCGACCATGTACATCTCCATTGGCGGCCCAGTCTTGTTCGTGAAGAAAGCTGGTGTAACTCTTCAGTTATGCATCGATTATCTTAATCTTAACAAAGTAAAGTTAAATAATTATTATGAATTTCGTGCATTTATGATATATTTGTTCAATTGAGGGGAGCTCATTGGTTCTCTAAAAATAACTTGTGATTAGGATATAATCAATTGTGTGTTCAGAAGGAAGATATTCTGAAGATTTTTTTTAGATGAAGATATGGACACTATAAATATGTAGTCATGCCTTTTGGTATCACAAATTCACCAGTAGTATTAAAGGATTTATTGATTCAGATATTATAGTAATATCTGGACTCTTTTGTATGGTGTTAGTAAATGGAATCATGGTGTATTCAAAGACAAGGGTTTTGCATGAGGAACACATGGTGACAGTGTTACAACTCTTAAGAGATCACCATTTGTATGAAAAATAATATAAATGTGATTTTAGGATACATGAGATATGCTTTCATGGCCCTATGATTTCCAAAAAAAAATGTATTTAGGTGGATCCTGAAAATATAGAAGCTGTGATATAATAGAAACTAACCAGGAATTTCTTTGAGATATGATATTATCTTGTTCAAGATGGTTATTACTGATTCGTTGTGTGTGAATTCTCAAATCTAGCCTCATTAATTACATCTTTGATAAAGATTAATACTCTATTGCAATGGATAGAGGAATTCCAGAAGACATTCTAGTAGATTAGTGTTTGTCTTACTTTGGCACCTGTCTTGATTTTTCTAGAATTTGGATGGGGATATGTGGTGTACTACGATGCTTCGAGATCGGGGTTGGGATGTGTTATTATAAAAGGAGATTTTGTTTAGGCATATGGTTTAAGGCCGTGAGAGTCCATGAGGATAACTACCCAACACATGACTTGGAATTTGTAGTTTTCATTCATGCCTTTAGTACTGGGAATCATTATATATTTTGTGATAAATTTTCTACATTCACAGGCAAAAAAAACATTAAACACATTTTCTCACAGCGATATTTGAATCTGAGGAAAAGGAGTCTAATGGAGTATCTCCAAATGTTTAAATTTGACATAATGTATACAAATAGAAAAGGGAATTCGGTAGCAGATGCATTGATCTAACAGTCAAATTATCAATTATCGAATGATGCTTCAGTTCAATGGAAATTAATGTCAGTTCTAGCCGACATGATTGTGGAATTTGAATACCAAGGTGAATTTGTTGTTTTATTTTCCGGTATGCTTGTTCATGATTTTGTAAATATGGTCAAAGAGGCACAAAAATTGGATACAGAATTCCTGGTTGTGAGTTCAAATCTCAATGGTGGGGATACCATTGAGGGATGGAAACATGATTGGAGTTACATTATGTGTTTCATAGATATAATGGTTGTACCTATTTATTTTCATGAACAAATCCTTCATTTTGATCACCATTCAAGATTGTCCATACATCCAGGAACATAGAATATGTATATGGTGTTGAAGGCGCAGTTTTGGTGGATAGGAAAGGAAACAAATGTGGATCAGTTTGTCTCGTAGTGCTTATCATGTCAACAGTTCACTGCAGAGCATCAAAGACCAGAGGGTATGTTTCATTCTTTACAAATTATAGTGTGGAAATGGGAGCATATAGCTATATATTTTGTTTGAGGTCTCCCTAGAAAAATCTATAAACATGATTCCATATTGGTGATAGTGGATTATCATACGAAGTTGTCCCATTTCACTAAAATTCGTGAAACTAATATGGTAGAGGATCTGTATCAAATCTATATCATAGAAGTGGTGAAGTGGCATAGTGTACCAGTGTCAATAGTTTCATAAAGAGACTGAGGTTCACCTCTCATTTCTGGAAATCCTTATAGAAATCCCATGGATCTCAGTTGAATATGAGCATGAGGTATCATCCTCAGATAGATGGACAATCTGAACGGATGATACATACATTGGAAGATGTGTATCTAGCTTGTGTAAAGGATATTTGTGGCTTGTGGGAGGAGTAATTACCCATATTGTAGTTCCCATATAATAACAAATATTAGGCATTGATACATATGGATCCATTTGAATAATTGTATTTGTGTCCTTGTCACTCTCCACTATGATGTGTAGAAATACCTAACACTTCACTAGTTTGAATGAGACATGACCAAGAAACAATGAAGAAGATTCAGTTAATCAGAAAGGGGATGGATACTGCTCAAAATCATCCAACATCTTTTGCATATCGTTGTCGAAGGGTGTTTTTTCATTTTTTGTATGTGATCATTAGTTCTTGAGGAACTCTCCAATAAATGGACATCGTCATTTTGCGAAGTAGGGAATTTAATCTACTAGATATATTGACCCTTTCGAGATACTAGAATTGGTTGGAGAGGTGAAATATCGGTTGGCATTACCACCATGATATAATTCTATGCGTAGTTTATTTTACGTATCTCAGTTGAAACAGTACTAGGCTGATCATGACCATGTCATTAGACGGGGTCGGGTTGACCTAGAGCATGATTCTTTGTTGGTACATACCCCAGTGAAAATTTTGGATAAACAAGAGAAACTCTTTCATGGAAAAATCAAGGGTCAAGTGTGGGTATTTCAGCAACCATGTCACATTTAAGAAGATACTTGGGAATGTGAGAATAAAATGAAAGAGTAATGGCCAGAACTCTTTCAGGGCAGCGAAGGTTTTCTACATTCTTGGGAGATAAAGATACATATTGGGGGGAAATGTAGTACCCCTAGTTTATTGAACAAAACCATTTATTTCTTTTAAGGATATAAAGTACAGGGGAATATTTGGAGAGTTTGGTAAACTTTCTATATGTTTTGGGGGCTAACAGAAAGGTACACGTGCTGCAAATGGTTTATCCAAACCATACTGAAATCCTAGGAAAAACCGTCCACAATTGCAGCTTTGAGGTAGAGGGATTCTAAACAGTGTGTGCATGGTTATGGAGACCCTGTGAGGAGGTTGTGCAAGTTTATTTATATATAGTATAAAATACATGTTTAGTGCAGAGTTTGTCTAATCATGCGAACTAACCATGCGCGTGGTTAATATGAGATCCATAAAAAGTTGATGTCACAGGTTTTTGCCTCTAAACTACACGTTTTTGCAATAATGTGACCTTAACATGGAATTTATCTTCCTTAAAGATAGTATAAAATATTCCACGAATTTTGGAGTCAATCTTAAGGCCTCCCATTGTGTTTTCAGAGCATATTTTCAAGGTATGTGTTCGTTCTTCATCATTCTTGATTGGTTTCATAGATTTACTTAGATAAACATTTCTTTTATTCTTGGTTTTTCAGATATAAATTTGTTATTGTTTCATCTATGATTTTGTATGACCAATACATTTAGTTTGGTCTTGATATTTCTAGGATAAGTTATCTAAGGCTGTTCTGTGAATAATCAACCTAGTTTTCTTGAGGGTTCATTGTCCATGGTTATGTTTCTTCAAAACCATTAAGGTAAGTGGCTTCAATATTATCTCCTCCGTCTAGAATTTGTTTTTATTTGTTTAAACTTGATTAAATTAAATTTAAGTTATTCTGATATCTTTTTTATATTCATGGAAGAAATTTTCATTAGTGATGATTTATCATTTTTTGGGAACTCTAAAATCTCAGTGAATTCTTGTGATTTTTTTAGTTTCAGGAATTTAAAATGGTGATTTTTAATTGTGAATTTGTTGGAATATCTAAATTGGATGTTATAAAAATTGTTTTCAATAAAAATTGAGTTTTATTGAAATGGTTAGGCTTTGATATGGGTTTCATGGGATGTGGATTTAAATAAAAATGTGGTTTTATTGAAGAGGTATTTTGGAATGATCCTGGGGAATTTTGGTGTGTGTCTTCATATATCCTTTTTGGGCTTGGATGAAATATGACATTGTTCTCAGTGAAAAATGTCAAATGGAACACAAGATACAATTAAATTTTTGGGACTTGGTATATCGATGAGAAACTGCTCATGGATATTGAAATGTCATTACGTAGAATGCATGGTTGGTTGTGTGTATGTGTGGAATGGATTGGGTATGCAAAAGGAATATTGATAAATGGTTTCAAAGTTTTTTTGATTTATTTATTTGGAAATAAAACTTTCTGGAAAATTGTTTTCAATTTCACTTTTATGATTTTGGTTGTAAATAGTTTCAGAAACATGTTTATATTAAGTAATAAACTATTTTGAGAAATTTTTCTATATAAACTATTTCATATAATTTTTTCTATCTATTATATAATAGTGGAGTTATAAAGTAATTAGTTGTTGGAAAACCTACTATTTTTTATACTCACCCCTACATTTGAACTTTTGTGCTTTTGTAGATGCTATCTTCTGTGACAGGGGAAAAGATAATGTATCACATGTTTTTAGCTCCACTTTATGATACATTGTCTATTTGATGATCTAAGACATTTATGCTTTTGGAGAATTGTTTCTTGTGGTATTTTGAGAGTTTATAGTTTTATATATGATGTTTACCTTCTTTCTAATTTGTTCTTCATTAGTTTCACACTATGATGCAGTTTTGAGATATATTAATTTGTTGAGTTGGCTTTATTTTAGTCATGGATAATTTAGAGATTGTTCGGTTAATGGTTTTATTCTTATAGAAAAAATTCCCACCCACTTGTATTTGAAACCCTTCGGAATTTATCTCCAGCCTTTGGTTTCTTGGGGATGTCGATTAAGGCCTAATAATGATTCATTGTATTCTTAAGCCAATGATAATTAGCATCCCATTACAGTCTCCCTCTTTATACCGAAATGAAATTCTATTTTATTATTATGTACATATTCAAAATGTTGTGTATATGTTCCATAATCATGAATCTATATTTATCCTTCCGTATTGTTGGGGATATATATGTTTTTAAAAGGATCCCTATTCAATTCTTCCCAATAAGTATTCCTGATTTAAATGAAGATCCCGAAATTTAATCCATTTTTAAGATCACATTATAAAATATTTATAATCCAACATTATTTTCAAAAAATCATCCATTTTATAATGAAAACATTAATTTTTACTTTTGTTTTTATATATAATATTTTTCCATTTTCTATTTTAAAAGTTTGTGAAGATTTTCCTTAAACCGCACTAAAATGTTTTAATTATAAATTATAATAAATATAATTTTTAAATTTTGTAACCTTAATTTGAAATATAATGTAATTATATATACCTATTTCTTCATATGAATGTACATAAATTATGTAAATCCCATTCTCATATGGACAACATTTTGAAATTAGCTTATGTTATTCCTTTTGAAAAGATTATGATACACAATTCTTACGTCAGGTAACCCTTATGTTTATGAATGACTCATTATGAATTATTTATAATTTTTCACACATATTAATTAACATGTTTTAATGTTTGTTCATGGAAAAAACCCCAATGAATAGGGTAATGATTATTTTCATGAGATGTTATGTGCAACGGTCTTGCCGGTTAGCCTTGACTCGTGCTCTATGTGTAACGATCTTAGCGGTTCGCCTAGACTTGTGCCCCATGTGCTACAGTCTTTGAAATTATCCTTGACTCATGATACACTATTTTTAATGATCATTGACTCATTATAACATCATGTTTTATGTTTTTGTAATGTTACTATGATTTCATGGTTATATGATCAAATGTTTTACATGTTATGATTCTACTTGTTCTGTCATGTTTCATGCCTTTTTATATCACTGTGTCATGCATTGTATCCCATGTGCTAAGATTTATTCATTTTATTATTCCCTTACTAGGATTTCTACCTCATCTTATTGTTCATATTAAACTCAACTTATCATGTGCACATTTTTTAGAATATTTGAATTTTGGATCTCAATTTGGAGATTAAATAAAACTTATTTTTATGATGTTTAATTATGTAACTAATCTTATAAGATACTAGACTTTAATATTCTTTCCTTGAAACATAATGTTCAAATATGCGTATAATCATGTAATCATATCTGTAAAAGGATAGGGTCTCTATATTTGGTATCTGAGGAATATATAGTTATTTATTATAGATTACAAATAGAAAACATTAATATGAACCCTATGGATAAAACTTATCCTAGGAAATCAACCATAAATTTTGTTTAGTATAGAGTAAGTGGTTTATCCTTAAAATACGTCCATTTTTTATGCTAAAAGTTCATGTTGTTTTGGAACAAATTTTTATAGGTGTAACAACTCTGACATGGTGTTATGAGCCTAACTCAGGGTGAAATACTACATTATAATGATCCATACTATGCACTTAGTTTGACACTCTCAAAGAATATGATTTGGTAAATTCATAATCTTATTACGAACCATTTTTATGGGAACAAAAAAATTCCTATAAGAATATAAGTTAGAAAACAGATCATGGATAACCTTTATTGAATCCTAGGGGATCAGAAGATAGAATATACTTTTTCAAATATTTTACCACTTAAGGTTTAATGATTCCTTTTTTATTCTTATTAGATAAGTATTTAAACCCTCACCTATTTTTACATTAATATGTAAAATGAAATTTATATGGTGAAATTTCACAAGGTGGTAGAATGTAACACCGTAAGGATTTAAAAATAAATTTAATGAAATGAATTAAACAATAAGTCTCTATGAAACAACACATTATTTTGTTGAGATTTGTCTAACCTAGCTACTATACTAAATATTACCACATCCACAATATGAATTTTAAAAAATGGGCATACATGGTTATCATCTATATAATATTTATATACTAAAAGGATTAACATAAATATTGGTTAATAGTAACTTACCCCCATGAATAGTAATATTACCCTTATGAATAATATTATGACCCATATGAACAGTAACATAACCAAATGAATTTTAGCATCACTAATGAAAGTATATATAAAATTTATCATTCTTATAAGTCTTAATACGGTATAATTATTTCATATTATAATTAAATATGTATTTTATAGATTATTAACAAAGGGTTTGTATTTTTAGAAGTCAAGTATATTTATTTAATACATTATGATTAATTTAATAAATTAAAAGAAAATTTATTTTCCTAAAATGTATACATAAAATTATATTATTATGTCTTATTATTATAATATAATCTTATGAGACCTTAATTAATATTTCAAAGTGTTAAAAAGTAGTTTTAATTTAATTTTTTTAGTTAATATATGGCATCAATTAAAAATTGACTTTTTAATATTTAAAAAATTATTATCAGAAAATGGAGTTCTGTTTTGGATTCTCAACATAAACAAATGTTTAGGGTGATTTTTTGGTATTTTTCAGAAATAGATGAATTTTTAGTGAATAGTAAAATACAGAAATTTACTGTATATATACATTATATGTTAAATACTCTATTCATTGAGTCATTGATGATTTAATATCCATTTTTTCAAACTCAATTGACCTACTTACTATCTTTAGTGTAAAAGTCATCATTATTTTTGTCTTGAGAAAAATAAAAAACTAATGAATTAAATGTTGAGAAAACCCCCTATCATCCACGATAAATACCACCCATCAACACCTTATCTCTTCACACCTATCAATCCATATACATTCTAAAAATTCTTTTCAATATATCCCTAAGACCCTATCTCATGTCTAGGATCCCTTTGTCTCATAAAAAACCAAAAACTCTCCCCTAAAAAAGTTCTCAAGAAGAAGGAACCAATTGGTAAAACCCTTTTTCATTTTCTTTCGATTTCTTTTCAAGTTCATTTTCATTAGTTTATATATTAACCAATACTCAAAAAAATGGTGTGATAACTCCAATAACTAACATGTTATAGATTTTTTTTTTGAAAATTTAATAATTCATCATCATCTCTATATTCATTTCCTTTTATATTAGAAATGGAAACAACATCTGAGATGTGCTAATTTATCACATTCAAGGGAACACGTATTCAATTTCTATTACTGTATTCAATTATGGTCATTAAACCATTTTTACGGTTGATTTAGATTATTATGTATGCAATATATCTTATAATTTTCAGGAATGTTTTTTTAAAATTGTAATAATTTAGAAATCAGAATGAGTTCATTGTGATAAAAAACTACCAATTAATCCAAGCAATTATCATTAAAATTTTGTCTAATGATTCATCATCATCCCGTATAATAAAATTAATTACATGACCATTTTATATTTTATAATTTAATTAATATAATATAATTAGACTTCTAGAAACCCATTAGCATTTTACATGAACTTACATACTCTTATACAAGAAAACTGATCATGAAGATTAATAAAATGAGCACCCCTGAAGGATAAAATTGATGAATATAACTGATCAATATTACTATGAATGAAATTAATAAAATTATGATAAATCAACGAAACTTAGATTATGTTTTCTATTTATTAAATATTTCTTCTAATTTTTTATCCATGACATTAAATTCATGTGAAGAACACCTTCGGACTGAAGGTAAGGGATTCAACCAGAACATCCATCATTCTATTGGGTTATTATTTCACTCTTCTTACCCAAATGAAATTGCCTTTTATTCGTCTTTAAATATTATAAATGTTTTTTATATCTTCCAAAATCATGTATTATGATATTTTCCACCTTCTTTTCAAAGATATACATGTTTCTAGAAGGTCCCCTACAAAATTTCTTCGAATAAGTAAGCCTAATTTCAATGTTCTTTCAGAATTATTATCCATTTTCAAGAGAACTCAATAATATATATTTAATCCACTGTTATTTTATAATAATAAATCATTTTATTATGAATTCATTTTTTGTTTATTTATAATTTTATATACAATATTATTCCATTTTATTTTTTAAAAGCTCTTGAATATTTCCCTTAAAACACCGCAAAATGTTTTAATTCTAATGTTTCATAAATACTCATTCTACATGTTTTCACATAAATTTTAAATATCATATCATTATCTTTTCCTATTTTTCCTCAAAATTATCCATTAATTATTTAAATCCATTTAGTTAATGGAAACCATTTTAAAATTTCCTTATGTTATTCCTTTTTACAACATTACGGTGCCCAATTCGTATCTTGGGTAACCCTTATGTTTATGTGTGACTTCTTATATATGATTCTTAATGTGCCACAAATATTCATGAACATGTTATAATGGGTCAACACATTTATAACTCCAATGTAATGGGTAAAGAATTGTCTTATGATACATTTTTTCCAACGGTCATGGTGGTCAACAGTGACACGTTCTCCATGTGCAACAGTCTTGGATGTTGGCCTTGACTCATTCTACATACCCAATGATCTTGGAAGTTATCCTTGAATCATAATCCGCTATATGAAAAGTACATCGAACTGTGCTATATTCGTTATTTATTTTGCTTCCACAGTACATTGATTCCATGTTTTCATGGTCCCATGATTTATATCATATGATTTCATATGTTTAATTGTGTTCCATACCTTTTCATATAATTATTTCATGGTTTATAACCTATGTTCTAAGATTTATTATTCTGATTATTCTCTTACTTGTCTTTATAGATCATTCATTTATTTATGTGATCCCCAGGTAATCTTATGCACATGTTTGAGCACAATATAAGGTATGAGCTCAATGTGTATATTAAATAAAAGTTTTTTTATGATCTTTAATTATGTACATAATATTCCAAAAAAAACTATAATTTATAATCCTTTGCTTGTAATATGATGTCTAAATATGCCTAAAATCATGTAATTATATGTTTAGAAGTTGAGGGTCACAATATATATGGTTTATATTTATAATTAAAATGTTCGTATGAAACAAATTTTATACCACGAGTTAAACCATGATAACATTTCCATGAAACTATCTTTTCAAGTAATTATTCATTGAAGAAATAATGAAATTATTTTGAAACGTATTTTTTTCCACATGTTATGTTCTGAAGAATTGATTATGAAGACCATTTATTTTCATGAATTACGATAAGTTGATTTTTTTAGGTTCTTAGGGAACACATACATATTATTTTAATTATTTGATAGGTGGGAGATATAAATACAATAAATGTATTGGGTAAATATTGGTATCTCAAGATATAAACATGGAAGTAATATAGAATGAACCTAGTTCTACAAGGTAATTTTTGTAATATGATAGTATCTAGTGTAATCCTTTACTACTATAACAGTTTTGACAGTGAACCAATTCCACTATGATATCCTTCACAATGGTCCTAAACTAATAAGAAAAGAAAATCGTGCTAATGTGTAAACCGAAATTCTATTTCTTATGAAAAAATTATGATTTTAAGGACCATGTTCTTATATTTCCATTTGATTCCTCAATTATGAACATCCAGTAATTATTCCATGGATTTTTATCTTTAATATGTTGGGTGTGGTTTTCATATTTTATTCTCATGTTATCATAACGTTATAAACATGATATCTTTATGTATGTCCCATATTAAAAATTATTGAGCATCGAATATCCCAATTTCATAGGTTTCCTTTTTCAAAATTTTAGAAGAATCGTTACGATATGTAATGAATATTTTTCTTATATGATATAATATTTCAATATAATATTTTTTATTTATACATTTTTTATTATAGTAATGTTTAATAAAACATAGGAAATGTAATGTCCTGACATGGGTGCCAAAAATCGGTGCAACTACATGGTATGTTATGATACCTCTAACACATCTCCTCATAATCTAGAGGCTTCTGATTGGTTGAAATGGTATAATATTTTCTGTGGGAGACTATAACTTCAATATAAAAGCAATTAAGCAATGTAAATCAATATACAAATGACAAAAATAGTAATAAAGAATTTTCAATAATGACTACGAATCACATGAATAATACTAAAAATGGGGAATGAACATAAACCAATGTAGTAGAGATTTCATTCCCTATATGTGTCATCTATCAACTGGTAACCCAGAAAAAGGAAAAAATGAATATCCTAATTGGTCCTGTAATGATTCTATGATCCCCCATCCATTTTCCATCCTAGAAATCTAGTCACCCCACTTACATAGGGAATTTTCTATTATGCTAACCCCCAAACATAAAGTCCACACCGGTACCAATCATCATCCCAAGTAGGGTGTGATTCCAACTTAGATGGCCACCTACAATGGTGTTTAAAGAAACATGAAATATATAACGGTGCATGAAATTGTTTAAAAAATGAAATAAAAATAATTAAAGTAAAAAGGATTTAAATTTATTGTTATTTGATTAACCACATTATCCCCGAGGATCATGATGACACCCAATCCGATTATATCTGCTTCATCCCATACTAAAATCATATCTATACACTACATTGATATTATACTAATTATTTCTTGGGTTTCAATATTAAAATTAATTAAAATTTAATTTCGGTACCATGGAGAATCAATCTTGGTACTATTATCACATATTCTTGGAGAATCTTTCCAAAATCCTTATAATTGATACATAGAGTTTTACTATAGACAAAAAAACATTGGTACTTAGAGAATCAGTCTAGAACCAATTCTCATGCATCAATATTCTGTTTAAGGTATCATTATGGCCTTCCATGAATGAGGACCTTTCCTCTAACACCCATATATCATTATTCAGATATACTTATGATGGTTCAATAATAATAACCCTTCATCAACCCTTATCAACAGAATTACTAATTTAGTTTATCAATAATAACCATTAAAAACTTTTCAAATATTATATTTTAACCCATTTTACTGTCTCATCTCTTGAATTAGAAACATATTGAGGTTGTTTCAAATAATAAATATAACAAGATAAAAATCAATCAAATTCATAGTTTTTTGATATAATAAACTCTATAATCCAAATTTTAATTGTATAAATATGATTTCATGAAAATTGGAACTCATTTTGGGTCTCTATGATGACCAATATCATAATATCCAATGGATCTAATGTGGTGAAAGAAGTTAATATCTAATTCAATATTATTTATTAACTTTTCTATATTAAAAAGAAATTTAACAACACGGAATCAAAATGATACAACTCAAAAAATATCATCATCAAGACTATTGGAAATAACATATAGAACACCGACCATTGGGTAGTTGATGATCAATAACCCAATCATAGTAATTATGTCAGTATAGAATGTCAAAAATCACAATGGTTGGGAAAATGTAGAATCACGCTATGATACTAAATATCTAAACTTGGATATAATTTCTATAAAGAAATCTGACAATACAAAATCACAATTACCCTCAATTAACAAATATTTATCCCCATCAAATTAGATATAATGTTTCTAGAAAGATAAGGAGATGATACCTAGGAAGAACTACCAAGAATCATTTGAATCTGGATCTCCAATGGGATTTAAATCACATAAATTCTATCTCAGATATAATGGGTGTAATTATATCATTCATTGTGAGAATCAGGAGATGAAAATCCATGATTTAGGGAAAACATGTGGTCATAATAATTTAATTCATATTATAATTTCTTAAATCATACATAAAACTATATGTAGAATGGTTATTCGAAATGTTCTATCCATCCACACACCAAAATTGTGGTGATAATTTCTCAAGCCTACCATATGTTTGGATCACACATGTGATAATATTTTCTCTTACAGTGTCCCCCTCTTAAACAATATATTGTTTCTCCAAGGCATCCACATGTCTTTGATAAACTGTGAAACCACCATGAAGAGTTAATGTCCCTCCTAACACAAAACACTTAGTTTCCTGTATGGGGTACATGGTCTGTAATAAATGTGAAAAAACATTTCACCTCCAGAAAAGGATAAAATTACACCCAATCATTACATATACATAACATAAATAACTAAATGGTAAAGTTAATAAAAATTATAATGGAAGGTCCTGATAATTATTAAATCATATTAAATTAATACCTTATAACATCGGGTCCCCGATATGTACTCAAATGATCCATTAATATTTTGATATGAAAATGATGAACCACAGATCCCACATAACTACTTCCCTTCCATTTTTCCACTTGTAAATATAAATTATTCCACAAAACTAAAATTAATATAATGATCCTTTTTCATAAAACATTCTAACTTTGATCCATAGTATGAATCAGATTCTTCTTACATGACAAATAAGCGTCAAGATCGACAGCATCAAAATCTATCACATGATAAGGATTGGGGTGATACTAAAAAATATGTAAAATGTGGAAAAAATATTCATATCCCTATAAATATTTGGAATTTCTAATTAATAATCACCTTTTTTTATCCTCTCCAAAATCTCTACCACCCTGAAAACCCTAGGCACCACATTTCACTACTTCTAAATCTGACAGTAACCCATCCTCGGTGACACCCATAAGAACACATGACCAACCACTATAAATAAAAGAATTTGATTAAATAAATTAACATAATATTTATATATAGTATGTGATTTATACATTAATTTAAAAATATACCAAACCATCTCTTATATCTCATGCATGAGACTCTGTCTCAACATCTCAAACTCACCCACCTTTGTCTTACAGAATAGAAACCTGCATGGACTACAATAAAATTCTTCAAATGATTTCTTTTGAATAATAACATGATAGATATTGTTATAGGTGATATCAATAATAACCATGTTCTTCTCCCATGACCCATCAATCTAAAGGATACATACGCATTGTATACCCTCTAACATCAGAATAAAACAATGTTATTTCCTGTTATTCTATGGATAATTTTTTCCTTATAAACACATGAGTAGAAAGATCCTTCTACAATCCATTACATAAGATAAAATAAAAAAAAGGATCTTTATATGATACTATAATTCATGTAACCATATGTAAATGAACTATATATCGATCATACATATCACACATGTAACAAGTAGTGAATATATTTTTAATCGAATTGAAATGGGATACATTCATCAACTTGTACAAAATCACCCATATCAAGTCATTATCCATGGTATTGTCTGCGCATACACCTAAATATACATGTTAATATCATTAAGCATATATTCTAGGATATTAAATTGATATAACAAACCACTGGGTCAATAAATTGCATCATTTACCTTCGGATAGGTGTATCATCATCTCATTAAAACAAAAATACCATTTTTCATTCGTAGATCCCAATATATCTTACGAAGGTCATGATATATTTTGATAAATCTAGTATTCAATTCTCAATATTGGGTATGAAAATATAGAATAAAATCCTCAAATATAAAATTATAAAGAATAACATTATCACAAACATAGATGATCTCATCATAATTGATAAAAAAATATGATGCAATCTCCCTTCCATTAAAATTGAATCTCCTCACACGACACTCCATGGATTTATAAATCATTTTCTTGACACAACATTGAAGTGAAGACTCAAATGATAAAAATTTTAAGGAAATATTCTCTTATCCCTCATGCATGTACATATGCATCTCTGCACACATGGACACCATCATCTACTCGTAGTTAGACTCTTATACATTCGATGTCTTTGTCTTCCAACTCAATGTTTTTGCAACACTATTTACATTTCCAAGTGTATAAGATATATCAAATTCAGTATTCTGAATACATTCAACCAAAATATTTTGTTGGAGATTTAAATATAACTATTAAAGGATGTAATTTAATCATTTATTTCTAGTATAAAAATTCATCTTTTCTCCAAACAGGTACATTACCAACACATTTAGAAATAAACCTATATAAGTATATCATGATTTTGAATTTGGTAATTCTATTTATGTCTACATATATTCCATGAACCATACACCATGAATCAGTATACCAACCAAAACACTACTCCATCTCTGATCAAGAATGAATAAAAATCGAAGTCATACTCAACACCTAGCTCAGGTAGTCCAAAAATTGGTTTAGAAGGAAAATTATTGAGTAACTACTAGAGTGAATTACAACATGATGAAAAGTAAATAAACATGATACCATTTTTGGTCACATCTGAAAATAAATACTTCTAAATGGCAAATGTATTTATAAACCATTAGTAGTATCCCCCCAAACCCAAGAAGCATAAAATTTCAAAAACCATTATGGAAAAATTGAATGGGAAAACATCATAAAAATTCTTAGGATCGTATAATATCCCATACTCATAGATAATTTAAACCAACAAACCTATGTTGTTGATCTAGAATTTACACATAGATTGCCTGGAGTATGTTTGATCCTATCTCATTGTACTCAATATGATGTCAATATTTTTGGAATGATCAACAAGATTTATGTAATATAATAAAATAAAATTAATGAAAAAACCCCAAACGGTTCTAAGTAAGAGGGGTTAATTCGATTCATTAAGGCCATAAGAATGATAAGATAATTTTTTTAATAAAAAAGGAAATACGAGAAACTCAAACATTCCATACCTTCTCCTAAAATAATCCCTTAGTAAAACAGAATCTCTCAATATCAGATAATGAAACACCGACCTGAAATCTATCATGGAGAGCACAAAAAAAGCCATATTATTATAAAAAATATAATCTATATGTGGATGATGATACTATTTCATAAAATTCAATATATTTAAATTCATGTAATCAATTCTCACGCATAATTCTCCCCCATAATTGTTGTAAAATAATACTAGATAACACCAAGGGGATGTAATCAAAAGGATAAATACCGTATCCATTGACTATTAAAAAAACATCTTGAAGCTATGTTAGTTCTATTCTATATTTTGGAAAGGAAAATATATCACCTCTATGAAATATCTCAATCTTAAAATCGATATCTTTCATAGCTTTAATCCTTGAGAAGTCATCTGGCAACAGTTTCTAAAATTGTTCCACTATAGTAAGAAATAAAATATGCTCCACACCCTCATCATCAAACAAAATAATCATAAATTGGGTGTTGAGTTCCCCCAATTGTCTATGAACAAGACCCACACGACCATATCATCTATACATCATCCACAATGTAATTATTGATCACGCTTATGAGATGTAAAAGTCACTCTAATATAGTAGAAAATTGATATGGTCTTGTAACATTACCAAGAAAATCTATAACCAAAATCAAGATACAACCTGGAATATAAAATATGTATTATTACCAAAGGAAATGACACTCATAAAAAATTATGGAAGACCTTTTTACTATATAAATTCATATAAACTACACTCCCAACTTCATGTCAATAATCATGACCCCCCCCCCCCCCCGCTCAAGATCTCTTCCATCAGACCCAAACCATTCAAATGATTCCTTAGGTTAACCACAGAAAATTGGTAAACCTCACTAGTATCAAGACACATACCACATCCTTTACACGTTTACAAATTATATACTGACATAAATCCAAATCATGTTATCCCACATGAATTTGTTCATAGACAAAACCATTGTTCAATTACTTCCCTAAACCTCCCTAACATGGGAAATGTCTTACATTTGTTAAAAACGGATGATGTTATATGATTTCCATTAGAAAACCTTTTTTTCCATTTTATATTATAAATTTTTAATATATATTAAAAATTATGAATTATTTATTATGAATTATTTTTATTCAATTACTTGAAATTAGGGGAAAAAATTCAATTCCCAAAACTCGGTCAAAACATTATTTTCCATGCATGGATAGTAGGATGCATGTAAAATAGATCCATAAGTTCCTATAATGGTTTATATAGACTCAAAATGTAATTCCATATAATTTCATCTAAAAAATCATGGATAAAAATCATTAAAAAACAATTCAATTACCCAAGGTGAGAAATATTCAACTATAATAGAAAACATAATGAACAAGAATCCCACTCTGGGAATATATCTTTTCACCCATACATGGTTTATATACTCCTATAGAAGACCTCATGAAAAAGTCTTGATTCATAATATTATCCTAAAAAGGTACCCAATCCAAAAAAATTGATGAAAAGATAACATCCTTTCACACCAGTTTGTAGTATCCTAAATCAAGTGCCACATACCGGTTCCAGGAGATGGTTTTTTACATTGCCTCAAGCACACCTCTCCAAACTGCAGAGGATACTAGATATTAGTAATGGTTTAATATGTTACTTGGGGAGACTCTACCCTCTTTCTAATAGAAACACTATAACATCAATCAATATAAAATAAAAAAATATCATTCAAGGACCTATAAAGATAAAGAATCACACAAAGAATCCCAAAATAAGGAAAATGGCCATAAACCAAAGATATCGATATGTAATTCCATATATGGGCCAATTTTTTATTGAAACCAAAATTAAATAATAAATAAAAACATATAATTGGGTCCCAAAATCCCGTGTAGTTACCTCCTCCATGGTCCATCCTGAATCCCAAAATAGCCATCTAATAAGTGAACTCTTCCATTAACAAGAACTACAAACATGAATTCTACTTGGGTACCAATCATAAGCACTAGTAGGGTGTGAGTAAAGCTTAATAAGACACCACTATTGGTGTCTAATGTATAATCCATAATTTAACATTATATTATTTTTTATTAAAAAATAAAAGTAAAATGATAAATTTTAACAAGTTTCGCATTTATTAGTCTTTAGTTAACCACAATGTCCCTATGGTTCATGATGAATCCCAATCTAATCATAGTATCTTTAACTTTTGATAGAGTCCATGAAATAAACCCAAGAGATTTTTTGTCTTATTTTTTCATGGGATTTCATTGTTCAAATTAATTCCATTTTCATTTTGGTTCCCTGGATATTTATTCCAGGAACCATTGTCAATAATTCTTGTAACATCAGCTCGTCATCATTATCATCGATACATAGGACCCCAATATAACACCAAAATATTGGGTACATGTATAATCAATCCATCACCAATTCTCATGGATTAATTATGGGCCTATAGAATTAGTCTCTTCACCCATGTATGAGGAGAATTAGTCCAACATCCTAATCATTTTTTCATATATACATATCAAGGATCAACAATTATATCCCTTTTATCACCATTCTAATAATGGTGGTCCATTTTATTTATCAATATAAAATTAATAACATTTTAACATTTATCCATTTGAACCAATTACGATGAATCAATTCATAACTCATTAACCATTCATGTTTAATCCAATAAATATTTATAATAAATTAACATTCTTACACAATCACAATTGTTTTTATTCTAGAAACCATCGAATTCCCCGTTTTCATTCCAGAATTATAATTTCATGGAAATAGGAACAACCCATGGGTTTCCATCATTAATGGCCCCATAATATCCATTGGGCCAAATGAGACCTCAGAATAATGTCTCATATTTTTTGGATTGAATTAAATTTTATAATATAAAAGAAATTTTACAACACTTAAAAACAATAATAATAATAATAATTATAAAATAATTATAATAACTATGGGAATTAGCATATATAACTCTTCCATTGAGTTCATTGAGAACCACTCTTCTAACCATAACCTTTTATTTACTGTAGTGCAACCAAAATCACAATGGTTTTGAAAAATGAAGAACAACACAATAATACTAATGATCTAGGCATGGATCCCCTTACGTAAATCGATAAAACCATAAAACATCACAATTACCCTAAAGAAAAATGAATATATCCATATATCTGATGCTCCACAATCTCAAATTGTCTTACCAACTTAGGTGACAACTTGAGCTACATACAAATCCAATGGTGACCAAATCAAGGAGGCAATTATAGGAACATATGATAGCCCACTATAAACCCAATAATATGATAGTGTTGATTATCAAAAGACTTAATTATACCCTCCTGTATATCCGTACAATTCTAAATCTAAAAAAATGTTTTCTAATGTCTCCTTCATGAGTGTCGATCCCAAAAAATTCAACTCACACACCACCATCAAACATAAAGGTGAATATATGGCCTACCATATTGTTTATAAAATAGTTACATTTGAATTTTATCCTAAAATCTATTTTTATAGGTGAAAAAAATTAGTAAAAAATACTTTATCCAAGACCTACCAAAATATTGGATGCATACCTATATTATGTCCTCCAACTCTAGAATAATACGCCTTGATTTCCTGTTAGTCTATGTATATAAATCCATACTATAAACCACATTAGAATGAAGAAACTTATTCAATCCATTCAATATATTAATAGAAAAATTGTTTTATGATATGAGATTATACGTTTCTACACCACAAGAAAATTTGTGGTCTTCTGAATATACATATCACCCAACAAATCAACCAAGAATGTAACCCTAGCTAGAAATAAATTTTCTTGTCTCGTCAACCTATCCACAATCACCCGTATCATTTAATTATTTTAATTGATCTATAAAATACTCACAATAAAATACAATTTAATGTCATCCAACATCTATTATATGATGGGAAATATTCGTAAAAACCCACCAGGATGATGAATCTCATTCTTCACTTGTAGTTTGTTATAGCATCATGTTACAAAACAAGAATTTTTTTCCACTCTCATCCCAAAATATTTAATATGATGAAAATTGAACATTTTGGAAAATCTTGAATTCAATTACCACTTAATTTCATGGAACTCAAAAATCTAATAATCTTTTATACAAGTTCGCATACCAATATGACCATGATCCAATATGATTATATTGTATTAACTAAAATAATTTTTAAGTTTCTCCCCATCTTCTATAATATCATTCAATTTTATACATTCTACGACTTCACAATTCCTCTCATTTATCATTATTATAAATATATAATCAACTAATAAATATAAGAGGTCATTTTTTCATGTCCATCTGGATCCTCTATATACATCTCGATGCACAAATTTATCATTTTCCACTTAGATTTAGACTCCAAGAGATACTCTTTTTGGATCTCCTATCTCAATGCACCAAAAACACTATTTCCATTTCTATGTTAATAGGTCAACTCAATGTGAAGTGTCTGTATTTATTCAACTAGTCTAAACTCCTAGTAAATACATTTCTATAATAGAAGTGGTACATTATACATTCATGGTTGGTATACCCAATAAATATTTTCCTCAATTGTAAATGATTCTTTCACCATCACGACCAACTAAATATCATGTGTATGGTAATATAATTCATCTGGCCTCAATATCCAGGACCCATACGCCATGACTCATTGTGCCATCATTAACAATTACCCAAGTCGAATCTCAGGTGCATCCCAAAAACATTTATACTCCTCACCCAGCATGGGCATTATCAAAATTGGTGAGGTAGTCAAATTCATATTTAATCCCTTGAAGGAATGATCAGATGATCCAATACATTCCAATATGATTCCCTTTTTAGAGATTCTCAAAATCATTACTCTAAAATGTGAAATGTACTTGATAAACATTGCTATTATCCCACAAAAAAATACATTGAATATAAAAAACATTCTTGTTATTCTCCCAAGAAAAAACACCATGATGTTTCACTATTTCAACTGAAACACCTTTTAAATAGATGATGAGATCCGTGAAATTTTCATTTTAGATTCAGTATTGGAATTTAGATATCATGGAATATAGATGATTCTCTCTTAGTAAAAAAATATTATCGTCAATATGTTTCATATTATAATTATGATTATGGGATTACACCGATATTTCATCAATTTTAAATAAGGCCTTAACAACAATATGAGTGTTTCTAAAACCAAATAGAATTACAAAAAAGTTATATAGGCCACATACACTTCAAAACGAAATCTATGGTATACATTAATGTATCATTCCTAGATGATATTAAACCGACCACAAATAGATCTTGTAGAACAAACAAGAAACCCTTAGCTGGTCAATAAGATCATTGAAATGTGGAATAAGAATCTCATTATTAACTTTCATCCTATTTAATTTATTGTAATCTATATACAAGCATAAAATTTTAAAAAAAATCTTTGATAACAAGACAATATAACCCCATAAATATGTATACAGATAGATATATCCCTTATACAACAATTACTATATCTATATATTGATATATTTGATCTTTTCTAGTGCCATTCTATATAGTGGAATGGAAACTGGTTCAACTCTAGGATTTATCTCAATCGAAAACATGACATCCCTCCCAAGTGGTAGCCCTATGATATTTTATTGAAATTTATCCTAAAATAGATCCACTATGATTGGAAATAAATTATGATTCAAAACCTCATCATCCATGAAAATACTCACAACCTAGGTGGTGAGATCCCCTATTTTACAATGAACATTCCTTGTACATCCTTCAAAGATATACCATTCACCGTGATTAAAAAATTTTTCACCCTCAAGAGATGTAGACGAAACTCTCCTACGATATAAATATATGTTATCTCGGTATGACACTAGCCAGTGCACATAAAAAATTTCATTAAACCATGTAATATCAAGTATATATGTATCAAAAAATGAAAGGTGTATTATCAAAAATCAACAAAAAATGAAGTCCTTAGGGACATTGAATGGATGTATCAAAAAATAAAATGATACTCACGAAACACGAGGGCACACCATTTTCATTAAAATATTTCCTTTTACTGCACTCTAAACATTATTTCTACAATCATAACCCTATGTAAAAACTGAAAAGTCTCACCAAAACCATTCACATGATTCCATAGTTCAAACAAAAAAATATATTACCAACATATGTTTTATCATGACACCTTGATAAGAAATTAAAAATTCCAAAAATATATATTCCCAAAAATACACAACAAATTATCATTCATTCAATTTTCTTCATTCAATTCTTGGATAATATCACCACCATCGACCATATCTAACATGCTCATTGGTTATGAATGGGTAACATAAAATGAAATATTTTTGTGTTAAATTATAATACCATTATAATCTTTAACAATTACAAAATTTCAAAAAAAATTGAACAATTATATTTTAATTTTCTAGAAAAAATTATTTTAAATTACTTAAAATAAGTGAAACTGTTTATATTTCAAACAGTACACCCATTATATTGTTTTGTTTACATTACTAATTTAATTCATGTTACCTAGATACCTATGATCAAATAATGTTGAGTGAATAATTAATGTAGAATTACATATTATTCCATGTGTAAAAACATTTGAAACCATAACATCATGAAACAAGTCAATCACCTAACTGTAAATAACATTCATTTATAATAGAAAAAAAAATGAACCAAAAATTCCTCCCTTGGATCTTGGGATTTCCCCAGACATGGGTCAGCTACTCCCATGAACACAATCATGAACATGGCCCTTCTCATCAAAGTCTCATTTATACCCTTTTCAAATAATAAAATGATAGGAAATATATCCTCCTTTGATATTGTTTTTTAACATCCACACCCGAGTTGCACATACTCCTGCCCCAAGACATTTTATTTCATGACATCAAGAGCACATCCACAGTCTCCAAAGTCTTTTTGGTAGTAGGGTTGCTCAAAAATTTTATGTGGGGATGCTACACCCTCATTAAAATATAAAATTAATGATGGATATAAATATTAAAAAATTTCAAAGATATAATAAACAATAACCAATAAAGACTAAGCATCATATCATGAATCCCAAAATAAGATAACTATATAAAAACAAAAGAAGTAGAAATTACATTCCAAATATGTTTAATGTTTCTTATATAAACCATAATTAAATTCAATATGGAAACACCCATTCAGGTTTCAATATCATGTCAGATTCCCACATCAATTTTCCAACCAAGATCCCAACTCATCCAGCCAATTTAGGCCCTTTTCCCTTATATCTTCTTATAAATTTGAAGTCTTCTCAGGTACCAATAAGTGGATATAGTTTGATGTGAGTACCACTTAGTGGGACATCAACAATGTTTTATAATTCAATATCCAGGCCATAGTAGTTTATTTAGTTCTAAAAAAATTCAAAGATAAAATGATAAAAGTAAAATGGTTTCACATTCATTATTCATTATTTAACCACATTGGCCCTCAAATTCATGATGAATTCCAATCCCATTAAAAACACATCATTCCATTATATAGTCTTAACTATAAATCATAATAATTTTAGACTTGTTTCACTGATGGGATTTAATTATTAAAATTAATTCCAATTTCATATTGGTACCATGGAGATCTAATCTTTTTTCAACTGTCAGATATTCTTAGAGAAGTAATAAACTATCATAATAATGGGAAATTAGAGTGTTATTAAAAAAACTAAATCCATTTTACTTTGAGTATAATTCAAGAAAAAATTCCCATGCATGTACCCAGGGCCTAATGAATCATTATTTCCACCCACTGATGAGGAGTATAAGTCCAACACTCAAAACTCAATATTCACATAAACATATTGTGGGTCAAAATTAATAACCCTTTTTCAAAAAATTATAAACTAGGCCTAATATTTCATTTATAAATAAAAAACAATTAAAATATTTTGATCCCTTTACCATTTAACCATAGTTACATGAATAATTTCACAACTTATTGACCTTTCGAGGAAAATCCAAACAATATTTTTACCTAGTTTACATGACAACACATTCACAGTGTTCATAATTTCATTAACCCTATAATACATATTTTTCATTCAATAATTATCATTTCAATGAAATTGGAAAACCCTATGGGTTTCCATTTTTACTAGTCTCTTATTATACAATGGATCCATTGGGATCTATCAAGGGTCTCTCAATTTCATTTTTATTCAATTCTCTTTTCTGATTTTAATGAAATTTCATAACATGTAAGTGAAACTACACAACTACAAACACGATATAATTATCAATATAATGGTACGGTAATAGTACAAACCTCTATGGTTTATTAAATTTTCAAAATACATTGTTTGGGGTGTTATTATAGGAAATTGTAGCTCAATTCAAGAGATTTAAAAATTTTCCAATTTTTTCATATGTGAGTCACATCGGTAGGTTGGGGTCTGTAGCTCAACATCTACTGGTTGGAATGTATTGCTCAGTGTCGGTGACTCATGGCCCTGGTGACATAGGTAATAAGTAGGTCCTAGAGTTAGTGGGTAAAGGAATCAATATATCAGGGTGTTTGTAGGTTAAGGCGTTAGTATGTCATGGAATCAATAGGTCAAGGAATCAGTAGGTTTGGAAACCATGAATTGTGTTAGTTAGTGGTGTTAGCGAGTGGCATCTGTGAGTGGCGTCGGTGAGTGATACTGGTGAGTGGTATCAATTTGTGGCATTAGTGAGTCACATTGGTGACTCACATTGGTGAGTCAGGTGTTAGTGACTCATTTTCAGTGACTTTTGTCGACGACTCACCCATCATTGAGTCATTTCTATCTCTTCCCAGTTTTTCCAGCTTCACCCCTCTTACATTTTTTTTTCATAAATATTTTTTAATGAAATTTTTAGTGTTTCGAAAGTAATTTCAAATGATATTAATCTTATCTATAATATCCTAATGCTCTAGGGGCTTTCAATTAATCACTATGTGTGGTATTGATAATTATCCAACATTAATGGATTTTGATATTGTCTCCCTTACCTTGATATAAGATCTAGATCATGGAACCTAAGATCTTCTGTTCCCCATGTGTTTAATTTTTCTATTGGTTCACCATGTTCCTTTCCTCCTCGCAGAGTCACATGTTGTGTTGTATCCATCAATCCATTTTTATATAGAGTTTTCCACCAACTCACACATCCCCTATTTAGCGCAAGGTATAATCCTTGATGACCTCTTATTCCGGGTTGGGATTTCCCTAATCTCTCTTTTAAATAGTGTATCATGTGGGGTGGGATTACATATGTGACCTTGTGAATATAGTTAGAACTAGATTTTAGGAAGACAATAATAAGTAATAAATGAAGGGTTGGGAAGACAATTATGATCTCTTTATTTAATATGTTATCCTCGATCTATGTCATATTTTTAAAGGACTCCATGCTTTTGGAAAATCATGTCCTTTAGTGGTCTCTATTTTAAGGCTTGTTATCTTAGGAGTAGTTATTGTTGATACTCTGTGAACACCCTTTTGATTATAAAATTTGTTAAACAAATATATACGGTAAAATAAATATATTCCCTAGGATATAATTTGTTCTGTGATAAACCATTTTTTATCATCTGCAATTAAAGAACATGTGTTTTCTCAATCTGAAGCAACCATAACCTATTTGTGTGGTTGTGTGATGTGTCCAGTTATGTTAGGAATTGTTTCTATGTTGGTAGTGTGTTGATATGGATGGGTGTGTGGTTGTGCCTATGGGGTGGTATGGGTGGTGTTATGGTATCTCATGCTAAGTGATTGATTGATTATGGAATCGATGAACTTGCTGTGTAGTGGGAATACATCTGGACAGTGGTTGGGTAGTGGGGCTGTAGGACAGGGTTATTTTATGTTCACATTTATGGGTGTGATGGGTGTTGTGTTTTTGTGCGTCGAGTCTACTAAGGATGGTTTTGAAGGGATAGTTTTGAATAAGGATTGTGTTACCATGCGTGGGACGATCCCACGATGTTTTAAAAGACCATTATATTATGAATAGATGTTAGAATTGATTCTTTTACCTTATACCTTATTTCATTTTTTTGGATTTGGTAGTGGTTTTTATGGCTTCATCACCTTATAAAATTTGTACTTTTTTGTTGATTCCCAGGTAGGGATGGAATAAATAAATGAATGAATTGATAATGCAAAATGACAACTGGTTAAATTAATTGGATGGGGGTATGTTTCGAGTTTTGGATTATTGTGATGCCATGTTGGTATATCAAAATGGGATGTGACCATAATTTTTTTATGTGTAAATTTATAGGTGGCTGCAAGGGAAGTTTTGGGGAGATCATAGTTTTTTTAAATCCCATGATGAGTTTTTTCTTCCAATATACATACTTGTAGTTCCCTGTAATTTCTATACAAACCCCACCCATGTATAGAACTACATGTAGAACACCCCCACTGTTATAGTGGAGGGTTATCGTTCCCAATATCTAGGTGGGAGGAAGGTTGGATGGTTGTTGGCTATTGTCTTATCCCTCTTCTAGGAATTGATATTCAAATACTCTTTGGGTAGGTTGTGGTGTTTTTTTTGAGGCCCAGGTGTCTATAGGAGAGGTTTTTTCCCATGTTTCTTAGGTATGAGATATATTTTTCTCTCCCAGGTTTCTTCAGGGTGTGATTATTTCATGGCCCAAGTGTTTGTGGGTGGGATGTGGTATTGGTCCTAGGTGTGTGTGTTATGGTTGTGAAAATGGTTCTTGTTGAAGAGCTCATTTGCATCAGGACATTCTCTATTAGGGATGAGTAGTTAATTATTGGTAAGTGGTGTGTGGTAACAAAATACCGATGTGCTTACTATTTTACATTAATTGACTTCTGATATTTTGTGAGGTAGACTTAGTGATGTTGTGGTGGATAGAATACCTTATTAGGTTTATTTGAGTTATATTGTTTTCTCATAGCAGTATTAGTAAGCTTCAACCACTTGTGCACGAGTGCCTTTTTGTTTTACTAATGAGTATACTTGTATGCTCAGACTATGTGTATAAAACATTTTTTTCGTTTCCAGGGAGATTACACGGACCGTGGAAGAACATACAAGCTCAAACATTAGGGACAATTGTTATATCACTTTTTAGTTCTAATTTGGTTCATTCATTGGAGTTTTCATTGTATTACAAGATGCTTGACAAATAATACGCATGTGGGATGGATTTTGGTTTCCTTATATATATATATATGTGATTCATGGAGTTATTTTAGGTTGATACATATTATATCTTGATCTTGGTTACTATAAAAAGGGTCATTCCAGACATTTTTGTGATATTTCAATACCCTTGGTGCTGGTCTCCACCCTAAATACTATTGGAGGTTGGACATGGGGGTAATTATATCGCTTTAATATTGATGAAGTAATGTCTCAAAATATTTTTATATCTTCCATAATATTTAAGGAGTGTCAAGGGAGAATGATATCATAGGTGATGGTCAAGAGATATGATGGAGTTTGGATTTAGGTGTAATGAGGATTTCATGGGTTGGTAAGGAATCCATGTTAGACAATCTTGGTGTGTGGCATAAGCCTGGGAAGACTCACTAAGACATGGACCAAGTGATACTATACCTATTGTGGGTTAGTGACACTAGGAATGTTACATGCATCATGATGACTTGTGTTCTTGTTTTTTTGTACATTATCATGAAACTAAAATAAAAAATTGGTTAAAATTAATACTAAAATAATTTCATACTACTCAGGCTTATGGATTCCTTCATTACATTTCATATATGGAACTTTGTCATTGTCCAAGAGTGGGTAAAGCAGTGGAGGCTCAGTAGCTGAATCTAGATGATTAGAGGAAGTATGATCTAGTGTAGGTGGACAATTAGTGGCAGAATACCTTTCACTCTTTCTAGTAGCAGACACTTGGAATGAATGAATATAGCGTTTCAGATATAGAGACAGAGAGTTGTCTTGAAGAGTTAGTTACACTTTTAGGTGGGTCTGGGATCAAACAAAGTATTAGGCTCCCCTATAAGTGAGCCATATTAGTGGGGCAGTGCATTAGTGGTGGATGATTTAACTCATGGAGAGGAAGGAGGCCAATGTATTCTAGTTCGACATTGAGAAGGATTTTGGGGAAGAATTACTTTCTTCAACGATGAAGTCCAACAAGAGGAATGAGATACTATCCCTCCAGTATGGGAGTATGTTGTAAATCGAGTTGGGGATCATGTTCAAGGATCTATTTAACTTTTCTCCTGACCTCATCCTAAATTAGGAGTCCTATTGGAGATGTTTAGAGGAGGCACAGTGACCCTCGCTTCAGAATGTCATTACTTTCTTCACCACAGGGACATAAATAGAGGTTTAGAAGACGTATGAGGTAGGGGAAAAGATACAATTGTGAGGATTTTAAACATGAGAGTGGATCCATTATTGTTTTCCAAAAGTGAAGGATGTTAGCAGCATGTCTCCAATTTAAGGACCATCATAGATTCTGCTAATGGGGAGTCAACCTCAACACTTCCAGTTCTAAGATTCTGGTCCACATCCTTTTCCTGTAGGCCTAGGACTAAGGTGTTTCTCTTTATGAGGCCACATTAACTCTCACTGTCAGTTCCTTGTTCGAGCTCTATATGGTGTATGTGGGAAGGTCCAGCACACACCTACATTGTATTTTTCGGCCTTTCCATTTTAGCAGCAGGGACCATAGGCTCTGGATCAACTGAGGGGATACACACCATGAAGAGGATGACCTAAGGTCATTCCATAGGGACCTCATTATAGTCATGTTTGGGGAGTCATATGAAAGTATATGGGAATAAGATCTTTCCATGGTGAGTTTCAATCCATAGATATAGTAGTTCTAGTTGGACTGGAGATTGTCTTAGGTACGGTTAGTTTTTTCAATACTCTTCTTTTTTCATGTTTGATTATGGATCTTCTCTCTCCTTATTTTCACCCAGTCTAGCCCTGGCTCTAGGGCTGGAAATAGAGAGAAATTCCATTACCCTAGTGTTGAGAACACCTGCCAATGGTCAGACCATCTTGTTTGATGTTTTTCAAGGATGTAGACATATGTCTGGGTCACATCAGTCTAGTGGTGATCTATTTCAACTACAGATGCATCCATATAGTGTAATCCATGGAATCGACAGCTGTACACGGTGTGGGCTATTATCGACTTCTTCCAAAGATGATTCATATTTTTAGATGTGGTTGGCCAGCGTGTGGCTATGGTTGGTGAGTAGAGTTATCATATGGATAGTCAGCGCGTGGATTCTATTATTTCCCTAATGGTCGTGCTGTCAGTGGAATATGTGGATGTTGAGAAGGTGGAGGATTTAAGAGTTTTCAGCGAGTTCTTAGATGTCTTCCATGAGGATTTTGTGACTCTACCCCCTCGACGTAATGTTTTGTTTAGGGTAGACTTACAACATTGTCCAAGTTTTATTTTGATGCATCCTTATCAAATGGGTCCTTCTATGTTGTGGGTGTTACGAATATAGATTTACGATCCAATGAAGAATTTTTTTATCTAGAATTGTGTTTCCCAATGGGTTGCTCCAATGTTGTTTATGAAGAAGGAAGATTGTGGTATGAGGCTGTGTATAAACTACCAGAGGTAGAATGAGGTAAAGGTCAAGAACTGTTACACAATCCCACAAATAGAGGATATTTTTTCCAGATAAGTGGAAAATTTTGGTTATCTATGATCTATCAATGGTCTGGGAATCACTATTTGAGGTTGAAGGAGGTTTACATCACCAAATAAAAATACTTTTAGGTGCTTTTATGTGAACATCGAGATTGTGGTTATGTCGTTCAGTGTTATGAACACACCATATCTATCCATGGGGATTATGAACTCCATATTTTTTTAGTTCTTGGGATGCTTCATTTTCTTATTCATTGGTGACATACTTATATACTAAATATCATAGTAGGATCATACTGAGCATCTCAGGACTATCCTTGAGGTCTTCGGCACAGCCTTCTCTAAGAAAGTTGTCCATGTTGATGTTTTGGACAAGGTAGGTACACTTACATGGGAATGTGGAGTCTCAGTAGGGTGTAGTAGTGGATTTGTTGATGTTTGAGGAATTTATTTCACGGGAAGCAACCAAGAATTTCAAATAGGTTCACAGTTTTGTCATTCTGTTAGGCAACAACCAGAGATTCCTACCAGATATATCTTGAGTAGTAGCTTTATTGACTTCTTTGACCAGAAAATGTCATGATTTTGTGGGGAGAGACAAATTCAAGGTAGCATTTGGATATCTGAAGGGGATTTTGGTTATTTCCTTGGTGCTTAGGATTCTATACGATGGGATGATGTTCAATGTGTTTTTAGATGCTTCACATCTAGGCATGGGGTGTGTTTTGATGAAGCAATGGTGAGTGATCTCTTATGGGTTATGAAGTTGTGTCACCATGAACATAACTATGACACCGATGGTCTGGAGTATCCAACAGTTCTGTTTTCAAAAAATTTGTGGCAACATAACCTCATTGGACAGTTCATTGTAGTCTTCATGGATCACATTATTTTTAGGTGCATCTTTTCCCAGTGAGATATGAACTTGAAACAACATATGTGGATGGATTTTCCCCTGGGTTATGATTTTGGGATCTCCTACATCTTATAAAAGGTATTTTTGTGGCCAATGATTTGATAGAGAACTCATAGAAGGAAGTGGTTCAAGAATTTGTGGGTTCTAGGTGAGTAATGGATGAGTTGGCTTCCTTTCCTTTAGATATAGGAATGGATGATGGTAGAGGTTGTCTGTTTAAAATGGCAGTGTAGTAATCCTTGAGGCAAGAGGTGGATGAGTCTTAGTTGGGAGACATGGAAGTAGAGGTAATGCGTGATCACTATAACCAAGGTGATGCTTTAGAGGGTTAGAGGATGGTAAGAATCAGATTTTGTTTCTCAAAAAGATATTTGTTCTAGCAGCAACGCGTTAGGGATATCATTGTAGGTTTCATTGCTCACCCATAGTGGTACACCCAAGTGTTTCCAAGATGTATTGTGGCTTGTTGGAATAGTTCTTGTGACCTAGGATGAAGCGGGAAGTGGTGGAGTTTGTAGAAAATATCATTTTGTTCGATTAGGTTACAGTTGAGTGCCATGTTCTTAGTGGTTTTTTGTAGCCCTTACATATCCCTGAATGAAAGTGGGATGGGATCTCATTGTATTTTGTCACAGATTTACCTAGGGCTCATGTAGTATGTGATGAAATCTGTGTAGTAGTAGACCAGTTTACGAAATCAGCTTACTTATTAGTGATAAAGGAGTCAAGCGTAGTGGATGTCGTAGCACTATTGTATGTGGATGATGTGGGGTGGATGCACGAAGTCATAAGATAAATCGTCTTGGATAATTATGCACATTTTACCATGACATTATAGAAGTGATTGTGGCTTCATTTTCTCACTCAATTACGCCTCAACATTGCTTTCCACCATTAGAAAAATGGGCTGATAGATTTGACTATCTAGACATTGGAGAACATGCTATGAGAATTCATCTTGGACAGTGGTCGGTCATTGGTGTGACATTTTCCATTGGTAGAGTTTTCTTACAATAATTTTCACCACTCTTTAATTTGTATAGATTCGTTCAAAGCATTATACAGAAGGCTATATCGTTCAGCCTTCTGCTAAAATGATTTTGGGATGTCCACTGTTCATGGTCCGGACATGTTGTACAATATGACAGAGAGGGTGCAGCTTTTCATTGAGAGGGTAAAGGAAGAACATGCCTGGAATAAGCATTATTCCAATCATAGGAGAAGGCCCATGTAGGTAAAGGTTGGGGACCACCTGTTTTGATGGTTTTCCCTCAACATGAGAAGAAAAGGATTGGTAGAGGGGGAAAAGTTTTATCCCAAGTTAATTGAACCTTTGAGGTGTTGGTTGAGTTAGAGAGGTGGCATACTACTTGGTGTTTTCGTTGTATTTTAATAGGATCCAAACGTCTTACATGTTTCCTAGATTTGTTGGTATCTTCATGATGACTCCCAAGTCATTAACTGTAGATATTTAGATATCAAGGATGACACAACGTTCTTGGAGTGTACTGTGGAGATCAATGATAATTAGGATAAGGTGATCCATATAGAGGCCACTCTTTTTGTTTTGGTGTTTTTGAATCATGGTGTCCTAGAGGAGGGTACTTGGGAGTGAGAGATGCAAATGCATTCCCAGTACCCGGAGTTGTTTTATGTTTTTTTATGATTTGATATGTGATGTAGTTCTTGAAAATCTTGTGTTATAATATGTGTTTCCTACTTATTCCATTGTGTGTGAAGAAGTCTGAACATGTGAAAATGAGGATACATGATTCCTAATTGGGAATCATTAATTGCGATGTGATTGAACCTGTGCAAGTGAGTTAGTGTCACCCATACAAGATAGTATCATGGTATGAAGGAAAAAATTCCTTAATTCATGTGTCTGGATAGTTGGTGTTGGTGTGGGGTATCTTTTTGAAGTTTGTGTATTCATATGTGGGAGGATTTGTTATTGGATGTTGAGTTTTCACTCCATTTTTCAAAACACACGATGTGGTTTATCCCTAAGAGGTATCTTACATGATGGTTGTTCAAACCCCTCTTTCTACTAGGGTTTGTTTTGAATTTTTAGAGTGTGAGAATTGTTTGAGAGGTATCTAACATAATCACCTAGAGATCTATGGTCCATTACATTGTCAAAATATACTGTTTGGGGTGTTCTTGGATGTAATGACATCTCATTTCAAGATTTTGTCCAATTTATGGTTTTCTCATTGGTGAGTAATGTTAGTAACCCACTATAGGTATGTTGGAATTAGTAGCTCAGCATCGCTAGGTTAGGATCTGTAGATCATTATTAGTGACTCAGGGCATTAGTGGCTCATGGTGTCTGCATGTTTGAGTGTTTGTAGTTCATGGCGTCAGTAGGTCATGACATCTGTTGGTCAGTGTTTCGGTACGTCGATGCATCGGTAAGATAGTCATCTATGAGTGGCATCAGTGAGTGGAATCGGTGAGTGGCTTGGTGAGTGGAATCAGTGACTGGTGTCAATGAGTCATGTTAGTGACTCATATAGGTGATTAAGGCATTAATGGATCACCTTTTGGGACACAACCATTAGTGATCCATTTCCATCATTCCCAAGTTATTCCAGTTTCCCCTCTTACATTTTACTTGACATAAATTGAAATTAAAGCTAATTTAAAGAATTTATAAATGAATTTTAAAGGATATTAATCATATCATTAGTAACTGAATTCTTTTGAGGCATTTAAATAGTCAAATCACAGGGCGATGACCACGATCTGGATTTAATGGCATTTGAAATTATCTTCTTTACATTCATATAGGATATGGCTCTTCTATGATGAGATATTTTTTTCTCCATGTTTTACTGTTTTCTTTTTCCGTGCATTATGACTTTCCTCCCCATGGAGCCACATGTTGTGTCATAGACAACGATCACATTTTACTCAATCTCAAACACCCCCTGTTTTGGCACAGGGAAAAATTGTCGGTAGCATGTTATTGTAGTTAGTGATTTACATTGTCACTCTTTTAAATTGTGTATTGTGTGGGTGGGTGTACTCGTGTACCCTTGTGATTATGGTTGGTGAGTAATTTAATAATGATAATAAAATTTTATAAATAAGTGTTTGGGAGTAGATGATGATCACTCTATTCTATATGTTATCCATGATCTATGTTGTGTTTTTTAAGGGTTGTATGCCTTCTAATAATCAAGGCCATTGGTGGTATCTATTTTCACACTTGTATGGATTGCGAATAAATGTTTTTTATACTTTTGGAATGACCATATGATTATGAAATTGGTCAACCATGTATATTTTTTTAAATAAATGGATAGTCTATTATAATAATTTTTCTATGATAACCCCCTTTTTATCAAGTGGAATTAAATATTAAGTGTTTTCTAAATCTGAATAAACATTTCCATGTTGGTGTGGTTGTGTTTCATGTGTGGTTCAATTCCCACATGTGTCTATGCTGGTTGTGAGTTGTTGTGGGTGGGAATTTGTTTGTCTTTATGGGGTTGTATGAGTGGTGTTAAGGTATATAATTTTGAGAGATTGGTTGATTGTAGAATGGATGAACATGTTATGAAGTTGGACTGCATCTATGTTGTTGTTGGGAAGTGGGGCCGCAGGATTGGGTTTTTTCAGGTTCATATATATGAATTTGCTCGGTGTGGTGTTTTTGAGCATTGGGGCTACCGATGATGGTTTATAAGGGATGGTTTTGAATAAGGATAGTGTTACCTTGTTCTACCTTTCACGTGGAGTTTTTAGGGATCGTTACTTCATGAATGGATTATTTTATCTTGGCCCTTTTTTCTTTGGTTTGATTTTATAGTAGATGGTATGGTTTTTTCACTATATAATAGTGGCAGTGTTTGGTAGTTTCTCGGGTAGGGATGGAATAAATAAATGAATGAATTGATAATGCAGAATGGAAACTGGTTAAATGAATTTTATGTGGGTATGTTTCAACTAGTATCTTTTAGTGAAGCGTCGTTATTTTATTGAATTGGTAAGTGATTTTTGTTCATTTTGATAAATTTGTTTAGAGGTGGCATCAAGGGTTGTTTGTGTGGACTGGTAGTGTGTTTTTAAAACCAATAGGATGGGATGAGAGTTTGGAACATATATATATATATATATATATATATATATATATATATTATACTTGTATTTCCTTGTTATTTCTATATGATCCCCATCTGTAATGAGCACTACATACTGAACACCCGCACTATTATGGGGGAGGGTGTCCTTCCCCAACATCTTAGCGGGGGGATGGATGGACAGTTATTGGCTCTTCTCTACTCCCACTTCTAGAAATTGGTTTCCCTAGACTATTTTGGAAGGTTGTGGTGTGGTTGTGAGGCCCATGTGTCTGTAGGTGAGGTGTTCTTCCTAGGTGTCTTGGGGATGAGATACGTTGTGGTTTCACATCAGTCTTCGGGATGCGATGTGTTTGTGGGTCAGGTTTTTGGGGGAAGGATGTGTTATGTGGGTTCATTTTTTATCATGTTATTATAGTGGGGCTTGTGCAAGATCATTACAGCATCAAGATGTTTTCCGTTAGGGATGTGCAGTTAACCAGTGGGTTGTTGTGCGAGATACCCAATTATTGATGTGATTACTAATTTACATTACATGACATACATTATTTTTTGAGGATTCCTTGATGAGGTTCGGGTGGATAACGTACCATGTAATTTTTTTTTGAGATCTATTGTTTTCTCACAAGGTAAATACTATTTTTCTTCATCTTGTGCACTGGTGAATTTGGATATTCCTATGGAGTATACATGTATGATCACCCTGTGTACATGAAACTATTTTCTAGTTTATAGGTAAATTACTCATATTTTGATGGATTTTAATATCTCAAACATTGTGGAAGATTGTTGTGTCACTACTAAGATCTATTTCGGTACTTAAATTAGAGTTTTCTTTTATTTCTGGTAGTTTTAAATTGGTCATGCATGTGGGGTGGGTTTTTTCCTTATATATATTTATATATATTTATGTATCATGGAGTTTTTTGATGTTGATAAAACTTTTCTCCTGATCTAGGATACTATAAAATGTCAATGCCTCCCTTTTATTGAGATTTCGATACCCTTGGCACTGGTCGCCACCCCAGGGCCGGTTGAAGGTGGGACATGGGGCTCATTATATCTCCTTCATCCTGAGGAAGGATAGTATATGCAATTTTTTCACTTCTGTTATCTTGAAGAAGGTTGGTTTTGATAGGGAATTAGAATATATAAGACCTACCTTAGGGGAATTTATAAATTCTTTCACAACCCTACCCTTGAATTCGATGTATAATGTTCGAAATCGCCACGGTTAGTGAAAACCAAGAAGGATACTATGGTTCGCAATATTTGTGATGGAATATAAATTCCATTAACAGATCCAACCATTAAACATAAAATTTCCCCTCATGTAAGAGGGATCTATTCACATAATACATGATATATAGTTTCAAGAATGACAAGAAGAAGGGATCTCAGTTGAACGACCATGGACAGAGATATACAAGGAATCTGGCACTCCAACAGACATTAAATTGCCTAAAAACTGGCCATGGTTCATAGAGGATCACCTATCATGGATTGGGAGAAAAATTATTTCTGAAGTAATGGTATTAGTGAAACATTTGGGGCTTAATATTTTAATATATTTTGGATCTATTAAATTTAGGCTTCAAAAAATACACTGGATTGTTATGCCACATGGTTTTTATAATCATCTGGAAACTATGCAGTGTTACTGGAACATGACAGCCGAGTGAATGGCAGGATCACACAATTAAAAAAACCATGTTCCAGCCATTATTTTCCCCTCTATTAACCATCTCAGGGTTTCCCAGAGGCATCTACATGACTAAAACAGATCATACGACAATTAGGGGGAGCTATTTTCTATTATACCACATGTTGGATGGTTTCCTATATGGGGTGCACATTTTGTACAATCAATTTCAAATAGCGTGCCACTATAAATGTCCCAAAATAAATCCAAAATCCCTTTGAACCTAAAAAACAAAACATTATCATTATATATTGATGAAATACATTAATAAAGGGTCAGTTACCTAAAATTGAGAATAGAAGGTCCCAAGAAAGGTTAGTATTTCAATGGAATATAGGTTGAGAAATATTTATTGAGATCCCTAGGGATATTTCTACGTATATGATTCAAGATTTTACTATGTATAACTATAATTCGGAGTCAAATTATAAGAATGTGTAATGGAATTTTTGTAATGTATAGTTTGAGTGATTTCAATGATATTACATTCCTTTCTGGATACAAAAAATGTATTTTTTCTATAGCACAAAGTTACTTAGTTGTAATAACCATGAAAAGGCTACATTGATAAGGACATGCTCATCAACCGGTTCATGATAATTGGTGTTATAGAATATCTGGTTTGACACTCCTAGAAGGTATCATTTTGAAATAAACAAATCAATTATGATCCATTATGAGAGAATTAAATAATTTCTTTGAATGACCAAGGTTAATCCAACTGTTTCATAGATTGAATTTAAGGAACCATGATTTAGACATCCTATAATTTATTCTTCAAGATTATGTCATTTACCACAATGAATATTTCTATACCTCTAGGTTTATTTTATTTTGATTAATTATGGGAACCACAAGGAACTATATTAACGTTGAATGTGATAGAAAATACATTTATGATAAAAAAAATTGTAATGATGACTAGAGTAAAGGATATTGTGATTATGAAAAACTAGTTTTCATGAAATATGATAATGAACATACACATTAAAAAACTATTGTACTCACCAAGGAAGATAAATATAATGTTTTTATAGAGTTTTTGTGTTGGACACCATAGAGGAATGAGGATTAAATTTCCTATATACAGAGAGTGGGGAGTGAGTTACTGTTGATAATGACTCAAAGAAATGATAATATGTTTTATTAATTAAGAATAAGGTAATAGTGAATGCAATTAATTAAGTAAAATAAAAATTTTCAATAACACAATGGATAGTATTATTGTCCACAATATGGTTTTATGATGGATGGATATTTATATTGGAGATGGTATGGGATATAAAAACATGGTTTAATAGGGTAAATATCATGAGGATAATTAGGAAGTTGGTTCCTGTACTGGTTATACTGTTGACGGTGAAGAGACCATGAATGGACTATAAAAGGATGGGGTTGTTCTAACATTATTGATTATGTTATATTTAAGAATCGTGATAAAATTGAGGTTGATTAATGTTAATATAATATTCTAATTTATTATTGTATGAACATGGAATTATGGAATAATATAATGGATCCCAGTTGACTGTTTGATAATGAAGATGGATGACTAAAGTGTATGAGTATTGTAATTATATAATTATGTTATATGAATAATTAAATATATTTATATATTTTCAATATAGGGTTTTTGTTAATTATTTTCAGGAATATGTTGAATAGTTATGATGACCTAGAAATGTGATTTAATGGAAATATGATATTTTATGGAAACCACATCATTATGGTAAGATAACACTTTATATGTTTCTGATATTGAGATAATGATAAATGTATAAAAAGGTGATGTATGAATAAATTAAATTTCATATTATTTAAGTCTTTGAAAAAAATTAAATAGTTATGGACAGAGTGGTGTGTGTTGTAATTGATATAATTAAAACATTAATGGATTTATTGACTATATTCAAAAATATGTGGTTTTATTAAAATAATGTCAAGGGGTACATGTTTTCAATATGTTTTTATCTTAATAGTTTTAATAATGATGTTTTATGTAAATATATGAACAATTTATTTGCATATTTTTTATGTGAAATTAATATTTACATAATTTTTTTGGGAGGATTAATGTAAGGTTGATTTTTGTAATTTAGTGACCATCTTTATAAAAATATTTTTTTCAATTTTGGTAGGACATGGAGGAAACTTAATGATAATGAAAAATATTAAGTTGATGTTTGGATCATATAGGAAACTGTGTTCTAACAATTCTATGCTTAATAATAACAAGAGGAATAAGCAATGAGTTATCATTCATGATTGGATCTTACGATATACTATTTCATCATGCCTAATAATTCATATTCACTTATTAAAGTTATAGCTGGTGTGGGAACTAACTGAATAACAACCAACAGATGAGATTGTGCTTATGAAATAGTGTGAAATCTTGTAAATATATATTATCCTATAAAATCCCCAATAATAAGAAAATGATATAGAAAAAAAATATTATCATATTATAATCTTTTATAATGTTATAAATATATTTTTTACACTTACATGGTTTATTGTTTTTTGGTTGTTGATTTTGACATGGAAGTTTAGTCTCTTGTGATTAATGTTCTCTGTCACTCCCCACAATTATTTTAACATTACTCTTATAATAAATGTCCAAATATTCACATCCAACCTATGATATCAATTTTAGAAACCATGTTGGTTTTATTCCAAAAAAACATTAAGACATCTATTTATCTATTTCTAAGAAGAAGTTTTATTAAATATTTTTACAAAGTGCGTTTCCAACAATGTTTTTTTAAATGATATACCCTTTTTTCAGAGCACATGTTCAAATTGTGGGGACACAATTTATTTCAATGAAAAAATATAACACCCAAAGATTTTAAATATTATAAAAATAAATTTAATCATAATAAAAAAAAATTTACAAAAAAACCTAATGTTATCTTCTTTTTACGTGCAATATAGTGTTTTTATATTATTATATATATTAATGAGTGTAAATAAAACATGAAATACTATTAAACAATTATTATTTAAAATTATTTTTATCACAAAGACATTGGAATGGTACTTAGGAATAAGATTAATGAAATTATGAAAATTTAAGGATTACACATGGATATATAATGATTTATTTGGTGACCAGTTAATTAAAAATGAAAATATAAACAATTTAAATATAGAGGGAATGATTTTTTTAAAAAAATAAATTTTTATGCACACAGATAAGTTTTATATCATTAATTTAAATAAATAAATTTTTGGGAATGGTTTTAATTAAACATATATAGTATATTTTTAATCATATGATTATAATTATAATTATGTATTTTTTCAGAGATGAGGTATGATTAAATACTATTTTACACATAAAACAATAATTTTTTTCCCAACAATTCGTTTTGTCTCACTTTTCACCAATATTTTAAAATTTAATATTGAAATTTATAGAGAAGTTAATGTAAAAAAATTGACTTAATTTTTGAATCCATATTTTAAATACCCTCATTGTGTGTTTTTCTTATAATTTTCTAAAAATCTATACTTTGTAGTGCATTGTGGAAATGCTGGTTTTTATTTCAAAACGATTTCATTTACATTAAAAACTTTTATAGATTAATTTTTTTAATATTTTATTAAAATTAAAATTACTTCTAATATATATATATTAATTCAATTTATGTAATTTTACTAAATATAAAAATGAATTTTGATATAAAGTTTTTTAAAACTTTTGTAACGTTTCTCTTCAGAAAACATGTTTTTCAATGTATGAAAATAATTGTTTCTATATCGATTTTTCCTATTTTACAAATAAACTTTTTTAAATGGATTCCAAAATTGATATATTAAAAAGTTATATTATATAAATTTTCTGAATTAATTTTTTACAATAACTAACTATTACAATTTTGAAAATTAATTACAACGTTTAAGTTGATGATGGGTTTACCGACGGTTAAAAAATAATAATGTGTTAGAGGGTCTAGAAACTTATCCAAAACCCACTATTTTTACATATATAGACCATATATGGTATAATGATTGATAATTTCCCATTGTATCCTTATTTCATGTGAAAAATGTGAGTACACATTTTTATTTTCATAAATTACATGTCTGGAACCCATCTCACTTATAAAAGACCACTACCATTCCTCTCCTCATGAAACATCCAAAACCAATTACATCAGAAATAAATTTCAAAATTCACTTACTTTATTCCTTAATATCATACTATATTCATTAGTTCTGTCATAAATCAATCCTATGAATCCTATTTTTGAAAATGAAGACAAATATTTAAAGAAGACACAACATGCCAAACAAAGTGTTTTATTTTATTTCAACCTCCACCTCCTTCCATTACTGTTAAACCTCGAGGATATGGAATCCAACATTTCATAAATATAAATATATTTTAATACTTTAATTTCATAACTTAAATAATTCTCCACTTTCAATAAATTGGATACGAAATCATCACTCATGTGTATGGAAAACTATCGCATAACAAACTAATGTTATTCATTTTCCATCATGGCCTCTCACAGCTAAATATAATTATGTATAAAATTTTAATACATGATATTTATTAAATTAATAGAAATGTTTAATTATTATGTCACATATATATTTTTACTTTTCCATATGTGGGAATACAAAAATGTTGTTCATGTGTACGGTAGACTACCACCTCGCATAGAGATTTTATTCATTAATTATTTAAATAGATGGTAATGTGGATGTGATTAAAGAATATATGTGATATATATGAAAAAATTTCTTCATTTAATGGTAATATATTATTATCCTTTCTTTTTTTTTCATCCCGTTAAGATAATGGAAATGGGGTGTATTCATACGCACGACCTCCCGTCTAAAATGAACGATGTATTTCATTTTCTATCTCCTACTATTATGAATTAATATTAATTCATATATGATGAATATATATGAAATTTATATAATATTTAAAATTAATATTCTGAGTTATATATATAATAATATTAGTTGGAAAAAAACCAAAATATACATGAAAAATAAAGCACTCATATCTTAAAATGTTAATTTAACATGAAATTTTTAGGAAAAAAGTAATAAAAGGACCAGTGTAAATTATATGTGGTATGATATATATAAGAATGGTTCATTATTATATTTATAATAAACTTATATTTATTATAAATTATTTTTGAAATATAATGATGACATTCTATACTTAAGGTATATAATTTCTTATATCACTTCTATTTCTATGAGACATATGAAAATTCACCACACATTTATTTTTCGTGGTGTATATAATATATATATTACATGTTATATCACCAATATCCATATTTTAATCTCATTTCATTTTTCATTTTATGATAATATTTTCTCGTTCTTAAAATACAATATTTTTTGAATGGTGTAAGAAATTTTATTTTAAAATTACATTCTTTGATACATTTGTCATGGTTTCCCCATATAGTATTCTACGAGAAGTATATATAGACATTTATTCATGTGATATCATTAATTAAATATTTATCATTATATTTTGTGTTTTACTTAATATTTTTTTTCATTCAGGAATCTTATAAATCAATGTTAACAAATTAGTGATGTATTTATGAATCAATATAATCTTTTATTAGTATTTTTTATATTTATACATCTATTTATTAAATATTATGATATATATCTCAAGAAACTAAGAAGTTTTATTTTCCTATTGATATATTTTTAGAATAAAAGTTTTTCATTCATTTTCCTCCCATTATGTAATCAAAATTCAAAAATATTTTTTTATTCTAAATCAATATAATTTCTCTCTTCTTTTCACGAACATGTTTTCACTCATATATATGTTTTCTAAAAAATTTTACAAAAAATGTTTTAACACTCACCAAAGGATTTATTAAAGACATATTTACCATTTCAGACATTATCAATATGTTTTAAAAGGTGTCTTAATTTTGTTTCAAAAAACAGTCTCTATTTGTATTTCAGTAAAAAATGTGACCGGAATCGATGTTTTGACACGTATAACATGGAAAATATTTTTTACTATCATTAAAACCTCATTATTATAGATATTTTTTTATAGGATTGATTTTTTATTTCTATAGAAATGGATTTTAATAATATTTTATAAATTTAGTGTTTTAGAAAATTTATTTTCAAATTAGAATGTATATATTCATCTTGAAATTCATTAAACGATTTTTAAATATACATTTATAAGTTATCAATGATATTTTCAATAAAAATTATTTTTGTGAAATGTTATTAGTTTTTGTTGAAAAATTGTCCTTTTAAAAATATTATTTTCCTTGGAAAGATTTCCAAGTGATCTTGAAAAATTGTTTTCCATCTAATATGACATCTATTGATGTTATTAATCAATTATTGTAGAAATAATTCAAGTATACCCCTATTTTATATTATGGGCATGGTTTATGTTTATGATGAAATGATTTTTATGACACATTATTCTCTTCCAACATTTATTACTAGATAAAATGGTCATGATATCGTATAATAGAAATGCTCTTATTCATAAAAAATGCTCATCCAGTCATAATATAACATGGAAACGGATTCGCATTGCCATTCTTGAATCCTCTTCGATCCAAATGGGTCACATAAACAACATGGTGCACGACATTGGCATCTGTTGATGACTATGTATTGCTGGAAACTATTTTCAACCTATATGTACTTTTGATGACTTCTGGAGTGCCCCTCTTCCTGGATGGATTAAGGTTAATTTGGATGGTACTTTCAAAGGAAATCCTGGCCCTGTGGGTTATGGATCCATCATAAAGAATCAAATTGGTTAGAAAATTGGCCGCTTCTATGGTAGTTGTGGAATTTCTTCCTCACTAGAAGATGAAATTATTTGTATGATTAATGAAATCTTTTTTTTCGACAACATGGTTGGAACAACCTCTGGATTGAGAGTGACTTGACCACCGTTGTACAAGCAGTTTGGAATGGTGTGATACATCTTGCATGGCTGATCACCAGTCATTGGATGGACTAAATCTATTCTCTTCATGACGTCAACTACATCATCACTCATATATATCGTGAAGCAAACATGGTTTCGTATGGTATTGGAAATAAGTGAGTCAATCAAGTCATCGCCTAGATTGAAGAACTTCTTCCTGACTTACTTAATTTTCAAAATAAAGATTGTAATATGCTTCTGTCCTTTAGACTCTTGTAATTATTTTCCTTTATAATAATTGTTCCTTGGTTTTCTGGCCAGGCACCATCTTCTTAAAAAAAACAGCTAAAATGGTTATGAAAAAAAAATTCATTGGTTTATTAATTGTTGAAAACATGAATTATTATGAAACCTCTTTATTTTCCACAACTTATTTTGTGATAAAATTTTTTGGAAACCCATTTAATTTCATGGGATATGATATTATGAATGTTTCATAATATTTGGGAACACATTTTTATGATTTTAATAATGTGATAGGTGGGACCTATATCACCCACTTATTCATTGGGAAAATATAGACATCTAAAGAGATAAGGTGGACTAGAATGGGGTGTAACCTAAATTTGTAAGGAAACTTTCCATTGATGGTAAAATTAGTCATGAAAATTTAAAAATAAAATGGTTTTGTTATTAAATCCATTCCAGTATGATATCCTTGGATGTGATATTTTACTACTATGTAAATGTTTTTTATGTTTATGTGAATGTGACAATTTCATTTAATATATCTATTTATGCTCTCATGGATCATGTTTTTTATATATCCTTAGGATTCATGTCTTATGAATTTCCAATAATTATTCCCTGAATGATTAATTTGATATTTGATTTATAGGGTATTATTTTCATTTATTGTGATCATGTTCCCATACCTTTGTTCTCAGGTTATGTTTATATATGTCCCCTGAATAACCATATATAAAATCTAATATCACCTTTTAATATTCTTTTTTACTTGGGTTATGATGAAATATATTACGTATAAAATGTTTAAATTTTTTTTAAGAACATATTGGGAGATTATATAGATCACTTATTGACTAGTTTTTTATGTTTCATATATTACAAAGTCACTAGGCTTAAATCAATATGGAATTGATCACTATGTTATGTAATAAATATTCACCTACTACAATTTAATGATAATGTATTATATATTTAGGTAATTATAATATGATTGGATAGTATTTCTCCATGTTAAACCCGCATTAACTGTTGATATATGAAAATTTATTTCCTTATCCCGAATCATCATTTAATTCTATACATGTGTGAGGATGAGGATGATAATACATTAGAATCTTCATTAAAAACATTGATATTGTTCCCATGTTAGAAATAACATCTAAAATAATTAAATAAAATAATATATAGATCACACATGATGACATGCCCATTATAAGAAAATATATAGATATATTCACTAAATTTGTATGTAGTCTCCACCTAATCGAGAGATTGAGTTTTCCATATATAATATAATTTTAAATATAAGTTTTCCCGGACTCTACACAAAATGATCCCCATTAAACTGGTAGAACTATGTAAAAACTACAAGATAATATGGAAACATTTTTAATATTCCTATCTAATCAACCATGGGGAGTAATTATTATCTTTTTCAAGAATAAGTATGTGTTGATGTGTCATTATTTTGATTCTTGTGTGGAAAACAATATTATAATAATAAAACACCAACCCCTTCCCCAAATTGATGAATTATTATAATTGTAATGCTAAGTTCAATAATTCTCTAATTTGGTCCTTTAATCGAGATATCATCAGTTAATGGTGAAGAATGGGGATATTTCAAAGATCAATTTTAATATGAGGGAAAAGAATTATTAGTTCATAGTCATTTCAATTTAACTTATGAGTGATCTTGTAATTTTCATGGAAATTATTAATAGAACACTTTGATATCACCTCTACCAATTTGTGATAGTATTTATATATATATATGATATTATCACAAAGTCATAATATAATGAGGAATAGGTGAATTATTTGTGTATTATCCTGATGAATACTATAAAGGATAACCCTATTGAACAATATAGTAAATATGAGTTCGAGATGGTGAAATTATCACCCCTGGGTCATATTATCACATGTAGGTCAATATATATGGACCTATGGATGATGAAGGTTGTTGATGAACGATACAGAGTAACATATGTTCCAAAAATCACAAGTTTCCTTCGATTAGTTGGGTAATATGCGTGATATGTGAAAAACATCACAAGAAATTCAAACCCATTATAACGATTTAATTATATTTAAGTGATGTATGTATGGATAGATGAATGTGAATAAATATTGATTGAGCCGATGAAGGGAATTACTACAGGACTGATACTAAAACTACCTACAAGTGTGGAAGTATTTTTTCATTAATGTGATTCTTCAAAAATGGTAAATAGTTGTTTACACATATGGAATGATAAAGTCATATCCTACTACTTTATATTTTTGAACGTCTATGACAAAAATTTTCCAATTCATGATATGTAATTTGTTATAGTAGTCATTTCATTGGACATATAGAGGAATTAAATATATAGAAAGATTTATGATATATATATATATATATATTTAAAATGAAATCCTGTTGTATATATTCACATATAGTGAGAGAAATATTTTCCAAATAAGATGATCATATAATAGAATGGATTATCACTTCTAAATAAATAATCGTCCTATAAAAGAAACTAATTTTTATATAAAAATGAGTTAAAAAAATATTGAAACGTTATCATTGATAATAACTGACAATTATCCACAATTATTTGACATAAAAAGTTTGTACGTGGTGTTAATATTTAATTGAAAACCATTTAACATTTATCAACTAATTTCTTAGTAATCCCTTCAGCAGTTAATATATAAGGTTTAAAGGAGTGATAGTGAGAAATAAGAGAAGGTGAATTATATAAGATTTGTAAAATCATTATGGTTCAATAATTATGGAGAAGTATTTGTGATATATTAGATACCAAATTGTGTTCTATCAAATCTAAAGGCAATGAATGATCTACTTTGTGATGATCACTACTCAACATTCTCCATCAACCGAAAAAATAAAAAATTAGAACTTTTAGAAATCTATTAAATGGAAAATATTAAGATAGATATTTCATAATATACAGAAATAATCCATTTGTGTTATTAAGTGATTTCTGAGGGGAAAATTACAAATCGATGATGTACCCACTTCCCATAACAATATGGAAATGATAAAAATCACTATTAAAATTTTCAAGTGTATTATAAGGACAAAAAAGCATGGAAATCTATATTGGTTATGTTATATTATATTACCAATATATATCACTTAATTTACATTAGAGAGTAATTATCTATTGATAAATTTTAAAAGATAAATATTAGTGATGTGGAATGTTTGTATAGAAAACACTATCAATTTTATCAAATCAAGATCTTAAGCACACCACAATGTTATGAAATATCCTTTAATATAATCTAAAAATAGAAGAATATCTATATATCACATCACCACTAAATTTACTTCCAATCTAAAATAACTATCCAAAAATAATTAGGATATGTTAGTATCCAATTTTGTGTACATAAATAGAGGATAAGACCCATGTCATTCATTCTTTGACCCCTAAAACAACAAAAACATCCACTATAACATTCATATGGCCCCATAAAAAGACCTATATATGAAGATACAGAGATCCAATTCATGATGGTATGAATTTGGTGAAAAGATGTTTCTTGGTCATAATTTTGTTTAATAAATGTCAAAAAAATGTTAAGACTAAATAGAATCATATTATACTATCTCCAAATCAACTAAATTATTATGTTGATAACCATCGGTGAGACATGGAGTTTACGGTTTGGGAATAAGTGTTTGATTATATATCATCGTAGAAGAGAGTCATAATGTTTCAGAATAATGGGATAAAATATCCAACATACATTGTCACGTTTCATATCATATGCCATATTGATGTAGTGGAATATGGGATAGAAAATCCACAAAACCATTCCAAATGCCTGAGGTATTCGAAATATCTTCTTGAATAAGAATATACCAGATCCATCATGTGTAATGAATCCATAGGTGTTATTATTGGAGGGTGATCTATCATATGAGGAGGTACCAATAAATATATTGATCAAAATATATTTATATGAATCTAGAAAACTCATCTGGTTATGATATATTAAAAAAATCATGATTTAAAGAGAGTACATGAGATCTAAAGGTGTAAAAGAAACATAATACCTTGAATGTTTTTCACCTTAGTGTATGAACTGATATTTTTATGGTGAAATTTATTATGTGACAAGAATGAAAAAAATCATAAATAATATATGTATATATATATATGTATTAAATGTTAATATATATGATAATAAGTATTGACCCATTATCATTAATTTGGAACATAACATATTTATCGATATATTAAGAGCTTTAAAATAGAGTTTCAAAAAATTGTTTTATGTGTGTTTAAATAATGTTTGCCAAAAACTAATTTTTATCTCTTATATTACAAGAGATATTTAACTCATAGTGTGAAAATAATGTTTGGATTAATTTTCTCTATTATACTTAAACTTTTTATTTTTAGATTTATAGGGAAACAATATTTTTTTCTTAAAACAATAGTCGTAATTATTATAACATTAAAATAGAAAGACATAGTGGTTTATAAAACCATAAATAAAATAAATAAATATATATTTAATGAATAATGTAATATACTATAATGATATTTATTAAAAAGATGAAAAAAATAATTATCCTTGTAATAACTAATATTTTTATTATAATAGAAATATATTTTTAGTTTTTTCAATTAATTAAAAAGTATTTTTTTTAAATTTTCTTTTATATTTATTTAAGTATTGAAAAAATATTTTTTTAGTAATTTCTGTATTTTAAATAAAAATCATTTATAAAGATATCCCTCATAAATATTTTCTTTCTTAAAATGAACGTTTTATATGAAAAAGTTTTTATATTTTATGTGCACTAATGATAAAATTAACTTCTCTGTCTATTAAAATATTCTTCTAAAAGAAGTTTTACATTTTAAAAAATTTTCATAGTCAAATTATTAAATATTATGAATCTTAATTTAGTCCATTAAAATTTATTTCGGAGGTTTAATGTGTAGTATAAAAATTAATGGTAAATTATTATAGAATGGGTTTAATCAGATGAATGCGGTTAAAATATGTAATAGGCATACATTACATTTTATGGTGGATATATTATCAACCTTATCTAATTCCGAAAAAATTTATTTACCATTTTTAGAGAAAATTTCATTGAATAATATAATGAAATTATTGAAAAGTCTTATGATTTTATAAAAATTCCAATCCCTTTACTTCTATAAAAGCTCATTTTATACACTATTATTAACCAATTCAAAATATGTTTATCAACCATTATTATATCCTAATATCTAATTAGGAACCTCCCCACTGACATGATTCCTTTTCCTCGCCAAAATACCATGCTACGGAGCCCTCACATGTCACATACAAGTGAGATTCCATGTGAGATGAAATATAATGATCCAAACATTTCGTGTTCCTTTATTCTTATACAACCCTACAGTAATCAAAATTGATGAATAATTTATAAATAAAAATTTTTACAATTAAAATTTCTTATGATGCTAATATAATATCAATTTTATTTATTCCTACAAAATAATTGAGAAAGTGATAACTTCATCATTATTGTTTGGGACTACCACCTACATAAATGAGATATTTGATTTTCCATCCCCACCTTAAAAAGAAGGATAAAATAGGTAATTTAATTTATTAATATAAAATTTATATCATTATTGTAGCTAAAAATTGATAATTAATCTATTTTTACCCCTACAATTCCACTGAAAATGTTAGTGTTTTCATGCATACGTACAGACTAACTTCTCTAAGAAACACCATCTATTGTTTTTCATTACCATGTATCATTGAAGGAATTACAAATTTCTTGATTAAATAAAAAATATATTTCTACACCACTAATATTCTCAATGAAAATATTTTTCATTTTGTTATATGTGGTCAAAAAGAAACTATCGTAGTAAGGTTAACCATCGTAAATAGACTTATCATGAAACCTTTGTTATTTTGTATTTATTTTGGAACAATCATTGATTATATGTAATTATTATTATAATTTACTAATAAAAGACACAAATTAATATGATTTTTTAGACAATGAAGTAATTTTAGAACACATTTTACCGTTGTCAACAAACCTAAAGATTTATGATGAAATTAACCAAAAAACCACATGTAACCGATAAATGAAGAAACTATATAGATAATTAACAAAAAAAAGAAAAAAATGGTCCTTAAAAAATTCAACTAATATGAATAATGTTATTGGGTATATTTTAATTTTTATTTATTTAATAATTATATACTTCTAATAATGTTTACAAAGTACTTTGACCGGTTGTTTGGGATCTTCTATACAACCATTGTTTTTTGTTAGTAACACATTCTTTTTATAATAAACCTTTTTAAAATATTTCATCCCCAAAAATTATTTTAATATATATATATATATATGACCCATAAATATATTCCTACTTTATTATGACTATCATTGTTGAGGTGTTTCTTGTTTTTTGTTCCATATGAAATTCCTCAATTTATCTAAGCATTATTTAAGGGAACATTTTAGTTAATTATATCATGTCAATAATCACCCTCAGAAAATATTTTTTGACTATGAATAGTTTCTAAAACCTCTTTATTATTTATTTTATAAATATATTGGTTAAATTATAGTTTTATAGAAAATTATAATCAATATCTTTCTACAAAAATCATTTAACATATTTCATAAAGAATCACCACTATGGTTTTTAAATTTTTCCAATTCTAAGTAATTCTCATTATTGTTATAAAATATAACCTCGTTTTAAATACCTATATACCTTTTTAAAATATTAATTTTTAAAATATTTAAATCTATATTGTTTAAGGAATCCTTATTATTTGTCATTTGGCTATTCCTTGAATCCAAATTACAAAATCCACTTTGTTCTCATGGATTTTATTCTTGATATGATTTATGTATAGATTATTTTCATCACATGTCATTAATGTTATTGATTTGGATTATGATAGGAGTGGTAAAAAAATCATATAGTCTTATATTAAATTTTCTTAATATATATATCTCATGTAATGACATGTAATGTATTAGGGAATGATCATAATCAGCCATGGGTCTTTCTCCAATTTATGATGATGGTATTGGGAGTGACCCTTGAACTCTATTTATGATGTAATATATTCTGTTGTTTCATCATATTCTACAATTAGACGATGTTATTAAATCATTTCTTTTATTCATGTTTCAAATCTTATGGTCATTATATTTATGATGGCATGCTATGTTTCTTTACTCTCATATTTTTCTTTATGTTCTTGAATATTCCCTTAATAAGATTTCTAACTAATTGTCATCCTTATGTATTTTCCATAACATATCATATATATATTTAGAAGAACTGTTGATCTAAGAATAACTGTATGTATTTTTAAATTAACATGATGTTTTTACATTTACGATGATGTATTTTTATATCTAATCCTCAATATAATGTAGACCTAAAGTACTATCATTTCATTTTGTTAGAAATCATGTATGAAAAATTATTAAATAATGTATGTTCAAGGAATAGGTAACTATAATCACTATATAAACACATTATTGTTATCCATGTGATTTTTTATATTATTATGTCAACCATTAAATTATTTCAAGAGTATTTGTTCAATCATATAGCATTAAAAAACTCTACTTTATTCATACAATATTAATCTTATCATAATAAATTTTTTTGTCTCTTATAATATAATTATTATTTTAGATCATACTAATTTTATTTCTATTTCTTAGTTTTTTCAAAAAAAATATTAAACGTGATTAGTCTACAAGAAAATGGATTGTGTTGAGAATTTTTTAGAGAAATTAAAGAAAAATTATAGATTACTTTTTATCTTATATTGTTGATCAAATTCCATTAGATGAGGAAAAAGAGGGATTTTTTATTCAAAAGGTTTTCTAAATCTCCAAAATTCTATAATTAAATGTTTCTTTCAATGTTGGTAACTCAACATTTTTTGGTGATATTGTAAATACTGATGGTAAAAATTTATTTTCATTGGTTCATTTCAATTTTGGTATGTATAGAATTTGTTTATTATTATAGTATTATGGGAGTGATGATCTAAGGACCTAAATTTTTTATCAAACAGTGCATTATATAAATTTAAAATTTATGATGTTATACATTGAAAAATTATTGTATGATAAGTTAAGGAATATAATAATTTTTTAGGAATAGATAAAACATTAGTGTAGTTTATTTCACATTGAATATTTTAGTCAATGGGATAAGATATTTCAAGTGAAAACCATGTGTAGGATTCAATGTGTAGGATATCACATAGAGACCCCAAACATTTACACATTTCATTCCATGAAGTTATGCAGAAATAACCTTTAAATTAAAATCCATGGATCCTGATTTCTAGTGTATTTTAAGACTAGTTTTGCAAAACTGAAAACTTGGGAATAAATAAAACATTTTTTTATTTATCATACATTATGGTATCCTATATTTCTTTGAGCCCTTACATATGTATATGATAACCTTTCGATAACAAGAACCAAAGGAAGAGCTAAAAATCCTAGTATGCAAATAAACAATATAATACATCATAGAAAATGTGTTATAAGAAAAAACATAATGATATTAAAAGACATGAAACATGATTAAACAGATGAAATCATAACAGGGGAATGTATAATTTTGGATTCCTTCAAATTTTTAAAAAACCTAAAACACAACATTGATACGATTTAAGGCTTGTTTCACAAAGAGGATCATAATTCAAGGATAACTACCAAGACCATGGAACATGGAGCACGAGTTAAGGCCAACCACTATGACTGTTTCACATAACGTCCCATGAGACTATACATTACCTAATTAATTATATAACTATCTATGTTATCCAATAATAAAATGTTCCTGAATATGTATTTCACATAAATAATCATACATATGGAATCAAACAATAACAAAAGGGTTTCCCAAGGAATGAATTTTGGGTGGTCCTTACAGTGAGGTTTTGGGATATTTGTGAGGTTTGGTGGTCTCTAGTGTTCCAGGAACAATCATTATGTCGATGGGTTTGGGTTTTTAGATCTCTTTCTCATATTATCAGTGATGGTTTGTTTTTTTTCACAGTGGTCATTTTTATTGATGCTTGATCCTTGGGGTTCGATTTTTTTATTCGAGTTTGGTTTTTGTTTATGGTGGTGGTCATGAGAGATCACGACCAGGTCATGCCTATGTTTCTTTCTTTTTGATGTGTTGAGATTTCATTGATGTGATGATTTGTTTACTGCTGGAATGTTTTGGGATGAAGATGAAATGATATATTCTATGGTGCTTCAATGGACTCCGACATTCTCCGGTGTCTGGTGCTATGTTTGGAAGGAGATGAAAATGATTTTGTTTGGACGACGTAGGTGATAGTGATGACTCTTGATTATGGCTGGAGATGTGACATACGCTAACAATGGTTGACAACCTGTTGTGAATGATGTTGTGAATCTAGAATTTGATCTTCTTAGGTGGTGTGAATCCATTGTTTTTGAACATTGAATTATGGATCCAATGTTTTTGGTTCTCGCATGTTGTATGTTTCCAATCATCCTTAAAAGCGACCTTTGAAAACAAAAAAAATGAATTTTTTGGTTTATGGGAAATAAATTAATAAATAGGCTAGTTATACAGAACTGAAATTATATGTTTTTATTAAAATTAATGAATATTAAAATAACATTTTTTCTAGAATTGTGGATGATTCATCAGATAAATAATCGACGACAATAATTTATATTAATTTAGTGTTTTCTATCATAAAACCCCATTTTATTTTACAAATTAATCTCACGTGTATAAAATGATTAAAAAAAATAAATAAGTTACAATGGATTCATTATAATTTGTTTCAACCCTATAAATGGTTTTATGATAGCCTTAAAGATTTAATTGAATGCTAAAATCACTTCATCAATTAAGGAGGTAAATCGACACCTTAAAATCAATGTTTTCAATAATACTGTAGAAGAGAGAGAAGAAGACCATTAATGATGAATTATTCTATAAACATGATAAATTACATTATATGTAATATTTTAGAGTTTCATTACATTTTGATAATTCTTGGTTAGGATATGAAAAGAAAAAAAAGGAACATAAAATCAAATTGAAAGAAAATAGAGGAGGGTTTTACATATTGATTCCTTTTTCTTAAGAACCTCCTTAGTGATTGGTTTATGTTTATTATTATGACCAAATACTCATATAAGCAGGGGTAGGTTTTGGTAGAGTATTGTAAAGAATTTAGAAAATTATAAATGATTGAGATGTGTGAGAAGAAGGGATAGGTGAGGGGTGGTATTTATAGGGGAGGAGAGGTATGTTTTCTCATTATTTTAATCATTAGTTTATTATTTTCTCTCAAGACTATGAATTAATAGAGAATTATAATGAAATATATTAATATAATGAAGGATATTTCAATATTTTTGACCCCAATAATATATACATCATATATGACTACATAAATCATGTATATTATATTATTCATAAATTATCATATTCAAAAATTCAACAGAAATTATTTTATTTTAGAAAAAACACAAATATTCACCCTAACCATTTTTCAACATGTAAAATTAAAAAAGAAACTCTATTCTTTGAGAATAATTTTATAAATATGAGAAATATAATATATACATAAAATCATCATTTACTTTTGTAATAATAATTTTAATATAGAATCTTGTTTTCTAACACTATGTAAAAAATTAATCTTCCATTTGTCATTTTACTATTAATAAGGGTTACACTATTAATTCAATGTTCACGTTACTATTTAATTGGTATAAGTTATATAACTTTTATTAAATACTCTTATTTAATTTATTCATTATTTATAAATAATTAGTTTTGTTCTCTTATGTTTTTATACCATATGACATAATTACAATAAGGGGATTTCGATGGATGAAACATTAGGTCATAACATATTATCTTAATGTTTTGGAAATTTAGAGATAGTGTGGTTATCCTAGAAATTATATGCATGTCATGTTACAAGAATATGTATGTTGTTGTGGAATAAAAGAACCTAGGGGGAATCACCACAAAAAGTATGGTTTAGTAGTTTCTCAATGTAACACAACAACTATTTTATTTAATTGAATACCATGTTTGAAATCGTACGTAATCTGCAACACTGAAATTTATGAGATATATGAGAGGTACAAAAATTAATACTATTAAAATGTGATTGTAATCAATAAGATGATGGTTTTTTTTGTATGAGGAGTAATATCTTTATTATAAAAATATAAGTAAAAAATATAAAATAATCAATATATTTTAATTATTTTATGATAAAAAAATAAATAACTTTCAAAATATTAATATTATTCATTGTGAATATTTTTTTCTACACAAATGGTTTTTATTATTTAGTTACAAAGGCATTTTAAATAATTTATACCATTATTTTAAAAAAAAAATTGGGAAAATTATATTCAATTTGAAATGATCACCTCAATATCAATATATTTTTTTTAAAAAAAATCAGAAATATTTAAATATTAGTTTATAGAAAAAATAATGTCTTTGTGGAGAAAACATCAATTCTGTTCTAGTTAAAGTACCATAATGTTTATTTATTTATTTATAATGTAACATTACTCTCATATAATTAGAAACAATATAATCAATTACATTTTAATAATTTTTATACTTGAAGTTGGTATAAGTTCATTTTTTGGATTAAAAATTCATCCTTAAAAAAAGTGTTCTTATGCACGTAAATTAATTTTAATATTATAAATTAAACTACACTATATGGATCAATATTTATAATTAAATTTATTTATTTCATATTAAATGAAAATTATTAACATTTATTTCATGGTTTATAAATTTTAAGGGATGGTGAAAATTTATTTTATAATTTTAAAATGTATTTTTCTTAAATAGATTTTAATTGCTGTTTGCATTCTTTTTGAAAATAAAAATTTATCCACTTATAGATATTGAATCTAATAAAACAGGCTCCACATTCTTAGTTAGACTAATTTTAATAATTTAATTACACAAATTTAATTTTTTTCATAGTGATTAATACAAAATTATTATTATTTAGAATAATTAATGAAAAAATGAGTTTACAAGAGGGTATATACAAGTTATAATTGTGTGTTTTCGAAAAAAACAGTACTAATCCTTTTTGGGTGAATATATTTCAATATTATATTATTTATCCATCAAATAATTCTTCATCTGGATAAACTACCCAATAAAAGAGACCTTATAACATTCAAATATTTTTAGAAATTCAATGTCTGTCCACCCCACACTTATAAATTGAAACCTCATCTATTCCATTTGTCACATAATTGTTTCCTTCTATCAGAAACAATGTCTTCTCCAAAAAACACCTATATTACATCACTTATTCATATAGTCTATTTTTTATGACCAATTATTGAAATCATAATTTAATATATAAAAGGAGGTATGCTAAAGAGGGGAAATAAATCATAACCATTCACAAAAAAAATATTATCTTCTAATACTATCTAAATTCATGTTTAATAATTGTACAAATGTTTAACTAATAATCATAAATATATTTTAATGTTTTTATTTTTATTTCACAACTATTGAACATATATTTACCATCAAATGTGAAATAAAAGTGTATATCTTGCGTACATGTGGACTATCACCACCTAATAGCGGTAAAATTTATTTTCGACAACTATATTTGTTTGGTTGTTATAATGATGTATTGGATTTTTATTTATTATATTTATAAGTTAATTATTATTCTATAATTACAATAATTTATCTACATTATTAACATATGATATATTGATAAAAGATGACGTCTTTTGTGTATATGTATGGACTGAAAACTCCATGAAGAAATGAGAATTTTTTATCATTACTTCTTTACTTGTATGGTAATTAAGATATATTAAGTTAATATATATATGATAGTTTTTATATAATAGGTATTATATAATGGTTTAATAGAATTTAAATATCTTTTATTCCATCCATTAGGACATTCAAACATTACTCATATGTTTGTACAAATTACCATCTACATGATGTGATGCAATTCATTTTTCGTTAGCACTTAATATGAGTAGTTATTAATATGTATATAATTATAATATATGACAGTTATATCACTAATAAAAATATTAATTTTTATGGAACAATGATTAAATTTAAATGACCATCATTAAAAATTAAATGTTGAGTCAATAAGGTTTTCCTTATGACTTTTCCATTCTTTCTTGTTTTGAAAATCACAAACACCTTATCTTTAAGGAAAATTGCTTTTATAAGGAAAATCTCTTTTATAAGGAAAATTGCTTTTATAAAGAAAATTGATTTTGTAAGAAAAATTATCCGTATCATATTTTCATCGATATTTTTCTTATGTATAAGATTCGGATTTATTTCTTTATTCTCGTAATTGTTTGAAACTTAGATATGAAGTATTCTATTTTAGGATCCGAATTCTGGATGAGAACTGAAATAAAGTTTCACTCTGAATTCCAGATAAGAACTGTGATAAAATTTCATTCTGAATTCTAGATACAAACTTTGATTAAGTTCTACACCCAATTTAGGATACGAATCCTTATGAAGTTCAACATCGAATTCTCATTAAGAATTCTAATGAAAAATTCTCATTTCGAATTCTCATTCTGAATTCACCTATTAAACAAAACCTGATCATCTTTGTTTTATACACTCCGAATTTATTTAGACTTCGAAAATTATTTTTGGTTACACTCTGAACATTATTTTTGCTTACACTTTTATAATTTATCTAAACTTTTATATTTTTGTAACACTCCAAAATTTCACTTCGAACTTTCCAATTAGACATAAAACGATGTCGTACATTCTGTTACACTTGTTTTGTTATAAAATGATGTCGTCTATTCTGTTTTAAACTAACCGTTGTTTAAGTTACATGTGTACAGGTCCCTCCGATTTTTAAGAAAATTAAAACCATTGGAAAGGAGGCCGACCTTGCCTATAAATAAGAGCACATTTGAAAGATCTGATAACTGATGGATAACTTCTTCAGAATTGTGTATACATACTGTTGAAGTGATTTCTAGAGAGAGAGATGCTCTTATTAACTCTCAAAGCTTCGTGCGACTCCAAATATTGGTGATTACATTCAAGGACTTCCGCGGATAGGAAGACAGAGGTTTCCAACACCTTGAAGTTGAGTGCTTCCTTGCTGAGGAAGACAGAGGTTGCCAACTACCTCGAATTTGAGGGCTTGCAGGGATACCAAGACAGAGACTCCGATCTTCGTATCGAGGGCTTACCCTGGTGTGGGTAAGACAGACTTGCGTGAAAGTATAAATCAAGGGACCCTTATCCAAGGTTGTTGGATACCCTTCTCTTTGGGTTAAAATATTTATATCTTGTTACTTGTAGTTTTACTAATTGATCTTTTCCGCTGCATTCTGTATTATAAGGAAAGTATAACTTTCTTTTACTTCCTTACTTGTACTCTGTTCCATTTAGATTCTATACGCTTTAAGGTAGAATCTCATATTCTAATCTTTTGTTAAGTTTCGCTTTCCAGAACCATATTTCTGAAACCTACTTTCGGAATCTCATTCCAATTTTTCAGTTGGTATTAGAGGTTTTGTGAATTTTCTTAGTTTAATCATTGTTAAACATAGCCCTTTCCTTTGCTTAAGGAAACCATAGTTATTTGTAACTAACATTAAAGGTTCCAAAGGAATTTTTAAAGTATACAATTCACCCCCCTCTTGTATATTGAGCATCTACATCATTATTTCGATCCTACAATTGGTATCAGAGGAGGTATATGAAATAATTATACTCTCGTATATGTTTTTTTTCTTACTTTTCTATTCCAAATGTTTCATTCCAAAATTTCTCATTCCGAACATTTTTATTACGAATATTTTCCACTAACAAGTTTGTGTGCCAAATGTTATTTTAAGTATTACCGGAGTAAATGTTGGTTCTTTTGGTAATCTAAATCCTACAAGACCACCAATATTTGATGGTAATGATTATGAATACTAGAGAGATCGAATGAAAACTTTTTTTTAACAATACTAGAGTGGACAACATTGTTATGCCTACTGGAGATTATAAAATTCCTGACAAGGAAGTTAGAACTTTTACTAACGAGGAAAAGAAATAGTATCAACTCAATTATAAGGTACGCAACACCTTACTTTTTTCTATGACTAGAAATATATATAGCCAAATTTCTTCTTGTGAAGCAGCTAATTGTATTTGGAAGAAGTTAGAGGTTACACACTTTGGAACATCTACAGTGATTGAGACTAGGAGAGCTATGATTAGAGTTGAATACCATGGCTTCAATTTTCCTTATGTTGAACCAATCTGTAAAGTTCAATAGAGATTTATGACTATTGTCAATAGTTTACAATATATGGGATAAAAAGGATTAGATGATGAAGCACTTGTGGATAAGATAATTGATATCATGCCTAATGAGTGGGAATCCAAAAGAACTGCTATAGATGAGAACAGGAAGGTCACTCAAATTTCTCCTGATGAGTTATTTGGAACTCTTCTCCAACATGAAACCAGAATGAAGAGAGATTCTGACAACATCAAAAAGAAAAATGGAAATGGTACTGTTGCTTTTACAACAACATCAAATCAGATGAAAGCTAAGACTCCTGAAAGAGTAACCAGATCCAAGTCTATGAAAGTTATTTTCCATTCTGAATCTAGTGAGAGTGAAATCTCTAAAAATGAGTTAGAAAATCTTGCTCGAAGGATGAACAAGATAGCTGGACAAAGAAGTTTCCAATCCATGTATAAAAAAAGGAATGGAAAGATAAGAAAGATGGAGAAGTTACTTGTTATCAATGTAAGAGAGATAGAAATATTAGACCAGACTTCCCTTTGCTCAAAAAGAAAGAAAGGAAATAATGGCATTCAGACAAGAATAGAAAGAAGTATTATAAAGCCAAAGATAAGAAAGTTCTGAAAGATAGTGACACCTGGAGTGCCGGTGGTGGTGATTCTTCAGATGAATCTTCTGATTACAAATCTTTAGGACAGAGGAATCTCAGTCTTATAGCCAGATTACCTATTGATAATCATTGTTTTATGGCTAAGGTACGAAATGATGAATCATTGACCAATGTTTCTTTAAATTCTAATTAAAGTAAGTATTATAACTCTTCTGATGAATATTCCCCTTCTGATGAAGAAAATAAATTACCTAATTATGAAGAAGTCTCTAGGTTTGATGACGTTCTTCAAATTAAGAATTCTAAACTCAATAAGAAACTTGATAAGGAAAACTCTAGGAATTATATTCCTACAAAAGAGATATCAGATCTTTCTAAAGAACTTGATAGGAAAAATGCTGATTTTGAAAGAATTTCAAAAATTCTTGAGGAAGCAAGTTCTACGAAGAAAAATCTTTCTAAATAGTTAGAAAAATAAATTTCTAAGAAAACTATTTTCGAGCCTAGCTCTAGTTCTAAAACTAATGATTTTGAGGATAAAAACTTGGTTATAAAACTCAAGTCTGAAATTTTTTCCTTAATGAAGTGTTTATCATACTTTACCCATGGTAAAGAAAATTGTGATAAAATGTATTCCCAAATACGACTATTAAGAAATAAATACGGATTTGGTTATACCCATGAAAAACCACTTTTTAGTAACAATTATTTTGTTCCTCAAAGTGCCCCATTTTGTACTAAGTGTCAGTATGGTGGTCACTGTGCAAAGAATTGTCCCCTAAACAAAACCCAATCCTTAGGATTTCAAAAAGCTTACTTTTCCAAGAAAATGCGGGTTCCTAAAATTTTATTATCAAGTTATCTCGGATCCAAACAAGTTTGGATTCCAAAAGTCAAATTTTCTTCTTGATTTCAGGAAAATAAAGATAGTACCAGCAACAATACATGGTAGATGGATAGTGGATGTTCCTGGCACATGACTGATAACAAAATCTATTTTTAAAAGATTATCAAAACGAAAGGAGGAAAGGTAACTTTCAGATACAATGCTAATGGAGAGATTGTTGGTATTGGTAATATTGTTCTTTTTGCAAAAACTTTGATTTCAAATGTTATTTTTGTTAAGGGGATATTATTATTCAGTTTATCAAAACACAAGATCAACTTTCTGATATTTTCACAAGATCTTGGCCTTCTGATAGATTTGAATACATTAAACAGAAGTTAGGAATGATAACAGTAAGGTAATCCTTCTTAATTAACTTTCTGTTAAAGAAAGTCTTCTTACAGTAATAAACTCCTTTTATAGGGGGAGTACATTTGACTGTTAATGTAACAATTTTTTTTCCAAAGTTTGTTTTCAAATTTTTTGGAACTAAATTTCCTGAAGGGAAATTTATGGAACTAAAATTTCCAGAATGGATATGTTCGTATAGAAGACTTCTAGAATCAAAAAATTCGTATTGAACACTTCTGGAATGGGAAATTTTATACTGGTATTTCCATAACGAGATTTTCCTACCGAGCCTTTCATAATGAGTTTTTCATATTCAAATTTTGTTTTAAAAATTTTGTACTGGAATTCTTATAATGTTTTTTTTTCGTACTGAGTTTTTCATACTGGGTTTGTTTTTCGTAGTGCGTTTTGCGTTTTTTTTATAGTTATTTTTATATTACCCATTACGAATAATCCTCCTAAGCCAATCCGAAATGTATGATTTCCTTACTCAAGTTTTCGTAGTCATACTTTACTTTCTTGCATTTTCTTATATTTTGTTTTTGGATTATATTCTTCTTAAATCTTTGTTTTATGAAAACCTCAAAATATTGGATTCAAGTTTTCATGAGAATTGGTTTTCGACCGTCATATTTGATCTTTTCTTGTCACAACCGTTCGATCAATCATGGATGTTGAACCGTTTTTTGGTTTCCTATATAAAGGGGACCCCAAATGGTTTTCCCACATCGGTTTTCAAGCTCCAGTGTCCCGAAGCTCTGCCTATCCATTTTAAAGCCGTTACGAACTTCAGATTTCTCCGTTCCGAACTTCTCAAGGGTCTTCAGATCTGAATGTCTGTGGAAGTAGCTTCTCAAGACATGTCTTCCTCTAAGCCGATTTAGAAGTGTTTAGTATATAGAGAGGGGCTGGTTCATCCTGATTTCTTCAACAGTTATGACTCTCTTATTTCCAAAAATTTTAAGCATAATGTATCAGAAGATGTTGCCGTGTCGAAACCTGGGAATCAAGATGAAGTCTATTCAGATTTTCTTATAGAGTTTTCTGAGACACTCTCCTTTCTTAAGGAATATCAAAGAGAAAAGTTTTCTTTTAAGTCTTATGGTAAGAATTATAAGTTTTCATATGCCAATGCAGCTAGCTTGGTAGGGCTGAATAATGAAGGAGAAGCTGAATTCATATCTCATGTGTTGCCAGATTCAAAGGATAGTTTCGACAAGGAAAAGGCATTAGAAACTCTCGGACTATCAGATGATAAGGCTCCAAAGATTGCATCTCTGTCTTTAAATTTTCGGATCCTAGAGTTGTGGGTACAAGGCCTTATCGTACTCAGGAAGGGTGACAAAGATAGCTTAATGAAGAGTGAGATCTACATCCTAGATTTTCTGATAAATCTAAGGATGTTTAACTGATGAAACTAATTCCCATTACTCTTTAGAATTTTAATAAAGGAAATATGAGAGCTCAGATCATAATGTACCCATCATTCCTCTCAAAATTGATAGTTTGGCGCCTTGAGTCTTTCAAGGAGGCTTGAAAGTCTAAGCCAAGAGTTTGCAAGATTATGTCGGTGAGTGATGGAACTCTCAAAAGGATGGATGTAGCTTTTGAAAAGAATACTGGTCAGTTTATTGATTTACCTTCTCAAGAGGAAGTAGTTCTGAAAGTTGCTAATCCGGAATCCTCTAAGCCAGTAAGGAAGTGAAAGTTGAAAAAAAATTGAAGTTGAAGTAGAGAATCCCAATTCTATGGAAGTTCATTCTACACATCCAAAGCCGAAAAAGAACAAATCATACCCTGATGAGGTAGTTGGTAAATGGAGGGAAATCAAAGAGAAGAGAGTCCAAGGGGAGCCTCAGTTTGGCTTGGATACTGCGGAGGCTAAGGACTTATAGGAATGAAATGCAGATGAGCTAGAAAAACAAGTCAAAGAAAAGAAGAATAAGAAGAAGTTGTCTGAAGCAGAGGTATAACAGGCATAGTTGAAATTCAATGAGATGGTTTTAGCAAATATTCCTGTTCCGAGATCCTTTTCCTTGGACTCTATTCTTGATACTCCAGGAAGAAATTTTGTCACTCCAGAAGAAGCTGTTGCCATGACTGCTGAGGAAGTAGAGAAAATTGAGTGAGTAGAAGAGGAAGAAGCTGTAGATAAAGGAAATGGTGAAAATGGAGATGTTTTAAAACAAGTAGAATATTATAAGGGGACACCTTTGGAACATCTGTCACTCCGAACATCAAAAGCTGGATCTTCGAAATTATTCACTCCTAGAAATGATGAGCAGAAAGGAGAAGAAAAAGTAGCATATCATGCAGAAGAAGAACAACTTCTACATGATGTTTCTCAAATTGAGAACGTAGAGGTTGTAGCTCAAAAAGGTTCTGATGATGAAGATAATATTATTCACGTGACTGATAGTGAAAAAAGAACTCCGGAACAAGATTCTATTCCAAAAACAGACAAGGGAAAGAAAATTCTTGCTAATACTCCGAGCTCAGTAGTGGTGAAGATAAAGGAAGTTGGTAGTTCTTCAAAGTGAAATCTTGACCAAGTTGAAGAAGAAAATTTTCCAAGAAGATTCTCGAATTCGGAGTCATCTTCGTTGGTGCATGAATTTGTCGTTCAGTCTTTAAAGAAGTTGGTAGGTTCTATTCCGACCTTCTCAATCATTGATTAAAGATGTCAGATGCTTCAACATGCTTTGAATCAGACATCAGACTCTGTATCCATGGTCATGTATAAATGTGTTGAGATAGAAGCTCAATTCAAATCTTTCTTTGTCAGCTATGAAGCCCACAAAAGATCTTGGAAGAGGATGATCAGTTGGTCGAGGAAGACTGTAGAAGAAATGAGGCTCTTTGATGAATTTCAAGATAATGTTAAGGATGCTTTTGAGACTGAGGACAGAAAGATAAATGAGCTGACGTCGTCCTTTGAAGAGAAATTGACAAATGAAAAGAATTTCAGGATTCAAGAAGTCAGAGATCTGAATGGGAAGCTAAATTCTGTCCCTTAAAATTGGAACTATGAAAGGGATCATTGGATTGAGTTTGAAGAAAAGCTTAAAGCTCTGGAAGAAAAGCTTAAAGCTCAGGAAGAAAAGCTTCAATCCCAGGATGAAATGATTGAAGCCCAAATTGCATGAATTGTTGTGTTAGAAAAGCATGCTGAAGAAGATCATAAAGACTAAAAAAAGATAAAGACTATTCTAAAGGGTCCTATGGCGAAGGATAAAGATCCTAAATAAACATATCCGATCTTTAGTTGTATCTAAATTTCTTTGTTCTTGAGCTTTTCAAACTTAATGAAAAATTGTGCTTGCTCGTTTATTTTCTTGTTACTACTAATTGTTCAGTTAGTTTTTTATATTTTCCCTTCCCTCGAATAATTTTTGAAAATCACAAAGGGGGAGAAGGAAAAGAACTCTAATGAAAGGGAAAAAGAATCTTAACAAAGGGTGAGAAAGAAAACAAACTCTAATAAGAGTTTATCTAAGGGGGAGTTTCTCATTAACTAATACATTCTTATTCATGATGAAATATAATTCTGGAATCTAGAATACGATCCTTAGAGTTTCAAAGCCTAAGGTGGAGTTAGTCGTGTTCATCTGTATCCATAAGCAAAGGGAGATAATCCTTAATGTTTTCTTTCTTCCTAGAATTTCTTTTTCGTAAGGATGTTTGTGCTTTCCAAAAATGGAGAGATTGTTGAGTCAATAAGTTTTTCCTTATGACTTTTCCATTCCTTCTTGTTTTGAAAATCACAAACACCTTATCTTTAAGAAAAATTGCTTTTATAAGGAAAATCGCTTTTATATGGAAAATCTCTTTTATAAGGAAAATCGCTTTTGTAAGAAAAATTATCCTTATCATATTTTCATCTATATTTTTCATAAGTATAATATTAGGATTCATTTCCTTATTATCGGAATTATTTGAGACTTTGATATGAAGTATTCTGTTTTAGGATCTGAATTCTGGATGAAAACTGAAATAAAGTTTCACTCTGAATTCCAGATGAGAACAGTGATAAAATTTCATTCCGAATTCCGGATACGAACTCTGATTAAGTTCTACTCCGAATTTAGGATACGAATCCTTATAAAGTTCAACATCGAATTCTCATTACGAATTCTGATAACAAATTCTCATTCCGAAATCTCATTCCGAATTCACCTATTAAACAGAACCTGATCATCTTTGTTTTATACACTCTGAATTTATTGAGACTCCGAAAATTATTTTTGGTTAGACTCCGAACATTATTTTTTCTTACACTTTTATAATTTGTCTAAACTTTGATATTTTTGTTACACTCTGAACTTTCACTCCAAACATTTCAATTACACTTAAAACGATGTCGTACATTCTGTTACACTTGTTTTGTTATAAAACTATGTTGTCTATTGTGTTTTAAACTAACTGATGTTGATGTTACACGTGTACAGGTCCCTCCGATTTTTAAGGAAATTATGACCATTGGAAAGGAGGCCGACCTTGCCTATAAATAGGAGCTCATTTGAAAGAGCTCATAACTGATGGATAACTTCTTCAACATTGTGTATACATTCTGTTGAAATTATTTCTAGAGAGAGAGGCTCTTATTAACTCTCAAAGCTTCGTGCGACTTCGAATGTTGGTGATTACATTCAAAGACTTCTGGGGATAGGAAGACAGAGGTTTCCAACACCTTGAAGTTGAGGGCTTCCTTGCTGAGGAAGATACAGGTTTCCAACTACCTTGAAGTTGAGGGCTTGCGGGGATAGCAAGACAGAGACTCCGATCTTCGTATCGAGGGCTTACCCTAGTGTGGGTAAGACAGACTTGCTTGAAAGTATAAATCAAGGGACCTTTATCCAAGGTTGTTGGATACCCTTCTCTTTGGCTTAAAAAAAATATATCTTGTTACTTGTAGTTTTACTACATGATATTTTCCACTTCATTCTGTATTATAAGGAAAGTATAACATTCTTATACTTCCTTACTTGTACTCTGTTCCATTTAGATTCTATACGCTTTAAGGTAGAATCTCATATTGTAATATTTTGTTAAGTTTTGCTTTACGGAACCATATTTCTGGAACCTCCTATCAGAATCTCTTTCCAAGTTTTCATTTGTTATTAAAGGTGTTGTGAATTTTCTTAGTTTAATCTTTGTTAAACATAGCCCTTTCCTTTGCATAAGGAAACCATAGTTATTCGTAACTATCTTTAAAGGTTCCAAAGGAATTTTTAAAGTGTACAATTCACCCCCCTGTATATTGAGAATATACATCATTATTTCGATCCTACATTAAAAACATAAATGAACAATTTAACACCCTATGATTTTATGAAATATTTTTTACAAAATAAATTTAATTTATTCAATAGGTTACACTTCATGCAACACCATGATTTAAAAAGGTGAAAAATACTATTCATGCTAATATTTAACATGGTGTTTATGACATAGTCATTTGAATTGGATTTGTGCATAAGAATAATAAAATTTCAAATATTAATTATATTGGAATTATACAAAGATAAAATATTGATACAGATGTGCATTATTTTTTATAAATATTGTTATCTCAAAAATATTTTAATTTCTTTTTTTGAAAAGATAATAGAATAATTTTTTAATTTTTTTCATAAAATTTCATTTATAAAATAACATTCTTTTTGGAAATATATATGTAAAGGTTATATTTCATGGTATTTTTTGTGATTTTCAGAAAATAATAATTCTTCGATGAATAGAATAAAACATTAGTTTCTAGTAAAAACAAGAATTTATTAAAAATTTAATAATGTTTTTTATTTTAATTGGATTAAAATGTTTCACTCCTTCAATTATATTATAATTAAACCAATATAGTTCATTTAAATAAATTTCATATTAAATTTTCATATAAAAACTATTTAAACTATTGAACAATTTCTTATTGGAAAATAGTTATCTTCATCATTTCTATTGGATTATTTTTAATTTAAAATTTTCCATTTATTTGAATTTAAATTGAAAAAATGATTCCATATTTTTAATTAAAATAATTAATATTTTCTAATATGTTCAGAATATTTTTTACCACAATTAACTGTAAAAATAGGAAAAATAATAATTAATGTGGTTAAGGTTGAAAAATGTTTTTTGGGGGTTAAAATAAATAGATATATGTAATTTATCGAATAAAACAGGTCCAAATGCTATTGAATATACATATGTTAACATTATAATAAGCTATTTAAGAACATGTATTCAAATGGATTATTATTTATTTTACATGGCCTTGTCATTTTAGATTCACGTGTGAGTTTTTTAAGAAGTTTCCAAGTGGGTTGTTTTCAACATATATAAAAGATTATATCTTATACTATCCTCTCAACAACCAAATATTTTCATAGTTCATCCATTCCCTTCATTTAACCCTTCACAAGTCACCTTACCATTTCCTAGAGGATGTTTTTATTTGTTACCCCTCTTAAGAAGTCTTTAGGTTTAAACATAAATAGTTTTTCCGAAGAAGAGGTAGAATGATTGAACTTTTTTTTTTGTTAATTATCTCAATTCCATAAAATTTTATTAAAATCATATATAATAATAAATCTACTAACTAACATATAATAATATGTTATTATGTTAAATTAGTGACCAACATCTATCAAATCTTAAATCAAAAGTTAAACGAAACTATCAATCCTCTGTGCGGAGGGCTATAACATCACGATTCAAATTTATATGATATTCCTAACTACCTCACATGAATGAGTATAATTATAGATTTAATGTAAATATATGATAATTATTATATTATTATACTTATTTAATTATAATATAACATATACTCTCTATCTTTCTATTATTTTGGAATACACTGACATCGCTCATCTGTACGATGGACTACCACCTTGAGAAATGATGTGAATCATTTCTCTATTATGAATTACATGGTATGTTGTAAGTATAAATTTATTTAATATATTATAAATATATAAAATAAAAATTAGTCTTTAATTTTAATATATTATTTATTTTTATATAATTTTATCTTTCAATAAAATTTAAGCAACATTCATGTATGTGTATGACCAACCATCTCCATGAATGATGTTATTCATTTTCTATATATATCATTATTAGATTAAAATATATATGTATATAATGAATATATATTATATTTATATCATGATTAAAATTATTGATATTTTTAAAACATCATTGAAATTAAATTACTCAAGATAACACACACCAAATACATGAAAAACAAAGGAGTTAGAACCCAAAACATGATTTTAACATGGATTTATTAATAAATTGGTATTTAAATGCCATAAGTAAATAATATATGTTATTATGAATATGATTATATTTCTACAATATATCAATTATATAAATATACTTCTTATACCATAGTATTGAACCCATATAAATGAAGCCGATATATAAGGTAGGGGTTTTTTTCTCAATTTTCCTCATTGGGACATACATGATGTTATGAACCAATATTATTTTATAAGTTGTGTATCAAATCCCATTGAAATATAGCATAATTTATTTATTAATTCATACAATATTTTATATTTCATTTAATTTTATTCTTTAATGGGGCATATGCTTTAATGTTATCAAAGTTGTATCAGATTTATACCATGATAACTTCATTTATCAAGATTAGTAATGTTTATAATTCCAATAATGAGATCATATTGTCTAACTCAAAATAAAACCATGTGTTTTATTTTCCTATATTTTTTCCTTGAGAATTATTTTTTTCCCTTAACTTTCAACTATTAAATCATTAAAAATTCATTAATAATGTTTCTTCAGGAAAGTCATCTTTATTTCCCTCTGGTAAAAAATAAATTTATCTTTCATTTTGATATTTTCAAAAAATGGTTTAAATATTATTTAACATTAAAATAATTATTTTTAAATTATATTTTTACGCATGTATACATTTTTATAATGTTTTTTAAAAGTAATTTCCATATTATTTTTAAAAAAAAGATTGTTTAGATTTTATTAAAAACATAAAAGAAATCATTTTTTAACCTATACTAAATGAAAAATATTCTCTACCAACATGACCCCAAAATGTTCTATATATTCCATTAAAATATTAAAAGGAAATGTATACATAATTTTATCTGGTCAATATATTAATAATTTGTTTTTTTTAATTTGGGGTTCTCAAAGAAATGTAATCGTTCTCATGAAATGTAACAAGTTATTTTAATTTCAAAATCATTTTCCATCTAACATGAAATGATTTTATTTCATATAATATTGATTAGAGAATTATTTAATTGTACCACCCTTATTTTTCATCTTTATTTTTTTTGTCCGTGATAATAATATTTTTATGAAAGTCATTCCTTTTCGACTTGTTATGATATGATGAAATGATGAAATATTTATGAAACACATTTCTATTCAACTAGTTATTTTTTTAATAAATTTTTATGAAGCACATTGTTTTATAGGTTATGATATTATTAATTTAATATGATCATGTGTCATAGAAATTAATAGATCATTTGACATATGGGACTTATATCTCCCCTAATGAATTGGGTAATGATTAATGTTATATGACCTGAATGGATACATGTGGGTAATCCCATGACAAAACAAGGATACAAGGGAGATTATTAAAAGATAAAAAGAGGTTATATAAGAGTTCCTCCCATGCATGAGAGAGGGTACAGTAGTGGTCATTCAAAGAATGAATCTGGTATAGAGGTCCTTATCCCAGGCCTACATAGTTATGAATGTATTAGAAAATAGCATTGAAAAATCATTTTCTATGATTATGTGTATGCCACAACTCCATGTATTATGCCTATGTTAAACTATCAGGGATTATTTCATTTTATTTCTTTATGAATAATGCCTTTTGAACATCTATGATATATTATATGCTCATGTTTATGATATATGATATACAGGGAATGATATCTCAAATGTTGTTATCAAGTTCTCATTCTATTATTTTCATGTTATAAAGATATTTCCATATTTTAAACTAACTATGAGTCTTTGATCACCATTTATTATGTTTCTATTCCACATACTATGAATAATGATATTAGTTATGAATGTTTAAGATGGGGAAAATTTATGAAAAACATAATGGGAGATTATGTAGTTTTTCTATGAAATTGTTCTTTAGGTGTGATGTTTCCCCATGAAACTAAACCATTATGGTCCCCAGGTATGTTATTTAATTATTAAATGAATTATCATTTTTACAATGTATGATATATGTATATAAAACATGTTCCTCTATAAAAATGAAATATGTTTCTATATAGATGATGAATTTAAAGGAGAATTATTAATAAAAATGTGATTAAAATTTACAAGTTGATTATAAATGAAATTTTATGTACTAATATAGAAATTGTGTGGAATTATAATAATATAAATATATAATATAATAAAACAGTTTTCTTAAAAATCTTATCAAACAAAAGGTGTGTGATTCGGATTAATTTCTCTTCATAGAGAAAAGTATAAATTTTATCAACCAACTTCTTATTTATATCATGAATATGCACCCCCATAATGTCTTTTGGAAAACTACATTATTTAATTAGGGTTATTTATAGAAACTTATTATATTAAATCATCCAATGAAATTTTTCATAAAAATTATTAACATCTTATTTGGTGTTTATCTATTTTTTTCATTAAGACATATTTTATTTTATAAAAATATTTATGCTTATGCAGTGTATATTTTGATACGTTGAAATGATATACCATATATAATTATTTATTCAATGTATATAATGTTTAAAATAAAATTAACTCATCCAATGGGTTTTGATTCGGATGTTGACGTTGTGTTTAGGGTTTATCTTGTCAAATTGTATTATTTGGATCATATGATATTTTATATGAATATATTAAATTATCATGTATATATATAACAATAATTTTATATGTTTTAGAATGTATATCTCAATTTTATTGGAATTTAACGTTTCATTTGATGTTATTTATTTCATAGGGGTCATGAATCCAAGTTACCACATTCGTAAGAGTTTTAATTTATAATATCTTTTATTTTATGAGGATTTCTTATGATTAAATTTTGTGATGATGAAATTATATAATATAAATTCCCAAAAGTTAGTTATATTTTAATTATTAATTTATTTATATATATTTCATGTTTTTATTTCATTTTTCACTATTTAATTAGTCAATAAAACAAAAATAACGTGTTTCCTGAAAAAAACATCATTTCTTTCCTTTGTTAGTAATATTTTATTCAATGAACATATTTTCATTTACTTGTGTTCATGAAGGTTATTACTATATTTCAATAATGTATTAAAGTAATATTTACTAAATCATAAATTTTATAATTTTTTTGAAGGAATCATCATGCCTTTTTCCGAACATGATAATTCAAAAATTTTAGTGAAAATTTGAAATGGATTTTTGTTTTAACAAATGTGCATAGATGCATTTTTCCATTTTTATTAATATTATATTCCTTATTTATTTAAATAGAATATTCCATGATTTTTTAAAGAAAATTTGTTTCATAATATTTTAGATACTTTTATATATTAATTTAGTTAGTTAAAAATGAAAATGTTATTTTTATTAATAAATGTTATAGTGATCCTTTAAAGATATTTTTATTCTATAATTAAATCAATTGACATTTATTGTGATTTAATGGAGGTATATTCCAATATTACTATATTTATTAGTTATATGGATGTTTTTGGTTTCTGATGAAATTATTATGAAACTCATTTTTATTCCATCAATTATGATCAAATGTAATAATAAATGATTCTATGGTCATGTGGAATATATAAAAATGGATTAATTTATATGATCGTTGCATAAATTTTAAATTAAAGAAGGGTTCATTTATAATTAAACTCTAACACATTGATTAATGAATACAATGATGAAAACTCTTAAGTTATAACCGAGTTAATAAAGTCCAAAGAGATTACGAATTTAACTAGAAGGAAGTTTTTACTAAGCGGATGATGGAAATGACCATTTTTCATTACCATTTTATGATATTGTATAAAATGATGTACTTTTTAGTGAACCTTGACTATCGAAGTGATTTTATTTTCATATGTGAATTCAAAAAACATTTCTATTGTTCTTAATATATATTCTTAATGATCATGATTGAGTATTGATGAGACTACACTATAGTTTATTATATAATTTGATTGAATAATCATGATATCATGA